>OZ004705.1:53904714-55104714 GCA_963924515.1 Vespertilio murinus
TTATGACTTTATATTGAAATGAATAACCTGTCATGAAAGCTCTTTCAATCATTCTAAAATATTTTCCAGGAAAACAGTCGGGGCAATATTTTCAGTAATCTGTTCATACTTTACATTCAGCTATGCATTATGCTAAATTAGAGGAAATGAAATCCTGGCAATAAATTCCAAGGCACTTTTACTATAAAGTAGAAACAGAGGAATCCAGAACAAATACGTGTGCTTACAAGCCTGAAATTATTGTCTTAAAATTCTTTTTAGTTAAATAAAAACTCAGAGATCTAGAGAGCTTAAAAACTTAACCAAAATCACCCACTAGTAAAGTCTTCTCAAATTGTCCCTATAACTTGATTAGTTTATATCCAAAACTTGCATTCTTTCTCTCAAATAATTTAGTTGATTCCTAATCTGGAAAATGTTCCTTTTTTTACTTTTAAATATTTACATTTTTATTGAATTTATTGGAATAACATTGGTTCACAAGACCTTATAGATTTCAACTGGACAACTCAACAAAACACCATTGACACACTGCACTGTGTGCCCATTGCTCAGAGGAATATCTCTAGCCATCCTCATTTATACCCCTTTGTCTATTGCCACCTACCCTCACTCCCTTTCCTGTGGTATCACCACACTGTTATATGTGAGTGAGTGAGTGTGTGTGTGTGTGTGTGTGTGTGTGTGTGTGTGTGTTTGCTGAATCCCTTCACTATCTTTCATCTAGGCCCCTAACCCCCTCTATTCGACAGCTGTCAGTCTGTTCCATGTATCCAGGCCTCTGATTCTATGTTCTTTTGCACACAAAAGGAGCAAAGTATTGTTAATATTTTACTAATTTCAATTATCCTTTAAAATCTTATAGAAAATTGCATTATTCATCAATCCACATAGTCATATATATAACACTTGTAAATTTGAACATGGCCTGTTTTGCTTAGATTATCAGCTATTCTAATCGCACTTTTTCAGCTGTGCTCCTTCATAGGGCTGCTTGCAGATAAGAAACATCTGGGTTCAGCTGTAGTAGTATCCAGAAGGTCTGGGCCTCTCTCTGTGTATGTTTTATCCTGAAGGAGACTCTGTTAGACTATATCCCAGCTCTGATGCCCACATTATAATGGAGCTCAAGATCTTTTGATTAGCACAGAAGTTAAACAGTGTATTTTTCTCCACATTCCATTGCTCAAAGCAAGACACAAGGCCATATTTAAAAGGTAGAGAAACTGGAACCCACCCCTTGATGGGAAGAGCAACAGCTCGTTGTGCCAGGGTTTTCACACCACACTATAATTATTCCAAATCAGTCAGCATATTGTATGACAAATTTATTTCAGTTCATAGCTCTTTCAGTGTAATTATGTGAGTACAAGTGGGTCTATATGCATACACAGAAAAAATACTCTTTCCTAAACTGCAGCAATGACAACAGGTTCTCACCTATCCAGTATTGTATATAAAAATTGGATAAATATTCAGGCTTATTACATATAAAAATTGGGTATTTCCTGAATTTCTACTATGGTTGCAGTCAATTTGAACACAACAACCTGGTTTCAAAACTCCTATCAACTGGCTCCTCAATAAGTTTAATCAAATCTTGTACTATTTCAAATACACTATACCATATAATAAAAGCCTTATATGCTAAGTATCCAGTCATCTGGTCGTCTGTCCAACCAATCAAAGCGTAATATGCTAATGATATGGTTAAGGCCACTCAAACACTTGCTATGATGTGCACTGACCACCAGAGGGCAGACAGTCAATGGGTCAACCAATTGCTATGATGTGCACTGACCAACAGGAGGCAGATGCTACAACTGGTAGGTTAATTGCTGCTGGGGTCCAGCCCATCAGGACTGAACTAGATAGACCGGACATGCCCTGAAGCCTTCCCATGGTCCCTTCCCAGATAGCCAACCTCCCACGTCCCTCCCCGACCCAATTGTGCACTAGTGGGGTCTCTCAGCCTGGCCTGCACCCTCTCCCAATCCAGGACCCCTTGGGGAATGTTGGAGAGCTGGTTTTGGCCCAATCCTGGAGTCCAGGATGAGGGACCACACTGGTGCACAAATTTGTGCACTGGGTCTGTAGTATTTCTATACAACCCATTTTATAGGACAGGTCAATTTCCTCTCTACCACCTTCTCTGGTACTTCTCCTACCCAGAAAGTTCTCATGTTCCCCTCTCAGTTAAATACTGGTATATATATTTTGTGTATGTATAAATAAATGTGTTGTTAGTTTACATTTATTATGTACTTACTTTATGTGAGGTTTGGAAAAATTTCATCTTAATGGGAGGTTAAGTTTTTAAAGTCAAAAATGTCCTTTAAAAATGCTTTTAAAATGTGAACATATTTTTAATTGTCAGAGTTACTGACAATTGTTATAAAATCATTGGCTAATTCTGATATCTTTGTCATTTCCATTATAGATATGTCTCCTAGTTATGGGTCTCATGAACTACTTTTTTGCATGTCTATTTTTTCACTATATACTGAACATTATATTATATTGTTCATATTTAGATGTTACTTTTCTTAACAAAGTATTTGCTATGGTCCATCTGACAATTTATTTACATTCTAGAGGCCTAACTCATAAAATTGCACAAGGCCCAGACCCACTGTGCTGGCGGGCGGGACCCCAGACCCGCACTGCGCAAGCCACGGGCCCCGCTTCCCCCACACCAGCCCCGTGCAAGCCCCACCAGCCCTGCATGAGCCCCCCCTCACTTCATGAGCAAGTCCCGATCTGCAAGAGGTGCTCCCATGCACCTTCTCATGACCGGTTGTTTGGTTGTTCTGCCATTACAGTCATGATCACAGACCTTTTATGATATAGATCCTTCACCTTCCCTAAGCTTTACAAATCTTAGTTATTTATAACAGAAAGCAGCCTTTACTTGAGGGCTAGACTAGCCCTACTACAAATAAAGCACGGGCTCACTGCTGCCTGTCGTATTAAATGAAGTCTCTGCACCCCGGCTAATTGGAAGTAGAACATCTGTTCTGTGCAAGCTGCAGCAGTTGTTCAGCTCATGGTTCCATGTACTTGTGTGTCTTTGGTTGTCATCATGTCGCCTCTTGGAGTATCAATTTGCACAAGTTCACTGTGGAATTCAGCCAAAGATCTACCGTTGAAATTCATACAAATTCCTGAACCTCCTTCTCTATATAGTGCCCTGCTTTGAAAACTCTAGCTACCTCAACATCCTCAAGCTCTGGCCTTTGCCTCCTTAGCTCGCGGAGATTACTTTTGAGCTTTCTCTCCCTGATCATGCATTCAGACAGAAACCCAGACCAATCGTGTGGCTGATCTAATTTGTTTTCTTTCTCTCCATGATTGCAGTCCCATGATGCCTATTATTCAATGTCTGAAAACAGCTCATATATTTTGTCCAGTTTTAGAGTTATTTATGGTGGCAGAACAGGTCTTTCAGAGTTATTTTGTGATGTTAGAAAGTGCAATCATAAAACTGTATGTACTACCTACTCATCAGTAACATAGTAGGGCAAATGATTTACATATATGTGATATACCGTATTTGCCGGCATATAAGATGATTTTTTGGCCCTGAAAAATACGTATTTGCCGGCCTATAAGACGACCCCCTAACATTTCCACTAAAAATACAGAGTTTGTTATATACTCGCCATATAAGACTACCCCCCACTTGGAGGCATATTTTTCAGGGCCAAAAAATCGTCTTATACGCCGGCAAATACGGTATGTGTATCACAGTTGTACATGGAGGTGGCGGATAGGGTTAAAATGTTATATAAGAAGATCTTGCCAAAATGATGAAAACTACTTTCTTCAGGGGAATATGGCAAGAGGGAATTAGGTATCACTCCCTGATTAGTGTATGCAAAAGTGAGCATAAGTTGTCATAGTAACAAATAGGAAGGTTCACTGCCATCACTCAGAGCAAAGAAACATTTTACTATGAAAAGCCTGCTAGGCTGCCTATCAAGAAGCTTTAAAACATGGATTCGATGAGGATCTGTCCCTGACTGCCAACATGCAGAGTTACTGACAATTGGGATTTGAACTGACATTTTAAAAACTTTAGGAATGTCTAATAAACACATGAAAACATGTTCATCCTCATTGGTCATTTGAGAAACACAAATTGAAACCACAGTGAGATGTCATTTCATACCCACTAGAATGGCTACAATAAAAAACACATACTATAATGAGTATTGGTGAGAATTTAGAAAACTGGAACTCTCATAAATTGCTAGTAGTAATGTGAAATGTTACTTTGGAAAACCTTTCACCAGCTTTTTAAAAAGTTAAACATAAATTTAGCATGCAATCCAGCTATTCCATTTCTAGGTATCTACACAAAAGAAATAAAAGTCTATGTCCACACAATAACTTGCATGTAAATGTTTATAGGAACGTTATTCATTATAACCAAAATGTGAAAATAACTAAAGCACACACCAATTTATCAATGTCAAACAAAAATATATCCATATAATGGAATACTAGTCAGCAATGAAAAAGACTAACTAGTGACACATGCTACATGGATAAACCTCAGATACATTAAGCTAACTAAAGAAGTCAGAAGCAATACTACCTAGTGCATTACTTACTGCATGTATACGAATTTATCCAGAGGACAAATATTTAAAGGCAAAATGTAGATTAGTGGGTTCCTGAGGAGGAAAGTGGAAATGAAAAGTACCTGAAAATGGGCATAGGGAAACATTTGGGGTTCATATAAAGGTTCTGAAATTGGATTTTGATGATGATGCTACAACACTTGAATATCAATGAAATTATTGAATTGAACACTTAAATTGAGTGCATTTTATTATTTGTAATGTATAAATCAATAAGATTGTTTTATAAAAATCAATATTCTGATATTTAAAAAAACTTTAATGTTACAAATTAGAACTGTATTATAGAAGGTAATTGTGTGCTTATAGCAGAACATTTTAAGGCTAACATTTTAGTACCTGGTTGTTGTTGTTGTTTTTTCTTTGATCATTTGACATCTGGAAAAAAAATAGAAAAATCTGAAAAATTTCTTGTACCCCAGGTGGGAAAGGAGGGTGCTTTTTATTCTATCAAGTCAAGAAAAAATCACATTGCCATGGAATATTTGTTCTAAGTCTCCTATATACAACCTTCAAGTCTATTTTGTACAACAGCAATACTAAATAATTGCAAAAACATAGAGATAATCAATTATCCTATGTAGTAAAGAGCTTATATGCTAATTAGACCAGAACAACCTTCCAGAACGACCAGTGGGAGGCCAAGACCTTGCATGAATTTAATGCATCAGGCCTCTAATTACTTCTATAATAAGAATCTGTTACATCTTATATGTTTTTAGTTTTTTCTCAATATACTATATTCTGAAAAAAATGAAGTAAGAATGAGCATGCTCTGATAATTTCACGTTGAATATTATTAGTCCTTGAAAGAACATGAATAAAAAAGGAAAAAGTTATTTTCTGAGTGAGGTCAATACATTTCAAACATTCCCAGATTTTGCATATAAATTCTATAAATACGTTTTTCATGTGTGAATTTCAACCTACAAAAGGATCTTAAATTCTGAAGATATTCACTATTTTTTATGATAATTTTTTTCTCACTCATCTTCTAATTCCCTCAGGTACTATATTCCAGGATGCACTACTATGTAAAGAGACTGGCAGTGTAGCAGATACAGAAAAGAAAATACAAGAAAGGAAATTCAGAAAAGGAAAATAAATGTCATCGCATGGGCTGCCATGCTCACCACAACCACATGTGATGGTGTCTTATTTTTTATCAAAAACTATTTTAGGATTCACTCCAACTGTCTGCACACCTTTTTTCAG
This sequence comes from Vespertilio murinus, assembly GCA_963924515.1. NCBI lineage: Eukaryota > Metazoa > Chordata > Mammalia > Chiroptera > Vespertilionidae > Vespertilio > Vespertilio murinus. The sequence continues at coordinate 53,910,576 of OZ004705.1, forward strand.
GCAGAAATTTTTAAAAGTTAAAATTTACTTAGTCTTAGACAAGGAGAGATATTTGCTTACAGAGATATCTAAATTACTATGAAATGTATAGTTCTTAAAAGCATCCCTTATTCTTTCTTACAAGAAAATGTAGATGTCCCTTGCTTACATTGCCTCCAGACCGATTGTCTAAATGTATTAGTGCTCTCTACCAATTCTCACATAAAAGAAATATCATTATGTGACTGGTAATTAGGAGGATTTCGTGCCCATGGGTTTATATTCCTGAGGGTTCCTTGTGGTATTATTTCATATATTCATTGTCTTTTCAAGCAATTATCCACAACTTTTAATTTCCTGCTTTGATTTCAAGGGCCACATATTGTGAGAGACACACTACTATCGTAGATTCTTCATGCCATTAAAATTTTCATTAGAGAAAAAAATAGGGGGAAAAAGAATTTGAACAGAATAGTACATGAGCACTCATTGTTAGACCTCATTTTATTTACTTAGTTACTTATATAATAAAGTGTTTTAAAAATAATTTGTTTATAGGGATCGATAAAGAATAACGATCAATAAATAATGGCAGGTGAGAGAAAAATAAAATATTTTGAAATATAAAAAATAAAATAAAGATTGATACTGCTATCAAAATTAATACCTCATTATATTAAGACTCTACAAAGGTTGACGTGAAGAGCATCATGCTTTGGATAAAGAGGCACTTTTCAGCCTCTAGGAATTAAATGCTAAATTCATTTGCCATACCAAGCAGAGTTCTTACAGGTTTGTATGTAATTTTTTCAACGTGGGATAAGAAAAACAAATGTCAGCGGTTCATGAACTAAAAGTACTGTGATGAGTACATAAAAGTAATAACTTTGTACCAGTCAGAAACTGCTGACCATACAAAAATGTTTTAGCTTAGGGTATTACTAAACTTTATCTCGCTAAGAAAGATAAAATAGTTGAGTCAACAAATATTATTTCCTGTCTCTATAAAGCAGATGTTACAAACAAATAATGCAAAATTAAACCTTCCTGCTTCTAATGTAACAGTCTTTGGGGAGGAGAAAAAATATGCAATAGACACCTGCATCTGATAGCAGCAAAGGAACAATAATACACAAGAAAGATGAAATTCTGGTAACAATCAGATCTGCTGCAGTAAGCACTGCTTGGATAAACTGATTTTTTAAAAAAAGCAAACTTCTTTGTTTTTCTTTTCAACTACAGCAAACCAGTATATCATGAATCAATGGTTAAATATTGACAACCATCACACCTATTCCAACAACACCCACCCAAATGGAAGTTACCTAGAAAACAATATCTACCACTGAGAACAAGAATTGGAGATTATTGGGATGGATGATTGATGAACCCAAATAAATAGCTCTTTCTTTTGATGGGCTTAGTGTGAGGTCTTCATTCCATTAACACATGTGAGTACATTGGGGAGATTTGTGATACACTAATAATATTTTCCTCCTATTCCCTTGTCCCCTAACTCAGTTGTTCCCGAGTATGGTTTGTGGAGCCAAAAAAAAAGCCACTAGGACCATTATAAGGGTCAATAAAGTAAAAACTATCTTATAATAATATCAATACATAATTTGCCTTTTGTACTGGGTTGACATGTACACTGATGGTGCAAAAACAATGATGGTAATATGTTACCTCCTCAACAGGAATTAAGGTATGAGCCCAAGTTATATCACTAGTCTAGTATTCATTGTATTCTTTATTGCCATGGACTCCTAACTTAAAAAAAAAAAGAATTTCACATAAGAGTTCTTGATAAAGCAGTAAATTGTTACTTTAATTAAAATTGACCTTTACAAATACCTCTTTAATAATCTATATGACAAAATTGGAGATAGAGGTTTAAAAAAGCGTCTACTATGCTCTGAAGTCTGACTGCTGTCTCATAAGCCTTTGTGCAATCCTTTTTAAAAAAATATAGTTTAATTTACTTCAGAGCAGAAGGGAGAGGGAGAGAGAGACAGAAACATCAGTAATGAGAGAGAATCATTGATTGGCTGCCTCCTGCACAGCCCCTACTAGGCATTAAGCCTGCAAAACCCAGGCATGTGCCCTGACTGGGAATCAAACTGTGACCTCCTAGTTCTTAGGTTGACGCTCAACCACTGAGCCTCACCAGGCAGGCTGTGCATTTCTTTTAGGTGCAAACTCAACTGGCTGCCTTTTTAGTGAAACACTATTTTTACTTGAAAACAAAACTGACAGACATACTATAATTAATCTGACATGTTTTGACAGACATTTTTTGAATTAATAAAATAAATCTGTCATTTTAAGGGAAACAGCTGACAATATTTGTTGCAGTGATAAATTTCAAGCTTTGAAGGAAATATTTGGATTTTGGAAAATGTAGGTCTGGCTCTGTGAACCTGACACTTTCCCAGCACTCAAGTATTATTCTGATGAGAACATTGGTGATATTAACAAGTGTGACAAGAAATTGTCAATTTTTGGAAGATATACGTATGTTAACCAATATTTTTTAAATAGCCAATGAATAATGTTACAAAGTTACACATGCGTAAAGGGTAATTAAGATGTAATATCACGCTGTTGTTATGAAATTTTTGTTATTATGGATCAAGATTCTACATTGCAATCAACTTTTTAAAAAAATTACTGGTAACATGTTTTGGTATAATGCCCCCCTGCTCCAATAACCACAATTACTTTAAACATTATACTGTTCCTTCCTTTTCTAAGTGCATATCTGTGAAAACTGAAACTCCTTTATCATATACTTCAATCAAACATTATACTTCAAACAGAATAGTTTCAATGCAGAAGCAGATGTGAGAAGCCAGACATTACAGTGATTTGCAGGAAAAAATGTAAGCAATGACATTTTTGTCATTTTTTACATTGGCAGAAACAATTCTATATAGAATATATTTTTAAATAAGCTACAGAAAAGCTAAAATGAAATCATCAATGAAGCTATTTACATTTCCCAGTTTTTAATTTAAACCAATAAATATTGACATAGACAACTCACATTAACAAAGCTTTTTTTTAAAAAAAAATACATTTTCATTGATTTTAGAGAGGAAGGGCAAGGGAGAGATAGAAACATCAATGATGAGAGAGAATCATTAATTGCCTGCCTCCTGTACATCCCCTCTTGGAGATCGAGCCTGCAACCTGGGAATGTGCCCTTCAATTGAACCTGGACCCTTCAATCCACAGGCCGGAACTGAGCCAAACCAGTTAGGACAACAAAGCTTTTTGAAGTTCTAAATAAATGTGAAGAATATAAGGGGGTTTCTGTTTCAGTACAATTGCTTTAAATCATTACCCATTTCACAAGAGACTCACTTCAGAACAAAAGACAGGCACAGACTAAAAGTAAAAAAATATAGAAAAATATATTTTATGCAAATGAAAACAAGTATAAAAGATCTGGAGTAACAATACTTATGCCAGACAAAAATCAACCTTAAACAAAGGCTACCCTATATAATAAAGAGGCAATATGCAAATTGTTTGTCATACCCTAGCACAAGATTGCCTCCCCCATATGGTCAAAAGATGGCCACCACAGGATGGCTGGCAGGGGAAGGCAGTTGTGGGCGATCAGGCCAGCAAAGGAGGGCAATTGGGGGCAATCAGGCCAGCAGGGGAGCAGTTATACATCAATCAGGCTGGCAGGCAGAAGTGGTTAGGGGCAGGCAGGCAGGCAAGCAGTTGGGAGCCAGCAGTCCTGGATTGTGAGAGGGATGTCCGACTGCCAGTTTAAACCTGCAGTCAGACATCCCCTGAGGGATCCCAGATTGGAGATAATGTAGGCTGGGCTAAGGGACACTCTCTCTCCAGTGCACGAATTTTATGCACCAGGCCTTTTGAATAACATATGACAAAGAAAGACCCAGCAATTCCACTTCTATCGAAGATACCCCAACACTAAATTGAAAAAAAAATACACATTCATATGTTCACTGTGACATTATTTACAATATCCAGGATACAGAAGCAACCTAAGTATCCATCAATAGATGAATAAAGAAGAAGTGGTGCGCATATACAATGGGATATGACACAGCAATTAAAAAAATAAAATATTGCCCATGTGCAAAAAATATGGATAGACCTAGAGGATATTGTGCTGAGTGAAATAAGTCAGACAGAGTAAACAAATGACATATGAATTCACTTATATGTGAAACCTTAAAAAACAAAAAAATGAACAAGAACAGAAACAGACTCATGGATAAAGAGGAGATTTTGATAATTGCCAGATGGGAAGGGTTTTAGAGGGATGGGTGAAACAGATGAAAGGATTGCAAAGTACAAATTGGTAGTTACAGAATAGTCATGGGGATGTAAAGTACAGCATAGGATATATATATATATGCCTAAATAACCATTATTACTGGCCAATGGGCCGCTATGAGGATGCACTGACCACCAGAGGAAAGATGCTTAATGCAGGAGCTGCCCCCTGAAAGTCAGTGCACTCCCATAGCCTACTTCCCACATCAGTCAGCCTCTTGCTCTGGCCAATCTCCTGGGGTCCCACCCCAACTGGCCCCAATCAGCCCCAGGCGAGGCCAAAGGACCCCACCTGTGCTCTAATTCATGCACTGGGCCTCTAGTATATTCAATAATATTGCAATAACTCTGTATGGTGTCAGATGGGTACTAGATTTATTAGGGCAACAAGTTAATAAGATATATAATGTCCAGTCCCTGGGTTGTTACACTCGAAATGAATATATTATTATTTTTAAATATATTTTATTGATTTTTTTTTTACAGAGAGGAAAGGAGAGGGATAGAGAGTTAGAAATATCAATAAGAGAGAAACATGGATCAGCTGCCTCTTGCACACACCCTAATGGGGATGTGCTCACAACCAAGGTACATGCCCTTGACCGGAATCAAACCTGGGACCCTTGAGTCCACTGGCTGAGATTCTATCCACTTTGCGAAACCGGTTAGGGCAGAAATGAATATATTATTGTATGTCAACTATAATTTAAAAATAAAAAGAAATATTTAAAATACCGTATTTGCCGGCGTATAAGACAATTTTTTGGCCCTGAAAAATACTTATTTGCCGGCGTATAAGACGACCCCCTAACATTTCCACTAAAAATACAGAGTTTGTTATATACTCACCGTATAAGACTACCCCTCACTTGGAGACAAATTTTTCAGGGCCAAAAAGTCGTCTTATACACCGGCAAATACGGTACCCATTTTGTATTTTAACCTAACTAATGTTCCTGTTATTACCCAATGTCTCTTCATTTCTGTCCTTGTTTTTCAAGAACTGCTCATCCACAAACCCTCCCAAACTTGATCTCTGACCTATAAGGCAGACACTTATCTATCCAGTGTCCAACAGGCACTCTGACCTGGAATATTCCATCCACTAGCAGCAGAAGCAGTTTTTTTTTGTTTTTTTTTAGTATGTTTTTATTGATTTTAGAAAAAAAAGGAAGGGAGAAGGCGACAAAGAGAAAAACATTGATGTGAAAGAGAAATATCGATTGGTTGCCTCCTGTATGCAGGCAACTCAGATAGCCAGGGGTCAAACTGGCAGCCTGGGCATGTGCCCGGACCAGGAATCAAACTGGAAACTTTTCAGTGCATGGAACTATGTGCTACCAGCTGAGCCACACTGGCCAGGGAACAGGTTTCTTGTTTTTAGCTGAGCATCAAGTAGGTTCTCTTCTCTTCTCATTTCATTTAATATTCACAGTTCCTTGAGGAGGATTTGTGTATTACTTACCTCTAAATAAAAGAAAAAGTTTGTCATCCAGAACATTTTTGTTCTCTTATTAATTTATTTGACATTCTTCTGCTCCTCTATACTCAGTCTATTTCCGTCTTCAAACTTTTTTTTAACTGTCACATCATGTCTACTGCATTTCCATGCATCACTTTCTCATAGTTTAGTAACATGCTATTTAGCCTCATATCTTTGTGTATTTTCAGGTTTCTTTTATACTTGATTTCTAGTTTCATACCATTGTGGTTAGAGAATATGTCTGATATGATTTAAATCTTCTTAAATTTATTGAGTCTTGTTTTGTGTCCTAACATGTGGTCTGTCCTTAAAAAATGTTCCATGTGCACTTGAAAAGAATATATATTCTGCTGCTTTGGGGTGAAATGCTCTGAAGATAGCAATTAAATTCATCTGATCCAGTATGACATTTAAGGCCATTTTCTTGTTGACTTTTTGTTGGGAAGATCTATCCATTGAAGTCAATGGGGTGTTAAAATCCCCTAATATAATTATATTACTATTGATCTCTCCCTTTATGTCCATCAAGATTTGCTTTATCTATATAGTACTCCTATGTTAAGTGCATAAATGTCTACAAAGGTTATATCCTCTTGTTGGATTGCTCCCTTATTGTTAAGTAATGTGATTCTTTGTCTCTTATTATAACCTCTGTTTTAAAGTCTATTTTGTCAAATATAAATATTGCAACCCAGATTTTTTTAAAAATTTTATTTGCATGAAATATCTTTTTTTCCATCCACTTACATTTAGCCTGTATCTTTCATTCAGAGGTAGGTCTCCTGTAGACAGCATATATATGGGTCTTGATGCTTATGTCTTGATTGGAGCATTTAACTATTTGCATTTAAAGTGATTATTGATTTTGACACCATGTGTGTATTTTCATGAGACTCTTGCTGTTAGCATTTCGAATGAAGGTTAATTTTCTAAAGTATAAAAATTTTTTAGATGTAAATTATTCTCAGGATATTTTTCCTTACATGATATTCTTCCACTGTCACCCCCTTTTTTCCTTTAAATAATAGGAGACTTTTGGAAATTTTATAATGTAGTCTTGATAGGTTTTACATTTTTATTATTTGCGCTACACTATGACTGTTTTAGGGTCATAACTTGTGCAATTTTATGATGAGACGCTCTGCCAATAAAAATTTTTGTTAACACTTTAGGAACTGCTTTTTGTATAGTACACTCCGTTTTTCTAGAATATTCATTTATTTCCATTAGCCACATTGATTTCCTCTGAGAAATTGGCTATTATTAATGTCAAACTCAACACTCTAGCAACAATCTTATTTACTATGTGTGTATTAGTGGAATTGATTATTTGCCTTCTTGAGAAGGGGCTGAGCATTCCTGCTACTAGGCTGGACATGGAGGAAAATTATTTGGGGTGGGGGGAGAAAAAAAAAGAATACCAAGTCAAATTTAAAGAGAATATCCCTTTATTAACTTTTGGTCGAGAATATGTTTGTATATTTTCATAAAACAACTCCGAGACCATCTGGAATCCTGTAACAGAGAGGAATAGACAGAAGTGCTTCAGCAATGAAGACAGAAGAGACACAACTCAGAGATGCAAGATGCTGACAACACCTCACCATACCACCAGACAGCAGCTGCGTGTTGCTGAAGGATGCCCAGGACCAAACCAGACGGTCGGACCCGCATTACCACCATTTATCCACCAACCAGATCTAAAATAGCATGGCTGACATGTACACATAAGGAACTATTTGACATTGAAATTGGGACTCAAAAGAACTGTTGGCCCAGAAAGGAACTCACTACAGACTGATTCATTTGCCTCTCAGCATAACCATTATGGCTTGTCGCAGTTTAGGTTCTTACAAGGGTATTTCTTGGATCACCTGATCTCACACATCTAGTGGAAATAATGAACAACATAAACTGATAAACAAAAACAGACCCAGAGAAAGAGAAGCAGAGATCAGACTCTCAAATCTCAGAGGGAAAGTAGGGGAGGGTGGGGGTAAGGGGAAGAGATCAACCAAAGGACTTGTGTGCATGCATATGGGCCTAGCCAGTGGCCATGGACAACAGGGGCTGGGGCATTCATAGGGAGGGTTTTGGGATGGGAATGGGGAACAATTTCCTACAAATTATGTGATACCATAATCAATTAAAAATAAATAAATTTTAAAAAAATAAAAAATAAAGTGATTATTGATAAGTACTAATTTATTGCCATTTTGTTCTTTTAACTATCTCCCTCTGTTTCTTCTTCTTTTCTTAAAGAAAACTCCTTAACATTTCTTGTAATACTGGCTGGTGGTAATGAACTCCTTTAGCTTTTTTCTTATCTGGAAAGCTCTATATTTCTCCTTCAGTTTTAAAGGATAGTCTTGCTGGGTAAAGTAGTCTTGATTGTAGGTCCTTGATTGTTCTCACTTTGAATATATCATGCCAATCCGTTCTGGCCTGAAATGTTTCTTGGGAAATCAGCTGTAAGAATAATGGAAGTTCCCTGGTAGTTAACTGCTTTTCTCCTGATGCTTTTAAGATTTTCTTATGTTTAACCTTTGTCATTTTAATTAAATGTGTTTGGGGTGGGTCTCTTTGGGTTAATCTTGTATGAAACTCTCTGTGCTTCCCAGAATTATGTTTCTTTGTCCTTAACAAGTTGGTGCAGTTTTTAATCATTATCTCTTCAAGCAAATTAATTATCAATCACTTGCACTCTCCCTTGTTCTTCTGATACCAATATGATGTGGATTTTGTTATGCTTTGTATTGTCCAAAGGTCCCTTAAATATCCTCATTTTCAAAATTATTTTTTTTCCTTTTTGCTGCTTTGTTTTCTGTTTTTTCTTCCAAATCACTGATCCAGTCCCCTGCTGAATCCAACCTACTGGTTATTCCTTCTAGTGTATTCTTTTTTATTGAATTTATTGGGGTGATATTGGTTAATACAATTATATAGGTTTGAGGTATACAATTCTACAATACATCATCTGCATTGTATATTTACCACCCAATTCAAGTCTCCTTCCATTACCATTTATCCCCTCTTTACCCTCTTCTACCTTCCCCCACACCTCCCTCTCCTCTGGTAATCACCATAGTGTTATCTATGACCATGAGTCTTCATTTCAGATAGTATATTCTTAATTTTTGACTGTTTCTTTTTTATGGTTTCTGTATTTTTTCCCAGGATATTGAGCATCTTTATAACCATTATTTTGAACTCTATACTGATACATTACTTTCCATCATTTCATTTAGCTCTCTTTTTTATAGATTTCTCCTGTTCATTATGTTTTTTATTTTTTTGTTTTTAAATATATTTTTATTGATTTTTTACAGAGAGGAAGAGAGAGGAATAGAGAGTTAGAAACATCTATGAGAGAGGAACATCGATCAGCTGCCTCCTGCACACCCCCTACCGGGGATGTGCCCGCAACCAATGTACATGCCCTTGACCAGAATCGAACCTGGGACCTTTCAGTCCGCAGGCCGATGCTCTATCCACTGAGGCAAACTGGTTTCGGCTTTCTCCTGTTCTTTCATTTGGGACATGTTTCTTTGTCTCCCCATTTTGACTGCCTTTTTGTGACTGTTTCTATGTATTAGATAGATTTGCTATGACTCCCTGTCTTAATAGGATGCCCTTATATAGTAGGTATCCTGTGGTACAGTCTCCTTGATCACCTGAGCTGGATACTCCAGGAATGTCCTTTGTTTGGGTTATGAAGGCCCTCCTGTTATAATTGAGTCTTGATTGCTATTGGCTCATTTGTGCATGGGACTGACCCTCACAGGCTGGCTGACTACAAGGATCAACTCTGACCATAGTATATAAACTGTTGAGCAGGTGCTGACCACACAAAGCAGTATTCACCCCCACAAGGTCTGGTGCCTGCTGAGATCTCCTTTTGGATATTCCACTTGTGAAGCTAGTTTGATCCTGCTCTGATGTTGTCTGAAGCTAACCACAAGGTGTGGTGTTTCTGTGGCCACCTGATAATGACTCGGGTGCCAGCCAAAGTCAGATGTTGCCTGTGATTGGCCAGAGGCAACTGTTTGGAGGTTCAGAGCTATCCACAGTTTGTGCCTGCCACTGCATGGTCAGACTTCTCACCAAGGCTGGTTTTTACTAGCACCAGGCACTGGGGCAGGTCAGGAAAGTCCCAGGGCACCCTGAGATCTGCCTCCACCTGCCTTTGCCTGTTGCTATCTATTAGGCTCAGTCACTGAAAGTGGTACCTGAGTTGGCTGAGGTAGGTTCTCAGTGAGTCACCAGGGAGGGGGAAGGGAGTGGTGTTCACTGGACTGATAAAAGTTCAAATTTGGTGTCAGAGCTGTGCCTAAGGCCACTCACGAAGTGTCCCAGGGCATATAAAGTCCAGCTGATATCTACTAGCTGCTCACAAACTGTTGTGGTGGGGCAATCTCAGGATGTCATCCAGGTGAGGCCAGCAGAGTTTATCAAGCCCAAATAGACAAAATTTTGGATGTTGAAGGGAGGACTCTGCACTGCTCAGGCATGCAATGAAAAAATATAGCTCCTATCTTGGAGCTATGCTTAGTGTGTTCCAGATTCTGCCAAGAAGCTGATCTAAGCAGGGTGGGGCTGTTGGTAGTTCGGAGAATGTAGGCTATTGATCTCCTGGGAAGAGAAGGTGCCAGACTGGGTTGGTGGAAGGTATAGGAAGTGTTCCCTGTCCTAGAGCCACACACTTAGTCGGTCCCACATTCTACCCAAACCCCAAAGAGAGGAGCCACCAGGAGATGGATGGACAGGGCCACCAGGAGGCTGGAGAGTGGTGCTAGTGGACCTCCCCTAAGGAGGTGACATGAATCAGGTTCATGGGAAAGTGGGAGGACTGGTTCCCATCTCAAAGCCACACCACTCAGAGTCTACACCCCCTCCCAGCCACCTGACTCCTCTGCAGGGGACAAGCTCCATAGTGTTCCGTAAGAGAGAGTTTAGAGGGTGAGGTAATTGCATTCCCCCAGGCTGATGCTGTATGGAGAGTCATTCTCCACACAAGAAAGTCAGAGTCAGTGGTGTGGCACAGTGATTCAGCTCAGATATCCTGGCAGCTATCCCTTCAGCTCTCTTCCCAGAATCACAAAATCCAGTCTTTCCTCACACTACTTTAATCTTCTCCACCCTCCCTCTGCTACAGCCCAGGGCGAATGACTGTGAATGAGATTTTGTGTGTTGGCCCTTTAAAAGGGTGCCTGTGCCTCTAGTAGACTCCCATCTCTCCCTGGTGAACAGAATCCCCACTGATTTTCACAGCCAGCTGTTATCTCCATCCAGCCATGGAGCTATGGGCTAAAGAGCCCTGATTGGTGTTGAGACCCTTTACTCCTCAATGGGAGTGTTTTGTTTTATTGGAGTATAGTTGGCATACTATATTACATGTTTCAGATGTGCAACATAGTTATTTGACATTTACGTATCTTTTGACATGCTCACCACACTAAGACTAGAAACTACCCGTCACTATGTGAGGTAATCACACTATTATTGACTACATTTCCCTTCACTTTTTCACCCCTTCCCTTCACCTCCCACCCCTCTGTCAGCCTTCAGATTGCTCTTTGTTTCTATGAGTCTCTTTTGTTTTGTTGTTTGTGTGTTTGGTTTTATTTATTTTTAAATTCCACTTATAAGAAAATCATGTGGTATTTTATCTTTGTCTGAGTAACTACTACTGCTAAATCTTTTAAAATAGAATGGGATATATATATATATATATATATATATATATGATATATAATACATATGATACATCACATATCATATATATCATATTAAATTGCACTTGATTTTATATTATAAAATCTCTGGGTAAATATTTGAGGACAATTCTCAGTTTTAGAGAGGCTCCTTTTTACCACGATAAGTTTAGAAATGATGCTTTATTAAAACCCAGATTTCACATTTTTTAGACTGCAAAATTTTTTTAAAAAATGGAAAATTTATTCAACTGTGAGAACAAAAGAAGTGAGACATTCAGAAACTTTTATTTTGCCATTGCCATGTGTTGTATTTCAGCAGTATTAAACTGTGTATTTTACTAAGACAGAAGTTCAAACATTTCCAAGCATAACCTTTTAAATTTAACTTTCTCATAAATCTAAAGAATATGTTTTAAGTTTTCCATTTCTTTTTTGACCAGTCTCAATTTAAGCAACTAATGATCCTCTTATGACCACTATCATCTTAGAATATGGACATTTCCCAAAACAGAAATAAAAGAAGACTCCTACACAGCAAGATAGTTGTTTGATATGCTCGCCCATATCCTTCTGGAAGAAGTAAAGTGGCAGGATATGTAACACATTCAGATTTAAATCCAGAAATAAAAATAAAGTTTTTGGCATTTAATAAAATTGAAGGGTTTGATCATGCTTTCATAAAATTCATAGATTTTTTATGATACTCTAAGGTCTCACTACTAAATTTAACTGTAATTGTTCCTTGTGAACTACACAGTATAGTATCCTGGATGAAGATATTGTGATGTTAGTGTTTTCATCCTTCTCAAACTTTCTTAAGTTTCTACTCTCTTTTTCAATGTTAGCTCACAACGTTGCTTTTAAGTTAAATTCGTCAAGGCAATATTATCTATACACTTTTATCTTGAACTTCCTTACAAAATGTCTTTACTAAATTATTACATATAACAATGCTACCTTCATAGACAGACAGGTGTTACTTATTTTGAATGAAACTATTTAATGATGCTTTGAAGTGGTGCTTCCTTTCCCCTTGTTTTGTCTTCCACACAACTGGAAGGGAGTCAGCAAAAGCAAAAAACTACTTTGCGTTTCTATTTCTGCTTGGCAGCCTTATTAATGACTCCTGCACTCATTTGCTATGCCCTTGGGCTACTGCTTTGGTGCTGTGATAAAGGCAGCTATAGGCATAAAAACCCAGCTGGAAGTGCTTAACTACCTTCAACTTATTGGCATAGGTTTCTACTAGGATCTCCCCTGAATTGGCATTACCCTGCTCAGAGAACACCTACTACTGTAGCTCCTTTGGAAAAGATGTGAGCAATGTGCTGGATTGTGTGGAATTGTGTTGACTACTCTGTCCTATTTCCCTCTCCTATGTTCTTTATCATAGAAGTGGAAGCCTGGGAACTACATTTTCACGAATACCTGCCAGTATGGCTCTAGTTTAGATTCCACCAATGAAGGAATTGGTACTTCTGAAGGCATACGAAAAACAAAAGCAACTATTATTCTCGCGGCTGTGGCTGGCAATTACTGAGGCTTCGGCACCAAGTTCTGCAGCAGCTTCCTGGTGTCCTCTAAAGAATGACCTGCTGGGAGACCGAAGCAAGATGGCGGCCCAGGGAGTCTCCTGGGCCGCCATCTCCTCAACAATTTGGAAATAAACAACAGATAAAACCAAAAGGGATCGCACCAGACCCACAGGAAAGCTGGCGAAATGGGAAGGCTACATCTAAACGCAAAGCAGGACGTCGCTGCTGCCATGTGGAGTTTAAAACTACAGCGAAACTGAACCTGCCGGAGCCGCTGCCGCTGGGAATGAGGGAAGCCAGACCTCGCTCCGCCCCGGGGCCCAGGGAGTGGGCCAGCCCCGCCGGCCGCCACGGGAGCTGATGGGGGCCTACGCCGCCGCAGCCACCGCCACCGCCGCAGCAGCGCCTTCGGCTCCTGCCTGGACGAGAAGCCCGTGAGCGCGACCTCCCAGCCCACCCACAGTGCTGGAGAGAAGCGGGCGCCAGGACTCGGGCCCCCGCACTCGCCGCTGCTGGGCGGGCGAAGAGATGGTGTAGTATCTCCCCGCCGGCCCAGCCCCCGCGCTTACTGTGCAGGCGAAGAAATCGCGCAGCGGCTCCCCGTCTGCAACCAGCCCAGAAGTGGGAAAACTAAACTAGACACCAAGCAGGGCGCCGCCGCCATGTGGAGTTTAAAACTACAGCGAAACTGAACCTGCCGCTGACGCCGGAAATGAGGGAAGCCAGACCTCGCCCTGCCCCGGGGCCCAGGGAGTGGGCCAGCCCTGCCGCCACTAAGGGAGCTGATGGGGGCCTACGCCGCCGCCGCTGCCACCGCCGCTGCCGCCTGGGCCGCTGCCGCCGCGCCTTCACCGCGCCTTAGCCACGCCTTCGGCTCCTGCCTGGACGAGAAGCCCATGAGCATGAGCAAGACCTCCCAGCCCGCCCACAGTCCTAGAGGAGCGGGCACAGCGTCCCCCCTCCCGCACAACCAGCTCGCCCCAGAAATGGGAAGGCTACAGTTAGACACCAAGCAGGGTGCCGCAGCTGCCATGTGGAGTTTAAAACTATGGCGAGCGGAGGACTGAGAAGGTGGGGCAGTTCTGTACCGTGCTGCCTTCCACTGGTTAAGACCTCCAAGGGCAAAGGCCTACCGAGGTGAGGATGCCCCTACTGTCACCTGTAGAGGGGCAGCACTGAGCTGGCCAATATTTGTGGTGGTGGTGCTGCTTGTCCTGGCTCAGGGGAAGCGTTCCACTAAGTCTGAAAGACTAAGACATCGCGGGGACTCTCCGCCACCGCCCGCGGCCTGCTCTGCCAGGCCTTCGCGCACGCTGTGCTGGCGCTGCGCCTTCCGTTGGCAGACCCGGAGAATCCTCTCTCCGCTGCCACATGGCCAGGCCAAAGCATCAGACACTACCACCACGCGGATTTTAAAACTACAGGGGAAATTGAGCCACAGGAGCTACCATCGCTGCCGCACCCACTGCCGCCCCCAAGAATGGGAATCCACCGAAATCAGAGCTCACTACACACCGGGCTCATAGAGAGTGTGGCTTCAGAAATTAGCCTCTGCATCCACAGAAGCTCCACATCCGCAACAAAGAGGACGCGATGGAGGGCGGACTCTCCCCATGCAGCCATCACAGCCCGCCCACAATCTCCCCAGCACACCCACCATGCTGGGAGGGAAATGGAGCGCGCTGGTGAGGAAATGGCACGGTGCCTTCCATTACCCACTCAGGCGAGCCCATCCTCCGATGCCACATGGCCAAGCCGAAGCTCTCACCACCACCGCCATGTGAACTTTAAAACTACAGTGGTAATTGAACCACAGGAGTGACCGTCAATATTGCACCTGGCACCGCCACTCGCCACTGGCGCCGAGAATAAAGGAAATCCACCAAGAACAGAGCTCACCACGCCTTGGGCTCAGGGAGTGGGCGACCTCGGAACTTGGCCTCCATGTCTGCAGCTGCTCTGCTCCCACACCGAACAAGACACCGTTGAAGGTGGTCCCCCCGCCTGCAACCATCTCAGCCCAACTGCAGCTGTCCCAGCCTGCCCCCCATGCTAGCAAGGAGCTCCTAGTGTCCCAGGGGGCCGAGTGCCCCGGGTGAGCCGAGTGTCCCAGGGGGCCGAGTGCCCGGGTGAGCCGAGTGTCCCAGGGGGCCGAGTGCCCCGGGTGAGCCGAGTGTCCCAGGGGGCCGAGTGCCCCGGGTGAGCCGAGTGTCCCAGGGGGCTGAGTGCCCCGGGTGAGCCGAGTGTCCCAGGGGGCCATGTGCCCCGGGTAAGCCGTACCCCCCAAAGGGGAAAGGTGTCCCGGGTGAGCCGTGTGTCCCAGGGGGCCGAGTGCCCCGGGTGAGCCGAGTGTCCCAGGGGGCCGAGTGCCCCGGGTGAGCCGAGTGTCCCAGGGGGCCGAGTGCCCCGGGTGAGCCGAGTGTCCCAGGGGGCCGAGTGCCCCGGGTGAGCCGAGTGTCCCAGGGGGCCGAGTGCCCCAGGTGAGCCGAGTGTCCCGGGGGGCCGAGTGCCCCGGGTGAGCCGAGTGTTCCGGGGGGCCATGTGCCCCGGGTAAGCCGTACCCCCCAAAGGGGAAAGGTGTCCCGGGTGAGCCGTGTGTCCCAGGGGGCCGAGTGCCCCAGGTGAGCCGAGTGTCCCAGGGGGCCGAGTGCCCCGGGTGAGCCGAGTGTCCCAGGGGGCCGAGTGCCCCGGGTGAGCCGAGTGTCCCAGGGGGCCGAGTGCCCCGGGTGAGCCGAGTGTCCCAGGGGGCCGAGTGCCCCGGGTGAGCCGAGTGTCCCAGGGGGCCGAGTGCCCCGGGTGAGCCGAGTGTTCCGGGGGGCCATGTGCCCCGGGTAAGCCGTACCCCCCAAAGGGGAAAGGTGTCCCGGGTGAGCCGTGTGTCCCAGGGGGCCGAGTGCCCCAGGTGAGCCGAGTGTCCCAGGGGGCCGAGTGCCCCGGGTGAGCCGAGTGTCCCAGGGGGCCGAGTGCCCCGGGTGAGCCGAGTGTCCCAGGGGGCCGAGTGCCCCGGGTGAGCCGAGTGTCCCAGGGGGCCGAGTGCCCCGGGTGAGCCGAGTGTCCCAGGGGGCCGAGTGCCCCGGGTGAGCCGAGTGTCCCAGGGGGCCGAGTGCCCCGGGTGAGCCGAGTGTCCCAGGGGGCCGAGTGCCCCGGGTGAGCCGAGTGTCCCTGGGGGCCATGTGCCCCGGGTAAGCCGTACCCCCCAAAGGGGAAGGGGGAAGGGTGTCCCGGGTGAGCCGTGTGTCCCATGGGGTCGAGTGCCCCGGGTGAGCCGAGTGTTCCAGGGGGCCATGTGCCCCGGGTAAGTCGTACCCCCCAAAGGGGAAAGGTGTCCCGGGTGAGCCGTGTGTCCCAGGGGGCCGAGTGCCCCGGGTGAGCCGAGTGTCCCAGGGGGCCGAGTGCCCCGGGTGAGCCGAGTGTCCCAGGGGGCCGAGTGCCCCGGGTGAGCCGAGTGTCCCAGGGGGCCGAGTGCCCCGGGTGAGCCGAGTGTCCCAGGGGGCCGAGTGCCCCGGGTGAGCCGAGTGTCCCAGGGGACCGAGTGCCCCGGGTGAGCCGAGTGTCCCAGGGGGCCGAGTGCCCCGGGTGAGCCAAGTGTCCCAGGGGGCCATGTGCCCCAGGTAAGCCGTACCCCCTAAAGGGGAAGGGGGAAGGGTGTCCCGGGTGAGCCGGGTGTCCCAGGGGGCCGAGTGCCCCGGGTGAGCCGAGTGTCCCAGGGGGCCGAGTGCCCCGGGTGAGCCGAGTGTCCCAGGGGGCCGAGTGCCCCGGGTGAGCCGAGTGTCCCAGGGGGCCATGTGCCCCGGGTAAGCCGTACCCCCCAAAGGGGAAGGGGGAAGGGTGTCCCGGGTGAGCCGTGTGTCCCATGGGGTTGAGTGCCCCGGGTGATCCGAGTGTCCTAAGGGAAGCAGTGGGTCCCAGGGGAAGGGGCGGTGAAAACCAGAGGAGGAGCGGACTCTATTCATATGAGCCTGAGATGGTCACCATAAAACAAGCAGATTGTCAAATGACAGGGGGGAGGGGAAGGAGACCTGGGGGGAGACAGGAGAACAACCGAGGGACTGGTATCCATGAACATAAGTACAACCAATGAACACAGAACTCTGGGGAGGGAGGGCATAAATGGGAGGTGGGGGGGGGCAATGGTAAACTATGTACACAGAAAATACCTTAATAAAATAAAATTAAAAAAAAAATTAAAAAAATAATAATAATAATAAAAATAAATAAATAAATAAATAAATAAATAAATAAAGAATGACCTGCTTTAGTGCGGTGGGCAGCAAAATCAATGGCGGCGGTTTCCTCTAATGTGAGCATTTCCTGATTTCCTAAATGGAACTGTGGCCTTCCAAATATTTTCTCTCCTAGATTTTTTTAATCCCCTCTATGAAGCTATTTACTGTTTGAAGTTTCTTAGACTAAACCCCCTATGAAAGAAGAGGCATTTAGAATTCATCTCAATCTTTTTAAAGCCCTTTGGGGGGTCCTGTCTTAGCAAAGGAACACAGACCCTAAGTAGGATCTCACCAAGAGGAAATAGGAGAATGTGCTCATTCTCTGTGATCAACTCCTGGATTGTCAGGATGGAAGAAGCTTAGTTGGCATGGTGTAACTAACGAGGGATGAAAAACCATCTGCCCCAGGCCGCTGGGCACAATGACCATGCTTCAGAATGAGTAGCTGGACATATAAATGAGAACTAAAAGTGGTAACTCGGAAAGCTTGTGCAGATACAGACTGGCCCAGCAAGATCCATGGCAGCACTGAGGGCAGATGCAGCATATTTCATCCCCATGCCTCACAGAAACAGCGAAATTATCATCAACCAAGATCCTCCCAATCTTCCAACAGATCTGCCCATGGACCTGCACAGGCAGCCTTTCCGTCTCTTTGTTTTAATAGTGGAATTCTGTATGAACCAGTCCAAGACCAATACGTCCCCCTGCTTTCTCAGTGATCTGCAGCTTTTAGCTAACCTGTCTTTTTTCTACTTCAGTCTTTTTGTCTCCAACAAAGATGGTAATAAACATATAAATGTGCTCTAGGAACTCACAGCTTTTCAAAAACGATACTTAGTTATACTGCTTCATCCCCTCTCCTCCTACAAACACCTGTCAACTTACTCCAGTTTAGCTTCAGATCTCCATTGTTCAAAAACAAAATAAAATATCCTCTGGATATAATCATTCATTCACGCATGCATGCATGCGTTTTTCCTTTAACAAATATTTATATTATGCAATTGTCCTGCTGTGATTAATAATGTTTAGATTGCAAATCCAATTAGCATCTTTTCTAATCAATTTGTACTTTGTAAAATAAGAAAAGCACTAATACAAATGTACTGCAACAAATGTAAAAAATATGGGGGTATATAAGACAAAATGTAATTAACATCAACAAGTTAGTTGATGTTAATAGTTTGATGTAGATTCTTCTACACATTTTTCCATACTGACACAATTAGTACTACCGTACTCAATAATTTGTAACACATTTAATCTACTGTTTTTCACTTACAATAGTATCAAATGATTTTACCTAATATATGTACATATATGGAGATTTTTATTTAATTTATTTTTAATAGATTTTAGAACAATGTTGAAATAATATTTAAAAATTATAAATTATGGAGAGAACCTGGGAAGGCACATGGCATTTCGTTATAGTCAGCTGAATCCAGGGAGGTTGGCAAAGCCACACCCTAGAAACACATTCTGCCAAAAGAAAGAAGTGTTATCAGCTTGACCTTCATTTCAGCCCAGGTGCCAGGGGATGGGTTTTATTCTGTAAATCCAGCCAAGCACCAGGAAGAGTAGGAAGGCTTCATGGGATTTGTGGGTATAAAATAAACATGCTACATTGGCTCTGGGTAACTGTCTCTCCATCAGAAGAGGGCAGCGGTCCCACCTGGCCTCCACTTTTTACTTCTATCTCTGTGTCCTGTCTCTTTCTTTCATTTTTCTCAATCCCCAGCCTCCCTTACTCAAGAACTGGACAACTCTCTAGCCGCACTGGACTCGGAAAAGAGAGAAATATTTACAATAAATAGTTTAATGACTGAATGATATCTATGTTCACCTTTGTTTGGGAAATATAATTAGAAACAAAATCTCCACCAACCCAGAAAAACCTAGAAGAGAGAGAAAATGGCTTTATTGCTGAATAAGCAAGAAACCAGAATATGAAGAGCATTATAGGCAATCCACTAAGGGAATGCAATGGTAGAAAGAAATCTCACTCTTTTATATGGCCAAGCAGATACAACCAATTCCATATACGTTGTCATGGTAAACAATGACTGTTGTTCAAGTAAGATGACTTAACAGCACCATTTGTCAAACAGTTCTAAATTCACCTGGTATTTGAGATGACCCATTGTGTTAGTTGAATGTACCCTAAAGCAAATTAAATGTTTACCTTTATGACAGAAGATAATTTTGCAACTTGGACAAAGTTGGACTCCTATTTAACCACAGAAACTGGGGGATAGAGGTGCTGTCTTCCTTGATGATTGTATTTCAAAAAGATGGTCCCCAGGTCCTAGAGAAGGATATTCCTGCATTATAAAACTGACATGTAGTTTATGTAGCCTTTAAAAAGATTTATATACATTTCAAATAGACAGAGCAACAATTTATAATTACAGGTTTCCAAAGTTAACATCTATAAAATTATATATGGTAGTTCATCTCTCCTTATTTTTTACCAGGATAATTTATGCAAATTTTCTCATAATTTATCTTATCATTTCTTGTCTGAATAACTACATGTACACCTTTGCATTCAGGCTTTCATCAGGTACATGTTCAAAGAATATGCTTATCTCATTAAACCATCCTTAATTTTTTATTTATGATGTTTGCATATTTCCTGGCACAATGATGACACCCACTAACTGTTTAGTGAATTAAATTTTAGAAAGACTTTAACTTAATATTACCCAAGGATGAATCTTGCCTACATTTTGTTTTCCATTAGAGTGATGGTGTTAAGGTCAGGCTATCCCAGAAGTGCCATTTTGTCATGTGAATTATTTCCAACTGAAGACAATTAACGCCCAACAGACTCAAGAACAGATTTTTCCTCTCCCTTAACTGCCTAAATGAATTTAGATATGAGCCTGTGCTAGGAACAGAGCTATTACCAGAGATAAGTTTTTACATCAGAAAAAAACTTATGTGCATGGCATAGGCAACATTTGGTTACCAAACATTTGCTCTTCCCATCTTCCTGTGAATCATCTTCCTCCCTTTTGAAGTCCCAGATTCTATCCCTCTGCTATGGTATAAGCCTAAATTGCCCAACTGTTAGAAAGCCTCTTGTGACTTTTGTGAGATTTCTATATATCCAAAAATT
Source organism: Vespertilio murinus (assembly GCA_963924515.1). Lineage (NCBI taxonomy): Eukaryota > Metazoa > Chordata > Mammalia > Chiroptera > Vespertilionidae > Vespertilio > Vespertilio murinus. Next base: position 53,930,963 of record OZ004705.1, read on the forward strand.
AATTTCCCCCCTATTAATCTGTCTTATATCAATATAATTATTACAACAGCCAAAGAATCTAGAAAGGAAAAAGGGCAAAGTTTTTCTCCCTACAAGAACACTAAAAAACTAAGCGCCCACAATGGTTTCTTTAATTGGATTTTTTTTTTTTTGCAGTATGAAAAGTAGCATGGAATCGTATACATTTGCTTGACACTTATTCATGTTCATGCCAATAAGAGTTAACAGTTACCATTTATTGAGTGCTCAGGATACACTTAGTAAACATTTTACAAATGATATCATTCTTAAGTTTTACAAACTTTTAGAGTATATTTGCTAGTTTTACCTTTTCCCCCCAAAAAATATTATTTTTATAGATTTCAGAGAGAAAGGGAAAGGGAGAGACAGAAACATCACGGATAAGAGAGAACCATTGATTGGCTGCCTCCTGCACGCCCCCTACTGGGCACTGAGCCCACAACCCTGGCATGTGCCCTTGATGAGAAATTGAACCTGGGGCCCTTCAGTCCACAGGCAGACACTCTATCCACTGAGCCAAACCGATTGGGAATAGTTTTACCTTTACAATGGTGAAGGTGGAGGAGATTGAAGAAAGTAATTTAGCCACAGTGATTCAGCTAGAAAATGATAGATCCAATTTTAAACTTAAGTCATTTGGAGTACACAGTTCTTACACCAAGGTCCCTGCTATTTTGCGAAGATATAACTCTGCCTCTTTAACCAAGTCATGTGTGCCAGGACTGCAGTACAAGCAGTCTACATCGGATCTACCAAAGGAAGGGGCAAATTCCAGCTTGTTCAAACCACTGCTAATAATTTAGATGGCTTAATCCCTAGGTTAGGAAATTAACCAAACAAACCTGGTGATAAATATCCTCAAACAGCTGATAATGCCATTGTTTTTGGATGAGCAGTTTACTTATTATAATAATTAAAACATAATATGCTAATTAGACCAGAGAGCCAAACTACCTTCTGGAAGAAGCCAACACAGTGGATGCTTAGACAGAGGCAGTTAGGGGCAATCAGGCAGGCAGGCAGAGTGGTTAGGGGCACTCAGGCAGGCAAGTAGTTAGGGGTGATCAGGCAGGTAGGCAGGTGAGCGGTAAAGAGCCAGCAGTCCCAGATTAGGAGAGGGTGCAGGATGGGCTGAGGATCTCCCCTACCCCCCCATGCATGGGTCTCTAAGTAACAAAATAAAAGAAATGGGCAATTCAGATGTGATCCATGAGGAAAACTGGCAAAAAGCAATTTCAGAACTTGTGAAAGGGCTTTCAGCAGGTATACAAAGCATGATTTCCCACAACAAACTATATTGTGGTTCAGGAGAATCTCCCCAGAATTACCAGTAAGGCCTGGTATGATAAATATCAGCTGCAATCAAGGAAATGGAGAAAAGGTGAGGCTTAATCATCTCTCACTAAACACTATGCAACAGTCAATTCAGGGAATGCCAGAACCTTTCTGCTTCTAGGGATGAACATCCTGATACATCCCATTGAGCCAGTGTATGGAATTGTATAGCCACCTTTGGGAGTAATCTCTACAGAGAGCTAAGGAAGGCAGGGTCTTGAGGAAGAGAGCAATGACTGTGGTAGGGTGGATGGCTGGGGGAGAGCAGTCTTTGCAGGGTTCATAATACTTGCAGATTGCAAAAAAAGTAGCATTGAGTTAGAGTTGAAGTTAGAAACCGGGTCGCTGTGGTTAAGTCTTTTGACTGTTACATTTCTAGTGCATGATGTGTTCATACCTTTTTAAATCTCATTTCCTTCTGGCACGATCTCAGGAGAGAAGCTGGACAATCTAGAAATTACAATGTGATTGGCTACATGATTCTGTCCCTATCTGTTCAGATGATCTTGGGAGACCACGTGAGGGTGAAGGAGAACATGGGAAGCCCAGCTGCCACGCTGACATGACAGCCGGTTAGCTGGGGCGATGCCACTCTCAGATCAACGCAGAGGTTAATGGCGCAGATGCAGTTGAAGATCTGATGGATAGAGGCTGTGAACTCCATATCAATAATTTACAGCAAGTGCCCGGAGGTGGCACATGAAGGGTCCTGTCATCAATTAGGCATGGCAGCCTGTTTTTATAAAATTGTCAGAAGGGATTATTAAATTTCACATCTTAGTTTGCTTAGGGTAAAAAATTCAAATTACACTAACGGTTGCATTTTAAAAACAACATTTAGTGTAAACTCAATTTTGGCCTTATGTCAAGCTGTCAAAGAGGTGCTGTCCAATTTGATGCATGCTTTTTATTTTTCCATTTCTAAGCCAATGTACTCCTTCATATTTATTATATGAAGAATAATGATTATTCTTTTATATTAAAATAGATTTTAAATGTTTAAAAACATTTGGACACGTTTTTTAAAACATCTGATTAATAGTTTCAGTATAAGGATTTCATAACTTAGGGAAATATTTAATTATCAAGAAAAAATTTGTTCATATGGAAAATAATACATTAATTAATAAATAATAAAATGTGCTTCACATACCTTCAACTATAAACCTCCTTTTGCTCCACTCTGTGTATTTATTTATTTATTATTTATTTTTTATTGATTACAGTATCACATAATTGTCCTCATCCCCCCATTCCCACCCCAAGCCCCTCTGTACATATGCCCTCTGGCTAGGCCCATCTGCATGCACACAAGTCCTTTAGTTGATGTCTTCCCCTTACCCCCACCCTCCCCTACTTTCCCTCTGAAGTTTGAGAGTCTGATTTAAATGAATTGGTTGACTGATTGGCTGGTTTAGTGACTGACTTAGAGGATAACTGGTTGACTGTGTAAGAAATTAGGGCTTCTGGGGGAGGACCAAGATCACCATTCTCTCATTTTCTATAAGCTCCTCAAGTAAATTTCCAATGTCAAACAACTGACAAACCTGGTATCTGGAATATCAGTTACTGCAGAGCTTTTGAGAGTAAATTTGTAAATGTAACTGAAATCTCTTTAAATCTTTCTTACCCACCCTCCATAATTTTTACTGTTTTACACAAATATACTAAATAAAAAAATAAATTATGTTACATGTCTAGGGATGAAATTATGTAGTAATCCAACAGCTCCTGGTATTATGTGATAGAATAGACATACTAATGTGATATAATACTCCTAATAATAATAAATATAAAAATAATTTATATTTCAAGATTTAGACATAATGCAATGTGTTTTAAAAGATAGCTTTTCGCGGAGGACTGAGAAGGTGGGGCAGTTCTGTACCGTGCTGCCTTCCACTGGTTAAGACCTCCAAGAGAAAAGGCCTACCAAGGTGAGGATGCCCCTACTGTCACCTGTAGAGGGGCAGCACTGAGCTGGCCAATATTTGTGGTGGTGCTGCTTGTCCTGGCTCAGGGGAAGCATTCCACTAAGTCTGAAAGACTAAGACATCGCGGGGACTCTCCGTCACCGCCCGCGGCCTGCTCTGCCAGGCCTTCGCGCACGCTGTGCTGGCGCTGCGCCTTCCATCGGCAGACCCGGAGAATCCTCTCTCCGTTGCCACATGGCCAGGCCAAAGCATCAGACACTACCACCATGCGGATTTTAAAACTACAGGGGAAATTGAGCCACAGGAGCTACCATCGTTGCCGCACCCACCGCCGCCCCCAAGAATGGGAATCCACCGAAATCAGAGCTCACTACGCACCGGGCTCATAGAGAGTGTGGCTTCAGAAATTAGCCTCTGCATCCACAGCAGCTCCACATCCGCAACAAAGAGGACACCAATGAGGGCGGACTCTCCCCATGCAGCCATCACAGCCCGCCCACAATCTTCCCAGCACACCCACCATGCTGGGAGGGAGATGGAGCGCGCTGGTGAGGAAATGGCACGGTGCCTTCCATTACCCACCCAGGCGAGCCCATCCTCCGATGCCACATGGCCAAGCCGAAGCTCTCACCACCACCACCATGTGAACTTTAAAACTACAGTGGTAATTGAACCACAGGAGCGACCGTCAATATTGCACCTGGCACCGCCACCCACCACTGCCGCTGAGAATAAAGGAAATCCACCAAGAACAGAGCTCACCACGCCTTGGGCTCAGGGAGTGGGCGACCTCAGAACTTAGCCTCCATGTCTGCAGCTGCTCCGCTCCCACACCAAACGAGACACCTTTGAAGGTGGTCCCCCCGCCTGCAACCATCTCAGCCCAACTGCAGCTGTCCCAGCCTCCCCGCCATGCTAGCAAGGAGCTAGTGTGGCGCCTCCAATATGCGACCCCAACACCCTAGAGGGGCCGTGTGCCCCGGGTGAGCCGAGTGTCCCATGGGGCCGACTGCCCCGGGTGAGCCGAGTGTCCCAGGGGTCCGAGTGCCCTGGGTGAGCCGAGTGTCCCAGGGGGCCATGTGCCCCGGGTGAACCGTACCCCCCAAAGGGGAAGGGGATCCCGGGTGAGCCGTGTGTCCCAGGGGGCCGAGTGCCCCGGGTGAGCCGAGTGTCCCAGGGGGCCGAGTGCCCCGGGTGAGCCGAGTGTCCCAGGGGGCCGAGTGCCCCGGGTGAGCCGAGAGTCCCAGGGGGCCGAGTGCCCCGGGTGAGCCGAGAGTCCCAGGGGGCCGAGTGCCCCGGGTGAGCCGAGTGTCCCAGGGGGGCGAGTGCCCCGGGTGAGCCGAGTGTCCCAGGGGGCCGAGTGCCCCGGGTGAGCCGAGTGTCCCAGGGGGCCATGTGCCCCGGGTGAACCGTATCCCCCAAAGGGGAAGGGGATCCGGGTGAGCCGTGTGTCCTAGGGGGCCGAGTGCCCCGGGTGAGCCGAGTGTCCCATGGGGCCGAGTGCCCCGGGTGAGCCGAGTGTCCCAGGGGGCCGAGTGCCCCGGGTGAGCCGAGTGTCCCAGGGGGGCGAGTGCCCCGGGTGAGCCGAGAGTCCCAAGGGGCCGAGTGCCCCGGGTGAGCCGAGTGTCCCCGGGGGGCCATGTGCCCCGGGTAAGCCGTACCCCCCAAAGGGTAAGGGTGTCCCGGGTAAGCCGTGTGTCCCAGGGGGCCAAGTGCCCCGGGTGAGCCGAGTGTCCCACGGGGCCGAGTGCCCCGGGTGAGCCAAGTGTCCCACGGGTCCGAGTGCCCCGGGTGAGCCGAGTGTCCCAGGGGGCCATGTGCCCCGGGTGAACCGTACCCCCCAAAGGGGAAGGGGATCCCGGGTGAGCCGTGTGTCCCAGGGGGCCGAGTGCCCCGGGTGAGCCGAGAGTCCCAGGGGGCCGAGTGCCCCGGGCGAGCCGAGTGTCCCATGGGGCCGAGTGCCCCGGGTGAGCCGAGTGTCCCAGGGGGCCGAGTGCCCCGGGTGAGCCGAGTGTCCCAGGGGGGCGAGTGCCCCGGGTGAGCCGAGAGTTCCAGGGGGCCGAGTGCCCCGGGTGAGCCAAGTGTCCCCGGGGGGCCATGTGCCCCGGGTAAGCCGTACCCCCCAAAGGGGAAGGGTGTCCCGGGTAAGCTGTGTGTCCCAGGGGCCAAGTGCCCCGGGTGAGCCGAGTGTCCCACGGGTCCGAGTGCCCCAGGTGAGCCGAGTGTCCCACGGGGCCGAGTGCCCCGGGTGAGCCGAGTGTCCCAGGGGGCCAAGTGCCCCGGGTGAGCCAAGTGTCCCACGGGGCCGAGTGCCCCGGGTGAGCCGAGTGTCCCAGGGTGCAGTGTGCCCCGGGCGAGCCGTGTGTACCAGGGGAAGCAGTGGGACCCAGGGGAAGGGGCGGTGAAAACCAGAGGAGGAGCGGACTCTATTCATATGGTCCTGAGATAGTCACCATAAAATAAGCAGACTGCCAAATGACAGCGGGGAGGGGAAGGAGACCTGGGGGGAGATAGGAGAACAACCGAGGGACTGGTATGCATGAACATAAGTACAACCAATGAACACAGAACTCTGGGGAGGGAGGGCATAAATGGGAGGGGGGGGCAATGGTAAACTATGTACACAGAAAATACCTTAATAAAGTAAAATTAAAAAAAAAAGAAAGAAAAAAAAATATAGAGATATAATTGATAGACAACCTTCTATTAGTAAAGTGCTCTCAAGGCAAGGAAACCATCATCCCTGCATCAGAGGCACTTTCCTCAGAGGAAACAAGTAAAACACAGTGGTGAGGTTTTTCTTTTCTTTTATTATTGTTCACTTTGGAATAAAAGATTTTGAAGCTTAAAAAAAAAAAAATAAAAAAATAAAAGATAGCTTTTCCACAGAAATAGTAAGATTAATATTACCAATGTTTTCTATCTAAAATTTATTATATAGAAGTTGATGCACTTTGTTGTTGATTTTTTTGTTTTTGTTTTTAATATATTTTATTGATTTTTTTTACAGAGGAGAAGAGAGAGGGATAGAGAGTTAGAAACATCGATGAGAGAGAAACATCTATCAGCCGCCTCCTAAACACCCCTTACTGGGGATGTGCCCACAAGCAAGATACATGCCCTTGACCGGAATCGAACCCAGGACTCTTCAGCCCCCAAGCCAACACTTTATCCACTGAGTCAAAACGTTTAGGGCTTGTTGATGTTTTTTGATATATTTTATTGATTTTTTTTTTACAGAGAGGAAAGGAGGGAGATAGAGAGTTAGAAACATCAATGGAAGAGAAACATCAATCAACTGCCTCGTACTGGGGATATGCCTGCAACTAAGGTACCTGCCCTTGACTGGAATCAAACCTGGGACCCTTGAGTCTGCAGGCTGATGCTCTATCCATTGAGCCAAACCGGTTAGGTATAGATGATAATTCTTGTGTTAGTGATTAAGTGAGAGCATGCTCTCAGAAGAGCTCTGGATGAAAATGAAGGAAGCATGGTAGAACAGTTGAAGAAACTAAATTAAATGTTAATTCAAATGAATTTAGGAAATAATATTTATGAAATTACAGAGAGTTGTTAAAAAATAGTAAAGTTACCTAGTAAGACCCTCCCCCCCACACACACACTCCTCTTGGTATTTATCAAACTATGTGTTAGCTCCACAGGCCGATGCTCTAGCCACTGAGCCAAACCAGTTAGGGCAAGTAGATGCACTTTGTTATGGCATTCATGTTTAGGAAAAAAATTTTTTTTGCAAGATTGATAGAAAAAACATTTGGATAAATTAAAAATTATGGCAATATTATACATAGACCTGATATTTCTTTGAATTTACTCTTTGTTTCTAATTTCTACATCTTTTATATTATAAGAAGACATTACTAAAGAAAGACAACATATTGCTACAAAAGACAACATTGGTTCTTAGGGAGAAAGAATAGTAAGACTCATCTCTTTTATGTAACCAATGAATCCTTTTTATTAATGTCCTTATTAATGGGGACGGAACCTAAAAATGTGAGCATGTAAGTTTAATGATTGCTTAATTCCAGTTTCACCTGCATTAGGTAACCTTTGTCTTATAAATCTCTTTCTTAAGGAACAGTTATTACATGCTTATTTATTTTCCTCAATTTATTATTAAACTTCCAATTATTTCAGAGTAAATATTATAGCAAGGCATCTTATAAATATGAAAAATTTAACTATTATAGTAAGGCATTATATAAATATGACAATTTTTTAATTTAAAATTCACATAATGCTTGGCCCTTCCTATTATCTTTAGAATTTCAAGATTTATATGCAAACATGAATGCTAAGATGGAAATGCCTGCGCTTTGTTCCTTTATTATATGAGAGAGTCCTGACAGTATCAAATTCTAAGTTAACCAAAAGAGAAAATGGAAAGCCTCATTATAATCAGCCATATGGCTGCTTTATTCTCAACTGGCTATTTTTAAAGAGCCACACTCCAACATGCCTCTCTAGAGAAAGAATAAAAATAGCATTACTACTGTGCACATCAAAGCTGCATTGCTCAGCCAGTCAGTGTGCTAGCTGGCACTAAATTCCTGAACAGCATAGTACTACAGCACAGGTCATCTGGAAGACTACGAATGGATGGCCAGCGATTAATCTGGTAGACTTCGTCTTTGTAGAGACAGCTACAAGATATCACATTAATTCTGAAGGAGCAGAGACATGATATTGTTTATAGAAACCTTAAAAATTCCTGGGTTTGCTTATTAGGTATACTATGCCCAAGGTTTGGGCTTTCATCTTACCCTCTAAACATACTAGTACATTGCCCTAACCAGTTTGGCTCAGTGGAGAGAGCGTTGGCCTGTGGACTGAAGGGTCCCGGGTTCGATTCTGGTCTAGGACATGTACCTTGGTTGCGGGTTGTGGGCACATGCCCAGTAGGGGAAGTGTAGGAGGCAGCTGATCAATGTTTCTTTCTCATCAATGTTTCTAACTCTTTATCCCTCTCCCATCCTCTCTGTAAAAAATCAATAAAATATATATTTTAAATAGTAATACGTTAAAATGATCATTCTATATATGACATAATAGATTGGAGAGCCCAACTTAGGACATAAAAAGAAAAGTCAATTCCCATTTTTACTCTTTTTTCCCCATTCATCAATACATCTTACCATAATACTAATTGGCAACCCATTTGTACCAAAGAATAACAGAAGCAGCAGCATGCATTATTAACTTTTTGCAGGTTTAAAACTAACAGAAATCAAAATAGGGACTATACAAATGACTGCAATTTTACTAAAAGATAAAGCTTAGTTTTGCATATGCACACACATGCAAAAGTACAGTGGTGTGCACTAAAATACATTCCAAATCAGGAATTCATAATTATAGTTTATAATCAGAAGACAGAAAAGCTGCGTTCGGAGTAGTATATTCAATTTTGTTAGATTTTCTGAACAAGTGACTGCAAACCAGTACATCTTCCAAAAGCAGTGATGCCTAAAATACGTTTTTAAACCAAGGGGACTAAGGGAAAGAGACCTTCCCTGCTTAACCATTAAGGCCGAACTATTTTAAATTCATTTTTCAATGTTGGCCCCTTCCCTTATTGCTTTATTAAGGACACATTAATAACTTTGAAATTTTAATACTAAATAATTACAATAAACACTACACAAAAAGTCTGTTACCTAAATCCATTTGTGAAAGCACTTTAAAACTGTGGACCATGTGAAACATAATGTAAAAAACAAACAAAATAATGTATATGTTACCTCTCAGTCACTATTAATTTATGTATTTGTACACTCAGTACTTTTGGAAATGATTTGGGGAAATACATAAAAATACACAGTACAACAAAATGCATATCAGAAAAAAGTGAGTAATTTGTGGCATAGGTAAATAAGAATAATGACAATAGAATAAATTAAAGTTACACAAAATGCATGCCTAGATTACAATAACGGACATCAAACCTCTAATTTGGCGTGCACTGTCTACAACAGTAAAGCCAGAGGAAACAACTGGTACCTGAGCCACAGCTTCCAAAATATGAAGATTAGCCAGTTTCTCAAAGAATCACATTTATTTCTCAGATGGGCACCAAAGGTAAATATCTTCACTAGACAATAGACAAAGGAGTGTGTTTTCTTCCTGTTACTGGTTTTAATATATATTTAATATACATTCAAACACACACACACACACACACACACACACATATATATATATATATATATATATATATATATATGCACTAAGATCAGACATAGAATTCATGAAAGCAGGCCCTAGAGTCTATTGGGAAATGTACCATCAAATCAAATGAATGCATTGATAGTAAAAGCTTTAAAGGTCTGTAGCAAAAATGATAGCACTAAGAATATTAGTGCAGAAAATAGGTGTATCCCATTTTAGTCACACTTCCTGATTTTTTAAAGTGTGTATTTGTATTCGCCAGTAAAGCACCCACAAATGTTTAAATAATAAAACATCATAGAACACATTCCAATATACATGTCAACTGCTAGATACAAAGCAGTAGATTGTTAAAAGACATGTATCAAAAACCATAATATACCTTTGGTTTTGGAATAGATGATCTACAGTGATTCCTCTGGCATTATTTACCTCATCAAAATTCACTTTGCTCCAAATTTAAGACAAAATATATATTTCTATTCCTTCTAAAAACAACAAGTTTCTGGTTCAAGCAAAAGTTGCAGCAAGTTAAGATTTTTCCTACTGAACTTGAATGTTTAAAAATGTATTAAAACATGGGTACTATGTAAAAATCAATAATGAGGTATCTACATTAACTCCACATAGCTTTCTTCCCAGGTACGATATATGTGTGAAGTAAAGTTAGAGAGCATTCTGATAACTTTTTAATTATCTAGATCCACCCAGTCAAAAATAATGTATAAAAATAGACTTTTCATTTACATGGGCCATTAAGTTACATTTTTCATTATATTATTTTGAGTTTCGGTCACTTTTTTAACCACACTATTTTTTGTTTTGGTTACTCTTAATTATCTCTATAAGTAGTACAACTATTATGTGGTCATAATTAGTCCAAGTCACTAAATAAAGGACAAATCAAATAAGAGATCTACATTATCTAATATTATTATTAGATATTAATATTATTCTCATATATTTTCAAAAAATGATAAAAATATAAGGCTTTCAATACTGAAATCATTATACTTTAGTAGTAAGCTAGCCTACCCTTCAAATAGAAAAGTTGAGGTTGAAAGCCCAGATTACTAATTGTCAAAAACAGAGATTACTAAACATTTTAGATGTAACATTTATTAAGTTAATAGAAATACAATTTAGTAAAAGTAGAAGCTTGCTTTAAAAATGAATTAGTGATTTCTTTATTCCTAACTCTTATTCCACTCTCCTTTGTGATTTCTACTAATCTTTCATGTCTATGCTTAAATGTCTTATTTTCAGAAACCCTTCTCTCAACTGACAAACTAAATCAGTTATTTTTATAATTTCTAGCTGTTTCTTTTGCATAGCTTTTTATCAAGAATTAAATTCCTATACCTTTGTATAATTATTTAATAGCAGTATCCACACCCCTATAAACTGTGATTCATGTGAATATATTGAATTTTCTCTCTCTCTCTCCCTCTTCCCCCATGTCTCTCTCTTTCTCTCTCTGGGTTTGTTTTATCTTCAGGAATGGTCCTAGTGCCCAGGGTAGTAGTATCTGACATTAGTAGGCAATATTTGATAAATTAATAAATGAATGGATGAAAGAATGGGTGACTGAATAATATGCATGTACTAAAGTACTTATGAATAATGAATCCCCCTTCCCAGTTCCAGAGCCCTGCATTACCAAAATCAAAACAAATCAATAGTTAGACTGGATCACTGAATCTTACTATCCTATATAACAAAGAGCTAATATGCTAATTAGACCAAAAAGCAGAACGAGCATCTGGACAATCTTCTGGACAACGGTTGGATGACCTTCCGGATGAACCCAGGGCTGCGAGTGGCTGCAAGAACTGGCCAAGGCTGCCAAGGCTGCAAGGGCTGAGCCCCTTGCATGAATTTTGTGCATCATGCCTCTAGTCTATATATATATATATATATATATATATATATATATATATATATATGCCTAAGCAACTGAACGGCCAAACAACTGGTCAATTGTCACTATGACACACACTGATCACAAGGAGGCAGCTGCTCCTGATGGTCAATGAGCTCCCACGGCCAACCTCCCGCGTTCCCTCCCCCTGGCTGGCTGGCCCTGATGACCCTAATCAGGGTGGATGGTCAACCTCATGCAGTCCCCTTCTGGTCAACCCAGATCGAAACCTCCTGTGGCCCTCCCCGCCAGCCAACCTTCCACAGCCCTGATCAACCACGATCTCCGGCCAGACTGAGGGACTCCACTGTGCACGAATTCATGCACTGGGCTTCTAGTATAACACAAGCAGGAGCTGACAATTCAGCTGCTTTTAACAAATCAACTTCTATAGATCACATTATTTCTTTGTAGACTACATTTATTCCTGGTGTTTGTTCCTAGGCAGGTCTTTAAATTTTAGTAACAGTACATTTGAACTCACTGGGAGTAAAATGGTTGTTGAACATAACATAGGGCGAGCTGCGTGGAATATTTAAGATTGATGCTGGAGACATGGGAATAGCACTGAGTGTATGCTATGTGCTAAGCATGTCATATAATGTCACAATGAATTAAGAAGTGGAAATTATTATTCCATTAGGTAGCATGAGAAACTAGAATCTAAAGTTTAAATACCTGGACAACTTATCAATAGTGAGCATGTGCAATTACTGAATACAGTGAAATATGCATAAAACTCCAAAGTGAAAACATGAGCTTTCCACTCTAACAATGGCTTCCTTAAAAGAAATTACAACCTGGATGTCTGTCTTATTATTCAAACTGATTCTAGTTTAATAAATGTACACATGCTAACATTTGATTGATAGTAAAATGTAAAAATGATTAAATAAAAATTGCTTTTACTATAAATATGCAACAAATATAAAAGCATCTGCAGGGCTTGTACTTTCAAGGGAAGGCAACAAAAGTATGTACTGTGCAAAGAAAGCATAAAAATGAGTAAAGGCTTATAGAGCTATATAGAAATGTAAACATTTTTATGAGTCTTCAATAAATATTATCTGAACAATGCAGAGAGACACTGTAACAACAACAAAAAATACAAACAGCTAGGTCAGATACACACACACACACACACACACACACGTGTGTGTGTGTGTGTGTGTATATATACATATATATATGATATATTGTGCATATAAAAACTGGTTTATAAAAGTGCAAGCCTTCTATGACCACATTCATTATAGAGATAAGTATGCTGATAAATAGCATATTTAATCGATTCTGCAATGCTTATTTTGCTAAACAGTTCCATGTTTGCTCACAGATCCATTTCTCATCCATCCCTTCTTCTGCTGACCCTGGAACTCTATTCCCCAGGCTTCTTGCCAGCTGGCTTACTTTTAGTTTCAAGTAATGGAAGGCATATGTGAGCAATTGGGGGAGGGGAGGGAAGACAGAGGGTCCTCTCATTTTCTCCTTGCTGTGGAAGGCATCTTCAGTCAGGCCTCTCCCCCGTGGCTCTAGCTCCAAGCAGTCTCTCCCTCCATGGTTCAGGCTCCTTCTGTGATTCCCATTTCTGCCAGGCATGGTCCTTCAGATGCACTAATAACACCCCATTTTCCTTTATTATTCTGTCCTGAAAGTAAGAACAATTTCCCACAGGGGTGGGGGTTTCTCTCTTGCCTCTTAGTTCTCTAACATTTTTAAAAGTAGTTCTCTATTAAATTATTTCTATTAAATTTCCTGAGAGTTCTGTTTTCTGACCGGATGTTAACCAATGTTCATATTGTTTTTATGTCCTAACAACTCTGACATTGGAGTGGGTCTTATCATTTTTGTTGATGATTTCTTTACAATTGCCTGTATATGTGCATCAAAACTTGCAGAATGGAGAATGCGGGTCAGCCGCTTAAAGAAAGATATCAGAGAACACAATAGGACACTCTTTTAGGAAGTACTGCATCATCTAGTTTATCTTCTGGTACTTGTAGCAATTATTAGGGTGGGGAGGGGGGAGATATATAAATTGACCACCCAGACAAAAAGTGATTCAATTGTCAGCATTGAATAGCCAGTTTGCTTTGCCCGTATTTTCTTTATCTTCTGCAAGTGCAATATGAGTAAAGTTTGAGCTAAATATCTTCAAAATTCCTTTTAATGCATAAAATATATCATAGGCAAGCATTTTGTCATAGTTTTAATTGGAAGTATATATCTTTTTTTATTTCTTAATGGTTCATAACATAATGCAGCATCTTACAAATGTTAACTTAGACTGGATGAAATATGTACAGGCCAATCATTAGCAAGACTATTTCCAAGTTAAGCATAGGGATTTCTGTGATTTTTCAGTTGCTTTATAATCTACTTCCTTAACACTTTCTTATTAAATTACTAGAGGCCCAGTGCACAAATTTGTGTATGGATGGGGTCCCTCAGCCTGGCCAGTGATTGAGGCCTATCAGGGGGCCAGTCTGCCAGGGGGAAGGACTCTGGGATGTTGGCTAGCTGTACCCTCAATCAGGGCCTATTGGAGGGGGGGAAGCAAGCAAGGGGGGAAGGGCCACAGGAAGTGGGCCAGCTGGCCCCCCAATTGGGGCAATTGGGGGTTCCGGCCACATGGGGGAGGTGCCACTGGAGGATGGCTGTGGGAGTGCACTGACCACCAGCTCCTCATTGAGCGTCTTACCCCTGGTGGTCAGTGTGTACCATAGTGACTGGTCGACCACTCATTCTGGTCATTTGGTCATAATGGTTGCATGGGCTTTTACTAGTATATATATATACACTAGAGGCCCGATGCATGAAATTCGTGCAAAAGTAGGACTTTCATTACCTCCAACTTATAAATACGGCGTAATGTAAGAAGTCAGAATTAGTTGAAGAAAGAGCAATAAATATACCTCATTGCTAAAAGTAAACATTTACATTTTTTTAGAGAGCATCCCTAACCTTAGTGCCTGCCATGTATTGTAGACACCATGAAGTAAATCAGATTAGTAATATTCTGAAAACATGACTTTGAGCATGTTTTCATATGTCTCTCAGCCTTCTGTTTGTCCTCTTTCAAAAAGTGTCTATTTAGGTCCTTTGCCCATTTTTTGATTGGATTGTTTATCTTCCTTTTGTTAAGTTGTATGAGTTTTCTATAAATAATGGTTATCACTTATCTTTCCCTCTTTTTCTTCCTCTCTCTGAAATCCATAATATTTTTAAAATTGAAGAAAAAAAACACCAAGTAATTTCTGCAGTATGTGATGGCATGGGTGGACCTTAAGGAACTTATGCTAAGTGAAGTAAGTCAGACACAGAAAGATAAAAATGTCAAGATGCTACTTTTATGAGTTATGCTATATAAAATAGAGCTAATATGCTAATTAGGCGGAACAGCTGAAGGACCCTCCAGATGGCCTTCCGGATGAAGCCGGGGCTGTGAGGGCTGAGCCCTTTGCATGAATTTTGCGCATCAGACATCTAGTATGGATGGTATAATAAGTTGACTTCATAAAAATCAAAGACTGGAATGCTGGTTACCAGGCATCGGGGGCAGTAGGAAGAGAGGATTAATTAAATAAGTAATCAATAAAGTTTCTGTTAAGGCAAATAAACTTTATAGGTACAATACTCTATCTCTAGTCCATAAGAATATATTGTACACTTAAAATTTGTTATGATACCCGAAACTGGTTTGGCTCAATGGATAGAGCATTGGCCTACGGACTCAAAGGTCCCAGGTTCGATTCCTGTCAAGGGCATGTACCTTGGTTGCAGGCACAACCCCAGTAGAGGGTGTGCAAGAGGCAGCTGATCAATGTTTCTCTCTCATCGATGTTTCTAGCTTTCTATCCCTCTCTCTTCATCTCTGTAAAAACTTAATAATATATATATACATATATATATTTAAAATTTGTTATGATAAAAAATCTCATGTTGTTCTTTTCATATTATTAAAAAGAAAAAGATAGCATGATTATAAGACTAAGAATGTTAAAATGACCCCCAAAATAGACAAACTGCTAGTTAGCCTGATAAAGAAAATAAACAGAGATAAGCATTACCAATTATAACATGAATATGATGACAGATAAGAATTACATTAACAATTATAAGGGGAAGATTAGATTGTTAACTGTAGAAATATTTATATGAGAAACATATAAATGTTTCCATATGATAGCATAAACTACCAGAGCTGAATGAAAAATGTATGAAACCTAAATAAACCCCAAATTATAAATAATAAATAGAAAAGCTAGTTAATGACATTTTACTTCTTATTCCATGTTATTTAAAATATTTTAGAGCATATATTTGTTAAAAGTTGCTTTGCATTCCATGTCTAATTTGGAAAGCTAACTGAACCCTGACACCCAATGCTGACAAACAGCACACAAATAGAAAATGATAGTCTCATTTCATTTATAAAGCTGCAGTGGATTTGCATTTTACAAGAGGATTAGGATCTGAACTCAGTCTTTAAGGTAAAAATCTGTTTTAAATTTGAAGTTAATCCTAAAAATCCATTAAAATGCTCATGACAACATAATATTGTTGATACGTGTTCATAAGCCAGGTCAATACTATGTTACTCTGTATGTCACCAGATTACAAAAGCACAGAAAGCTAGGAGGGGACACTAAGGAATTACCTTTTTAGTGGTCAATCTGAGGGAATCAGAGGTCTTATTTCTAGACTCTCCTCTCACTGCAATACTCTGTCTTGATGTAGCCTTCCTTCTGCCTACTCCCCAAAGAGCACATCATCTTTAAGTTTTTCTCTGGGCCTCTTCCCCGCTTCGAATCCAATTTAAAACATTCTTCCTCTAGCACATCTTCCCTAATTAGTCTTTAGTCAATTTGTATCTTTTGTTCAGCTTTTATTAATTTAACTCTGCAAATTTGTAAATATCAGCATATACCATTTATCCTATACTGTATAGTGTACTTAAGTCACTCACACCACTTTTGTA
This sequence comes from Vespertilio murinus, assembly GCA_963924515.1. Taxonomy (NCBI): domain Eukaryota; kingdom Metazoa; phylum Chordata; class Mammalia; order Chiroptera; family Vespertilionidae; genus Vespertilio; species Vespertilio murinus. Next base: position 53,947,344 of record OZ004705.1, read on the forward strand.
AATTCATTATGTGACTTCCTGAGTTTCTTCCTAAAGCTGGCCCTGCAGAAGAGCATAGATTTGGTGAAAGCTTCCCATTAGGATAAATAAGAATGATTTTCCTTTGATTTTCAGATAGAAAATCTTGATAACTCTTTATGGTGAGAGGAAAGGTGGAGAAAACTCAAAAACAACCAAATTAACTAATTCTATAACACCAATTTAATATATACAGGGTAGGTCAAAAGCAGGATTAAAGTTGTTATGAAAAGTAACATAATAATTAATAAGTAATAATACAATAGTAAAATCTGCGTTTCACATACTCACAACTGTAAGCCTACTTCTGTCCCACTCTGTATTTCTAAAACTGTTAAAAAACCAATTCAATTATTTAAAAGCAACTGCCTTTGAACTTCAAACAGGTGTATTTCAGGGGAAAATGTATTTTATATATTTGAATCTAAAGGACACATTTTTAGTAGAAAGAAAGAATTAATTGCATTAATAATTTGTGTATTCTTAAGTTAACATGACTGTTTCTCCAAAACTGGTGTACCAGGTGGTGTTTCTTGTATCAGTAAAATCAAATTCTTTCTTTCCCTTCACATGGTAAGGGCTGGAAATGGGAGAGAACAGCAATTACCTCAGTACAAAAGACTCACAGACTGAAAGTGGGAAATGGGGATGGCTTTGGGGCTTCCTGAGTGTTCCCAAGCTTTTGAACATCAAAGAAGACTACTGCCCCAATGTCTGCTCTAGCTTTTCTCTCCAAATTAGCATAGAAAATAATTTTAGCTCATCCAAAAAATTAAAACGAGCTTAAACTATGTATATTTCTTAAACTAATATACCTGCTTCGCTCTTTAATAAATCAGATTTACAATAAATATTTAAAAATTGATAAATACATTTTTTCACAGCCCCTTATATTTTTTTCTGATAAATAATTCTCTTTGTAGGCATTGTGATTTCATTACCGAGTGATCTAAAATGTAATACTAAAATCTTCACACTGCATCCACTAGACATGCATCTTTACCTTTAGTGATCTTTACTCTAGTGATCACAGATGAATATTTAATATTTGCTTTGATTTGAATATGCAGAGAATCTGAAGTTTGCAGATGCTCAGTCTCTGTCACTCCAAAGTATGAATCTGCAAGATTCTTTTCTAAAGTGAAATTAAATATCTCAGACCAAAACATTTCCTCCCTTCCTACCACTTTTTAATAATATTATATTTTCATCACTATGCTATACAAATCTCTTTCAACACATTCTTTAAAAAAAAATCTTGGTAGTTTCTCAGATTCGAATATTTTGAAACCCTAACTTGAAGCTGTATTTATTCTCATAGTATTCTTATCTGAATATTATTTAAGCAATTTATCTTCCTATTTAAAACACTTAAGATTGGGTGGCGAGCAGGCAATGCATATGCAGGTCATATCCTATATAAAAAGCCCACACACTACATCGTCACAAGATGGCCAATGCGACATCATCACAAGATGGCCACCACAGATGGCTGGCAGGGGAGGACAGTTGTGGGTTATTAGACCAGCAGGGGAGGGCAATCGGGGGTGATCAGAATGGCAGGGGATGGCAGTTGGGGGCAATCAGGCCAGCGGGGGAGTGGTTAGGGGGCAATCAGGCTGTCAGGCAAAAGAGGTTAAGGGCAATCAGGCAGGCAGGCAGGCAAGCAGTTAGGAGCCAGCAGTCCCTGATTGTGAGAGGGATGTCAGACTGCCAGTTTAGGCCCAATCCCTGAGGGCCTGATCACCCCCAACTTCCCCCCTGCAGGATCGGGCCTAAATTGGCAGTCAGAAATTCCCCCAATGAGACCCAAATTGGAGAGGGTGCAGACCAGGCTGAAGGACATACTCACCCATGCACGAATTTTGTGCCCCTGGCCTCTAGTATAATATAAATGTACACTTGAAACGTATATGATCTGATTAAACAATGTCATCCCAATTAATTTAATTAAAAAATAAAACACTTAAGAGCAGAGAATTTTGGAAACATTAAAATCTCATTCATGTAATACTGTTCCATTTTGGTAGCAGTATTCCATGAGAGCAATAATTTTGTGTGAAATTATATAAAAATAACCTGATTTGTCAATACATAATATAGAAGTGTTCCACACAAGCATTCTTAAATTATCTTTTTGGTAAATTGTTTCAAAGAGAGCTCTATACTAGACTAGACTATATGACATTGAGATAACCAAATAAAACTAAGATCGTGTATTTTTTCCAGTAAATTATTGTTATTTTAATTATAGCATTGGTGATTTTCTATCCTCATCATTTAAATCAATAAACTGTTATTATTTACTGTTTTTATTTATAAAGCCTGGCACAGAAGTTAGATATGCCAGTTAGAATCCAATAAAATTTGAGTCCACTAATTCTGTTGAAGTTAGCTAGTACAGACTACAGTGCATGGCATAGTTTTATGTGTTCTTTAGTCATACGGATAAAGAGATCCAAATAGATACATTTTGCTTATTGAAGGGCAATTATTTTGACTTAGTATTGGTAAAATGTTCACCCAGTATTGCACAACAGCATAGCTCCCATATGTATTCTGACAGCATCCCCTAGTCCCTTTCTAGAAATTCATTACAATTTTAATTTTACTGACTCTATGTTATGTGGGGAAGCACTGGACTTTTTGAAATCTCTGAAAGGTCGGGGGCCTCTGAGGGGACCTTGCCAAAGGCAGCAGTCCCTACCTGGACTTTTCCAAACAAGTCAGATCCCCGGGTGTTTTGCTAGAGTCTCTCTGTTGAGTCTTTAAAGACTCGACCTTGTAGAAGCATATACTTTCTCAAGGATGCTTACTTTGCTGACAGTATCTAATAGTTAATTTTAGTTCAAGTGTTGTTACAATAAAAGCCAAAGGAGGCAGGTGAACAGGGCTACTTGGTGGCAATAACCAAGTAGTCCCTTAGCCTCTCTTCCACAGAAACAGGTGTCAGATAATCATTCATCCTTCCTTCAGGGTCTGCCATTCGGCCCAGGTGATGTCATTATTTTTTAAATATATTTTATTGATTTCAGAGAGGAAGGGAGAGGAAGCTAGAGACAGAAACATCAATGATGAGAATCACTGATCAGCTGCTTCCTGCATGCCCAAGAGTGAGGATCTAGCCCGCAACCCGGGCATGTGACCTGAAATTGAACCAAGACCTTCAGATTCATAAGTCCATACTCAACCACTGAGTCACACCAGCTGTGCTGTGCTATTAGTTTAGCTATTTCACCTTATGATGAATAACAATTAGGACTATATCTCATCTGAAATAGCAATGTCTAACACAACACCTATCTTCAGAACCAACATTAATTGGGATTGTTTAGAAGTAAAGGACAACAATGCAACAAAACAACTAAATGGAAAGTATAAGAGCACAATATTAAACAAACAAACAAACAAAAAAAAAACCCCACACAAACAAACTAAACACACACATTGGTATCAAATCAGCCAAGCCTGTGGAAATCCCAGAATTGGAAACTAAAATGCTATTTGTTGTTAAAAATAATAGAACAAAATAAACAAACGCAAACAAGCCTATAGAAGATAAAAATAGTTTTGTACTTAAAGGCTTTCTTATACCATTGTTGCTGATGAAAAAAGTATGTCCTCATTAATATCCCTGTTCTTGTTTAGTCAATGCATTTTTCCCTATTGTTCCTTTCAAGATTTTCTATTTTGGACTCTAATATTTGTGACTCTTGTGTAACTCTGATATGTATGATATGGTTTTTCTTTGTATTTATCTTGATGACTGCTCTCTGATCTTCGTAGGAACTGTAAGTTAAAGTTTTTCAGCTATATTTTTTCAAAAACATTTCATTGTCACATGACAGTCTGTTAGATTGTGTAACATTTTCTTATAAGTTCACAGTGGTTCTGTTCATTTTTCTTGAATATTTTTATATTTGTTCTTGAGACTGCAAAATTTATTTTTTCTATGCTCATTTAAACTTGCAATCAAAATAGAGACAGACTCATAGAGAGCAGGTAGACAGCTCTGATGGAGGTGTGTGTTGGGGGGGGGGCTGGAATGATTAAGCAAAAAAGAAAAAACAAGAGAGAGATGGAACTCATGGACATGCACAGCAGTGTGGTAATTATGGCAAGAGGGGTGGAAGAGGGCACAGAGGAGATAAATGCTCATGAAAAAATATTAAATTAAATGTTTAAAAATTGGGAAGATTCAATCTTCTAACTCTGTCTCTTCTAAAATCTTGTTAGAACTTGATTCTAAGCTTTGTTTAAGTGTGACACACCTTGTTTTTCTGGGTGCAGCCTTTATCATAAAGCAGTGACTCAGCTTAATTCCCATGTTAAGAGGTGTTAAGGAGGTATATCTAATATGTCTGGGCCATAATTCTAAAGTCCCCAACTCTGCTTAACATTTAATATCTCTATTCTGCTTTCACCTCTGAGAGCCACTAAGCCTTGGGTGGCCATGACTGTGGTTTTACTGTCCAACTCTCAGGCAAGGGATTGTGGTAAACCCCCAGGTAAACTTTATCACCTCCACACACTCTTTTAATACCCTGTCCCACAGTTTCAATCACTTCAAAAGCCCAGAACTCTGCTCTCCACCTATTTAGGTAAGAGACTTCCACATGCTGATTGAACACCAGGTCACTGCACTGCAGCTGGAAATTTTTCAGAGGCAGGAATCCAGAAAAACTGGAGCACACCTTGTGTCTTTCCTAACAGGAGCCATAGCCCATTTATGGTTAGTTTCTTTTATATATTTAATCCGAACATTTATTCATGTTCCTACTTGATTATGCAATGCCCATCCCAACAGCACTGTTCCCTTCTATTCTCTCTCCCCCGCCTCTCACTTAATCCTCATCTGAGGGTATTTTTCAATTGATTTTTAGAGAGTAGGAGAGACAGAGGAGAAACACTAATGTGAGAGAGACACATCAATTGTTTACCTTTGCACACACCCAACCAGGGCTGGGGAATCAAGCCTGCAACTCAGGTGCGTGCCCTTAACCAGAATCAAACCCATGACCCTTCAGTATGCAGGCTGAAGCTCTCTCTGCTCAGCCAGACCAGCTCTTGTCTCTTTGCCATTCCGGTTATGCCCTCACATTCTAGCTCTCTGTATACATTCTCTTGGCCTCCTGGTTTGTGATTGATTTATATCATTTCTCCTGGATTTAAGTCAGTTTCATTTTGGACTTCAAGGTGTAAACAGTCCCTTAATGTGGAAGTTTTATGTCACTTTAAAAGTATAAGAGACTCCTTCTGTCAAATGTGACCATTTTAGTTGAGCCAACCTCCTACCTTGGACAAGAAAGGGAATTTTGATACTAGAGAATATTCATTTAACCTTGTTCATTATTAGAATTGAATGAAAATGAAATGCATATCAATGTAAATGTTCTTATTTTTCCTGACTCACATGAACACAATTTGGTTTCTAGCCCTCGAAATATTAAACTTCTCTAGCTCCTAAGCTAGAAGTGGCCATGTGTCATACCTGTTCCAATGAGATTCATGTCATACCATGTTTCCCCGAAAATAAGACATACTCTGAAACTAAGACCTACTTTATGGAAACATAATACATCCCCTGAAAATAAGACCTAGCGCATCTTTGGGAGCAAAAATTAATATAAGACTCTGTCTTATTTTCGGGGAAACAGGGTAGGCATGAGGTGGGGTTTTTGGGTAATCAATTGTTTTCAGTGTTGTTGGGTTTTTATTTATTTTTATTTTTTAATATATATTTATTAATTTTCAGAGAGGGAGAGGGAGAGATAGAGATAGAAGCATCAATGATGAGAAGGAATCATTGATTGGCTGCTTCCTGCTGGGGATCGAGCTCACAACCCAAGCATGTGCCCTTGGCAGAAATCAAACCCAGGACCCTTCAGTCAACACATTGACTCTCAACCCAATGAGCCAAATCAGCCCAGGGACATGGTCTGAAGTCTCCCATGAAGCCCCACCAAGTGGGGGCCCAGCCTCAGGTCCTCTGGTGCCGGGATGGGGCGTGCTGTGAGGTATCCCAGCCAGGGGCAAGGAGAGCAGCCTGAGGTCTCCCAGCCCAGCACCAGGATGGGGGACACACCTTGAGGTCCCCCATCAAGTTCTGTTGGGGGAAGGGGGTACAACCTGAGGTTCCCCCATCAAGCCCTGCTCTATAGGGGCTGCAGCCTGAGGATCCCCACCCTGATGCCAGGGTGGAGGATGTGGCCTGAGGTCCCCTGTCAGGCCCACTGGGTACGGGCACAGGCTCAGGCCCCCTGCTCTGGCCCAGCACCACTGCGGCCTTAGGTCCCTGATGATTGCTCCTTAAGACTTGTTAAGGGAATTGGGCCACTGTGTGAGTGTAGCCATCTTGTGTTAGGAAAACCATGCCTGTGCTGTGGGCACCACCATCTATGTGACAGTGTGATAGTCAATTTGCATATTTCCTCTTTATTAGCTAGGATAGTCTTCTGCTAAAACAACACACACAAAACAATAATTTGCAGTTACTTTGCCTGTTGTTGAGGACTGAGAATCTTTGTGCGGAAAAAATAGATTTGTTTGTTATATTAAGAGAGATCTAAGTTTGAAATTTTACCCTGGCTGTAATGCATAGAGTTTAACTGGAGGTATATAGGGCTGTGAGACAAAGCACACCAGTGTATTTAGTGATACAAAAACGATTCCTTGTCAGAAGCAGGGAACAGAGAAGAGTTGATTAATAAAAAAGATGTTAGGGAGTGAAGAAGGTAACACATCTAGATGCATTTGGTGAGGGAAATTAAAGAGTATTAATCTTATGTGTAAATGAAAATCACCCTGAGAGCTTAAGAAAAATGCAAACCTAGTCCATGTTCCCAAAAATTCTGGCTCAGATTTTCTGGAATAATGACCTAACATCTCTATTTGTAACAAATCTCATTTCTGATTCTGATTCAGGTGCCTGAGAGACACATTTGGAGACACTTAGAACACAGTATGCGCTAATCATCTGGCACCATTAGTTTGACTCTGCTGTTTCAGAGTTACTTAGCACTTTGCATGTTCCAGTTACTGGCAAGGATCGCTGCAGATGGGAAGCCACAGGGAAAGGATGGGTCAAGCTTTCCTGCCTGAGCACCCTGGAGAGGGACAATGCCAGTAACCAGGGAAAGGAACACAATAGTAAATTGTGATATTGTAAGGAATGAAAGATGATGCACTTTTTTTATGTGTTGAATACTGGACTTTTTTTTTTTTCATATATGGCTCTGAATAAACCTGTGAATGAGGGAGTTAAGAAATCCAAAGAGCTACCTTATTATTGATAAATGCCAAGCTGGAAGCTACCATTAGGGTGTGTCATAATGGTCTTGCTCACACAGAAACCCAGCATTAAGTTGCCTGGTACCTTCAATTCTACCAGCCAGAAGCAATTACATTAATCTGCTACCCCCAAGCGGCTAAAGACACTGTCCTGTCCACACCACCTACAAAACGTTTACTCTGGATCTGCACTTGCCATTTGTGACACACATTTCAGCATTCAGAATGAGTCGAATTATTTATTTTGTTACTTCCATTTGAACCAAAGTGCTATGAGAGCAAGGGTCATATTTGTCTATTCTCTACACTCCTAATTTAGCACAGTAATTCTAAACAATTTGTTGCCTATAAGTGTTTTAAGAAAAGAGCAAATATTAACTTTGGCTTCTGGCTATGTTTGTCTTTGTTGTTTGTTAGTATCTGCTCAAGCCAAAGTTCCATGTTAGCGCTGTCAAACTTAAACAGGTAAGGAAGACATTATTCAAAATTATTGCAATGTCAGTGGTGGTTGGGGTTGTTTCTGGCCAGAGACAGTACTCTGTACCCCTAGTTCTTATCTTGCTGGTAGGGATTAAAACAAATGGCAGCAAAAGCAGGTGAGAATTTTTTTTTTTTTCTAGGAAATAATTCAGGACCTCAGTGGACAACTCACCCGGCCAAAAGCACACCAAGTTTCCCAATATTTAGGAGTTTGGAGGATTTTTACCCCTAGGCTGGTACGCCCCTCGGCAAGGAGCAAGTCACCCCTTCCCTTATGTCTCAAAAAAAAAAAAAATGTGTCTTTAAGCCGTAGGGTTCCTTCTCCTGGTTGTGTCATGTAGTTGTCATGTTCCCAGTTAGACCACATCCTGGAGGGGCTCAGAATCCTTCCTCTTCACACAGGGGCCTGCCACCTCCACTGTCTAGTCTCAGTTTGAGGTCTCAATAGATCCTCTCCAACCTCTGAGCTCACCTACCCAGAAAGAAACAAAGAGCTGGCAGAGGTTTTAAACGTTGAAGAAGGAGGGCATCACGGGCCCCTCCTGTTCACGCATTGGCCTTGTTCCAAGGAAAAGTTAACTTTTTCCTCTTAGCTTCAAGACAGGCGGTAGCTCTACTACCACTTGCAGTAAGGTCCCTGCCTAGGTTAGGCGCCCACCTTTCCAGACACCGGGAGAGAGGGGTGCTCTCTTCTTCGTGGATTCCATTTCAAAAGATGGCTCCCAGGTCCTGGGTCCTGAGGACAGTCCTGGGCTGCACAGCTGGAAGAGGCCAGAAGCTTTTTTAAAAGGTGTGTACCTCCGAAGGGCAGGGAATGCATTTACAATGACACCTTTTCTAATGTCAATGCTCTCAGGAAAGGGAGGTCAGTGTTATGGAGAGACCCCCAGAAAAGACCACCAAGACGCCAGATCAAAATGTATGCCTTTATTAACGAATTCGAATCCGGGCTCTCCCCCTACTGTCGCAGCAGTAAGAAAAAGAAAGAGAGAGCCCCGAGCACACAGGAAAGCCTGCTTTTATCTTTTTAGTTTATTTTGAGACCTTGGCTTAGGCTAGCTGGCAGTTGTTTCACAACGGTGGGGGGAGGTATAGCAGACTAGGCAGAGTTCTCTGTCTGTCCTAGGGTCATGATAACCTATCACACTATGAGCTATGAGAAATTCCACTAGTACAGTAACATCCTTAAAAGGTTGCACAACACCTGGGGCGGGGGCTTATTTTCAGTTTAAGCGGTTTCTCTTTGACCTGGTCTGTTCTGTTTGTGCTGCCTTGCGATTACTTGGAACAGGCCATACCCGGGGGTTGGGGATTGCAGACAGAGTCAGCTTAGACTAACATGGGTCTGAGAGCTCATTCCTCCCCTGGGCTGGAGTCCTGCCTCCACAGGGTCCTGCAGCCATAACAGTCAGTGAAAGGTTATCTCCCCCTCCCAAACTGGTGGGCGGAGTTTGACACATGACCCCTTAGGGCTCCCCCCTCCCCCCCCCCTCCCAAACTGGTGGGTGGAGCTAACGACATGACTGGCACCTGCCAAGGGGACATCTCCAAGACAGTGAACCACCAATTAACACGGGCCAAGGTGCCCTTGGGGCCCATCCCTTCCTGTTCCACCCTGGGCCCAACCCCCTCCCTTTCTGTCCTTTAAGAGGGACTCCAGGCCGGACACGTGCGCTCTTTGGAGGCCACCTCCATTGAAGGGGCATCTCCATTAGCCCGGTTGGGTTCCGATTTCCTGTCCCCTCTCCCCCTAATTCTGATCTTTACCTCGGTGATGGCTCCCGCCCATTACCGGGGAATAAACTCTCTTTAAAACTCCCTGTTGTTCTGTTTCCTGTTTCCTTTCAAACCTAACAGTCAGGACCTGGGGACAGGAAGGGACACCTAAAAGTTGTACCTGCGGCTGAGAGGAGCGCCCAGGTCTGAATCCCTGATGTGGTTTTTCTGCTGCAGCGCCGCCCCCCAAGGAACTCAAAACGTGGGCTCGCATCCTGCCAGGGTCTCCTTAGGCAAAGACTGGCTCCACGCTTCCCCCTGGTTTCCCTTTCCCCCTGGGACCCCAGCCCGGAGCCGGGCCCCTCGCCCAGGGGCCGGACACGTGCGCCGCCGGGGCCCGCGCCCCGCGCCCCTGACGTCACTGGGCGCGCCCGCCCCGGCGGCGGGTTGGCAACAGGGCGCGTCCTTAGCAGCCGCGGCCGCGGAGATGTGCGAACTTCCGGTTCCCCGGCCTCCGCCGCCCCCGCAACTGCTGCCGCCTCCGCCAGTGCCTCCTGCCGCGGCCGGGTCGCTCCCCAGGACTCGTCCGCCGCTGCCCCGTCCTCCGCGGCGCCCATGGTGCCCCCGGGAGCCCGGGCGGCGGCTCCCGCGGCTCCGGCGTGGTGACAGGCCGGCCGGTCGGGGACTATGAGGGCCCGGCCCCGCCGCCTCCTGCTCCTCCTCTCCGCCTTCCTGCTGCCGCTGCTCCTGCCGGGGCTCCGGGGGCCGCTGGCGGTGCTGCTGCCGCCGGGCGCCGCCGAGGCCGCCCCGGCCCCCGGGCCTCCGGACGGCGGGCCGCGGACGCTGCCGCCGCTCCCGCCCGGCCCCACCGCCGCCGCCGCCGCCGCCGCCCAGGCCCCGGGCCGCGCTCCGGCCGAGGCCGCGGGGCCGCGGGGTGCGGACGGCGGCGGCAATGGCAGCAGCCCCGGGGCGGTGCCGGCGGATGAGGACGCCGCGGGGAAGGCGGGGGAGGAAGGCGCCGTGGGCGGCGGCCTCGCCGTGAGCCCCAACCCGGGCGAGAAGCCCATGACCCAGCGCGCGCTGACGGTGCTGATGGTGGTGAGCGGCGCGGTGCTGGTGTACTTCGTGGTCCGGACCGTCAGGTGAGGCGCCGCCCGGGGGGTTGGGGGGTGGGGGGGGGGGCTCCCCTCCCTGCTGGGCCCGCGTGGGGCGGCCTGCTGCCCTGGCCTTCCTGATGCTGCAGCTTCTGTGGCCTGGAGAGGGGGCACCGGGCTCCCGCCCTCAGGGGTGCCGGCCTGAGTGAGGGAGAAGGTGTGGGGAGGACTGTGTTGAAAGCTTCTGGTGCTTTGGGGGAGGATCTCAAGCCCCAAGGAGTTGCCCCCTTTTTGTTGATAGATCAGCACCCCACCTCCACAGCGCTTTGCCTAGCCCCAAAAAGGGCAAACTTTCCCTGAAGAGGGAGTAACCTTGTACTCAAACCCCAATATATTTTTAATACGGCTCTCTTTCTACTCTATATACTGTTTGCTTTGTCGTTGTGCCCATTAGAAGGAAAACCAAGGGCAGGGTTCCTGTTTGGGAGCATCTGGATGTGTACGATATGGCCAACTTAATAGGGATACTGATCAGTGTTGATATGAGTGGGTACAGAGGACCCTGTGTATTTACGTTTCTGGATGATAACATTTGGGGGAGCATACTTTTCATTTTGCTTTTACCTTATAAATTATATATATATATATATATATATATATATATATATGCAAAAAGTAGGTTTACGGTTTTTGTATGGTTTTAAGTATTCACAACTGTAAACCTATTTTTGCCCACCCCATACATATACATGTCTGTTACCATTGATTTTTCTATTTTATTTCTGTAAAGCTTGGAAGGGTACAGTCTTTTCAGTCTGATCCTATTAGATAACTCACACATTGAGTGTTGACCTCCCAATTCTGAACTATACCTAAGAAAAACTGCACTCTTTAACCTATATCTATTGCATTCATTCAATCTAAATCCTAAACGTAGTTGTCTACATGATGGCCAAAGCTTGATTGATGCTAACTAACAATGACTGGACGATGTTCAGCGCTCATACTGTTTGCTTCCAGATTACAGGATGGAAACTACTCATTTCAGTGAGTTCCCATTTTGGACCCCCACCTCCACAGTATGAGTGAGAGCATACCAGCATTAGTTGGTTTTGCTAAGGGGAGAGGATAAATCATAATTTCTTTAACTGATAGGAGGTAGCACTGAAAATATTTTACTTCTAAAAAATACTTAAAGCCCATTAAACTTCCAAATTGTTTTGTTTTCATCTAATTCAGTTATATTGAATATGTGACTAGAAATAACTTCCACTTTGAGACTGAAAATATTCCAAACAACAATTAGATTCTCGCCGAAACCGGTTTGGCTCAGTGGATAGAGTGTCAGCCTGCGGACTGAAAGGTCCCGGGTTCGATTCCGGTCAAGGGCATGTACCTTGGTTGCGGGCACATCTCCAGTAGGGGACGTGCAGGAGGCAGCTGATCGATGATTCTCTCTCATCGATGTTTCTAACTCTCTATCCCTCTCTCTTCCTCTCTGTAAAAAATCAATAAAAAATTTTTTTTAATTAGATTCTCTCTGTAGAGACTGGAAAATATATAACCAAGGCAGTAGGAACCCTAGTAGGCTGCCTAAAATGAATATAGAATCTCTGTGAGAAGACGCTCCTTGTCTTATTCCCTGCTAAATCCCCATCCTGAACATTATGTACAACATTGTGTAGACTCTGCATAAGGAATTGCTTAATGAGCGAGCGCTCATAGTGAATTCTGAATTTTGCAATATAGGTCGGTGGTGAAGATTTGGCAATTTGTGGGAATCCAAAATGGGCATTCACCGAAATGAGTAGTTTTCATCCTGTATTCTGGAAGCAAACAGTATATGAGTTCTGAACATTGTCCAAACATTGCTAGCATCAGTCAAGCTTTCTTGTTGATAGAACAGATATGAAGATCTTACTTAATACTACTTAGAGTTTCTTTCTCAGTATAGGGCATTTTTTCTCACAGTAAAACCTATTATAAAAGAAAAGATTACTCTTAGAGGGTCATTATTATTCTTCAAGCAAAACTGTAGGGTTAAGCCCAGCCTGGGTGGATCACTGGTTGAGCTTCGACCTTTGAGCCAGAGGTCACTTTTAATTCCAATCAGGGCACAAGCAGAGGGTTGCAGGCTTGATCCTCACTGGGGGGTATATAGGAGGCAGCCAGTCTGATTCTCTTTCAGCTTTGACATCCCCCCCCTCCTCTCTGAAATCAATAAAAATATATTAAACAAACAAAAATCCAGAGGGTTGAGGCCAGCCAAATTGCTGAGCTACCACATGGAGGACAGTCCAAGCCTGTAGCTGAATTTTCATAATGGAGAAATAAACAGTTAATGCGTTAAGCCATTGAGATTGAGATAGTTACCTCATCATAACCTGTGTTACCTTGATTAAAAGACTTAGCCTCTCATCTTTTCCAATATCTTTAAAATCATCTGTTTACTTCAGAGGTTTTGCCATTTCAACATAAGCCCTTCACAGTTGCCAGAGCTTGGCAGGAGAGAGACTAAAGAATACACAGGGGTTTTTGGCCGCTTCAGCCTACAAATGAGTCTAATTGTACGAAGAGCTGGGAAGTGTGTGTGTGTTTTCCAGACTTGGTGAACATTAGTAATGTCTGCCATATGAAGTGAGAATACGAAAGTTCATAGAGCTGGAAAGAGTCCAAGCTCTTCCAGAATTTTGATTTTGAATTCTACTATTGGCATTCCTTCTATATTGCTGAGTTCCAGAACTGAGTGATGATATTTTTACTCTTTCATTGGGATGAATTTGCGCTATATAGAATGGTAAAACAAATTCTATTGATCCTGAAAATATTAAACAATTATTTATGGCTTTTTCCATCCTTGTCTCTCTAGGATGGCTATTTCAGTTTTTAGCATTATGTTCTCTCACAATTAGTGTCTCAACCAGGAAAGAAGACAGGGATCCTGAATAACCATACTATTCCATTTGTCTGCACTGCTTCATCCACTCAACCCTCCACAATGACTGGCAAAGGACTATTGCATTTTCATGGTTTATACCAATTATTATGACCATTGTGTATCTCTTAGGTCTCAGCTAAATTGCTGTCTAAACAAAATCATGGTTCTGTTAAGGGAGAAGCTGATTCTGTTACAGTAATTAAAAACTAAGAGATAGCCAAAACAGGTTTGGCTCAGTGGATAGAGTGTCGGACTGCGGACTGAAAGGTCCCAGGTTCGATTCCGGTCAAGGGCATGTACATTGGTTGCGGGCACATCCCTGGTGGGGGTTGTACAGGAGCCGGCTGGTCAGTGTTTCTCTCTCATTGATGTTTCTAGCCCTTTATCCCTCTCTCTTCCTCTCTGTAAAAAATCAATAAAATATATTTAAACAAAAAGCTAAGAGATGGTTTAACCAGAAGAACATAAATGTACTTATTAATGCAAGTAGCTACCAAGTTATTACTCTTTACCATAAAAAGATTAACCAAAAATACAGTTTACCAGGACAATATATCCAATCTGATTAGGGGATCAGAAGACTGGTAGTGACTTTTGTTAACTTGGTTAACATTACTGTGATTCACTAGGAATACAATATGGCTTAATGTTTAAGAACCCAGGCTTGGGAGTCAAATTGCTTGTATTTGAGTATTTTTTCCAAGCCTGCCTTCATCTGTATAAAATGAGGGCACTTATGTAATTGTTATGGGGATTACCAGTATGTCAGATAACGTTTGTAAGCTTTTAGCTCAAAATGTTTGACATATGTGCAAAATAAGTAACTATTTTTAAGTGATTTTTTTTGTATGTAGAATTGTAATTGTAATATATTTGGTAGGGGTGGGGGTTTACTATCTTATTACTACCTCTCCATACCATACTGCATATGGTATCTGACCTCTGGAAGTGTAATCAGTAAAAGAGGGCAGGTCCAACAAGCTTAGGAGGAATAAAAGGAGATATAAGAGAAATTGGCTGGAGGTGTTGGTCTTGGAGTCGGCCAAAGGCCAGCTGTGATGAACCTTGGAGGTGCTATGTTGTAGATAGGACTTTAAAGTTGTTCGGAAAGTAAATCACGCTGAGCTCTTAAAAATGGAGGTCAGAATAATCATCAGGTATCACATCCCAAGTTTCAGGGCCTAAAGAGAACACTGGGAAATCCATGAACAAAGAAGAGAGATCTCAAGAGCTGTGTGCTATGAATGTATTTTCATACAGGATATTTCATAGCTAAGCTCTGTGACATTTACTTAGGATTTACTTCATTGGGGGTATCCACCAGAATACCATCAAAGGGGAGACAAATATAAGCTTAAGAACTGATAGGATGTGCTGAATTAAAGGAGCTGGGTGAGAAAAGGCTATCAGAGAAAGCAGGGTTGCAGTGTCCTAAACATAGACTAACATGTATTCAATCTTTTTTTTTTTTTTTTAACTTTTGGGAGTTAGCAGTGAATGTTTTACTGTAGATGATCAGTAGTAGCAGGTGCTTTTTTTGGAAGAATCTTTTATTTAGTGCTGCACTTGGCCGAGGTTGTTATAGTGACAGAGCTTGGTAACTGAGAGGCAACCAGAGAGGATCCAATAATAATTATGAAAAGAAAGCAAAAGAATTAAAAAACAAAAAAAAACACAGTAGTTTGAAAACTTTATTTTGGAATCAGTAGCTCCTGAGAGCACCATTGCTTTACATCGAAGTGGAATAACCATAATGACATTGAGAGACCAGTCAAATTAACTCATTTTATCCTGTACAGTACCACTGGTATCATACGGCTTCCATATAGAATGCTGATAATTTTAAAGAGAAAAGGAAAAATTCAGTTTAGGTTTTGAAAAGATAAATTTGTTTAGTGAATACATGAGAGATAACTACATGTTATAATATGGCACACATACATATCCAAAAGATAAAAATGAAACTCCACAGCACAGCGTATTGGTGGATCTAGTTTGTGCGGTGTGTGAAGATCACCTGAGCTCTCCCTAAAACACCACACCTGGAGTGAGTGCATATTTAATGTCCAATCATTCTAGTACCTTTTTTTTTTGGTTCTGAGTCAGAAGGCTATTACTCATAGTATGATTTAAAAATTGGCTAGCTTCCCTAAATTTTGCTGTGGTATGTTTCTGAAGATAATGCCACTTAGGCTTCTCTTATTCCAAAAGTGATGATTTGCATACAAAATTATAGCTATCTTTGTTGTACAGAGAAAATGCAAGGTATATTGTGAATCCATATATTTCCGTTAAATAATTTGGTTAACATATTCATTAGGCATCTGCTTTATGCCAATGCCTGTGTTTTGTGGGTTTGTTAGTGAGCAAGGACAGACCAGTTTTCTGCTTCCATAAAATGATGGTCCAGTAGGAAAGACAAATAGTTACACAAATAAGCACACAAAACATATTGAGCGAGTACTTTAAAGGAGACGTACATGGGTGCTATGGAAGCCAGTAATAGGTATCTGTGACTGAGCTAGGTTAACCTGGAAAGGAGGTTCCCCTAAGGAAGTGGTACTTGAGCTGGAGCTGAAAGATGAATAGTTATTAACATAATATGTTAGTGGGTGGGAAAGAGTGTGAGGACAGTGACAGAAAGCAAGGGAATGAGAGGAGGGGTTGTGGCTGGAGTGATGAAAGTGAAGTAGAATGCAGAGCGAAGAGCTAGGTGAGGCTAGAGAGGTGACTCTTAGCCTTCCAGTGTTGAACTTTATAGGATTTATTACAGAATTATTATGTAATGCTGAACAGTAGGAAACTATTGGAGGTTTTAGAGGATGGAGGGGAGGTTAGTGGGTGACCAGAGTAGATAGGAAAAGACAGGGAGGAAGCTATTTTAATAGTCAAGAAAATTGATAGCAGTGATGAGCACTGTAAGTCAACGTCAGTGAATCTCAGGAAATACAATCAACAGGACTTTGTGTTTGCAGCTGCATTTTATCGAGATTGACTGTGAGCACTCTATCTTCAAGTAAGGTCACCTGGTAAAATTTAGGAAGCTTACTTTAGTAGTTTATTTTTTCTACTATAACTTTTTCATATCATTTTAACAGAAATAATTCTTACCAACCTGTGTGTAATGGAACATTGAGCAATCTGCATCGCTACATAGGATAGTTATTTTAATAATAACTTGAATACCTAGAAGAAATCTGGTCAAGATCATTACCTGTGCATGCCCTGTGGTGAATGAATGTAATACAATATAATGTTAGGATTTCAACATGTGAATTTTGGGGGACACAATTCAACCCATGACATACTCTTATCTCTTATTAGTGTCTACTTATTGGAAAACTTGAAATGACAACTGATGGACCGAATTTGGGCAAGGAAGTAAAGATGAAATAAATAATTTTTACTATATGTGATATATCCAATTGTGTTGGATTTATTGATGTAAGTCATAGACTAAAATTGTGGCTCACTCATTTTTATTTCCTTATGTCACAATGGTGAAAAATTTAGTTTAAAATCATTTTTGTTTTGTTTAGTTTTGTTTTAATGGACAAAGTAAACTGATGAACAATAGAAACAGAGGCATGGATACATGCATGGGACAGACTGACAGCTCTCAGAGTGGGGTGTGTGGGCTGGATGAAAAAAGGTGAAGGGATTATCAAAACACATGCACATAACACAGACACAGACAACAGTGTGGTGTTAGCCAGAGGGAAGGGGTTTGGGGTAGTTGGAGGTGGGCTAAGGGGGCTAACGTGGAGATGGAAAGAGACTTTGCTTGGTGTGATGGGCACACAATGCAGTGTGCAGATGATGTTTTGATGAGTTGTCCACTTGAAAACTGTGCATGGTTTTGTGAACTGAGGTCACTCCCAACAAATTCAATTTAAAAAAGGGTGGGAAAGTCTAACTAGTTCAAATTCATCTACCGTATATAACAACTTGTTTTCACTATAAAATAAGGAAGTGTACCTTTCCTTCAAGTAATTTATTTGGATTTATGTATTAAAAGTTACATAAAGTCAAAATAAATAAATAAATAAGTCACTCTGAGTTGCTAATTCACTGCTTTGCAAAAAATAATCAAGAACAATATTGCAGGTCAGTGGTTGTACCTTTATTTATGAAGATACACTCTTCTTTGTCATTATGTCTAATAACATAGGGGGTATTTGTGCATAAAATATACAGTAAAATATTCCTCAGTCTTGTTTTGAATGTGCTCTAGAAGAAATTAAAGAATAATATTCTTTATGTTATTCCATAGTCAGTAATACCCTACAGGTGTTCAGTTAAAAGGAAAAATAAAGGAATAAAGTCAGATGGCTACAGTAGTTTAACCTGGTTGGTTTTCTTACTTTCACAGAGTAGTGAAATGAAATGGAGTTTTATTCTGTGGTGTTTATTTTATGTTGCATCATACATTTTTACATAAAATTTTATCAAGCTTACTTTAGTAGTTTAGTTTTACTTTTCTACTGTAGCTTTTACAGGTTATTTAAGCAGAAATGATTCTTACCAACCTGAGTGTAATGGAATCTGCATGTATGTAGGATAACTATTTGAATAATCAACTTGAATACCTAGAAGGAATCTGATCACAATCATTAACCTGTACATGCCATGTGACAAATGAATATAATTCAATATAATAAACCATGTAGCTATTTTCTTTTGCCTTTTTAGGCCTCCACATTTCCATTTATATGCATTTATAGATAAAGTCTCTACCTTTTTTTAAAACTAAGAGCCAACAAAATGTGTTTTCAGATTGCAATGTTCATTTACTGTGTTTAAGAGAAGAGTGTGCATGTCTATAAACTAAACATATGTAATTATCAACACACATAGACAAGTTTGGGTATCATGAGCTCAGTGGCAGCATTCATTTGTAGGAAAAGAACCGTAGCTATTAAAATTGCCTAAGTTTAAAGCCTCCTTTACTCTTGTGATTAAAAATAATGAAAGAATAATCAAACAGACTCAGAGATACAGAGATCAAAGTGAAAGTTGCCAGATGGGAGGGAGGTTGGGGAGCTGGGTGAAAAAATGAAGGGATTAAGAAATATAAATTGGTAGTTACAAAACAGTCACGGAAATGTAAAGCACATCATAGGAAATACAGTCATAAGTATTCTAACAGCCCAGTCAGCATGGCTCTGTGGTTGAGCATCAGCCTAAGAACAAGGAGGTCACAGTTCCGTTCCTGGTCAGGGCACATGCCCGAGTTGCAGGCTCTGTCTCAGGGTGGGGCATGCAGAAGATAACCAATCAATGATTCTCTCTCATCACTGATGTTTCAATCTTTCTCTCTCCCTCTCCCTTCCTCTTTGAAATCAATACAAATATATTTTTAAAAATAATGATATTCTAGTAACTGTGTATGGCATTAGGTAGGTATTAGAATTTATTGGGGGATCATTTCATAAGTTATATAATTATCTGACCATTATGCTGAACAATGGAAACTAATCTATAATAATAAAAGCATTATGTGTTAATTAGACCGGGCGTCCTTCTGGATGGCCTTTCAGATGCAGTGGTGGCGGTGGGGGCCAGGCAAAGGCAGCCACCATGGCGGAGGGGCCGAGCTCCTTGCACAAGTTTTGTGCGTCGGCCTCTAGTACAAAATAATAATATTTAATGACAACTGTAATTGAAAAGTTAAAAGAAAAATTTAGGGCAAAAGTCTAAGATTTCTACCTCTCCATCTAATTTTGGTGCTCCTATTTTTTCCCCCGGTTGGTATAAAAAGGGCAATAAGTGTATAACTTTCTGAAAATTCACTTAAAAATTAAAATAGACGTCTTAAAAAATAATGTGCACTGCATATTTAAAGGTAAAAGCCTTTTTACTAAAAATTTTAGTATATTTTTATGTATATTATAATGTACACATGTTTGTTAGTATTTTAAGTAGATGGTTCATTGAATCAGCCTATTAATTTTAAAGTTTTACAGCTGGTTTTTTTTTTACCTTCTCTGAGAAAAACCAGTGCATATGGGTACATGCATGTTTTCTTATATGTGATGTTTCCATGACCATGTCGCTGTCACAACCATGTAACTATCACTGCCTATATGTTTGAATTTAGGAAAGACGCTTTTAGGGAAGTTCATTTCAAGTATAAATTCTATGGGAAAGTAAAGTACAGCACAGAAATTCTATACCAATAAAAGTGTAATATGCTAATTAGACCAGATGTCCTTCCAGACAAAGCCATGGTGGTGGGGGCCTAGAGAGAAGCAATTAGGGGCAATCAGCCCAGCAGGGGAGAGCAGTTAGGGGTGATGAGGCTGACAGAGGACAGTGGTTAGGGGCAATCAGGCCACCAGGGGGGAACTGTTAGGGTGATCAGGTTGGCAGGCAGGTGAGCTGTTAGGAGCCAGCGGTCCCAAATTGTGAGAAGGATCCTGAATTGGAGAGGGTGCAGGCGCTGAGGGACCCCCCCCCCCCCAATGCACGAATTTTGTGCACCAGGCCTCTAGTATAGTTAATAATATTCTAATAACTATGTATGGTGTTAGGTGGGTGTGATATTTGTTGGGATGACCACTTATTGACATTAAGTTATGCAGTGTCTAGTCACTGAGGTGTACACCTGAACCTAATGTAATAATGTCTGTCAACTGTAACTGAAATAAAGAAATGAGTCTAAAATGGGAAAAAAAAATTCTACTTAACACTATTCAGTTGTTTTTTTACTTCTTATGTAAACTAGTAGCATTTACTAAAATACTAAATTAATTTCAATTTATCTGCATTCCCTGTTTATTTAGTGTATAACAATGCATTCACTATCTATATAGTGGCTTGTTTTCAAGAGCTTGGATTTATGTTTGGAAGATAGTTATACAAGTGATAAATGACAGTACAAACTAGCATAAATAACAAAGACTCACAAAGTCCAGTCAAGTATTTACACTGAACACAGATAGAAAAAATAGTTAGTAGGCAGATTTGTTTAATCACATAGTGAAAGATTGGGAACTCATTCAAGGTCTGATGAAGACCATGAGAGTGGAGAAGAGTGACAGCTGAGATTAAATTCCAAAAGTCCTTAAGCTCTGTGATCATATGATTCCATTTTTCAAGAGTTTCCAAGGTATCCTATGACCAGCAATGACCAAGCTATCAACATATTTACTATCTATATATATAAAAGCCTAAGCGGCCATCACAACTGAATGGACGACCAAACAGGCTGCGTGGGGTGACCAGGCCAGCAGGAGTTAGGGGTGGCCAAACAACTGAGCAGCAGGCTGCATGGGCAACCAGGCCCACGGGGGAAGGCAGAGAAAGATGCAGTTGGGGGCATCCAGGCTGGCAGGGGCGGGGGCAGTGAGGGGCAACCAGGCTAGCAGGTGGGGGCAACCAGCCCAGCATAGAGGGAAGTAAGGGGCAACCAGAGGGGGGGGGCGGTTGGGGGTGACCAGGCCAGCAGGGGGGCAGTTAGGTGTGATCAGGCAGGTAGGCAAGTGAGCAGTGGTCCCAGACTGTGAGAGGGATGTCTGACTGCCAATAAGAACTAAACCAGCAGTCAGACATCCCAGAGGGGACCCCCACCCCCATGTATGAATTTTGTGCACCAGGCCTCTAGTTTGGTATATAATACATAACCTGGAAGAATCTGGTTTATTTCTAAAAATAATTTCTCATGACATTAATTCTCCTTTGTTAATTGAAGATGAATATTTAGAAACTGAGCAAAAGACTGCCAAGTGGGAATAGGAGAAATTATAACTCAATATCCTTAACTTTTGCCGCCATGTGTCTTCCTTCACTTTTTCAAATCAAAGGTATACATGCAAATGTTATTAATTTATGTAGTTCAAAAGGATCAATAGTGAACTTTAACACCCTGTATTTTTTATATTTCTATTTCCAGAATCAGTATTTTTATTATTTCTGTTCTCAGTTTCTCTGTGAATTACCTTTATAAATCTAAATTAGAGGTTGGCAAACTATGACCCATATGGCAAATCCAGTGTGCTGTCGTATTTTTTTTTAAGGCCTATGAAATAGAATGTTTCACATTTTTAAAAGATTGTTAAAAATCCAAACAAAGCAATTAAGATGAATATGTGATAGAGATTGAGTATAATCACAAACACCTACGCGTACAAACATTCACACATATATGCATACTTGTTAATTTAATAACCTAAACATTTAATTATGTACTGTATAAGAAAAAGTAGTTTATACTCATAGTGCCACCAATCTATTTCATATTGCTAGTTTTTATATTAGTATTAACTCTTCATTTACTTACATTTGTAGCTTTAAATACTGTACTATTCTTAAACCTCTGTTTTCTGTTCCAGTACCTTTGGGTGGGCATAAGAATAGATCTATAGGCAGTGATTCGTGGAAATTAATTTGGGTTTTTTGTTCAGGCGTAGTTATATTTTTAAAATTTTTATCACTGAGACCAGGTATTTTCTACCCCAAAGCTAGCACGATGCCTGATACTCAATAAGAATATCTAATATTTATTTGAATGTATGTTTGTATGTATATGTATATGTGTATGTATATGTGTATGTATATGTAGGACAGGTTCTCTCTCAGGGGACCCCACTGCCATGTTTGCAGAGGCTTGTGTTGGTTTTTACAGTGAGAGATGCTGTAGTCGTATTTCTTACCATACTTAATTACGTCCAACAGAGTAAATCAGAATTTCAAATACACTTATTTGTCATTGCTTGCTAAAATATCTTCTGTTTTGTTTTTAAACTGCCATAGATACTAGGGTGGCACATTTTCCTTTGTGTAGAGTTAAGGTTGTTACATAAAATAAAATAAAATGACTTAGGCACTGATTGGAGGCTCAGACATGGTATCACTCCAACTCTCAGCAGATACTTAACAGAACATGCTAGTCACACACTGTCCTACGTAGTAGTAATGCAGTGTGAACAAGCCAGTCATGGCTGCTGCCCTAATGGAATTCAGTGGGAAAGAGGCAAATAAACAGTCATATACATAAGCATATATAAATGCAAATTGATATAAATAATTTGAAGGAAAAGAACAAGTTATTTGAGAGTAGCAGAGACTAGGTTTCTAAATCATGAGACCTTTTCATGCATACAGATAATGTTTAGCATCCGAAACTATTTTAATTCCCCTAGGGTAGTAGTTCTCAAACTATTGTAGGCATCAAACTCACATGGAGTGTTTGTTAAAAATGTGTGTTTTAGGCCCCAAGTTTAAAGTTTCTTAATCAGTAGGTGTGAGTGGGCATGGGGATTTATTTGCGTTTCTAATAAATTCTAGGTGTTTGTGATACTGCTGGTCCTGGGAACCACACTTCAAGAGCCACTGATCTAGGATGGCGGTTTCAGTATTTTGGAATAACTTCTAGCGCTTTAACAAAATGTTGATGCGTATTAGGTCATGTGCTTGGGAATTCTGACTTAATTGTGTGCCGGTATAGTCTGAATATAGAGCTTTTAAAAATACCCCAGCCGAAACCGGTTTGGCTCAGTGGTAGAGCGTCGGTCTGCAGACTGAAGGGTCCCTGAAGGGTTCGATTCCGGTCAAGGGCATGTACATTGGTTGCGGGCACATCCCCGGTGGGGGGTGTGCAAGAGGCAGCTGGTCGGTGTTTCTCTCTCATCGATGTTTCTAGCTCTCTCTCTCTCTCCCTTCCTCTCTGTGAAATATCAATAAAATATATATTTTTTAAAATACCCCAGATGGAAAACAAAAAAAATATCTCAGGTGGGTCCTGGACAGTGTCACTTAGTGGTTAGAGCATCAACCCTCGCACTGAAGGATTTCGGGTTCAATTCCTGGTCCTGGGCACGTTCATAGGTTGCAGGTTCATTCCCATCCCAACCAGAGGTATGGGGAAGGCAACCAATCAATATGACACTCTCTCTCTCTCTCTCTCTCTCTCTCTCTCTCTCTCTCTCTCTCTCTCTCTCTCCCTCCCTCTCTCCTCCCTCCCCTCCTTCCCCCTTTTCTCCCTCCCTTCCACTCTCTGAAAAGCAATGGGAAGAATATCCTCATGTGAGGAGGATTAACAAAAAAGAAGGGAAAATGCCCCAGGTGGTTCTGATGTGCAGACAGGGTTGTAAGCTACCCAGTCTAGAGTTTGAGTATGTATAGACAGACCATTTCTCAGTGGGGCTGAACGTATCTAATCCTGAACAGTGGTAAGAATGCATGGAAAAGGTGGGGGAAAGGTTGGACTAGAAGGCTACAGTAAAAAGATGGCACGTAAATTAAGGCTTAAAGTAGCATCTATCAACACTGTAACTTGACAGAGAGAGAAGAGGGTATGTCAGAAGAAATGGTGATGGCACACAAACATGCTTCATAAAAAAATGAATAAATAAAACCTAGGCTATATTTCTGAAATGGAATCATTCTGATGTTGAGAATCTCCTATGTTAGAAACAGAGGTGATACTTTATTTTTAATTTACAAATAAATATAAGGATCATCTGTACCATATTTAAGTAATGTTTATTAATATGTTCTATTTAATAGGATGAGAAGAAGAAACCGAAAGACTAGGAGATACGGAGTTTTGGATACTAATATAGAAAACATGGAACTGACACCTTTAGAACAGGAGGATGAGGATGACGACAACACGTTGTTTGATGCCAATCATCCTCGACGGTAAGTGTCCCGCTGTTTAATCCCAGGCCTCAGCAGGCAAGTCCTGAACAAGCAAATTGGAAAAAATAAACTACAGTTTCTTTTAATAGTTGTTATTCTAACAGACTCTATTTAGTTCTGTTTAATGGAGTCCTTTGTGCTACCCAACCAGGAGCTCACAGACACATTGTTTTACTAACGTAAACGTAAAGAAGAGAATGCCATCCCCAAGAAATCCTCATTGTAGATCTCCTTGCAGAAATGTGTCCCTTCAGTTGCTGCATACTGGGAATATGTATTAACTCCGTGTATGTGTGTGTTTGTGGTAGAGGTAGGGAGATAGTAAAATTGATTTTATTATTTCATTCTGAAGATATTTTGGTGTTAATCTGGGTAACTTTGTTTGCAAACAGTGCTTCTTGGCAGAATTGTGGGACTAACTGTCCTACATAGTAGTAGTGCAGTGTGAACAAGCCAGTCATGGTTGCTGCCCTAGGTCTGGTAGGGTAGCTTTGTCTTTTCTCAGATCTAGCCTTGCTGAGTGTTAAGACCTTTCCTAAGAGGTTTGGATAAGTGAAATTATATGGATTTAGAATTTCTTTCAGTGCAAATGAATGAGGAACAAGGCAATCAAGATTCTAGTCAGTAGAGGACATTTGGATAGAGGGGGAATTATTTGAATGAAGGAAAACTAGAGTCCAAACTCCATTGATTCAGTGAGCAGGAATCTCTCTGATGTTCTGATATTGTGTTAGAATTAAACATACATTATGCCATCAACTTATTTAACACTTCCATCTTATCCTGTAGGAAAGATGCATATCTTCTTATGACTCACTTTAATAACACATGATAATCAAGTAGAATGCCATTTGTTTCTCCCAATAAGGGCAAAAAATCAATACTAAAATGAAGACTGCATTATGAGGTCTTTTGGGCCCTGAAAGAAGACTTTCACCAGGCCTTTCCAAGACAGCCATATATGAAGAAACCATGAAATGGGTGATAGTGGTAGGATGTCTTTAGAGGGATAAAATCAGGGTCCTATTACTGAGCCCAGGGAAAAGCCTGGGCAAAGTGGGGTGACAGAACTGCACTAGGGGTGATTGTAAGAGTCACTTGTTGATAAATACCTACGTTAGAGCAGGATGTTCCAGATGCAGCGCCAGGCTCCTTACATGCACTACGTGAATTACAGATACTCTTGCAAAGTAGTTCCGGCTTTCATTTTAAAGATAGGAAATCGAGGCTCAGAGAGTTTAAATGATTTAGACCTATCTTCCTGCTGCAGTCTCACTCCATTTATTAAATACTTATATGATTTATACCTGTGAAAAGAATAATGATAAATCATGTTTGTTTTGTTATCTAAACCAGCACTTGCTATTATTCATTTTCAAAGAGGACACTAAAAATGAGGAACATAAATATTTTGTTTTGCCTACCTTGTCAGTTTCCATCCAAAATTATATTAGTCTACAGGATAACTGCTGGTAATTCCTGCTGGTTCATCTCTTACTGATGCTGCCTTCATTGTTTAAGTGCTTTCTAAAATTCGTTCCTCTTCATTTTCCACATTCTATCCACAAAATAACAGGAAGCAAGTCATTTCCAGAAAGGTAAATGGATTTCCTTGCTTACAATTTTACCACAGTATAAAATAACCCTTTTCTAATTAGCCCTTTCTTAAAGGGATGTTTTTTTTTTTTTTTTTAATGTGGCTTTTAATATTTCAGAATTTTAATAATGATTGTAGTTGGTAGCTAGGACTTACGATTATTTCAGTATTCTTTATATTAGATTGAACAATCTGAAACTGTCAAATATTGTTGAATGTAAATTTTCTAAGAGGATATATTCTTGTGGAAGATGTCACAAGTAGGGCTGACTCCAGGCACAGTATTTCTGGGCTCCAGTTTTTTCTCCATGATCCTCTTGGTTCTGCCCATTTTCATGTGCTGGCTTCATTTTTTAGGCTGAGACTAAGATAATTACTTTCAGAATGTTAGCTTTCCCTAGAAGTGAAGCACTAGCTATCTTGTGACTATTTCTTAGAAATGAGATAAATTTCCCTAGAAACTTTTAACAGAATTGTTTTCTGGAAATGACTTGCTGCTTGCTATTTGTCTTTTATATTATTGGTCATGTGATCATTTCTAAACTAACCCTGGGAAGCCCTAGCAGGTTTGGCTTAGCGGTTTGGCTCAGTGGATAGTGTCAGCTTGTAGATTGAAGGGTCCCAGGTTAGATTATTGTAAAGGGCACTAGCCCAGGTTGTGGGCTCGATCCCCAATGTGAAAGAGGCAGCCGATCCATGATTCTCTTTTCATCATTGATGTTTCCCTCTCCCTTCCTCTCTGAAATCAATAAAAATATATTAAAAATAAAATAACCCTGGGGAAAAAATCAAAGTGTCATTATTAGATCAGAATTATCTTTAGGGATTGATTGGATATTAAAGAGTTAACCATCATTACACTATATCTAGTAATTTAAACTTTGAGGTTAATACCATCTGTCTAATGGGGAAAATTTGTAGGTATGTGGATAAAATTAACTTGAGCAGCTTGGTTAACTTCCCTTAAATTTGCTATTGATATCCTAATTTTATATATTAAAGGCATTTCTTTTGTTTAGTTATGGAAATATTGTACACAAAGAAATTATAAAACTAAAAAACAAATAACAATTAGTTAACTATTATGTAGGATGTTTTAGACTTCTTAGAAATGTTAATAAGGAATCTAAGAGCATATACTGACTAAAAACTACTTGGATTTTCCTCAAATGAAACAATATATTTTATATATTTAACACTTTAAAAACATTAGGAATGAATACTCATAACCAGTATAAAAAATGCAATTTAAAAGAGTACTTTATAAGACAAAACAACAAATGGGAACAATACTTTCTTGTTGTTTTATTTGATTCCTACTAAACAACAAAATTATTATTATTTTATAATCTACATTAAAGGGAATTTTGACAATCTTAGTAGCAACTTCTATTTATATTACTTCAAGGGTAGTCCAAGTTTGTAATTTTAAAAATTCCTAAATTTGCTTTTTAGTTACTTCTATTCTGCATCATTAAGTTTAATATTGTATTGTATGTGTTCATTACATTTGTAAGCAATGTTACTTGACCACAAAATATTTAACATCAGCACGTCATAATCAGAAGGCAGATTCAAGTGTTTACCCAGAAAACCTCATTAAAAAGATTTTATTTAAAGTTATCAAATGGAAAATAGTTTTAATTTATAAAACACTACTTTTAACATGGAACATAACATATCAGCATAAGGACTAAGGGTTTTCTATTAAAGTCAATTACATGAATGTATAACTTGAAATGTCTATGAACTAGTCTTTAATTATTCTCACTAGTTACATATAAAACCTCTTTGAAAAACTTAGAATTATAATGTTAAAGATAGCACCTGACATAATTAATATAGACAAAATCACCATCCATTTTATTGGTGCAATTCATTCGAATTCCCAATATTAAATAATTTTATTATCTTCATGTCACTCCAAATCTTAGGAAATATTTTAAATTTATTCCAGGATGAACATTTACAGTATTTTTTTCCCCTTGCAGATAAGAATGTGCCTTTTGATGAGAGGATTTCATCTTTCTACAATGAAGAACAGAATTTTTATGTTTAAGGAATAAGAAGCCACTTTATCAATGGGGGGTGGGGTGGGTATTTAAGTTACATATATTATGACAACTTTTAATTTGTTATTGCAATAAGTACTGAGTCTTTGTATGTATAGAAGTGCTCCTAATGGGCTTAGGGTTATTTAGAATAAAGGGTGGTATAATAGAAATCTGTTTGAAAATTAATTTAAGGCAGACTGTTTTCTGATCAGTTTTTGTTTCCTGCTTACAGTATTATTGTAAACTGTTTTATACATTAATCAGACTTTTGGGTGTTTTCTTTTTGTTTGTTTGTATTTGCTGGTTAATTATTTTTTCCTGGAACTATCAATTCCAACAACTAACTGGTATATAATAATAATTTTAAAAGTTCTTTATCAAGATATATTTCCCATTTTTATGGGGAAAAGAATACAAATTTATTACTTTGCATTTGGGTCTTTTAAATATTAATAAATGTCTGAATTGTATGCAAAACAATAAATGTGATTCAAAATTATTTTTAAGTGGTACAGACAAAATGTGTTTACAAAATAAACCCTGGCTATTGAATTATATATTAACATGTGTATTTTATAGGATTTCTAGAAAATTTTGTCATAAAATGGTTATTACATTTTAGCAAATTTCTTATTAAATTAAAATACCTGCTTTGATTAGATATTTGAAAAACCAGTGAATTTTAAAGTCATTTTTTTTTAGTAATAGTATTGAGAAAGATAGAAATAATGGCATAAACATTTAGTCACATTACAGTGTAAGTAAATAAGGAATTAAAGTAAATGCATAGACTTGGGAGTCAGACATACTTAGATGCAAAAAGTGACTTCATTATTTCTGAACAATTATTCAACCTTATTGAATTTCAGTTTTTCACATTCTAAAAATTAGAGGAGAACTTATAGCAAAGACATGGGTCACAAACATAGTTCCTTACAGAGGCTGGGGAAGTGATTTCAATGTGTGTCAGTCAGGATAGGCTAGAACATGCAGTAGCAACAGATGGTCCGCAAATCACAGCGGGTTACAACATAGATTTATTTCTCAGTTAGGCTGCCTATTTGCTATGGACTGTGATTTTGCTATTCGCTATCTGTTCTCCAGGGCTAAGGCTAATGGAGAAACCTCTGCCTGGAATAGTGACTCATAACTAAATGTCCAGACTTGTCAAAGTGCATGCTAGTTCATGGGTTTCTGCCCTAAAGTGATATATTTCATTTGCACCTACATTTTATTGGCCAAACTTGACAGCCATTTCAGAGTTCCATAAGGCCAGACTAGGTAATCCTCTAGCAATGAGGTAAATTGGATACTTGGCCACCCAAAATACCAATTTAGTTTGACCTCTATACTCACTGGCATGCCACAAAGGGTCAGATCTGATGTCAGTGTATTTGTGTATATCTTGCAAGCAGGGATTAAAGCGAAAATGCATTTCCTCTTCTAAAGGGATCAGCCTCTGTTTAGCTCCCAGTAAGTCTAACAGGAAGTACTTGCCTAGTGTTGCTAAATCCTTTAGTTTAAATTCGCAAGCCAAGACTTCAAATTTGTTATGTAAAGTTTCCTCATTTTAAAATGTTATTAGAACATATTTGGATTAAATAGCTACCATTTTGTGATACTTGAAAAATCATATCCCATAGTATCTTAGAAATAGTGATCATTCATATTCATTTAATAACTGATATTTATAAACTAATTTTTATATTAAAACTAAATGGAGGTAAGAAATCTGGAGAATAAAAATTTATTAAGATAACTACAGTAATGATTTTCTTTTTTTCAAATTTTGTTAAAGACTTTTTTTTTATTTTTACAAATAGAGGGAAGAAGAGGGAGGGAGAGACAGAAACATCAATGAGAGGGGAAACATCAGATGACTGGCTCCTGCACTCCACCGGAGAGAGAGCCCACAGCCCGAGCATGGAAGCAAACTGGCAACCTCTTGGTGCATGGGTTAATGCTCAACCACTGAGCCATAGCTTACAGTAGTGATAATTTTTATAAATGATTTTCAAGTTGATAGAAAGGAGATGTTACCAAAATGTTTTAAGTAGTGGTGTCAACTTTGTTAGAAATATACAATTTCTCTAGGTGACTACTTTAAAGAGAATATTTTCCCACTGAATATAGAAATTCTGGCATGTTTGTTGAAAGTGCTTTTATTCATTACTTTCATGAACTGCAAATCTATTATTATTATCATCATCATCATCATCATCATCATAAGCCATACTTTGAGTAAGGTGCCAGATAGCACACTGAAATTTAGGTTCTTTATATACATTGAGGAAATGGTAGGATTTTCACCTACAAACATGATGAAATGATTAGGATTTTCATCAACCAAGTATGTATATAATAAAATAGTTCGTGATATCTTAGATGTGAAAACATGTTACTATTCTTCTTTTCCATTTGTATTTCCTTTTGGCTGTTTCATTGACAAAAGCCTAACCAATGAATTAGAGGTCAGTGAACACTAGTGTGATTGTATTCTAGTCAGGAGACAAGTAAATGGAGAGGAAGGGTAGGTTTGGAGTAACATTCTACACCTGAACTGCAAATTTCTGACCAACTAGTGTGTGGGGCTTGAAAAGGAAGTTACTTCTTTCAGCCTAACTTCTCATGGTTAGGAGGTGGTTAGCCACTGTGGAGCTGGTGAGTGCTCAGCCTTCTCCTTGTCAGCTTCTCGATGGTTTGTGAGTTTAGTTCCCTAACCCAGGACATAATCTTTCACCTTTTATTACTTAGCTTCTCTTTTAAAAAAAAAATTATTTTTGGTGTACTTTTATTTATTTTCACTTATTAGTCATCACTTTGCCTAATTTACTTTTCTAAGTGAAACAATAAAGGAAAGCTAATTTGCTTCTCTCATGTTAAGAGAGAAAATGATTGGAAGAATGAGGGTAGTGAAATAATCCATTCTATAAATATGTGACTGGAATGCCTATTTTCAATATATTATTTCACAATGTTCCATAGGTTTTGTTTTGTCTTCTCTGACTCTGCTAAGACGGACTTTGACAGGTAGGGGTGGATTACTCAGGCTTACTTCTCACACCCACAGGGTCTGCTGCTTATTGCTCCTGAATGCGTTGCCATCATGGTACTTCGTATTCCTAGCACAAGCAACTTCCTGGATATCTGCGTACAGTTTTATTTACTCTTATCTTCTTTATGATGTACATGATATACAAAAACAATTATATCAGGATCTAAAACCCAAAACTGGACCAAAGAGACTCTTCTTAGACATATTGAGGAGCAAACTATTTCTTTTCTACAGGAAATGTGATGGTTCTGAGTCTATGAAAATATTTTTAAAATGTGCTGGTCCTACACTCAAGTATTTCTATTATTTTGGCATAGGGAGTGGCCCAAGTATCTGTATTGTGAGAAAGCTCCCCAGGGATTCTGGTGTGAACTCAGAAGATCCTCTGCCTGTCTGAAGACAAACCATATCAGGATGAAGAGCAGAACTTCAGAGACTGACAAACTGTACTGAATTCTGGCACCACCAGTTTCCCCAACTCAGTTATTGTCACTATTTCTTTTTTTTACAGATCATTCTCTGCAGGTGTCTAGTAATACAGTCTAATTAAACACCTATGTCCTAAAAGCTTCAGATTTGTTCATTCTCTCCATCCTACACCAACTCTTTGAGGGAGAGATTATTCACTTTTTGTTGATAAGGATATGGAGGCTGAGAAAGATTATGGCGTTTGTCTAAAATCAAACAGCTAGTGGTAACAGACTGGTGTATTGAATATGAGTTCACGAAATTTAGTTTTACTAATAATGATTTTAGGTTGTTTCCAAAGAAAGGATAAGGTTGTTTTATAAATGTACATTCAATGAGGAGATAAAGTTAACTTGCAGAGGTGAGGAAATTGAGGCACAAGGAAACATGGTAGGAAAAGAAGGTCACACTATAAATTTATCTCACATCTATACCATGAAATCCCATACACTTGCTATAAATGTGCCATAAATGCCACTCAAGAGAGGCAAAGTTATTCACTCATTGATGGTACAAGGACTAGAGAGATTTCACCGAGTTCTCAATGAGTAATGTAATTGAGGTTCTCTGGTACACAGTAGTGAAAACTTTTTTCAACATGCTTACATTATATCTGCCAAGTAGATCATGCACATCTGTCTTTTAATTCAGTAAACTAATTTAATAGGAAAGCAAATTGTTTGCATACAACCACTTCCTAATTTATACTAACTGAATGGTAAATTTTAATAGCATTAAAGCAGCCTTTCCCCAGTCTGTTTCTCTTTGGCCTTCCTGATATCCTCTATTTTCTTTTTCTTCTTTTTTTCTTTTTCTTCCTCTCTTTTTGATTGCAGCTCTCTTCTACTTTTTGGTTTCTCCTCTTCATACTCTGCTCTCTCTCTAAGCATAACTACTCATGATATTATATGTTTTATATTCATATACTAAGAATTCAAAAATAATGTGCCAGGCAAAATAAAACAGGCAAGGAAGACTTGACTCAAGGCTATCACAGTAGTGGAGAGTGGCCAGGACTAAATTTAAACAACTCCACTGAAACAAAGAGCAGAACGGCTTTAAGCACTAGGGGGAGCTAGTTGGAAATGGAAAGTCCTG
This sequence comes from Vespertilio murinus, assembly GCA_963924515.1. Classification (NCBI taxonomy): domain Eukaryota; kingdom Metazoa; phylum Chordata; class Mammalia; order Chiroptera; family Vespertilionidae; genus Vespertilio; species Vespertilio murinus. The sequence continues at coordinate 53,979,796 of OZ004705.1, forward strand.
GAGGATGTTGGGGAAGAAAGGTCATCTATTTTCTAATTGACTTGATCTAAAGAAAAAAAGCTACATCTCTATGATAGGAGATAGCTTTGCAGCTTGGTCCCATCAAAGTTAGGGTTCTACTCTCTCATAAAAACTGGGAGATAATGGGTACAATCTCCCCTAAAATTCATGTTTCCAAGGGTTGGCTTTCCCCATGACTTTCCAGGAAGGTAAAACTGCCAAGTGGTTTTTAAAAAGATTTACACCTCAAAGGGGCAAGGAGATTTACAAATACAAGTTGTCTAAAGTAAATGCTTAAAAAAATAAGTGGATAAGCCATCTTAAAGTAGGAAAAATCCTGTCAATTTAGTCAGGCCAAGAGGAATAGGTTTTTAAGGCCACTTTGGTCAGCAGATTACTCACAAGTGTGTATTTCCTTAAATTCTCTCCGACATTTAACACCTATGTATTTAAACTGCTATATATACTTCCACTATATGCTTCTCACCCCCGCACGCCTGGCCCATAGATTCCCTCAAATCAGTGAGTTGGTTGGGAACTCAACTAAAATGCCTACACGTGGCGTTGGCTTCTCAGAGCATGGCAGCTGTGTTCTAAGAGGGAGCATGCAAGGAGTGAGCATTAAAAATGAAAGCGGCAGGGCACTTTATGACATGGTTTTAGATATTTGAGAATATTGCTTCTGTCACATTCTATTGGTTAAGAAAAATAAAGTGTACTCGGGTTTAAGGGAAGGAAATTAGAGCCCACCTTGTCATGTGAGAGACTACCTACCACGGTCCACTCTCTGCCTACCAAGATTTATGTTCTTTCTACGTGCAAAATAGACAAATCTCTTTCCAATATCCTCCAGATTGTATCCATTATGGCTTTGGTTTATAAAGACTAGGATTCATAATTTAAATCAGGTTCAAAGGAAGATGTGGATGCAGTTTTTCAGATGCATTTTCTCAAGCATGACTTCTCTCAATTGACAGATTTTTTTTTAACTAAAGAGAAAATGTATATTCTCTAAGGTATCTGCTCGACACACTCAATAGTAACAATGGTGATACAAGAGTATGAAATTTGCCAAATACATAATAAATAAAACCTCCAATGTTAAAAAGGGGTGGTATCTGACAGGAGGCAATTAATGCTCACTCACCCACAGGAAGCCTGAAGTCTGTCTGAGCACCTGTCATTGGCTCCAGATTGGAGCTGAGCTCTGCTTCCTCAGAAGTCTTGGTGCACTAGGCCCTACCCTTTAGGTTTCTGACTCTGTGCTCTAAAGCTCCGTTTCATGTAGAAATGGCCTGTGTTTCCACAAGGTTAAGAGTTTCCCAATGGCTCTTGTTTAATCTGAACTGCCTCTATCCCTTTTAGTCCAGTCTTATTGGGGTTCCCTCCATTCGATAAAAGCCACCCACATTTACTTTTCCCCAGAGAGGCTCCTCTCTACTTTGGACGGAGGGTCTTGATGATGTGAGATTACCTCCTGATGATTCTTCGGAGCCATAGCAAAGAGAGTCCGTATGTAAGTCACTCTGACGTTTGTGGAACCTTTTGGTCTGGTTGAGACCCTGTCATAAATGTTTCTGAGGTGTCAGTAAAGGGTGCTCTACCTGCGCCATTGAACTGGACTTTACCCTCCTCTTACATGTTACTTGAAATACTCCAGGTTTAAGTTTTGTCCTACGGCCATTCCTGATTTTGAGAAATCTGTTGCCGCCAGGGAAGACTGGAGATGATAAATAGTTCTATTTTTGAGCCCACTAAGTCTCAACTTTTCTTCTTTCTCTAAATTCTACTGTGAAACACTAACTATTGTTCTTTTAAAAGAAAAGAAAAACCAGAGGAGAAAAAGGAAGGCTCATTATCTCGCTGTGTCTTAATCTATGCATATAACAATACAATGGGCATTTCAACATTCGCCTGAAAAGCTCCATAACCTGACATCAGTTCATGAGGACCATTTCTATTACATTACTTCAGCCTGTCATCAATCAACTTTTTGCCACTAAAACATTTCATACAGCCCAGTTTCAAAAGTTCTTTTGTATTGCTTCTGTTGTATCCTACCAATTAAATCAGTGACTACAAAGAATTAGATTCCATTTACTGATGTGTGAAGGAACACACACATAAAACATGGTGGACATGTTTGGGGATTATCTACTACATAGGAAAAGTAATGCTTTCAGAAATCCTGAGAACACTAACTTTTTTCATTAGCCAGAGTAGTTTCAGTTTATTAGGGGATCAGCACAGAGACTACTACAGCTTGCCCCATAAAAACAGACCTCTTTGAAGTGGTATAAGTTAGCTTTTTCTCAATTTAAAATGTATACTGTATTTATTTTGAAAAGGTAATTCAGGGTTATAATTTTTTTTTTGGATTGAGACATGGTTTAAATAAATATAAATAATTCTGAATACTAACATTTAAATTTGGAATATTAAAACTTTGCATGAAAATGTCAGACTTAAAAGTTAGAAAGTATATCAGGATTGTTCTGGGACAGCTATAAAGGTCTGTAAAACTGTTTATCACCTCACATTTCTCTTTGGATCATAGATAATGTTATAAAATCTTAGTATTTAGTCACTAAGCATCTATTAGGCACTACTCTCTACACATGAATGTGAGAGACTTAACAAGACCTCCGCACACATAGAGTATTTTTTAAAAAGACACTCAGTAAATGAGTACATAAATATTGGTGAAATGATTACTGGTTGTAATACCTACTCTGGCAGTAAATGCCTTGTTGTTATGTTAGTAAAGTATTGGTAGGAACATAATAAGCTACTTAACATCGAATTCAAGAAATGTTTCCCCAAATGGGTAGATTTACAATAAGACCTGGAGGACTGAAAAGAGACAGATGTGTGAAAAATTAGTAGGAAAGCATTCTAGGGAATTATTATCACAAAGTTCTCTAAATGGAAACTAATTTGAACAGTTACAAAAACCGAGAGAACACCAGGGTGCCGGGGGTTTAATGAGTAAGTGGGAGAGACGAGTGCAAAGTTAGAAAGCCAACATGGGCCAAATTATGCAGAGCTATAAAGGCCTGGCAAGAGGTTTGAGCTTTATTATAAATGAAATGCAAATGGGAAGCTATGGAAATGCTTAAATTAGGGAAGGAGTCTTGTTTGAGTTTTAAAAGATCCCTCTGGATGTCATATAGAGAATAGACTAGAGTTAAGAGAAAAACTAGAGCAACTAGTTAAGCTTTTGAAATACCTGGTACATAGTGTATGGGAGTAAGGTGGTGGCAGATGAAATGGATCTAAGTGAATGATATTTGATATGATTTAGACACACAACCAACCAATGGGACCTATTGATAGAACTGGATGGAAGAAATAAAGAAAAGGGGGGAGTCAAAATGACCCCCAGTTTTCTCACTTCAGTAATTGGATCAGTTGTCCTATTCTGAGATAGAAAAGATTAACAAAAGGTTTGAGGTACCGTATTTGCCGGCGTATAAGACGACTTTTTGGCCCTGAAAAATATGCCTCCAAGTGGGGGATAGTCTTATACAGCGAGTATATAACAAACTCTGTATTTTGAGTGGAAATGTTAGGGGGTCGTCTTATACGCCCAGTTGTCTTATACGCCGGCAAATACGTATTTTTCAGGGCCAAAAAATCGTCTTATACGCCGGCAAATACGGTATTTTCTTGGGGTGAAAAACAAATCAGCATTTTTACTTTATTCATGTTTAATTAAAATTTCATTGAGATGGCAGGTAATGATACCAAGTAGACAGTTGGGTATGGGTCAGGAACACAAGGTAGTGAAATAGGCATTCAAGTATTATCAGAATTCAATGATATTTAAATTCATGGCATTTGTCTGGAGATTTTAAAAATCTGTGCATTATCAACATAAAAACAATATTTATCATGGAGTAAAAATGACTTGGGGAGTTTGTACAGATTTATAGAAGTCACTTTCTGAGCGACCTCAATGTATAGGGTGAAGAATTCCCAATTATGAGTGTTCTTGGCATATTATAGTACAGATCACAGAAAAGCATATATGTGTCTGTGTGAGTAATATTTGATTTTTGAGGAAAAAGTCATGGAATGGATGAGGTCACTGGTCATCTAGAAAGAGTATGTAGATTTAGAAGGCCCCAGATTGAGCTCTGAGAAATTTCAACTCTTAAAGGTTTATTGAAGAAGGATGCACAAGAGAATGTGAGAGAATGTGAAAGAAAGGAAGAGAAAAAGAAAGGAAATAAAGGGAGGAAGAAAGAGAGAGAGAGAGAGAGAGAGAGAGAGAGAGAGAGAGAGAGAGAAAGAGAGAGAGAGAGAGATAGAGAGGAGAGAAGAAAATAAGAGAAGGGAAGAGGAGGGGAGGGAAGTTAAATCACTGAGATAGAAGAAAAACTATGTTGAGAAAGGAAAATGTTTTAGGAAAGATGGAATGGTCAACTGTATCAACAAATACTATTGAAAGTTTTAATAACACGCATAAAAGTACATATTGAGTTTAGAGACATGGAATTTATTGGTGACCTTATGAGATTAGCATGAATTAAATGATGGAAACTTAACTCGGAAAAAGTAAGTTGAAGACTGAATTTAAGATGAAGTAGAAACAATATAAAAAATTTTTTTTTCTAAAACATGAGTCAAGAAATGGGACCTCCCACCCGTGCTCAGTGTGGGAGCCAACCTTGAGAGAGATGGAGAAACTCTCTCTTGGTTATTCTTGAAGTGTTAGCCTTTTCTATTACTAGTTCCCCTCATGGCTACAAAATAGCCACCACAGTTTTAGGAGCCATGTGTAGACACTTAGCCATAGAAGCTAGACCATATTAACATGATCTCTTTGTAATTGTGAATAAACTTTCTAGAAGCCACTTAGAAAACTGTCTTTCATTGACCAAAATTCTGTCATACTTTTATGCTTCTATCACTTTTCAGCAAGTGGAATGGAAAATCGTGGTTAGGTTAGTCTAATCAGAATCTACATCTGGGGTTGAGTCAGCCTCTCCTATATGGAAATGAAGAATAGTATGGATATAAGATAATAATAATAACAACAACAATAACAATAATATAGTCACTATTATTGGCTTCTGTTCAGAAGAGAATGGGGAATGACTTTTGTGTAGACATTAAGCTATTTACATTATAGTTGGGTAGAACTGGATTTAGATTTTGCCAAATGAGTGCACAAGAAAGAATGGAAGACAAGACATTTGGGAGTATTTGCAAATGAAAATTAAAATAATTAAAAATAAGTTGAGCAATGTGAGAAATGAAAGCAAGATAGTCTTGATAGATTATAAGAAAGTAAGTAAATCAATGGGTTGGTGGTCTTGAATAAATCAAAGTATTGCAGAAGTAATGGAAATATTATTAAAAGCTGGCTTTCCAGATGGAAAATGGTTTGAGGTTGTGTTTAAAATTGTGAGGATAGTACACTTTATGGTATTAATTTTGATTAATGTTTAATACTTATCTTGTTATGATAGAATGTGGTTTTTAAAAATTTGTCACAGGGCCCAAGACTATTTTTCTAATATGGCTTGAAGACACCAGCCTTTCAACTCTTACAGAGTTAAGATCACTTTTGAAATGCAGTTAAGATTTTGGCATTATCTTACTTAATAATGGTAGGGAATAAATACATGATTCATGACAGAATGTTAAAAAGGATTCAAAATACATAATACAGAGAATGTATACAAAATATTTATCTTATGCAGACATAAAAATGTGGGATATGAATAAATCACCTTAGACTTAATTGATCCATTCTGTAATTTGTCACCAATGCAATTCCTTTAAAACATGAAAGCCATTATTTAAATTTTTGTATTAATTAAAGAGAATTAGAAACAGTTGATGTGACAGATACCAGGAACGGAATTTTAATAAACCATGTTTCTTGGTGGAGACCTACATTTTGCTTTCTATTCATTTCTTTCTTTTGTCTTTGTACCCTAGCGGCTTTTGGTACTTTGCATACTCCCTTGCAGAGAGAATAGCTATGTATATTAGCTGAAGCAACATGAAAACCTGCCAGAGTTGTTGTTAAGTCAGACTCTAGATCACAGCTGTGTCTGACCATCAAAGTTGGCTGCCTAACATGCTTTAGGGTTATGGTTTCCATGGTTAGCAGGCTTTGTTTTATGCAAAAATATCTGTTGGCTGAGCATCAGAGTTCATCAACATAGCTGCCCCCTACTTGGAGATTTGCTTTTCTTTTTCTCTTGATCTAAAAAGCTTAAAAAAAAAAAAGAGCCTTGTATTGTCGTTAAAGCTTAGGAAAAAGTCAGCTTCACTGGATTGGCCATCTGTTGTGTATATAAGTTAAATTATATTTCAAGATGCATTAATTATTTATGAACGTTGGGTTTTTAAAAATGCTTCACTTTGAACAAAAATATCCATTTCTACTCACACTGTGTTTAGACTTAAAAAGGGAAAGGATGAGTAAATGGCATAGGAAAAAATTAAAGAAGGATATACTAAAACCCAAGAATTTGTACATGGTAGTTTCATTAAAATGTATAAAACAGAAAACCAAATATTAATATCAAATAAAGAATATGATTTTCTAAAATCAACTTTGTCATTTTTCACATTTATGTAATTGTCTTTACCACTTGCTACTTTTGGAAATTTCAATCAATTTGATTAAATTCTCCAATGATTTAATTATTGCTTATTACATGAAGAATAGTGGAATGACGCATTAGAAAATAAAAATGATAGTTAATTGTTCAGTTCTCAAGAAGCTTAGAATATATATATATATATATATATATATACACACATATATATACATATATATGTGTGTGTGTGTGTGTGTATATATATATATATATATATATATATATATATATATATAAAATGCTTTAAAAGTCCTATAGATTTTGTTTTGAAATATCTTTTTAGGAACTAGTTCACAGCAGAAACTATATATCATTATTATAAACATACACACAATCAAAAAGTCATCATCAAAGATTCAAATTCATTCTTTTTTTGGCACTTCTCTCCATTGCTTATTACCTCATTATTTCCCATAGAGTTCTGTAAGGAATGTATGTTGGCAATTTTTTCTCTCTACTGATTTGTTTTTTATCACTTGTTTCTTCTTTTTTACTCATTGTCTTTTTTTTTTAATTGATTTCAGAGCGGAAAGGAAAGGGAGAGAGAGGTAGAAACATCACTGATGAGAGAGAAACAATAACCAGCTGCTCTTTCACACCCCCTACTGGAGATCCAGCTTACACCCTGGATATATGTCCTTGTCCAGAATGGAACCTGGGACCCTTCAGTCCACAGGCCAACACTTCTATCCACTGAGCCAAACCAGTTAGGGTTTGACTTTTTCATATTACCACCAACTTAGTACACTTTAAACATTTCATTAATATGCTGACCTGGCAGGTCATTACTGAGACCATGAAAACATGAACAAATAATTCACTGCTTTGCTTGAAAGAGGCCAAGTTTTTTGTCTCTTGGGGCACAATGGAAAATCCATCTGTTTGTCAAACATGTGTCAGATTAAGCAGCATGCTCAAGATCCCAGATTCCAGTCCTAGAGGGTTATAACTAAAAAAGGTATTATTTTTGTGCCAGAAACAATAGAATTGACAAGTTAAATGATATCTTAATTATGTGTTTTAGGTACTTTTTCAGTAAACACCAACTCTATTTTCACTGTGAAAGTCAAGTATTTCCTTTAGAATTTCAACTTTTTATTCTTCATGCTGAAATAAAAATATGTCATCATAAGCATTTTATAATATACAAATTGAGTGTATAAAAATTTAAAATAACATGACGATCTATCACTGTAATATGTTGTATAGGTGCACATACTCACTCAAAGATATAAATGCATATATATATATATTTTACTATAAGCTGCTATTTTTTCAATGAATATATGTTGTTTTGTCATTAACATATTTTATTGACTATACATACTCTATTCTTTGAAATAGTGTAATTTATTTAATCAAACCTATTTCAGCAGTTATTAATTTCTGATTTTCTTAAAAGGAATGCTAAAATAAATCACTTTCATATATATATATATATATATATATATATATATATATATATATATAAAATCTCTGGATAGATCTAACCATTCAGGATAAATTATAGAACCATGATGTTAGATTAAATACACCAGCCTAACTGCTCTATCTTCTACACACACATAGAACTAGTAGTCTATTAAATAATAATAAAAAAAACAGTGCTAAAATATATGAATAACAAATATGTTGGAAATTACAACAGGGATGAAGCCCTATGTCCCAAATGATACTGGGCTCAGAAGTAGGAGTTGAATCTAAAATTTCAACCCACACATTTAAACAGAGACAGCATAGCTACATGAATGTAGTTGGTAGTTTCCCCACTTGTAGGAGAAATATATTGCTTGTATGTGATAGAGTATAAAGAAACAGCAGTAAACTTGGAACCTAGCCCAGCCACATCTAAGGGATACTGCACTGTCACCTAATGTTCTGAACACTTTTGGATAACCTATTCTGAGCTATGGATCCCTGGGGCTGCGCTGAGATGACCTCAGAAAATACTGTGCAGAGGGGTGATATGGTGGAAATGAGAAATAAGGCAAGATGAGCTTTCAAGCTGAGATTTGCTGACATAAAGTACAAGAACTTTATTTCTTTCCCACATAGCAGTACAGGGTGGGAATTTTTGTTTGATGCTGGCTTTGACACATACAATTGTTCAGTGACCTGGACCTGTAGGTGGTCCTTCCATCTTTAGCTCTTGGCTTCAAATATTGCTCTCATCAACATTTTCATCGTCCCAGGGAAGTGGAAAGAGCTTGGGAAAGCATGAATGAGAGGATTATGAGCCACAGAGAGAAGTGGCTCATGTTGCTCTTACTCAAAACCTGTTAATGGATATCAGGGATTATCAGACTCAAATAAATTTGGAACAAAAGGATGTAATTATTCATCAGTAACAGGCTAATATAAAGTTAACCAATTAAAATATTGGAAATAAAATGCAATAGTTGATATGGTAAATTTTCATAGAAGAGCTGCAGTAAACTGAGCATATCCAAACATATAATTAGTGTACCAAAATGTAAAACTGAGATAACCACTCAAAATGTTAAAACTGAGATAGAAGAAAACTCAACAAGTGTGTAATTGGATTTCTAGAGCTAACACAGAGAGGTAAATTGGAGAGAGATAAAATTCAAGTTATAAAACTTTTGAGAATTGAAGGAAGCCAAGAGAACTAAATTACCAAAAAATCAATCAAAGCATGCTAAATAAATTGTACACTTTGTACATTCTAATAAAGCTATTTAATATTAAGGACAAATACAAAACTGTATACCTACCAAAGGGAAAATGATTACTAACAAAAATAATGCTGAATCATAGAAGACATCATATATAATGAAAAATGTCTGAAAATAATAAAATTATATTTTAAAATGTCTCAGATTAAATTGTTGTGAATCTTAAATTCTTTATACAGCTCAATTTTTACTCAAAAGTAAAAATAAAGTACGAATATAAGCAAAATATGGTTAGGAGTTTAAATTCTGTGGAAAGTCTGGGGGAGAAACTATTAAAAGATACACTTCAAGAAGAAATAAAATGATCCCAGGATAGAGGAGTGAAAATCAAGAAGAAATGGTGAACAAATTAACTGCTAAATCAAGTTAGTAAATGCAAACCAGTGTAGAAGGAGTAGATGAAAGAAAGAGGAGTATGGGGAGGAGATGAAATATATTTACGTGCTAGCTTTGAACTTTGTGAGAAAAAATATAATGTTAATAAGTTTGTTCAATATTTAAGATTCATCAATGCAGGCAGAAATAGTTATCTATCTCACCTAATAACAAACATGTAAATTGACTGTACCTCTGCTATGTCCACAACCAATGGGGAGTGGGTATGCAAATTAACCTGACAAAGATGGCAGGTTAATTGGCATATGTAGGCATGGAGAGATCAGGTGGGTAGGACGCCTGCTATGAGGGGGAGGAAAAAGGGAGTGGATGGAACTACAGGAGCGGTGCTTAAGTCGGGAGCGAGGACTTAGTGGCTCCCAGGTGGCCCTGGAGCAGGGACTTGGTGGCTCCCAAGACCCCTGGAGAGGGGAAGGAAGGCCTATTCTTGCATGAATATTGTGCACCAGGCCTCTAGTATATATATAAAAGCCCAGCAAGTAGAAACAGTGAAATGACCAGAACGATCTGACACAGGCCAACCAGCCTGATCCAGGCCCTGATCAGCCCCTCCTGCCAGGACCCCAATTGCCCCCCAACACCCTGATCAGCTCCTCCTGCCAGGACCCCAATTGCCCCCCTACCGCCTGCAGCCCCTCCCCCTGCTGGCCCATCCCAATGGGTCCCCATGGGGGTGGGCAGACAATACCCCACCTTACATGATTTCATGCACTTGGCCGCTAGTAACTTTATAATAAATAATGGGAGGAGAGGAGAAACTTAAAAATTCACAAAAAGATAAAAAGAAAACAAAATAAAGGCGATACAATTTACAAAAGATTGCATAGATAAGACAAAGGCACATTAGTTTAACAATAAAAATAGATGGGATAATGATTGTTTATGAGATAGATTTGAATTATATAAATATAACTATTTGCTCATTAAAAGAAGAACATCTTTTTAACGTAACAGGAATAAAGAGAGTCAAAAGGGTGGGAAAGATTCAGTATAAAAAGTAGTATTGTATGAAAAATACAATTTAAGACTAATTAAATAGAGTATGAATATAAGAGGTTACTTAGTATTAAAAAGAAGATATCAATCATAAATCATAGCCCAGAAAAATATAAGGTAAAACCTGAGAGAATTACAGGAGGAAAAAAAGAAATTAAAACCATATCAGGTTTTGTACTATATACTTCAGGTCATTTTTTGTCTTGCTAAGTACTTTGTCCTCAAATCCTAGCATAGTGTCTGGCATACATAACAAGATCAATAAATAGCATAAAATAAATGAATGGATTTTCCAAGAATAAGAAACACTGAACTGAAAACTTGCTAGGATCCTAATAGATAGTCTATTAACTAAGCAAATTAATTTAGATCCTTAGGCAGAATTAAAGATTTAGTATGTTGCTTAAAATACTCAATTTTTTTTAAAGCAAACAATTTTATATTTTTATTAGTACTTTTTTGTGAATGATTTATGTATCTTTTATCCTTTCTAGCCATATCCACTTATACACATTAGGTTCAGGTATTTTAAAATGTTGCTTACCATTTGCACAGGAGAAACACAGTTCTAGGAAGGTTATTGGAATATTAATTCTCTGTCCCATAAGCAAATGTGTGTGCATGCATGCAGACACACACATACGTGTATATACTTCATGCTTTTCCTTTAAAAAAAATTATATATATATATATATATATATATATATATATATATATATATATATATATAATTTCAGGGAGGAAAGGAGTGGAATAGAGAGAGAAATGTCTGTAATGAGAGACAATCATTGATTGGCTGCCTCCTACATGCCCCACAATAAGAATCAGAGCCCGCAACCAGGGCATATGGCCTGACCAGGAATCAAACCATGATTTCCTGATTCATAGGTCGACACTCAAACACTGAGTCATGCTGGCCTGTTCTCGTGCTTTTCCTTTTGCATTCTGAAACATGCTTAGATATAGAATAGGTTCAGGTGAGTTATGTCCACATACTTTTAGAATAAAAGTATTATTACATGCACCATATCTACATTTCTACAAAAAAATTCTTTGAATTAATCCCTTTCCCCTGCCCCCTTTTGCCACATATATTCAGCATTGCTGAAAGCAGCTGCTTATAAAACCATACCAAGGAACCTCTGCCATCTCTTCTGTTTTTGCTAATCTGTCTCTGTAAATACATGGGAAATGGACAGTAATAACTTTTGAGAAATGGGATTTTGTGAAATTACAGATGTAAATATGTACATTTTATTTGGCAAGAATTCAGAGAACCAAGGATTTTAATCAAGCTAGCATAATCAGAAAATGGTGTTTTAAAAGAAAAAAAAAAGACAATTCTCACAGGAAATAACAATGTTCTCAAGGAGAAACCATGTAGTTGCTTAGCAAAGGTTGTGAATGGCACATTTGCAGCTTCCTACGCGACCACCCAGGAACATGGGTTATTTAAAGACCATCATCTTGACTTTGACAGCTAAATAAACTATGTGAACACTCATGCTCTCTTTCATGTCGGTGCCATGGATTTAATGATCTCTTCATCCCAGAATAAAAGAGCTTTTCAATTTGCCAGTGGACTTAAGGATCTCTGGTTATATTGCTCACTAGAAATAAATTCAGCAAGAAGGAAGAATCTTTAAGAACCTCCTTCTGGAATTCCCTTTGAACATATATATGGTACACTCATTGTTTTTAATGTACCTCTGGCATGATACAAGCACTGATTTCCCTTTATTTTTATATTAAATTGTTTATTAAACTGGTTGCACTTGTCATAAAAGTGACTTTTATAATTTATTACAGAGATTATAATTTCATTGAAAATATTCCACTGAGTTATATACATTTAATTCGTCTTTTCCCCCCCCACAGTGCTTTTCTTATGAACCAGTGTTTATACTAGTAGAAAACAGAAGTAATTTAGAATTTCTCCTAGATATACATGTAAAACATTGTATATAGGCAGCAAAGTTTGTAACCTTTTATTTTGGCAAATTAAGAGTTTTAACCAGTGACACCCCTCATTGTTATTGGAAAGCTGATTTGTACATTTCAGAAATCACTTATCTCCTGGGTATAGTGAATAGGGTGACTGCACATTTATTCAGAATGTACATAGTCATATAATTATTTTTTGTCATATATTTTGTTATGCACATGTTAAATTTTATTTTTCCTCTTTGTCGGTGTCACAATGGGTTTATGGATTTTACTTGTTCAATGTTTTGCCTTCAAGTTCAGTCACCGGGGATACTTCAGTCAGCCTGTGGGAGACCTTTCAAGCTGACCTGTGTGTCCTATTGACAGCCTTTCCTACTAGCCTCGCATTTCTCCAGCACAACCAAAGCCCCAGGCTCATACTGTGTTCTCTCTGTCTAATCCTGACCTGTGTCTAAGAGCCTCTTTGTTTTAACAGGGTACATATAGGTTTTAGGGGTATTGATCGCTGCTAGAGTTTCTAGATCTTTCAGTGGGTTAAAAATTATAACATCATATTGACATCTCCAACTTAAACTCATCATGGCAGCATTTTTCTTCTTTGATTTTACAATTTCACCTCTTTTCTCTGGCGTGAAAAATCTCCGTCACGAATATCAATAACACACTTGCTTTCGTTAGCCTGAAATTTGAATATAATCAGTACAAAATTACAATACCAATATATAGGATTTTTACCAACCAATAATTTAACTGACAATCAAGCTATTGAGAAAAGCTTAAGACTTCTTTGCAACTCCTTTTATAATTCAGGATGTTTCACGAATGATGTACAATTTGAGTCATGCTCAAGAGCTACATGATTTATTTTCCCTTTGGTTTTGGCACTAATTTGATGTACAGCTAAACTTCATTCAGGTCATTACACATCCGCTTTCCCTACTTCCCACATCAGTGTCCCTCCTTGGATTCACGTTGCCAATATCTAGTTCAGGAAATCCTAGTTATTTGTTGTCCCTTCTCCTTCTGTGACATTGCTGGGTGTTATGGGGGGTGGGGGGGATAATGTAATTATACTTGTTATGTTCAATACATATTGATTTTTTTTTACCTGAACTGACCCTTTATTTATGTTTTATAATTATTTTTATTCATTTGTGGATGATTTTCTATCATGATTCCTAATACTCACTCCTGGATTTTCCATTTAGTGCTCCAGTAACCTCCCTCTGTACAACAATTGCCTTCGTTTGTTTTATCATTAACATTTGTGCTTGTCACGACTTGCAGAGTTCTCCCCTACAGTTTCCTAGGCAAGGGAGGATACTACCCTCTAGAAAGGGTGTGGCTATATGCTCAGAGGATTGAATGTAAAAGAAAGTTCAAGGTGGGGATCTCTCTCCAGATACTGTATAATATACTAGAGGCCTGCTGCACAAAATCATGCACTCAGGGGGCCCCTCAGACTGGCTTGCACCCTCTTGCAGTTTAGGAGCCCTTGGGGGAGGTCCAACTGACAGCTTAGGCCCTGTCCCCATGGGCCTAAGCCAGTAGTTGGATATCCTTAGAGCTGCCACAGAGATGAGAGAGGATCCTGCCACCGCTGCTACGCTCGCCAGCCATCAGCCCAGCTTCTGGCTGAGTGGAGGAGTGCACTGACCACCAGAGGGCAGCTCCTGTATTGAGCATCTGCCCCCTGGTGGTCAATGCACATCATAGTAACTGGTCATTCCACCATTCAGTTGATTTTCATATTAACGTTTTATTATATTGGACTTTTAAAGTTAATTCTCTCACTACTCATAAACCATGATAGGTCAATGATAGTTGATAATGTAGATTAAAAGACTCAAAGGGTAACATTAAATAGATTTATAGCAATCTCACCATATTTGGCAAAATAGCTTAACAAAAGAGCTTTTAAGCCAGTTAGCTATTGTTTTAAATCTCGTGGTATTATGTAACTCTACCCCTTTATTATGCTGAAAATTTGAATTTTATCATCTTACCAATCTACTTTAAACTCATTAATGGGTAGTTAGTAAAGCGAATGCAGAATTTTTGCTCTAGCATTATTGTTTACTACATACTTCTACCACTGTTTCTTAACCTAATTTTTTTTTTTTAAGTTAAACATAACCATGTCATCTCAGGCCTCCAGTGCTTCACACAAGTGCTGTGCTCTACTCCAGGAATACCCTTCCTGTCTTTGTCTAACTAACTCTTCTTCCTCATCTCATTTATTCCAGATAGAAAGATAGTGACCTTCAACCTGGGTTATGTGTTTCTCTTATGTGCTTTCATAACACCTATCAAAACAGCCATTCTATTGTATTACTTGTCATTTTCTCCACTAATGTGATACATTTTCAAAATTGAATGGTGTTAAGTATTCAAATTTAACCATTTAATAGATAACAAATTAATGAATGCACTATAGAAGATATTTCAAGCTTGACTAAACATTTTAACCAACAGATATAACATATCTTTTTAGTGCCCAAAGATTATTTACATAAATTTATTATACATCAGAGCAAAAGGGAACCTTAATACATTTTACGAAGAAAATATTACATGACCAAAAAGCCATAAAACTATGAATAGAAATAATCAAACCTTCTAAAATGTTAAGATATGATAAACATTTGCTAATTTAAAAAAGATATGAGCTAAAATTATAGAATCATTAAAATTTAATTTTAAATTTCAAATACTATGAACTTTGAACAAAGTTATACTCAAAACAAATTTATAACCTTTCTATTTATTGTTTTCTTTAGTGGTTAAGATATTACCTATGTGTTCTTAACTCTCCATTGCCTCCCTACCCCCCATTGCCCTCAACCCCTTGTGTCTGTGTCCATTGGTGAGGCTTATATGCATGCATACAAGTCCTATAGTTGATCTCTTCCCCTTACCCCCACCTTCCCTCTGAGGTTTGATGGTCTGATCAATGCTTCTCTATCTCTGGATCTGTTTTTGTTCATTGGTTTATGTTATTCACTAAATTCCATAAATGAGTGACATCATGTGATATTTATCTTTCTCTGACTGTATAGCCTTTTTTAAAAAAATATATAACCAGAGAAGAAAGAAAGGGCATAACTGAAAAAAAAAGGACTGGAGTCTAAAATATTTCACAAAACATAGCACTATAATAAATTTACAGAGAAAGTAGGAATTAGAATAAATAATAACAATGGATTGGAAAATATTATGATGTACTAATAACTCTAACATATGGCTATCTAAAAATAAAATTAGAAAACATTTTGACAATCTTAATCAATATATAGTAAACAAATACCTAATATTAAGCATTATATAGGGGACTACAACCAAGGTAGAGTAGAAATTAAATTAAGAAAATGCTGCCCCTTCTGGTTGAGCATCATCCAGTTAACAGAAGGCTTCCGGGTTGATTCCAGTCCAGGGCACATACCTCAGTTGCAGGCTTGATCCTGGCTCCTGTTAGGGCATGGGTGAGAGGCAACCAATCCAACGTGTCTCTCTTACATCCATGTTTATTTCTCTGTCTCTCCCCCTACCTTCTACTCTTCTAAAAATCAATGGAAGAATATCATTGGGTGAGGATTAACAAACCCACATAAACAACAACAAAATAATTAAGAAAATTCTGTGTTCAGTTCCATGAATGCCGTATTTAATTTCATGTTAATAGTTTTTAGAATTCTGATTAAAATACATTATATATTTAAATTTTTTAAAAATAAAATCTGATATAGATTTTTCAGGGGAGCTGTGAGATCCAAGATACTGGGAAGAAACTAGAATCAAATAAATTTTTTTTATGCTGAATCTTTGGTTTGACCTTTTCTTTCCAGGTTGGTTTTGGCATGGGGAAAATCCAAAATTGTTCTAAATAATCAAATTTCCACAAACTGTAGCTTTGAGAATATATTCAAACTTTTCCTATTAATATCCAACAATTAGACATCTCCAACTATATATTCAAACAGGTTTTTTTGTACATTGGATATTTTTAATATAGGGTATATGTATGAGGAGAAAATTTAAATATATAGCAAAACATTGCTGAAAGTAAATAATTAAGAGTACCCTGCCCTAGCCAATTTGGCTGAATGGATTGAGTGTTGGCCTGTGGACTGAAGAGTACCAGGTTCGATTCTGGTCAAAGGCATATGCCCAGGTTGTGGGCTCGATCCCCAGTGGGGGGTGTGCAGGAGGCAGCCAATCAATGATTTTCTCTCATCATTGATGTTTCTATCTCTCTCTATCTCCTTTTCTCTCTGTAATCAATAAAAATATATATATTTTTAAAAAGAGTACTTATCCTGTGCCATCAGAAGAGGAAAAAAAAACTTAAATCACTAGATACAGTATGGTTTCACATAAAGTATATCAGAAGACATAAAGGGATATTACAACGTCTAGCTTCCAGAAGGACAAATTCATATAAAATCTTCTCCTAATAGGAAAGTAAAACTAAGCAAAGTAGAACTAAATAACATTTAGAGTGTGACCAAACTGCTGGTGCTTGTGTTGTTTCTATGACTACTGAACGTCGAACGATGACTGGTAAAGCGAGGACTCTGGAGAGCTAAAGGGCTGAATGTGTACTCATCTTTCCATGGTTACTTTTCCTCTTCTCTGACAGGCAGGACAGAAATAGCTTCCTAAGGTCATGGCACCTATGGTTTAAAAAGGAAATGATGGGCAGATTTGCCCTTTATATTTTCAGGGCCCCGGGCAAGAAAACAAATGGTAGCTGCTGGCCTCCCACCATTATTTTCTCACTCCCAGCCCCAGCATTGCTCGCTGCCTCCAGTGAAGGCTCTGAAAATTGGCCCAGGGATGTGGAGACAGGGAATTTTTGGACTCACCTTTACAGAAGGTGGTCTACAGGATGCAGGGGATGAGAGCTCATTGGCCCCATCTATTTCTTATCCCAAGGTCAGATGTGCAGCTCTAAAGTTATAAAATAAAAATTTAGGGTGCTATGAGAGATAAAACAGGAAATTTTATGCAATATAAATGTTGGCCAGCATGTTAGAGAGGGCCTTCCAAGGAAGTGATTGTTAGTTAAAAATTGAAAGGGATATAGACATTAGGAATAACAGGGTAGACTCAAGAAAAGTCTAAGATTGAGTTATTTGAGCAATACTCTTTTAGATCCCAATAAAGTAAATAAATGATAAATAAATAAATAATATTCATGATAGATTTGTATAAAGGTGAGCTAAAGGAGTTTTTCAAAAAATAAAAAAACAAAACCGTGATCATTGAATACCAGAACATGAGAATTAATATGCTCTCAGATAAGATGATAAATGAGTAAGAAGCACATTTTGGATGGGGGGGAAATCATGAGTCTATATTTACAGATATTATGTTTTGTATCCCTGTGAGTTACACAAGTGAGTAGAGCTCTGGGAAGATACCAAGTTTGAAGATAGACACTTGAGAGTTATCAGAATATAGATGGAATCTGAAGCCATAAGACCTGAGGAGAACATCTAGGAAGAGATTAGAAAATAATGACAACAACCAAAATAATAACTAGGACTGAATTTTGATTCATTCTAAAATTCAAAAGATAAACAAGAAGCTAACAAGAGAGACTGGGGAACAAACAGAGTAAAAAAATTAGGAATAATAGCACTCGAGTTTGGAGTATTGAATGTCAAAAAGAAAAAAGAATTAGGAGAGGGTTATTAAAGGGTCAAGGGTATCAAATAAATAGTGAGGGAAGAAGATTTGATTTTGAGTAGTAGGCACACAATGCAATATATAGATGATGTATCACAAAAATGTATAGTTGAAACCCATGTAATTTTAACTATCTAGTAGCCCGGTGCACATATTCATGCACATTAAAAGGAAATTCATTAAAAGAAATATTTTAATTGCTATTTGCCCTTTCTCTATAATAGAAGTGTCAGAGATTAAAGAAAATTAGTAAAATATGTATGAAAATAATATATAAATTGATTAATAAATAAAAACCTGATATAAAAACAACATTCATAGAAACAATGACTGATAAATTGATAATCTAATATTTCCCTGCATTCCATATTGGTGCCAATGAGAGCTTTACATGTATTGTACATGCTTAAGTCAACATTTATTTTTAAATTGCCAATGCGTGTCATATGTACTGCCAGTTGGGCAGTTGGACAGATGGTCAATTGGTCACTTAGCCTTTTATATATATAGATGTCACTCAAATAAAAAAAGTTAAAAAGGAGTGAGAAAGTTGAATATCACCCCAATAAATTTAATAAAAAGTTAGGAAATGAGAAACTTTGGAACTAAATGTAAGGACAGAAAGTGTCCTTTAGAGATGCTAGCCTTGAGATGACTTAATTAGAATCAGTTTTAGTCTAAGAGGTAAGGGAAGAAAGTGCTAAAGTGAATAAAAGATTAGTAGACAAAGGCCATATTGTTTGAAGACTTGGATTTGAGTTTGGGAGAACCTGTATTATTGACAAAATATTCAAAGTTTCCCTACCAAACCTCTCTGTAGCTAAACATCAGACAGCCATGTGATTTGCTTTATCTAATGAAATGTGAGTGGAATTGAGGCATGGTATTCCAAGCAGAACTACTGAATCAATAGATGTGGTTTTATCATGGCCCTCTGCCCTGCCACTATTCTGACAGGTGTAGATGGCTACTGCATGAGCCTGGGTCTAGAGAGAAAGAAAAACAACCCAAGATGGAAATACAACAGGAGACTTCAGGATAAACTAGCAAAGATAATTAAAGAGAATACTGTTGATTTTGCTATCTTGATTTAAAATGTAATCAAGCACAGCCATTCCCTATAGGGAAAAAGTAAATGTGTAACACCAGATGTAAATGTAATCTTTGAGTATATAGTTATATTTCTAATGTAAAATAAGCTTAAAAGAGGTAATAATATATGTTAAAAGAAAATTATATAAGATAGATAGATGATAAATAGATAGATGATAGATAGATATAGATATCCAACACAATTGGTTATTCATAAGTGATTCCATGAAATGATACAATTAATAGAGTCACCTGTTTTTCTCACCTTTTCTAGGTGTGTCTGGTTGTTATATTACTACTTGGACTCCAGGAAATAACAATGAAGCTGTTAACACTCTTGGAACTTTACCAAATTTTAATTCTTACATTGTTTGACTTCGTGTAAATTAAATATGTGCAAATGAGTCTAAATAGCATTTTATTTTTAAGATAAACATAGATTTTTCTCATTTCTCTTGTTCTCATGCTCAGGACATTACACTGCTTATCACTAAAGCATTATTACCAAAGGAACCTAGTTGTGTTTTACAGCAAGGAAATTGATGATGGAGATTTGTACTTACTTATAACTTATTTCAAAGTATAAAATATTATCATTGGAAGCATCTTTAAGGAAAATACTACTACATTTTATTCAAAAGTGCTACACAGTAACTTCCTAAAAATGTTTCTTTGTAACCTGTGTTTTTTTATTTAAAGTACAGTGCTCTCAAATATGTGATTCTATAAAGCTGACACATTTTAGTGTTCCAGTTTTCTGCCCTATCAGTGACTTTCCTATCATACTTACTCAGTTATCACATTCTGTTTTCAATAATGTAGTTAGTAGTACAAGATTACCCACTTATTAGAAAATCAAATTATGTTCTCTCCATTCCATTGGTCATCACCAGTAATAAAAACTCTGAGATCTGGATGTTTCTGGCAGCATTTGACTGTATGAGGTGGAAAAAAATCCAACTTGCCGTTCAGAAGTTCACAGCTCAGCATTGATGATAATAGTGCAATTGTTTTTTCTTCTGTGAAATGTGCAGATCTGATTTCTATCATTTACTAGCTTGAATCTATGTGCAGTGGAGGATCTCTATTTTTTTGTCGTAGAGAAAACACTTTTAAAAAACTCTCAGTTCTACTTTTCATGTAATACACTTTATTCATGATACTAGAACTTGTAATGCTATTAGTGATCATGGAGAATTTGTGTTTATCAAAATTGATTAGTCTATACAGGATATCTATATATATAAAACCTTAATATGCAAATAGTCTGAACAGCGGAACAACAAAACATCTGGTCACTACGATGCATGCTGACCACCAGGGGGTGTGTGTGGGACACTACAGGTATCTGCAGCAGGCAGCAGCAGCCACTCCCACCCGCTGATGGCTAGTGTGGGAGTCGCGGTGG
The DNA here is from genome assembly GCA_963924515.1 of Vespertilio murinus. Taxonomy (NCBI): domain Eukaryota; kingdom Metazoa; phylum Chordata; class Mammalia; order Chiroptera; family Vespertilionidae; genus Vespertilio; species Vespertilio murinus. Next base: position 54,000,645 of record OZ004705.1, read on the forward strand.
TGGGAGCTGGGCTGGAGACAGAGAGGGAACCAGGCGCCTTGGGTAGCCTTTAGTGGGAGGGCTGAGCAGGGGCCCGGAGGATGGGCTCAACCCTGTGGCCACTGCAGCCTCGCAAACCACAGTTCCTTTTAAGGTGCAGGAATTTATGTACGGGGTCCCTAATAGATAGATGAGAGATAGATAGATAGATAGATAGACAGACAGATAGATGATAGAGATATATAGATGGTAGATAGATATATATCTATCTGCATATCTCTATATATCCATATAGATATGTGTCTATATAGATATATTTGTCAATATATACATGTAGATATACATATAATATACATATATATACATATAGATATAGATGTATAATAAGTTTTGTTTTCTCTTTTTATTTGATAAGTAGGACAAAGTTTTCTGTCCCCTCACCTACTGTGTTTCTTTCTCTTCTCACCTCTGGTTGAAAAACCTGTTTTTGTTGTTTAGAACAATCATACTAAAATCTGTGCACATTAGCAAGAAAGTATTTTTAAAGATTTCTGCAAGAGGATCTGCATGGTTTCCATTTCTCACATTGCCTCAAGGATAATATCAGGATGTGGTATAAGGGGTAAGATTGAGGTAGGTAGAAGGATAGAAAATAATATGAGAACACACAGAAAGAAACTGACAGAAATTAAGTGATGCTTGGAGATTGGCCTTGAATTTATAAAGATTAAAGGTAACCCAAAAGGAAATGAATGCTTTGTCTAAATCTATAGATGCTTTGTCTAAATCTACAAATAACAATGCAGTTTACTAAATAATCATTTTGATTTAGGTAATTGACAATTTTTAATGTAAATATAATGAAAGGGTTGCATATGTAAGATACATACACACACGTACTGTATATATATGCACTTTTTCTGCTTTAGGCATTCACAATCTAGTACAGTCTTTCTGACACAAATACACAGATATTCAGGAATAGGGTGAAATGGCAGTATATTTTCATGCCTCAAATCAATTTAGAAATTGAATGAAAATATAGGTCACAATTATACATGTGGATCACTAGAGATCTCTGAATTTCTCTAAGTATCTTTGTGAAGAACAATTATGACCTTGAAGAAGAAAATAATATTCAATTTCTTTTGGCAAGCTAGGAAAGCTTATCATCCTCTAAGGATTTTTTTGAGAAATAAATGATAGATATGTATAGTGCCTGAGTAATACATGATACAAAGAAAGTGCTTTTAAAATATATCTATTTTTATGTCTTTATAAAATCAGACATTGAGAGTATTAAGATTTTTAATATGCATGAATGTGCTCTGATTTTATGAATGATGTTTGATGATCTACACATATTTGTAAAGGAATATATTAGAATTAATATGACTGAATTGGGGGAATAATGCTTTACTGGGAATATTTTATGGAATCGTTAGCAGTAATATGTAGTTATACAGGTTGTGCACTGTGCAAAGTTCCCCATCTGAAGAGGGTGAGAAAGGGCTGACATGTAGCATCTGTGCTGTGGTGTTATCTGAGTTCTCCCAAAAGAAATGTATTTTAGAATTATTCACCATATTTATTTAGGTAATGAACAATGTTTTATGTAAATATAATGAAAGGATTGCATGTGTAATGGGGTGATATTTATTTACTTACTTAAAAGTAATTTTATTTATTTCAGAGAGGAAGGAAGAGAGGGAGAGAAATAAAGGCATCAATGATGAGAGAGCAGCATTGACTGCCTGCCTCCTGCATGCCTACTAGAGACAGAGCCTACAACCTGGGCAGGTGCCCTGACTGGAAATCAAACCATGACCTACCTTCTGGTTCATGGGTCAATGCTTAACCCCTGAGCTATGATGGCTAGGCATGATATTTGTAAGAATAATTTTTAAAATTTAGTTATCAGAACTTTTCAAGTTAAGAAGCAATGTTTTCCTAGCATGAATCAGAACTAGGAGAATCCCAGATTCATGTCCAGATGGATACATTTTTAAATATAAAACTTTTAGGTGCTTATTTGCACAATTCTTTTTATCCAGAACACTAATACACATAATGAAATATATTTTATCTCCATCTATATGAAGTGAAAGAAATAGAAAAAAATAGGCAACTCATTTTGATTTCTTGAGGTCACTTGATAGCATTTTTTTGGAGTGTTCTAGAATATGAAGGTCTTAATATGTGTTTGTTTTTTAAGAAATGCTAATGAGCAATTATTATCTTTAGAAAACAATGCCACAGTCATTAAAATATGAGAAAACACAAATGCCCGATGGATACACATCTAGTTTGTGAAAGTCCTTCAGTTTCTGACCATCCTGTACTAGCAAATGAAGGACTGATTTTCACCCTTACTTCCATCTCCTCTTCCAAATAATAGATCTGAGTCTATTGTGACTTCAGTGGTGAAGGTAGCAGCTTTTCCTGCTTACTGTACATTGATGTATCACATATCTCTCCACTTTTCTTTACTATATTTTAGTTCTTAGTTCAAGTGAATTACGTTTCAGATAATCCCACACAAGTGTACGTTTTAATCTCCTTTTGCCCATTTTTACTTCCAACCTGTACAAAGCTTCCTTTTTGCTGAATATGGAAAATCTTTTTTTTTTTTTTAATCTCCAGGACAGCCATTAATGTCCTTAACTTTCTCTAATTAAATAAGCTTTTCCCAACAAACGTTTTTGAAATGTCATTAGGAAACTTGTTTTTGAGTCGTTTAATTTAGTTCCTAATCTTAAAAGTGTTATTTTGCATACTGAGTTCAGCAGGATTTTATGAATTAGCCTTGTAACTTGTAATCATTTTCTTTTTCTTTCTGATTAGCATATGTATATGGATTGAAAACTGCATGTAGAGATGTTGGATTAAATTTTTTTTTGTCAAACACCACAAAAATAAAGAAAATCATAAGTGAAATTCCAGAATATGAAAAGGTATCTTCTACTTTATTTATGTGGCAAATAATGGGCGGGGGGGGGGAGATCCTGAAATTAAACCTATCAACTACCCACATTCCCGTTCCTATTCTACGTATTTTGTAATTTGGATGTGAGAAAGCCTAAAATAATAAAGTCCCAAGAGCAGAGATATGCAAGCACTTTAGAAAAAGAGTCAATTTCCATGGTTTCATATGTATGATGGTTAATTTTTTTGTGTCAACTTGCCCAGATCAAGAAATGCCCAGGTGAAACACTATTTCTGGGTGTGCCTGTGAGGGTGTTTCCAGATTAAATTAACATTTGAATCAGTAGACTCAACAAAGTAGATAGTCCTCCCTAATGTGGGCAAGCAACCTCGAATCCAGTTTAGGACCAGACAGAAAAAAAAAGTTGGCAGAAGGAGGAATTCAGCCTTTTAGACTTTTGCTTCCTGCCTGCCTGCTAGAGCTGGGACATTAGTCTTTACCTGCCTTTGAACTGGGGCTTACACCTTGTTCTCAGGCTTTCTGACTTGATCTAAATTACATTCCTGACTTTCCATGTTTCCTGCTTACAGACAGCAGATCCTGAGACTTCCCAGCCCCCATGATTACATGAGCCAATTCTTCATAATAAATGTCCTCAAAGGCATAAGTAATATCCTCTATGATGGAGATGAGAGTGCCCAGGTGTGGCTGTAGTTATCCAGGACTGATGGCACCAGCAGCCTGGGAAGATCCTTAGAGTAGCAAGACCTTGCTTGTTCTCATCTCTGTCAGCTTTAGCAAAGTCTTATGAACTTCCCCATTTATACTCTTCATGAGCTTCTGAAGCTATCCAAATTCCTCCTAATAAGTAACCTTGTAGGAAATTTCTTGTGCTGGAATTAGTCTTGTTTTCATTGTTTCCTTGACTGAACAGTCATTCATTCTAAAGTGGATAGACAATGAAGGTGTCAGTTTTAATGATGGCCCTGACATCCCAGATTTGTCATTGAAATATTTGGTCTTGACCTCAGACTCTAATCCCATTCACCCTCTCATTCTAGGGAGAAGAGGTGTGCCTTTGAATACTATCAGTATCATTGCATCATAAAGTAGTTTTGGTGAGAACATAAAGAAACAGATGTTAGTGGATAATATCCAGTGTAGTCTGCTTCAAACATCTTTTCATGAAGACTAATCCAGGATCGTCACTGGGCTTAAAAATGACCAATCCAGCCGAAACCGGTTTGGCTCAGTGGTAGAGTGTCGGTCTGCGGACTGAAAGATCCCGGGTTCGTTTCTGGTCAAAGGCATGTACTTTGGTTGCGGGCACATCCCCAATAGGGGGTGTGCAAGAGGCAGCTGGTCGATGTTTCTCTCTCATTGACGTTTCTAGCTCTCTATCTCTCTCCCTTCCTTTCTGTAAAATATCAATAAAATATATTTTTAAAAATGACCAATCCAAGTGTTGTACTTTTTCTCACAAAGCTTAGAGTCCAGAATAAAAACATTACTATAACATTCAAAATACAGAACGAAGAGTTATGATTGGGGTATTATAAAGCTGTTGTTGAGGGTGTGAACTTCAAGGATAATAGAAAATTAAGAACAGCAATATTTTTTCTTCAGAGGCAGTTAAGGATGCTGAAAGAGGTGAAAATAGCCTGAACACAGACAGCCTAAAGGCAGAAAAAGTAAGATTCTGGAGCAGATAGAAAAGAATAAAAATTTAAGAGATGGTGCAGCAGTATTTTTATAGCATCTGCCTGTTATGATAAAACCAGCTTGTTTTCGTATCTATAAGGGCTATACAAAACAGACCCAGATTCCTCAGTCACTGGATAGGATTGGGGATAGAGACAGCAGGTATAAAAGAGACACACAAAGAAAGGCCACCGGCAGCACTTTGAATAGTTTCTCAACATGACTCAGCTTTATTGATCATCTTTCTACTCACCATGAGCATCCTTTCTTAGTGCTGTGCTCTTGATCATGCGAGCATTGCTAAGAGCTGGCACACAGAGAAGCAGCTGGGTATAGCTCTGGGGTAATGGCCAGGCTTCCTGCTTTTTCTTTGCTCGTTTGTTTCTTTGTTTGTTTACTAGAAACACCACTGACTACCAAGTACATTTTACAAGTAAGAGCTGAAGCTTACAGATGTAAGATCACAAATCTACTAAAGTAGATTGTTAGATTTCTTAAAGCTGTGATCACACTCATAATACTGATATCTTATTCCCTCTTCTTTTATACTTGTTAGTGAATAATACTAGAGAATGAACCCCTAAAGGACATTATAAATGAGCTATTTAAAATTTCTAGAAATATCTATTTTCATAGAAATAGTAAGTTTTTCACAATTCATCATATAATCTTTCATATCATATGCATTTATTGAAGTACATAAGGATTCCTTAAGGATTTGTTAGTTTAAGGATTCCTACAAGGTAACATTGGTTAGCTTGCTTTGAATGATATTATATGCTCTAACTTTAAGGAAACCTTTGGATCAGCAGGTGCCAACTGGTGGTCTGCAGACCACTGGTGACCCAAGAGGTCTGAAAGGTTGGCGACCACTGCTCTAGATGAGCAAAACTATACTCTTTTTAAGTGAGTATAGATTTTATTTTTTTCTTACAACAATTTTAGGTAACCTACCTCTAGATGGCATGGATCAATGATATTTCATTATAACTTCTAAATTAATTTATTTTACTTTTTGTTCTTTGAACATTTCCTGTAACATATTTGGGTAATTTATGAGCCTCAAATCATCTGATTACCACTGTTGTCACAGTAAAATTAGACTATTTGTAGAAGAGGCAAGCAAAATATTTTTAGCTGCATGTGTCAGCCAATCTACCATGGCACATCAGATTTCTCAAATTTTCAGTGATTATTATCAGCTATACTAGATGTGAAACAAAAATAACAGCTTGATTTTAGAGTGAATATTGAACTTCAATACTGTCAAAAAAATCACTTTATTTTGACGTACAATGAGCATATTTTCTATGTAAGACAGAGAAGAAATAAGAAGTAACAGAATGTCATCCTGAGAAAGCCTCTTTTCATCAAGACCACATAGCAAACTCTTTGAAGCAAAACTGTAAAATAAAACAAAAATATATTGATTCTTGGCAGAAAAGAAAATAGCAATTTAATTACTCTTGCATGTTTCTTTTCTTTTCTTTTTCCTTTTCTTTTCTTTTTTTGTTTAAAATCCTTACCCGAAAATATGTTTTATTGATTTTATTTTTTAAATATTTTTAAAATATATTTTATTGATATTTTACAGAGAGGAAGAGAGAGAGATAGTTAGAAACATCAATAAGAGAGAAACATTGACCAGATGCCTCTTGCACACCCCCTACTGGGGATGTGCCTGCAACCAATGTACATGCCCTTGACTGGACCCAGGACCTTTCAGTCCGCAAACCCACGCTCTACCACTGAGCCAAACTGGTTTAGGCTGTTTTTATTGATTTTAGAGAGAGGAAGGGAGAGAGAAGTCATTGATGTGTGAGAGAAACATCCACCAGTTGCCTCCTGTGCCCTGACCAGGAATCAAGCCTACAACCTTCTGGTGTATGGGGCACTGCTCCAGCCAACTGAGCCATCAGGCCAGGGCTCACATGTTTCCTTTCTTTGTGTTGGATTTGTTTTGTTTTTGTGCAAATAAAACTGATTCAAGTTGAAGTTCTTTTCTGGGGACTACTAATCACACTGGTGGACACAGTAGATCCATCCTCCAACGAAATTACATACAAGTAAGTCACTCCAATACTGAGTATACTATGGACATGACATTGCCTTAGTTTCTACATATGCAACACACTTTCCATCATCCCTTAACTTCAGAGGCAAAGGCTTGACTTCTGAAGATGTCTGTTTTAGATGCCTGTTGCTGCTATAACAAAAATACCACATGTATACAGTAACTTAAACTTATGATCTTACTGTCCTGGAGGCCAGAAGTCCAAAATAGATTTTATAGGGTTAAAAATCAAGGTGTCCGCAGTTTTCCTCTCTTTAGGCAAGGCTCTAGAGGAGAATCTGTGGCCTTGCCTTTTCCAGCTCCTTCTTTCCTTGGCTCCTGGCCCCTGTCTCCATCGTTAAAGCCAGCAGCAATATAACATCTCCAAGTATCTCTTTCCCTCTGTCAACACGTCTCCTTTAACTCTGACTCTCCTCTCTCCCTTCTGGAAGGGCCTTTGGTGATTCTATTGGGCCTACACAGATTATCCAAAAAAATTTCCCTATCAATAAATCCTCAATTTAATCACATCTGCAGAGACCCTTTTATCATGTAAAATAACATATTCAGAGGTTCTAGAGATTAGAATGTGATCCTGTTTGGGGGTTGGAAGCATTCTTCTCTCTACCACAAAATCCTGAAGCAGGTGCAAAGAATAAATGGATTTTTTTTCTAAGGATTTTGGTAACAGAACATAGAGTTTAATTCAGACCCTGTCTTTTTTTAGAATGTATGAACCACCACGTTTGGAGGGCTTTTATTTTACTGACATGTGGACAGAAGATATACTGAAGTGTGTGTGGCTTGGATTGAATTTTTACACAATTGACCTAAATTACTATATTTAATCAAGATTATAAGTCTTGATATGATATATTACTATCCAGCATAGGTTTTCTAAAAGACCTCTATTAAGTTTTGCCCTTCTACCTTTAATTTCCAATATCCTGCTATTGTACCTGAGGAGGAAACCTATGGCTTTCTTACAACATACACCAGGTATTTATAAAGTCTTAGAAGACAGGGGCAGTTTTTATTCTTTTTCTAACCTTCCCATTTCCTCAATCCATTTGAGGATCAAAATTTTGCTCAATTACCTCTACAATGCAGCTATATTTTGGAAATTTGAACTTGCCAGAAATCTATAAACCTTATGAAACATTTGTAATTATAAGTTATATGCCCAAATTTATTTCCAGTTATATTAGGCAAACTCTTGTATTTCAAGATGTAATTTTGTATTTGGTAAAAAAAAATAATTAGATAAATTATGTTTATTGATAAAAATGTGTACTAATGAAGAAGTAAGGTAGTCATATTTTCTATTTAAATTAACTCTTCATTACCTGGCTTTCTTTCCCTCTCTCTTTGTGGTAAAAATACTTAATATGAAGTGTACCTTCTTAAAAAATACTTATGTATGCAATATAGTATTTAGAACCACAGGCATGATGTTATACAGTAGATCTCTGGAAGAAATTAATTATCTTGCATAATAGAAGTTATTCATCTTGCATAACTGAAACTTTAAACCCTTTGAATTGCAACTTCCTCATTTCCTCCTCCCCCAGCCCTTGGTTACCACAGTTCTAGTCTCTGCCTCTATGTATTTCATTATTATATGCATTCCAAAATACAAGCAATAAAATGTTTAGATAAAATTGGCCTTTTTGATGGTTTTGAATAATTTGATCTATTTTGATAAGTTCTTTGAGATATCTTTAATTGGCTAGCCAGACTGTACTGATTCAAATGCTACTGCAATACAATTCTCTTCAGTGACATTTAGCTAGCGTATGATTTACCACCATCATTCCATATTTGCCATTCAATACCTAAAGCATACTCAAAATGTTTATCAATGTTTTTATTATATTTTAATTGAGGGCATGGAAAGTATGAACACATAGTAATCTATTATCTATCTATCTAACAATCTATTTTTCATACTGGGTCTCGTTTCCTGCTAACATTTCTGCTAAGACTGTTTCCCATCAATATAGAAACCAGCTGTACTGAACCAACTCTTTCTGACCCTGGGGGTCTGAAGAAAGCCCCAGAGTTCAGGCATATTCCTCTTCTGACTTGAGTTACTGAGCAGGTTAAATTATGCTTTGCACCGGGCCTGTAACACATTCCTAATAGGCTGTGGCTGCTGCATTATCAACATAGGTTGTCTTGAACAGAGTTGACTCTGAAAACATTGGAACAGCTTCAAACCTTCCACCTCCTGATTCCTCATCACATAAATGCAGAGCAATAATGAACAACCAACATAATTAATTAATTAAATGATTATCTCTCTTAGGAAAGACTCTTCATTCAAGTCTATTATAATCTCAAAGCGTTGAGGACAATTATACAATGCAGGGTCTGTGAAAATAAGGACATCAAAGTTCCTCTGTGTCAGCCACCCTGGCAAGGCCACTTGTAGAGAGCCTACTTGTATGGAAGCTGAAAAACTCTTACCTGTACTCTTATCATTTTATATTTTAATTGTTAATATTCTGAAATTTTTTGACTAAGTTACCAACAGGGGAAAGTAACTTTTTTTATACATATGCATATTTTAATTTCCAACAATTATAGTTTTAGTTTATCTGTTTTTCACTAATACTTGAAAAAAAATTTGTTGAATATGGCCAAACAATTTTCATTCACACCATTAAACTTCTTTAGATAGGAAGAATTATTACAGATGAGAAACTGATTCATGTTCACACAGACAGCCCTCATCCTATTTAATAAAAGAGCAATATGCAAATTAACCATCACTCCGCTACACCCACAAGCCACACTCACATAAGCCAATCAGGAGCAAGTATGCAAATTAACCCATCCAAGATAGCTGCGGCCACAGAGAGCAGGAGGGAGTCTTGTGTTTTCCTGGTGATGGAGGAAGCCAAGCTTTCAATTTGAAAATCCAGCCAGGCCAGCCCAGGCCTCTACTCAATGCTACAAAGTTTTAATTATAGAAGATACATAAATTTCAACAGAAATGGCTGCTACCATGGAGTGAGCAGAAGGCTTGGCTCTGCTACAAGATTTCAATTGAAGAAGATAAATAAACCTCACATACCAGCACCTCCTCTTGGGTCACCAGGGAGCGTGGCTGGCCTGCAAACCACTACAGGTTCCTCGCCCAGGCCACCCTACACCCCAAGGGAACTCCCACCCTGATCTGGGACACTCTTCAGGGCAAACCAGCTGACCCTCACCCATGCATCAAGCCTCTATCCTATCTAATAAAAGAATAATATGCAAATTGACCATCACTCCAACACACAGATGGCTGCCCCCATGTGGTCAAACATCCTGCCCCCATGTGGACACAAGATGGCCACCACAAGATGGCTAGCAGGGGAGGGCAGTTGAAAGGAACCAGGCATGCAAGGGAGGACAGTTGGAGTGACCAGGGTGGCAGAGGAGGGAAGTTGGGGGCAAACAGGCTGGCAGGGGAGCAGTTAGACATCAATTAGGATGACATGAGAGTGGTTAGGGGGTGATCAGGTTGGCAGGCAGAAGTGGTTAGGAGCAATCAGAAAGTTTGGAGCCAGCAGTCCTGGATTGTGAGAGGGATGTCTGACTGCCCAGTGGGATTGGGCCTAAACAGGCAGTCGGACATAACTCAAGGGGTCCCAGATTAGAGAGGATGCAGGCTGGGCTGAGGGATCCCCCCCCCCCCCCGCACCCTCCTCCCCATGCACGAATTTTGTGCACTGGGCCTCTAGTTCAGAAAATAAAGCCCTTAATCCAATTCCCCAATGTTGAACCTTCTGTAGTCCATAATAATTTTACTTCAAGCTTTTATATATTTACCCCCTTTTTTGAAAGCTAACAAATATTTTACCCTAGATTTCTAAATAATGTTTTTGAGCCCCTTGAATCCTAAGTACACATCTGTCTACTTTGGTAATACTTAGCATAAAATATATTTTTAGAGATTGAATTATAGAGAAAATTGTTTAAAATATTTAAATTCTATCATGGGACTTCAACTGTAGTCAGAAATTTAATCTGAAAAATTACAAATATGAAATAAACAAATATGCAAATAAGTAAGTATAAATTTTTTAAAAGGTTTCATCTGACTCATAGGAGCTAAGTGAACCATGAAATGTGAAAATCTGAAATAAATGAAAATGAGAAGCAATTTCCAATATAACCAAGGAAACAAATAAGTTTTTAGGTTTTTTATTTCTTGTCATTATGCTTCTTTTTTTTTTAGCTATCTAGATTGTGTCTTCAGAAATGGATTATATGGCTAAATAATCCTCACTGATCTCCAGTCTGAATGTTGAATAAATTAGACTTGTGAAAATAAATACTTATTTACTATGCTTTTCTTTGGCCATTTTCTCTTTGGCCATTTTGTCTGGTAATGTTCAAATAAATCCCCATTGCACATTAGTTGTGAAATTTTTGAGGGTAGATACTATATCTTAATCCATCTTTTCATTTCCAAGATCTAGCACAGGAAGCAGCTTAAAATAGTCAGCAAGTTGTTGAATGATTAAGTGACTTTGGAAGAAAAAATCATATGAAGAACTGAATATTAATAAATCTTTCAGAAAAATTACCTAACTTCAAATCTTTTCCTAAGAATCTTTTCCATTCATACTGCCACTTCTGTACTACTTATCTTAATGGAATGTAAGTTAAAAGAAGAGGCTATATAGTTTGGCTTTGAAATTAAAGGAATAAAAATATGAGTATATCTTTACGAAATAGAAGCGCTATTTTGAAGTGGAGCTTGAAAAAATAGGAGTTTGAAGGCAGAGATTAGAGTACTTAGATAGGAAGGAAAAACACAAGTCAAAACTTAATAACAGAAGATGTAATGTAATGAAGCAATAGCAGGGGATAGATTTTACTAGGGCCTAATGTAGATATATGGGAAAACTTAAATTTCCCTGCGCCAAAAAGATGAGTTTACCTTACTTTGTTACATACACATCCAGAAAATTTCTAATGGTCATCTTTTTATCTCTATAATTTTTTATTTTACTCAATTGGGTGTTTAGCCTGTATGTGAATATTATTCTGAATACAAGTGATCATTTGCTCTTTTACTATTGACCCGGAAGTACATGGTCTTATTTTTCAGTATAGGTAGACTTTTCTGCTCTTGAAATATTCTTTTGTTTAAAAAACAATGTTTACGAATGTACTTTTAAAGGAGAAATCATTATCTATATCTTTATTGGCCTCTGATTCATCTATTTGCATCTACTCCAGGTGAATGAATGCGTGCTTGTTTTACTGCTTGATACCTTAAAAGTCAGAGCCATTTTTAGATTTAAACCCTCACTTAATGAAATACTGATAGTACCAAATGGTTTTCCTCACATGTTAGTGAATTTCACCTCAAACGACTAGTGTTATCTTGACTCAGATTTAGAGATTTGAAGACCCAGTATACCGCAGGAGGAAGTGGTTTCAATAGGTTTTTAGACTCAGAACAATTCTTGGTATGGTATCTTTAATTTTGTAGGCTCAGAGAAAGCAAGATACACTCCCTTGGATTTGGAAAGGTCCTTGGGGTCATATTGTAACACTTTCTTATACCTCTGCTCAAGACCACTATTGAGGAACAAAACTATTTGGTCAATTCCTAACCACTCAACAATGGAATTGAACTGAGGCTTACTCCTCAACGGTGAACCAGAATAAGGCCATTCTTGAAACATCAGAGTTAGGTACCATTACTCTAAGTATTGTTTTACAGACCATTAAAAAAACAACACTCATAGGAAGGTAAAATAAAATGAAGGTTGTTTTCCAACATTCTCGTCATATTGTTCTCACGGCTAGTGACTTTGTCACAGAGAATGAAGTTCTTTCAGAATAAACTGAGTGCAAACGATCTAAGAAAATGGTGCAATACCAGGAAAGCTATTTCAAATCTAGTCCCTTGGAGTTTTAAGCATTTCATTTTTCTCCCTCCCCTTTCCTGGTTTAGATCTTCTCTGCACTGGGCAACTTGATGACGGTGCTCTATCTAACAAGGTCAGCTGCTGACCCAGGCCGCATAGGCTGTTGTTCCAGCACTTTGGCCATCAGCTTCCTTCCCTCCTCTGACACTTCGCTTTCATCTGCCCTGCAGCCAGCATTTACCAGGCATGAAAAAGAAACTCTCTCCTCAGATCCCACAGGCAGAATGGCTGCAGCACTTACACTGAGAGCACTTCGGGTCCTTAGGAAAAAGCGAGGATTCAAAGGAGGGGAAGTCCTTCCCCTGGCTTTGTTGCGAACATAGAAGGCAGTTTATTCATTGCCTTCACAGCTGTTGTTTTTTCAAATACGTTTGGGAGAAATTGTGTGACCTAGATCCCCAAGGTCAAAATATTTTTCCTCACCGTATTCTCCATTTCCTGTCTCCTTGTTTATTAAGTTTAACATACATTTACAATGAAATAAAGTGGACCCCTGACAAGACGTTGCAGTTTGAACTTTTAATCATTATTCCATTATCTTCTCCATTAGGGTGGGCTCCTGTGTAACTATGCCTGCAGGGAAGAGACACTGCTCAAGCAGGCGTTGCTATGATTTGGGGTTATAATATATTCCTTTGATGGGTTATTTCGCACTTCTCTCCTGGAGATAATAGCAATATAGCCTTGAAATATTCTTTATGAGAATCTCCTGTTTATTATACATGGTGAAGAAAAGAATTCTGCTTGCACTGGTCAGTCTATCATATTTGTGGTTACATTTACTCACAAACTATTTATTGGAAGGTTGGCTTACTTTACTGATATTTTCTCTTAACAATTTAGGTGAGAATAATGGTAATCATGGCATAGGGAAGGCGGTTCTGGATTACCCAGAGAAATGTGAAGTTTTGTTGCATTTCTGTATGACATTTTCTTACATGCCAGAGCTAAGGAGCAAGTATCACAGACTGAGATGTACAACAGGCCTGATACTCAAGAGTATGTTTTTGACTCTTAGATCCCCCTCCCCCATGCTCATGAGCAAGACACATCACTTCCTCACACTTAGACTCTAACAAAACTGAATGATTTGGCTATCTCCAAAGTCTTTCTTAAAAAAAAATGCCTAGCAGTGTCAACATTTAGATTGTGACAGATTCCTTGCTCAGGAGTGTGAATGTATGATTAAAAGGTATGGTTTAAATAACTTGATGTATGATTTTGCATATCTCTAAACCCAGAATCCTCTCTGGAAAAGTAAATAAGGCAAATCTGACATAAATATATAAATGGAGCTTCTGCCATCAGTACTATTTTTACATGAATTGATTGAATTGAGTTGCCACCTCTCAAAAGAGATGAGTCACCTGTCATGTAAAGTTGGGTGGTGAGACTGAAATGTTGAATGGTAAGTGAAAATAAAGGGAATACTTCAGAAAATAAACATTTGAATGATAAACTGTTCTCATGGAGGATATGGATGGTTTTACAGGTCAACTTGACTGGGCCATGTTTTATTCTGGTGTTCCTGTGAGGATGTTTTTAGATAAAGATAGCATTCACATTGGTAGTGTGAGTGAGGTAGATCGCCCCTCTCTAATGTGGGTGAGCCACACCTAGTCTAGTATTTAAAGAGAGAAAAAGGTTGACCCTTCCCCAAGTAAGAGAAGATTCTTCTAGCTTTAAAACTGGGACATTGGTTTTTTCCTGCTTTCAGACTCAAACTGAAACATTGTCTCTGTCAAACATTGCCTTAAGTCTGTTCTGCTTTCTGGAACTGCACCATAAACTCTCCTGTTTCCCAGTCCTTTGGACTCAAGCTGAAACCACCACATCGTTAGCTCTCCTGAATTTCAAGTTTGCTAACTCATCCCAAAAACTATTCAGTTTTTGGGACTGAATAGTCTCTATAATCCAGCGAGTCCATTCCTTATAATTGACATTTTTCTATATAATCTAGTAATTCCATATATAATATGCATATAATACATGTATATTTGCATATATATTACGTATACATATTCTGTTTCTCCAGAAAATCCTGACTGATATAATGCTTGAAGATAATATAAAAAATATTCATAAAATTTTAAAACTCCTCTATGGCTTACATACAGATATTAAGCACAAAAAGAATGGAATTAATACGACTGACTGATTTTCCCCTTGATTCCTTAGAGCAGTGTTTCCCAAAGTGTGGTACGCGTACCCCCAGGGGTACGGGAAGAGTTTGGTGGGGGTACGCGTTGCACCGGAGTTTGGTGGGGATATGCACTGCACCGTGCTTAGCTGCGCCTCATTCTACGTTCTCATGAGTCAAGTCAAGACAGTCTTATGAGGCGTGAGATGGTCAGGTGTACAAATAAAGGCTATTTATAATATAACTTTTATTTATATTTTATTATGAATATTTTTTTTGCTTATTATTATTTTGTGTATGTACCAAAAAATAAATATATTTTTATTGTTATTAAAATACATCCTTTTTTTGAGGAGGGGTACTCAGCATTACGAAAATTATAGAAGGGGTACACATATGTCAAAAGTTTGGGAAACACTGCCTTAGAGGAAGTTTTAGACTTGCCTTATTTTTTTATAAGGAGGGGGGGCTGAATCTAACAAAGACAGCAAATTAGTCCCTCATACAGGCAATGTTGAGCCATTGTGTGCTCCTTCTCAACTTGCCTATTGTATTGTGACAAAAGGACAATGCAGATTGATTATGCCATTATCACACCCTCACTGTGTGCCTCAGGCTGGATGGCCTATTTGGTATCACTGTTGGGCTTGTCTTTAGAGTTTATTATGCATATGTATTGCCAGGCCTCCCTGGGAAACACAACCGCAAGTGAAAGTGAATCAGAGGATGCAGTGGGAATATGTTTATCACTTCACTTTTAGAAATCCTGGAAATTTTCTAAATATATTAATTGCTCTCTGACTTTTTTTCTGAAAGATATGAATAAATCAGGTAGTAAGATTAAGGGATAAGGAAGGAGTAGTTGGGAGGAAATATATTTTGCTACCTCCGCTACAAAAAATAATACAGTACATCTTCTATTGTTAAATAAGAGCTAACATTATTCTCCACTGCTCTTATGCAAAATGCTAACAGGGTTTCAGGGCAAAAGGAAATTCTTGGTGGTATACTAATTCCCCACATTAATTGCAAAGTTTTTCCTAAAAATTGCTGTCAATGGAAGCCCTACATTTTTTGACAAAGAAAAAGCCAGGTTTTCTCATGTCAAGTGGCTGGCTGGTAGAGTACAGCCCAATCAGCACATCAGACCAAGGAAGGTCTCCAGGATTCATGTCGAAAACACCAATGCTGAATATCTGAAGTGTTTCGTTGTCACATTGACCCAGAACCTTGGAAAATGAACTCGTAGATTAAAATACAGCCCAGAATGAATTAGCCTAGACTACTAATCTTCTGGAAAGGGGTCCTGAATTACTGATGGATAGAGATAAAAATCAACCCTTGGAAAACGAAAAGTAAAGAGACATACTTTCTTTTAATTTACCATAATTTCAGAACCATTATGCACTAAGGACTAAAAAAACAGCTATGCCAGCAGCACAGGCAGCCAAAGAAAGGACAGTGCAGGAGGGTCCCCAGCACAAACAGGAGCCCCCTCAGTGTGAGGCAGTAACATCAGAGATAGCCCCTGCCAACTGGCTGAGAAAGTGGTGAGAAATGTCCCGTGGGTGCAAGACAGCCCGATTTCTTCTAATTAACAGAGCAAATCAATCAGTCAATCAATCCATCAATCTTTTCATCCCTAGGGGGACTGTCAAGGCAGGCAAGTGGGATGTGATGCATCATTCAAACACATGTGACCCCAGCCGTTGTGACAGCACTGGGGCCACTGGTGCTCTTTGGGAACAGGCTGTGACCGTGTCAACAGGAATTCAGTCAGTGCGGAAGTATTTCTTGGAAAATGTGGAGGCACACAATTCAGTGGGAAAAGCAGATTCAGCCCAAAGCTGGACCTCATGACCATTTAGATTACAACTTGGGAGCTAATGGCCAGTGTTCAAAATATTTTTGGACAATGTTAAATTTATGGGGTATGAAACCAGATAATAGGAAAAAGACTTAAGTGCAATGGTATGGCTCCACATGGTATGGCTCCTCAGCAGTGGCAGAACCTCGCCCAGGACCCTGCAAACTCAGTCAGTAGATCCCATGGCTGCCAAGACGGCAGCCACCTGAGCTCTGTCCGTTTTATCACAGGACACTAGGTGTGGCCCCACTTTGCAATTCGGATTTCTTAGAATCATATTCTTTCCTAACTTACTTAATAAAGTAGTTAAGCATTTGCTGAGAACTTCTGAGCATAAAAACCAGTGCAAGGATATTCACTGGTTTTCAAGGTATCACTGCAAGATCACTTATGGATCACAAAGAGGGACATTTGGCAGATAATGGTAATCTAATTTCATATGATCTCACTAAAAGTTAGACAAAAATTTGGCAAATGACTATGTTTGCAGTGATGTGTTACGTTAGAAAAGTCTCATCATCTATGTAGAATTTTTACCAAAAGCTTTAAAATTGAATTTAAACATTAGAAAACAATCACATAGAGATTGTTATATGTACTCTACTAAACAATCTATAATGTGGGATAGCCTATAATGGGACTGACCTAAACTTTTTAAAAAAATATTAATATTGCCCTAACTCATTGGACAGAGCAGAGGGTCCTGGGTTCGATTCCAGAAAAGGGCATATACCTTGGTTACAGGCTCCTCCCTGCCCAGGCCCTGGTCAGGGCACATGTAGGAAGCAACCAATCGATGTGTAGGGCCCCAAGATTGAGGAATTGACCTTCCCCACTGCCTGTTCCAGGATGTGACCTTTACGGTTAAAGATTAGACAGGGATGAGGTCAGTTCTTTACGGTTGAAGATTAGGCAAGAATGAAATCAGTCCCCAGAAACTCCCTACTCTGAGGACTTACCCGGAGGAATGGGAAGGGGAGACAAAGGGGCTTGCAAGATTAGACCCTGTCATAAAACATGTAATTAACAAGCCCAGCTCCCCTTCTTGGAATTTCCTTGTTCCCTTCTTCCCCCTCCATGTGTAACCCCACCTGCGTGTGGTCTTTGCCTTTATAAATTCATGTTCTGCAGTTACTCGGCGCTCCAGGCAGCCATCACTGTTGCTGTCTGCCTGAGACGCCCCTGTGCTGCGCTTGTATTAAAACCTCATGCTTTTTGCATCAAGTTTTGGTCTCGGTGTTTGACTTGGGGTCGTCACCCCCTCTGTCAGACTCACCGGGGGTCTTGGGACCTTACAGATGTATATCTCTCACATCAATATTTCTCTTTCCCTCTCTCTAAAAATCAATGGAAAAATACCCTTGGGTGAGGATTTAAAAAAATATCAATGTTATAAAAATATAAAAGTGGGAGGATTATTGGTAATTTAAGGGAAATAAGGAGACATGATAATGAAGTAAAACACATCACCTTGCTTACCTGAATGGAAGGTAAAAAATATTATAAAGATGTTTTTGGGATGATTGGATATATTTGACTATGGAAATTAGAAAATATTTTTGAACAATGTTAATGTTGGCAGTAAGCTTACATAATTTTGAGAGCTCTATTTAGGAACAAGGGTAGAAAATTAGGTAAAGCGTTTAACATCTATCAAGAATGAGAAAAAACGTTTTTAAAATTATAAACTAAAATTATCCTGAAATCTACCATTGTCTTAAATGAAGTTACCTTGAAGTGAGTTGTGTGAAAAAAGTTTTGGAAGGGTGCTTTGAGGGAGGGAGGACAGCAGAATGAGGAAGAGAGAGAGAAAGTCTGAACTGTGAGGTGGCTGCAACGGAGGCCACGGCAGGCTCCCTGCGCAGCTCCTGGACCGGAAAGGCCCTTCAGTGTCCCACACAGGTCAAGCGAGGGGCGAGGGAGACAGGCTTTGGCACTCTACAGTGACCCGGTTTTGGACCTGGGCTGCCCAGAGAAGGGGCATAATCGTGGGCAGGACAGCTCTCTCCAGGCAGGGCACTTGCTAGGAGGCGCTGAAGCTGTGAGCAAGCAGCAGCCACTACTCCCAGCAACTGAAAATAATAAAGAAATAGTACCTCCATACACACTGCCAACCAAAGCAGCACAGCATTCAGAAAGGAAACCAATATATATATTTTTTATTAATTGTCCGCCTAACCTTTAGAATACAATGTTTACATTTGTATTTTTTTATTAATTAACTGACCTTTAGAATACAATGTTTGTTTTTATTTTTCCATTGCACAATTTTGATGATTATCTCGTTATTTGCCAACAATTTGATATATTATTTTCCTTAGGAAAGACTAAGGGAAGATCATTTAGCCTTACTTTAGAAGAACTGTTCAACATGATAGCATTAGTCCTTATGAGTTTATTTGAAAAATTATTTAGACAAATCTCCATCCAGTTTCTTTCATATATAAACATGAAGGTTTCAGGTATTCCAAGGTGGGCTGAGGCTAAGATTAAAGGCTGCTTGTAATGCTGCTGCTCGTTCACTGATTAGTGTTCAAATGTTACTTGTAGTGAGGGTTCTGAACTTTATGTTGGGCCCTGCACCTTCACATGAGGACACAGAGAATCGCAGAGTGGTGGCAGCCATTCCATAAGCTATTTCGACACCGGAGTGACTGACAACTCTAAATGGAAATGACTGCAAAGCATAGATATAGACATCTAACTAAACACAAATTAAATTTATCTGTAACCTAACTGCATCTCAGCAATGCTTGAGGTCACACAGAGGTTGGTGAGGGCTCTGAAGCTGAAGCGTCAGTAACTTCAAGGTAAATCTGCTTCTACCTTCAGGGTTCTTACTTCCTGAGGTTTCTGTCTCTTCACTATCCTCCCCCTAACTCCATGATGCTCTCAGTTCACACACAGTCAGCCTACACAGTGAACAAACTGCTAAGGTGTTACAGAACTAAGGTCACAAACTCAGTCCTGGTATGTGAAATAGGAGGACCTTAAGTTTCCTAGGTCAGCTTGACCCTAGCTAAAGAGTTGCTTAGTTTTAATCAAGTACTCCAGCCCTTGACCAGTGTCTAACAGGGGTGGGGAACATCTAGTTGGCACCATATGAGGCCCAAGAAATCATATGGTCTGGTCCTACCAAGGCATTAGGGGTGAGCTAGTTAAGTGTTTGACCAAATATAGCAGGCTAATTTTTAAGTCGATTTTGTATGGCCCGTGAATTATGTTATAAATATCCAAATGGCCCTTTGGCAGAAAAAAAGGTTCCCTACCCCTGGTCTTGCAGTAAACCCAAGCTGCTTTCAAATGTGCTTTTCAGTTAGGTCACAATTATACTTTTCTTCCAGAACTGTAGCTGTTTCTTTGGAGTCAGTGATTGTCTAAGCAAACACAGCATTTCCTGCCTGTACCTTACTTCTCCTCTGTAACTTTCTCCGGCTTTCACAATGACATCGCTTTTTCAGTCACCTGAATGGTGACTTCACAGCTCTTTGTGCACTACTCCCAGAATTCCCGGAGCTTGCTGCCCCCTCATTTCAGGGAAACTTGGCATCTCCTGCTCAGCTCCATTGAGTGTTACACATACACACAAACAAGAGTTCTCTTTTGTCAGTTCTTATAAAAGCCCCAAACACGTTTAGAACACTGATCTCCATTGAATATAGTAAAACCTATAAGAACCAATCACCAAGATTGAAGCATGGAATAGACTGAGGAATCTTGGAGGGAAAAGGGAAGGGGGGAGGGAAAGGGAGGAAGAGATTAACCAAAATAATTATATGCATATATGCAAAACCCATGGTGAAGGGCAAGGGAGAAGAGTGGAGGGGGACCAATGAGGGGGAAAAGGGGACATTTGTGATACTTTCAAAAATAAAGATAAATTTAAAAAGAATTCCAAGGGAGAATCTAAGAGTTGCTGCAGCAGAGACCTGACTGTGACATTCACCACTTTCAGAATTATGCTTAGCATCAGACGGCTTTAAGAAATGTAATGAACAAAATAAACTGATGCACAAAATAAATCTAGAGATATAGGAGCATCGGACAGACTGTCGAACCTCAGAGGGAATGCAGGGGAAGGTGGGTGGGTGGGAAGAGATCAACCAAAGAACTTGTATGCATGTATGCATATCCCATGGACACCATCCCATGGGTGGTGGAGGCATGGGGTGGTGAGGAGAGGCCAGAAGAGGTCAATTGGGGGGGGGGGTGGTATCTGAAATACTTTCAATAGTAAAAATTAAAAGTATAATAAAAACAGAAATTCAATGAATTACATCACTGAGAGTTTTAACAGTAGATAATAAAAACATAATTATACTTTTAAATATATATATATTTTATTGATATTTTACAGAGAGGAATGGAGAGAGATAGCTAGAAACGTCGATGAGAGAGAAACATCAACCAGCTGCCTCTTGCACACCCCCTACGGGGGATGTGCCCACAACCAATGTACATGCCCTTGACCAGAATGGAACCCCGGGAACTTTACTTTCAGTCTGCAGACCGACGCTCTACCACTGAGCCAAACCGGTTTCGGCCATAATTATACTTTATTGAAGTCCATCAAATTTAAATTCTGTATCAGACACTCAGTACAATGATAGTGTCAAGATAATATTTACCAGAAGGTGGGTACTTGATACATATCTTTTGCTGACTACAGTAAGATCTTATATGATAACTTTTAACATTTCTTTTGAGTCAATGAATATGTTTAGCATAAGATTAAGGGGCATGGTTATTAATTGACTCATTACTTTTCCTCTTAAATTCTCTTAGGTTGTTAATTTCCTGCTCAGTTTCATTTCATAAACTTATCACATCCCTCAAATGTATTATCCTAGAACTAGATATAGGAAATTCTTATTTCCTCTGAAATTTTAAAGTCCCATTTTGTCCACTTTTCTTAAGATTGCTTGCAATCACTAAACTTTTTATTTGGGCACCAGATACAGAAAACAATGAAAATAAATGTTTGTGTGTTTTGTTTTGTTTTGTTTTGTTTTAACATAGTTTATGCTGTTTTAATCTAAACTATAATTTTCTAGGTTAATTTAACTTTAATACTGTTACCCTGATGCTGTTTGTAAGGAAAAAAAAAGTTAAATTTTTTTCTGGTCTTTTTTTGTTAGTTTTAATCCTTCCATCACAAATCAGCATCATTGACATAAGATGCTCCTTCAGCCCTCTTATGGGCTTAAAAAAATTATCCTTCATATATTTGGAGGTTGGCGCTATAGCAAATTTAATGCTATATTCATAAAATACAGAAGATTAGAATAGCAGTTGTTACAATGATAGGTACCTTAGCAAGTTTAAAAGTCCTTCAAAAGTCAAATAACTTAATTAAGTTATTAACTTAACTAATTAATAATTAAAGTCAATTATTGTCTGTCTCTTCTATTCTCACCTCACATTATCCTAAATCCCCATTTGGCAATTAAGCTCACACTTAAAATCCTTAGGATGAACTCAGAGGTAGAAAAAGGCTGACTTAGCCTATGTTCCCCTAGCAGGGAGCAAGGAAGAGAAAGGAGGGAACTGGCAGCTTTGTTTCTTTGCTCTCCTCAGTGCCTCTCACTGATAAGATTCTTCAAGGGCAACAATACTTAATGGACCTCCTTGTTTAATCTGTCTCTTTCTTGGAATCCAGTCTATGAAGAGTCTCTCCTCTGTCACTTAGCTGCATTTTCTTATTTTATTATTATTATTATTATTATTTTACCTTTTTCTTTTCATTTTTTAATTAAGTTATTATATGTGTACATATCTTACCATTGCCCCCCCCCCACACACACACTCCATACATGCCCTCCCTCCTCAGAGTTTTGTGTCCATTGGTTATACTTATATGCATGCATACAAATCCTTCAGTTGATCTTTTATCTCCCTCAAATCTCCCTACCCTCCCCGCTGTAATTTGACAGTCTGCTTGTTGCTTTGCTGTCTCTATATCTACCTTTTGGTTCATCGATTTACAATGTTCTTTATTATCCATAAATGAGTGAGTTCATGTGGTGTTTCTCTTTCATTGACTGGCTTATTTCACTCAGCATGATGTTCTCCAATTCCATCCAGGTTGCTGCAAATGATGAGAATTCCTTCTTTTTATGGCAGCAGAGTATTCCATTGTGTAGATGTACCATAGTTTTCTGATCCATTCATCTGCTGATGGGCATCTAGGCTGTTTCCAAATCCTCGCTATTGTAAATTGTGCTGCTATGAACATAGGGGTGCATATATCCTTTCTGATTGGGGTTTCTAGCTTCTTGGGATATATTCCTAGGAGTGGGATTACTGGGTCAAATGGGAGTTCCATTTTCAGTTTTTTGAGGAAGCTTCATACTGTTCTCCACAGTGGTTGCACCATTCTGCATTCCCACCAGCAGTACATGAGGGTTCCTTTTCTTCCACAACCTCACCAACACTTGTCATTTGTTGATTTGTTGATGTTGGCCATTCTGACAGGTGTGAGATGGTACTGCATTGTTGTTTGGATTTGCATCTCTCTCATAATTAGTGACTTTGAGGATGTTTACATGTGCCTCTTGGCCTCCCTTCTGTCTTCTTTTGAAAAGATTCTATTTAGGTCTATTGCCCATTTTTTTAATTGGCTCATTTATCTTCCTTTTATTAAGTGTACAAGCTGTCTGTAGATGTTGGAGATTAAACCTTTCTCAGTGATAACATTTGCAAATATGTTCTCCCATACAGTAAAGTAAGCTAGAGATAAAAAATGTGATTAAGAAAACCGAAAATATAAAGGAGCACCCATACAACTGTCAGCTGATTTCTCAACAGAAACCATGCAGGCCAGACGGGAATGGCAAGAAATATTCAAGGTGATGAATAACAAAAAGCTACAGCCAAAAATACTCTACCCAGAAAGCTATCACTCAGAATCGAAGGCCATATAAAGAGCTTCACAAATAAATTTAAGCTAAAGGAATTCATCACCACCAAGCCATAATTATATGAATTGCTAAAAGGGGTTCTCTAGGAAGAGGAAGAAAATAAAGATAAAAATTATGAACAACAAATACGTAACTATCGACAAGTGAATCTAAAAACCAAAGGAAATAAAAATCATGATGAACAATATTAACTGGTGAATATAATAGAATCAGAGGTATGGAAGGGTAGTGGACTGATGATTCTTGAGGAAATGGGGAGTGGGGAGGGGGGCGGGAAGAGACTGAACATAAACTGCACCTATGGATGAGGACAATGGGGATGGGGAAAGGGCAGTGGGTGGGATGGAAACTTGGTGGAGGGGAGCAATGGAGGGGGGGAAAATGAGGAACATTTGTAATAATATGAACAATAAAGATTTATTTAAAAATAATAAAATATATATAGCATTCTCAAAAAAAACCCTTAAGGTAGGTAGAATAAATATTTTATAAGGACATTGAGTGAGAGAAGTTAAAGTTAAAATATAGGAAACTATAAGAAATTCAGAAAATATTTAGGCAAAAAGATACCTAGGTTTTAACTACATATGTGAGTACATTTTTGAGCATGTATGGTATTTAGTACGTTAAAATCACTACTAAATTAATTTCCTAAGATACTGTGCACATTTAAAAGACTGGTTTTAAATTGCATTGAATGAGTTATGTCTGTGAAAATGGTGAAGTATGGAACTCTGAAAATTCTCTATTTCTTAAAAGTAATGAGGAAACTGGCAAATTGTTAGAATCAACTTGTTCAGAATTTTTGATATTAAGAGAAAGCTTATTTTTGGACTCTATTCAGTTTCCTTGAACTTTCTATTCCTGAGCTGGTAAGCTATCAATTAATTCTTCTAGCTCTAGAGTACATTTTGGTACCTGGCATGGAATATCTCCACTTACTATTCTTTTCCAAATATTCTTGGGTTTTTATTAGTTTTACATTAGATTACATTAAATCCACAGATCATTCTGGGAATTAATACCTTTGAACTACTACCTGTAGGTTTTGTTGCTCAGAAATAATACATGACTTCAAATTTATTTTGGTTTTCTTATATGCTTCTGAAAAGTTTTATAACTTGATTCATATACATTTCCATATTTCTTGTTAAAATTATTCTTTTGTTTTATATATTTTATTTATATATTTTATTATAGAAAATAGAGAGATTTATTATTTTTATGTTTTACTATAGGCCCAGTGCACAAAATTCATGTCCCTCAGCCCAGCCTGCACCCTCTCCAATCTGGGACCCCTTGGGGGATATCTGACTGCTGATTTAAGCCTGATCCCACAGTTGGAAATCCCTTTCACAATCCGGGACTGCTGGTTCCTAGCCACTCCCCTGACTGCCTGTCTGACTGCCCCTAACTGCTTCTGCCTGCCAACCTGATCACCCCCTAATCGCTCCCCTGCCAACCTAATTGATGCTTAACTGCTCCCCTGATGGCCTGATTGCCCCAATCTGCCCTCCTCTACTGGCCAGATTGCTCCCAACTGCCCTTCCCTGCTAGCCTGATTGCCTCTAAATGACCTTGCCTGCTGGCCTGATCACCCCCAACTGCCCTCCCCTGATCTTGTGAAGATGTGGGGTTGGCCATGTTGTGATGACACGAGGGCGAGATACCACCTAGGCTTTTATTAGTATAGATACTTATTATTGCTAATATATAAACACATATTCTTTATTTCCTTTATTGATCTACCAAAAATAGATTTTATGTATTATTTTCCTTGATTTCCTATTTATGTAAATATATTATCTAACAATATTTATTTTTAGTGTGATATTCATACCGTTAGTTGCTTTTTCTTATGTTATTATACTAGATACAAATATCTAGGTTAATATTTAATAACTATAGTGATCGGATAATTATTGCTTTATGCATTTGATATTATTTGTTGACAAAATGATAAAGTGTACAGTTTGTAGAAGATTATAGAAAACATCTAATCTAGCTCTTTAAATTTACATATGTAAGGACATGAAACTTACATACATACAACTTCATTAATGACATAATTTCTACTGGAATTTTCCCTTTGGCTTGCATTCAAGCCCTTTACTATTCTAGTCTGCTTTTCTTTTGGGGACAATCAGTGAGTCCAATGAGTAGAATTTCATGTTGCTTTGTTAAAATATTATTATTTAATTTATACTCTACACAAGCCTGCTGGGTATACATGCACACAGAGCAGAAGCCTCACTTTCCACCACCAAACTAAGACTAGAAAAAATAAACTACTAAATCAAGGTGAACAATATACTCTTTACTCTGGTTTGAAGTCATCATGTGTATTTGTTTGTTACATATATAGAGTGTCCAAAAAATGTATACACACATACACTTTGAGTGATTCTAAACATGCAGTTAATTTCCAAAACTTAAAAAAATAATCTACAGAAATGAATAATTATTTTTGGCAATACCTGTTCTAAAACTGATGACTATTCTTGTCCAGGCACTGCTGATAGATAAGGTGAAGCAATGGAATCACAAACATTAAGAATAATTTCACTTGGTATGTGTATGCCCTCAATTCATCCACTGTTGCTGGTTTTGTAATGATAATTTTTAATGTATCTCCATAAAATAAATCTAGTGGCACTTTGTGATAAATTTTCTTTGTTCAAAGCTTAGTATGGCTCCATTATTTCAAATCAGTTAAACCTGAGAAGGTGTGAAAATTGAGTTATCAGCTGTTAAAGTGTATATACAATTTTGGGGCATCCTATACAAGACTGCATACACAATCCTATGTTCACAGATATTCAGAAGATGTAAAAATATCAGATCAATTTAAAAGTAAATTTGTGAATTAAATCAATTATTGTTAGTATAGTTATTAGGGACTATTGAGCTTATAAATATGACATCACCTTTATTTTCAAGGAAACCGTTCTTTCTTGGTGTGTCTAATGATTTTTGAAGTTTCAAAGAGAATATTCTGTCTGCACCTGTGTGAATGTTTTGTCAGAATCAATTATAAAACATATAAATATATGTACGTTGACTAATTAAAGCAAAAACCAATGGAACTATCAGGGAGTTAAACAAATTCTCTCTAGCACATGAGGACAGTTACTCTGATAGATCAAGTTTCATTAAAACTAATGATGTCAATCTCCTGATGGGCCTCAGATAAATCTGGGCTATATTTCCAAGTTATAAACCAAGATTCAAACACGGTTCCATGCCATCAGAGCCACATTTTACTGTGGCAGAGAACATGTGCTCCAAAGTTTCTTTCAGGACAATTATGCATCATAATGAGACTCTGCCTTTACTGTGGCCATATTTTTATTCAATTGGGCATCTTTATTGAAAGGTTTTATTCTTGTGATCACGATTTACTGGTATGAATAAAACCATGTCTTTATGGAAACCTCTCTATTTAGAACCCTAAAAGCAGTCTCAGAAGCAAAACCAGGCTATTTGGGGATTTTGCTCTTCCCCCAAATCTATAAGGAATGCCTGACCGTACTTGATTCACAGTATTCCTGTTGCCTCCTGTTCATGTTCATGTCAGCCACTGTGGCTTGTACAAAAACATGTCTGTCTTTTGGCATATTAAAAACCCCTGAAGAGAGGCTGAAAATTAGGAGTCAAGGAAAATTGTTACTAAGTCACTCACCTATATGCCTTCTGGAATCTAAGTCTATGCATCTATAAAAGCTGTACAGTATAGGGTTCTAAGTGTAAGAATCCAAGCGGAACCCAACGAGGGCCATTATTGTGGAAAAAATTGTAGGCCCCTAGTGTATTTTAAAATTATTTGCTTATTTCAGTGAAAGTTTCTCCAAAAGAATTAGAGTTCATAAATTTTGCCCTAGATTCTTACCCATTCCAATGCTCCTTGAGAGGACTTTAGGAGTACTGACTGGATCTGGAATACACCAGTGGCTCAAACATGAAACTTACTGGTGGCCAACTTTTTAGGAAAAAGTTTGCGAAGCTGGCAGGTTTAAAATGAGCTATTAATGAATTCATGCTCTTTCTCTGCTCAGCTATTCATGCATATCATTTTTAGCAACATTTTTCCAAGAAATTTCCAAGCACTGTTTCCTCTGGAGAAGTATGTAAGAAATATTTCCTTCTTAGCCCTTCCCAGTACTGTCAGCACTGCAGATGTTAGAACTTCTGTCAGCTCCTGTATTTTTCTCAGCATTGCTTTCCAGTATTCATGTATATAACCATAAATACATTTATGTTGCTTTCTGCATCTCCAAAACATGGGAAAACTGTTAAGAATAGAAACTCATTTTAATACCATCATGGTAAACGTGCTCTTTATGAATATTTGCTTCCCTCTCTCTGCCTATATATGTTTTTAAATCATGTTTAAAACTTTATATTATCATTGTAATAGGTTCATTTTATTGCAATTCTATCAAGTTTGTCTATAACACATACAGTGACTTTGCCTAATGAAATAAACATCTGGATAATAGCCTCAATGACAAAATGCCAATTTATTAAAAATGTATTTTATATTTTGGCACTAGAGTAAAATAAAGAGAAGGGGTCATTCCTTTGTCTCAAGGCTCAGGATATCACTGGGAGACAGATCTTGGATTGACTTTCTCTCTTAAGCACATCCCAATTGTGCATTTCTTTCTCCTCTTACTCTATTCTCCCCAGACACAGATACATAGCATTCTGAGCTATCAACAATCTGAAATCCATACTGATTACTCACCTATTTAATTTTACAGTTAGGGCATTTTAAGGTAAGGAAGGTTAATTTTAGTATTCAGATTCTAGGTCTGTTTTTGCTCATTATTTTATTTCTCTTACCAAGCCAAGTACCAAGCACATAGAGGGTTCTCAGTATTTGTGAAATGAAGAAGGCAATAAGTAGAGGTATATTGAGGAAAGATATTGGAAGAAAATGGAATTTCCTTTTATCATCTTTTGAGTAATATCTATGAACCGAAGCCATTAGTGATAACAAAAAAAGAAAGAAAGAGAGAGAGAGAAAGAGAGACTAAGAAAGAAAAGCATTTCATTCACAGTAGATGTTAGAACTTCTGTCAGCTCCTGTATTTTTCTCAGCATTGCTAACTAATAACCTTAATAATTTTCCCTGGGAATACATCTTTCAGCACTATTGAATTGTACTATATAAAGTGCAAAGATTGTCATTGATTAGACTAATTGCTGTCTATTAAAAGCATTAGGTCAGCTAGATCTGTGGGAAGAAATCCTACTCTGCTTTTATTCACACCAGGTTAATAATCATGGTACATTATTTGATGTTAAATGGATTGTTTTAGATGCCTCCAAATTTATTACACACTGAAAACTTCTACAGGTACACATCCTCTGTCAGAACAATTCTTGGCTGATGTAAATTTAAATATTATGGAGGATTTCAAGAATTTTTGTACAACAGTACCAATGGCAATGGAGGTCTCTCAAATGTTGTGAGTAATGTTCATGTTTTCAGTTCAATATAGGGCTAAACAAAGGAATTGAATTGTGATTAAATGAATCTTTGAGAAGGTGTATGCCCATTGTGTACATGTACATATACATACTTCCTTTCCGGTGTTTATTTAAGACGGTGACACAAATAGCTCTCAGTCTTTTTAAGGCTTACTAAATCCAGCTCTATGGTCATCTAATGAATTTGTCAATTTACCCTTAATGTTATTAAATTCTGGTTCACAAAATTTACTAGACTACAGTAATGGAAACTAAGAAGCAAGAAACATTTCTTCTGACTGCTTAGGAAAGCCTGGTACCCTGAGTGGGTGCCGAATCAGTAGATGTCAAGTCTAGCGTCAGTTCAGGATGTGAAAACTCAGAAACAGGGTTATCTTGTCTCAGAAGTTTATAGCATCATTTCATATAGAAGCCTACTAAAGGTCACCATATATATCGGTGTATGTCAGAGATGTATGTATAAGCCTGACAATATACAGTGTACAACTTGTACCATCCTGCAAAGCAACCAGGGGTCCTATTCACTTTGTCCCTTACCTCTTTAAATGCAAGATCCAGGGATATTTGCTTTTTATAAAGATAACAGTCATTTTAGAAGTATGACCTCTTATGTTCTCCATTTACAAATATAGATACAGAAAGAAGAGCAGCTATGAGTTCTGGCATCTAGATGTGCTATTCCAAGTACAAACTCTCTTTTGGAGCATACTTTTTTTGTGCAAGTGAGAAGTATTTCATTTGTATTTTCACCTTTCCCTAGGTCTCTTATGGAAACTTAAAATATGAGTTGTTGTTTTTTAAAACCTAGACCAATCCAGAAATCTGCCTGGTCAACTCTGTATGATCACATGGATGTTAATTACAGGAATTTCTAGGATGATAATCGTTTCACTTATCACACATTCTTTTACATTAGCTTGTGAATGTCTGTTTCCCCTGCAAGACTGAATCACCACATGGTTAGGAACTGTATCTGTTTGTTTACCGTTTCTCTAAAATTTCTCACAAAGAATTTGTTCAAAATGAATTTGCATGAATTTTAAAAATACTTAAGCTATATAAGCGGTAAATAAAATAATGTTAATACTTAACAGCACATCTAGCAAATCATTACATCTGGAAGCTTCAAAAATACTGAGATCATTAAATTCAAATGCATAAAGAGAAATTCAATTTTACTGTATACTTTTTCTTTTATGTACATTATCCACTTATTCATTTAGCTTATCTTTAGGGTTCAGAACCCATTACATGGTTCTTAAAATACTCGACTGTTAATTTAGATTTGTCTGTAATTTTGGGACTCATGTATTTAGAAGTTCTTTCATTAGTTGCATAATCACTTAGGATTATTATAGTCTCTTATTAGATAACTCCTTTATCATTATGAAATTACCTTTATTTATGGAAATATTCATTTCTCTAAAGTCTATTTTTTCTGATATCAATGTACCCATTTTAGCCTTCTTTTTGTTTACTATTAGCATGTTATTTATATTTTTTTTATTTCCCTTTTAACCCTATTTGTACCTTTAGAATTTAAAGTATGTTTCTTATAGGCATAAAAGTTCATATAAATTATTCTATCAGCCCAATAAATGGTGAGCTTTTTTTGAGTTTTATATTAAAACAATTAGTCATCTGAATCTAAGTTAAATCATATTAAAAATTGAGATAATAACTTTAAAAGTTGAAATAATAAAGCATCATTTTTTCTACCCAGGGGATTCTGCTCTGACTGCAAATGGTAAATAGCACCTTTATTTTAGATTCATATTTTAAATTTAATTCACTGCCATTCAATCATCAAGAAATGAATGTATGCTAGTTTACTTCACTACTAGAGGCATACATTAAATATGTAAAGGTTGTCATTTACTATGTCATCTTTTCACACATTTTAAGTAACTGAAATAAGTATACCTCCTTGATCACAATTCTTAGATGTTGTTTAATCTTCATAATAATTATCTCATAGTTAAATTATTTTAAGTAATTAGAGAAATCCATGGGAGTCATAGAATAAAACAATAATAGCCAACAGTTAACAAAGAACTATTCTCCTTACAGTGGAGGGGAGATAATTAATTTGAAAAGAGAATTAATGAAATCATCCAGCTAAGCCCCTAGTGAGAAGGATTACAGAAGGTGGATTCAATGCTTAAATACAATGACTTGTGCTGGAGCAATTATAAGCAAATTAGATACAAAAAAATCATTGAAATCTAAGATCAAACAATAGTCTTTTTCTATGAATTATATACCCTGATTTATTTCCTACAACACCGATAGTTGTTTGAATTTGGGAATTAAATTATTCTAGTTGCTAATAGTTTTCATCTCTCAAAAGATTTGTGGTAACACCTATTGGGGCCATTTCTCTCCCTTCGAAATTGCCTTTATGCTCAGCCAGGAAATAAATGAGGCTGAAAATTAATTCACATGGCATTTTAACCAATAGTCAGTAATTTCTGTTCTGCAAGCAAGAAGCAGCCCAATGCACTTAGGAATGATTTCCCCCAAAGCCACTCTGTTAGCTGCCACTCTGAACCAATCCATTTCTTTTTCAAATGAAACTCTTGTTTTTATGAAGGTGCCAGTGTATAAGCTATATTTTATTCAATATAGAGGCCACTTGTCTTTCATTTTGGCAAACTTGCATCTGAACCCCTTCCAATGTTTGAGGATCTCTCCAGTTTATGAACCTTGTTAGTTAGTAAAGCTGCCTTCTATTATTGAAAATGAAAAGGCTGGACAAATGCTTTCTCAGCGCCCATGTCAGCTAGGGTGAAGACTGGTGTGCAAACCCAACCAGGAAGTTCAAGGCCCGCAGTGAACTTTCATTTTGTAGTGGCAATAATTGCAAGGCATAAGGAAGTACACAGGTCAAGCTTTAAAATGTAATGATTCTCAATAATAGTGGTCCTCAGCTAATAAGTTCTATGCTATAATTTTGGCCATTGTTCTTTCCGGCTTGAGGCCCCCGACAAAACAAAGAAAAAAAAAACCTAACAAACAAAACATTGTTCTCCAGTTCTTGGTACTATCTTCCCCAATGAACCTCCCACCAGACTTGTCTAGTAAAAATAATTTGCTCTCTGCAGGTGAGTACTTGCAGGTTCTGACCTCATCTTGCTCAATTCTCTAAGCTCTATTATTAGGTTCTAATCAATCCAAGGCCAAGTTTTCTATTTGTGAAACTGGATTAGTAGTCCAAGTCAGATTAGTTTACACATGTAAAATACCTAGCATGTGTCAGGAAAACATATTGAGATAGTAACAGCTGTTTTGTTATTGACTGCAGTTGAAGAATTAAATTGCCATTTTCATTCTGCACTGTGTCTTTTATGCTTCCCCCTCCCTTCTGCGATGATGGCCAGGCTTTTGTGCTTTCATATCTCAAAGGAGTCTTTCAGGTCAAGGACTAGAGGTTGCCTGAAGATGTTTCCCAATTGCCTTTAGTTTTTGGAATGTTGAGTTCATTAAAAGGATTACTGCAAAAGCACAAAGTGAAGCAAGTGAAAGCAAGAAAAGAGAAGGAGGCTCCCAACTAGGCAAAGAAGCTGGCCTGTGAGTTTCCGAGATGGGTGTGAACTCCTACCCACAGCCTGGGAAAATGGAATAGCTGCGGGGGGCAGTGCCTTCAGTGAGAGATGGAAACCTGTACCAGTCTCCACTTGGAAGCTGCAGAGCTATTTGCCTGCAAGGGACCATATAGCGGCACTGAATGTTACTCTGTTGCTTTGCCCCACCAGACCTCTGCATATCCCAAGGAGGGCTACAGACCTCACCACAGATCATGAGTGAACTTGAGTTTGTTTCCTGGTAGCCCGACAGCATGAGCATTCAATGTCACCTCTTTACTTTGAAGAAAATGACTTATGTCTTGCTTGTCTTTGTGGACTAGGATCCTTTTGGCTATAGACACTCAGGAGTACCTCAGAAAATGTCAGTTCTATTCCTTTTTCCCCCCTTTTTTTCTCCTTTTCTCTCCATCCCTTTCAATATTTTGAGGTATCTAGCCCAGGGCCTGGCACACAAAAGCGTGGTAAGTAAAAATTAGTTCTGTGCCTCCCATAAAGTTGCTAATTCTTAAACTTTTGCGATCATTTCTTGACCTAATACATTAGACACGGGCTTGGGAATGTAGTGCCTTGACGTTAAATGAGCATTCAAACGTGCTTTAGCATTAAAAACATAATTTATACTGATTGTTTTGGGAGGAAGACTGGGCAGGCATGCCCTTCACAGGCCCCACATGCTCCTGTGGCCTTACACTGGCACCAATTTATTAAGTTTTATTTCCTGTTACAAACTAAACTTACTTATTCCATCCATCCTCTTTATTCTAGGTAATAAACAAGATTTTTCTCAATTGACTGAAAGGTTGGACAAGTCAATACCTTTGTGGGCAAAATAACCCAACAGACATGAAAAGAGGATGGGATAGGAACATCAAGGAAAATAAAATGTAAAGACAGAAGGAATAAATTAGAAACAAAGGTACATTTACAGGAAAAAAGAATAAACTGAACTTATATAGAGGGCAAAAGTAGGTTTACAATTGTTCCTATGGAAAATAATACAATCCTATATAATAAAAGCCTAATATGCAGAGAGAATGAACAGTGGAGCTACTGGCAGAACGACAGCATTGACCACCAGGCGGCAGATTCTCAATGCAGGAGCTGCCCCAGCCCACAGGGCAGCGTGCAGAGGGAGGTGACTGGCGGTAGATGGTGCCAGGCTGGCCAAGGCAGGTGCCAGAGGGGACCCCTGATCACCCCTCTGGTCACCCCTTAGATCAGCCCTGATCACCGGCCAGGCCTAGAGACCCTACCTGTGCATGAATTTCGTGCACTAGGCCTCTAGTAATTAATAAATAATAACAGAAGAATAAACCGTGTTTTGTGTACTAACACCTGTAAACGTAAAATACCAAATTCTCAGCAATGAAGCCTCATAATAAAGCCTACTGTTAGGCCTTGAGATATGCATTCATTATACCTTTGCAGTATATGCTTGGCTGTGTTAGTGAAACAGGAATTTTTAGGGGTGAAAAGACATGTTTAGGACACTTCAGAAATTTTATAAATTAAGGGGACCATGGAAGAAGCACAGAAGAGCAGCAGAAAGTATATTTCCATGGAATAGGGGAGCTGGAAAGCTGCAACAGGTACATTTCCATAGAATGAGGGAACTGGGAACAGCAGAAGGTCTATATTTATAAAACAAAGGGAATGAAACCCCTCATCCAGAAGAAGAAGAATGCCGAAAGGGAATAGGGAAACAATAAGGAAGGGGGCTGGGAGGGAACCTTATATGTCCCGTGTGAGATTTGACCTTTGAGCTCAGAGGTTACTATAGTAACCAGTCTAAGGAAATAGTGACTGATCAGAAGGAATTTCAAAGCACAAAGATCTACAGCCTTTGTAAGCCTTGAAAATAGGGACTCCGTGGGACTCTTTCCCCCTCCTCCCCCCTCAGAGTCTGTGCTTGTTTTTCAATAAATTTCCACCTTTGCTATATACCACCTTCCATCTGTGGATTCATTCTTCAACTCTGCCGGACAAAGAGCCTGGGAACCGCTCTGCCCAGGGGAACACCACCTTTTTCAGGCCAAAAATCCTGCTTCATTAGGAAATTGGGTAAAAGAAGCAAGACAGAGCACTTTGTCAAATAGCTTCCCACTTGTACATTTGATCTATGGAACACAATTGCATTTGATGCAGCATCTGTATTCATAGCTGGGAAGCCCATAACAGGGAGAGCCCCACACTTAGACATGCAAAAAGACAAAAACCAGAGTAAGGACTGTGCAAGCAAATGAATAGCTGCGAACAACAGCCGGTCCAATGGCTAAAAGGATTTCCACATTAGAAAGGACACATTACGTGCCCTGGCTTATGTGGCTCAGGCGTCCCATTAGGAGAAGTGTCAAGGGTTTGATTTCTGGTCAGGACATACACCCAGGTTGTCGCAGGTCTAACCCCAGGTGGGGCATGTGCAAAAGCAACCGATAGATTCTCTCACTCTGTCTCTGTCTCTCTCTCTCTCTCTCTCTCTCTCTCTCTCTCTCTCTCTCTCGCTTGCTCTCTCTCCCCCCCACCCACAACTCCCATCCACCATTCCCTCTCTCTAAAAATCAATGAAAACATATCCTTAGATGAGACAAAAAGGATAAGTTTGTAATATTTTACTCATTTAAGCATGACTCAAGATGTGGCTGAGTATTGTGAAATCTATAATTCAGTTTTCAGAATGGCCTTGAGTGATGTTTGGTTTTATCAATGCTGGAAGTAACTAGGTTGTAAAGGCGCACTCCAAAATTTATACAGATATGTCTAGATATGAGCCAAAGTCAAATTTTTTTGGGGAAAAAAGAAAATAAATGCTGTTTACATTCTTTTTCAATAATACCTAATGTTTTCCTTTCAATATATCTTACTTTTTAAAAAATTAACTTTTTACACAATCCTATATAATAAATGCCTAATATGCTAAGTGTCTGGTCATCTGTTCAACTAATCAAAGCATAATATGCTAATGACATGCTAAAGTGGCTCAACCACTCGCCGTGATGTTCACTGACCACCAGAGGACAGACACTTCAACCTGTAGGTTGGCTTGCTGCTGGGATCCGGCCAATCAGGACTGAGCAAGACAGGTTAGATATGCCCTGGAGCCTTCCCATGGCCCTCCCTGGCTGACCAACCTCCTATGTCCCTCCCCGGCCCCAATCATGCACAAGTGGGGTCCCTCAGCTTGGCATGTGCCCTCTCACAATCCAGGACCCCTCAGGGGATGTTGGAGAGCCTGTTTCAGTCAGATCCTGCAGGCCAGGCCAAGGTACTGGTACACAAATTCATGCACCGAGCCTCTAGTATAGTTATAATTAACTTTAGGGTGGGACTAATGCCATGAAGCCCCATCCTTCTTTTTGTAACACTAGGCATTTGCATTCTTAAGTGAGATATAGAATTTAGCAGTTGACTTAGAAGCTCACTTAAAATGATAGTAGAAAGTAACAATTCACTTCAAGTTAGTGCTTTGGATCATGATGCTTCCTAGAAAATGCAGTTGTGAATGAATGCAAAGATATTCTGAATAGAATATCTGAATATCTGAAATAGAATATCTTAATATCTGAAATATTAAGCCATATCAAATAAAGGATAAAAATAACAAGACAAATGACAAACTGTACCAGAGAACATGAGAAACTATTATATAATCCTGCCAGAGAGTGTAATAAAAGAAGTGTGTTCAAATACATCATGCCCATACCAGGAAAGCAAGAAAGTTTCATATCAATCAGGAATTCAAGCTAACTGGGGCCTTCTTCATCTAAGATCTAAGGGTATGTATTTTTGTATTACCTACAAAGCTTGGACCATCCCCCTCCCACTGTGCTCCTGGATTAGAAATACAATTAAATTAATTATTAGATGAACATATTGTTTATAACCTCAGATAATTTTTTTATTAGATGTTACTCCAAGAACTATTTATGCTGGGGAGCAGGAAAGGGTAGCAACATATAAAAATAGAAATATAACTTGGAGAGAATTAATTCATGGCTAAGGACTGCAGGCAATTTTCTTATTCCTGTAGACATACTGGTATATGAATAATTTTCAGTCTACAAGATTCAGGTGTAGCTCAGACATTGGCAAACACACCCACAAATTTACTTCTGAGGTTGCTGTAAGTAACTATTGCTCAGGCTAGCTTCCTATATGGGTTGGAATCATGTTTTTCTTTTTCAACTTTTGACTTCACTTTGTCTCCTCTCCCTCTATGTACACTAACATTAAGTCATCAATCTATAAAGGTGGGCATGATTAAACTCCCCCCCAAAAAATTGAGGTTCCCATCATGGACTCTGCAAAGCACACCCTGTCAAGACCAGTGGTTAAGCATTTGCAGTAGTTTTCATTTGAAGAGTTATAGGTTATTAATACTAATTGTTCATCTGGGTTTAAAAGTGTGTTCAACCCAGGGCTCCTTTAAATGGGATTTTTAGATCTCATTCAAATGCAGCTCCTTTGCACAGTGATGCAAAGACAATTTCTGCCAAAGTACAGCTTCATACAAACTAAGGTGAGGCTCTTGAAGTACTGACACATTTTCCAAAACCAGGTATATTGTTTATTTTGCCTTTGTGCATGTAGTAATTGGTAGACAAAAATGATGGAGATTTATTCAGTCATCTCTCTCCCTTCTAGCTTGGCATTCACTGCAGTAGCTAATGAATACGGTGGCGGGAGCTTATCTGTCCTCTTGCAGCTACTGGGGGCTACTTGGCATTAGTTTTCACAGATGCCTAATTGTTGTTGCTGTCTGCCTCCAGGGACAAATAGGATCTCATCAACTCATCTAGAGACATTATTAGTCCAATAGAGCCTTTTTATAGTAGTTGGACAGGTTATAAATTCAGTTTTATTTCTGAATATGATATCAGATAATAATGTTCCTGATGCAGAATTTTAGAAACCATGGTAATAAGAAAAACCTAACAGATTTTTAGCTTTTATTTAAAAAAGTCATATGTACTGTCTGTAGCTGGAATTAATTGGAATTTTGAAGTTTCAAGTTCAAAAATACATATTCAAATTATTTTAAGCCTTGAGGAAACATTAGTTTGTGTAACATAAAAGGGAAAAGGTAGAATTGACTTTATGCATGGCTGGATCAATGTTATCAAGGTTGGTTTTCCTCTAATTCTTGGCTCTGCTTTGCTTTACCTTAGCTCTAGTCTCAAGAATGCTCGCCTTTTGGTAGAAGTATGGATCTCAATAGTTTAGGCTTATGCCTATATAGTTTCAAATTCAAACTCAGA
Organism: Vespertilio murinus; assembly: GCA_963924515.1. NCBI lineage: Eukaryota > Metazoa > Chordata > Mammalia > Chiroptera > Vespertilionidae > Vespertilio > Vespertilio murinus. The sequence continues at coordinate 54,038,505 of OZ004705.1, forward strand.
TCAACAAAAGGAAGGAAGGAAAATGTTTATTTCTTCAATAATCTTAGAAAAGATTATAATACTCTGTATTACTGGTTCTAAGTAGCTCATGTATTCTGCCTTGAACCAATCTCTGTGAACAGAGGCATGGATACTCTGATTGGTCAGCTATAAATCCCAACGATTACTACTAGATTGAGGATGGAGTTAATACCATCATACTACTTGTTCTAAGAGTGTATGGTAGTTTTTGATGAAAATAAACATGATTTACCTTCAGAAGGATGAATGAATGAGTAAATCAATGAATGAATTTTGCCACCCTCACCCTAACCCTCAACTTATCAGAAGAAACAAAAGACTTTTACTATCTAGTCATAAGTCCTATACTTATTGGCATTAAACTGTGGTCATGTTTTCAACACATTATGTAACCTTTCATCTGAAAGTTAAGCTTGGCACCATGGACAAATATGGGGGTCAGAGACACTTTAAGGAAGCATTTTGTATTCTGAGGAGCTCTAGAAATTCTCAACTGTGGTGTGTGTGTGTGTGTGTGTGTGTGTGTGTGTGTGTGTGATATAGTGGAACCTGTGGATAGAGCTGGAAAAGCCCCATGTGGAGGTAGACTCCTAGAAGTATTTATTCTAATTCCTGTCCCTTGAGAAGATCCCAGGTCCCATGAGCTCCAGAGACATTTCACACATTTTTCTTGCACAGGAGCCTTTCTCTGACTTTGTCCCACTTGTAGCTTAAATCTTGGGATGTGCCACTATAACTAAGAAGCAAGATACACATTGGAAAGATTATAGAAAAAAAAGGAAGGTAACTAGAGCTAGGTTAAGGAATCATATACAATAAAAGGGTAATATGCAAGTAGATCGAACATCAGAACAACCAAACAACTGAACAACCAATGAAAGCATACTATGCTAATGAATGCTAAGGCTGCTCAACCATTCACTATGATGTGCACTGACAACCAGGGGGTAGATGCTCCCACCAGTAGGTTAACTTGCTGCTGGAGTCTGGCTGATCAGGATTGAGGGAGATGGGCTGGACATGCCTGGAGCCCTTCCTCAGTCCCTCCCTGCCTGATCATGCACCAGTGGGATCCTTCAGCCTGACCTAGACTTTCTCACAATCCAGGACCCCTCCAGGATCTTGGAGAGCCAGTTTCAGCCCCATCCCGAAGGCTACTCCCCTTGGGAGGGCACCAGATGCAGGGCTCATGGTTGGTGAACACTGCTATGGCAGCATGAGCCTCTCCCAATCGGTACTGATTGGGCACCAGCCCATGGCAGGCACAGTGGAACCAGGATGAGTGGTAGTGGTAGGAAGGAGCTGCAGGCAGTGTTGGACTGCAGGTTTTGGCCTGATCCCTGCAGGCCACCCAGTCCTCTAGATTTCTACCCGTGCATGAAATCGTGCACCAAGCCTCTAGTAATTTTTATATAACTCTGAGTCAGAACTGGTAAATATAAAAAAAAATTATCTATACTAATAAAAGCCTAGGTGGTCCATGCGTCCTTGTGTGACACAGTCTCATCATCACAAGATGGCTGGCAGAGGAGGACAGTGGTGGGTGCTCAGGCCTGCAAGGTAGGGCAGTTGGGGGCAATCAGGCCAGCAGGACAGTTGGGGCAAGATCAGGCCAGCTAGGGTGGACAGTTGGGGGCGACCAGGCCAACAAGGGAAGTTGGTTGGGGGCGATCAGGCTGGCAGGGGAGGACAGTTGGGAGCAATCAGGCTGGCAGGGGAGGGCAGTTGGGGTCGATCAGGTCAGCAGGTAAGCAGTTAGGTATCAATCAGGCTGGCAGGGGAGTGGTTAGGGGGCAATCAGGCTGGCAGGCCAAAGTGGTTAGGGCCTTCAGGCAGGCAGGCAGGCAAGTGGTTAGGAGCCAGCAGATTGTGAAAAGGATGTGTAACTGCTGGTTAAGGCCCATGAGGGATTGGGCCTAAACTGGCAGTCAGACATTCCCCAAAGGGTCCCAGATGGGAGAGGATGTAGGCCGGGCTGAGGGACATATATAATTTCATGCACCAGGCCTCTAATCATATATAATTTCATAGTTGTTTTTGTAGGTTAACAGTAGGGCACAGTGAATATATGTCATGGAACTGAAATATTTTATGGATAATACTTTTGAATGAGGAAATGACACGAAGGGTGTGAAATTCACTCCTGATGACTTTCAAGAGATTCTGCTGAAGAAGCCTCTGAGGCTATAGAGGAGTCCCAAACAGCCAATCACCTACCAATTATGACTGCTGCAACAGCTAGAGGCATGACAGCTAGACATACCATGAGGTTAACTTTGAAAGTGCTCACGGTGTCTGATAGAGTCAGCTGAAGAAATGCAGTAAGAAGCAAAATCATCTGCGTTTGTTTTTTCTACATCAAAAATCTCACAATTTACCATACTAATTGATCAAGGGTGGATGATTCTTATAGAAGTGGAAATGTATTCTCTTCTAAGAATGTAGGTAAGCTAATAAAATTTCCTTGGCAATAATAAATCAGAAACATGAGAGTATGTTTTTCATCCAATAATTTGAATACAAAACTATTGATTTTTCCTTTATTAAAATTTTATATTTTCCTCTCCTGGAAGTGTTTTATTTTGAACGCCATATTGCTTCCGAATAAATATGCTATCTGAGCTCAAGATGGACAGTATTTTCAACTCTGTAGGAAGCCACAGTTGGTAAGAAAAGATTTCAAACTGGCAGGTCAATTAGGAGTGCAGAACCCCTGCCTCCAGGCAAATTTCCATGCTGACTCAGAGCAGCATGTCAATGGCTCTTCTCTGTTGGCAAGGTATGTGACCTTACCAAATTTACATTTTTATTTCAGAAAAAAAAAGAGTCCTGGAGAACTTTCCAACTCATTTTCAGAATGTAATTGTGGCTTCATAGATTAGAAGAGTACTCGAATTTTAAAAATGGATTCATTTAGTAAATCCAATAATGGTTATTTGGAAGTATCTTAATTATTTTCATCTAAATGTATTTTAGAAATATTTTGTAAATTAGAAATAGAATACATACTTATTCAATAATAAATGGGTAAGCACATTAACATTCCTGTTTGACATGTTGAAAATAAGTCATTTTGACTTTTCCTGAATTAACCAGGGAGAAAATCCACACATTAAACAAGAGTCACGTATCTTAGCTGGATGTATCCAGCCTAGAGCTATTGCTGTCTAGCTTGTATCAGCAAGAGACCAGTACATTTGGGGGAAAGTGTTGGGAGCAGGAGCTGCATTTTTCTTCTTCATAATTCTGGTAGGTAATCCCTTCTCTCTCTCTCTCTCTCTCTCTCTCTCTCTCTCTATATATATATATATATATATATATATATATATATATATATATAAAGAGAGAGAGAAAGTTTAATTATGATATACCTCATTTTAAGTAGTTACTCTTGTACTCTTGGACAAATTAAATGTAAACTTAAATATGACAGAAGTAAAGCTATTTTTTTTCAAAGAACCTCATAGTGAATTATTTGTTTAAAGCAAAATTCATTCACATATGTTCTTCAGTTTGCTTCAGTCATTTGTATGGAATAGAAACTCATTTGAAATACCACATGTAAGGGGCAGGTGGTTATGAAAGAACATATGGAGCGCAACAGTAGCAGCCAGGATTTGAGAATGAGAAGTGGAGTTTGTCTTGTAGAAATCAGGACTGAAATCCTTCAGAATGGGGATCCTGCAGCTGTGGCTGTTTTTTATGCCCCTTTCTTCTGCATTCGTGTCTTTCCTTTATACCTTCTGTTCTCCTTTCATTAAGGCCAGACTTCCTCTTTTTCCAACCTGTGTGACTTTTGTCTTTCAAGCTTCTTATTACTCAAAAACTTTTGCTTCCCATGAGACCTCGGGGCTCCAACTCTCTAGCTCATTGTCATCCTTCCTGTCTCAGCTCCTGCAGCAAACTGTATTTCAGCGGCTCAAGCATAGAGTCTTATTGGCTCTCTTCATTTTTTGTCACATAGATTTGCTGCCTGAAGGGAAGAGGTCCATCCTAAGACCAATCAACTGCACAGGGCATGTTCCAAGGTATAAAACAACTAATTAAGGGCTATATTTCAGCATATTTTGAGTGTGGTACAGATGACCTCCAAAGGGAACCTTGAGTGTGGTAGACATTCTGAGGCTTGGTTTTACCAGGAAAATGTTTATAATCCTCTTAGATTTATTTGTTTTTGTTTTTAATAAAATATGGAGTTTTAAGTGTGTGTGTATGAGAGAGAGAGAGAGGAGAGGAGAGGAGAGGAGAGGAGAAGAGAGGAGAGGAGAGGAGAGGAGAGGAGAGGAGAGGAGAGGAGAGGAGAGGAGAGGAGAAGAGAAGAGAAGAGAAGAGAAGAGAAGAGAAGAGAAGAGAAGAGAAGAGAAGAGAAAGAAGAGAAGAGAAGAGAAGAGAAGAGAAGAGAAGAGAAGAGAAGAGAAGAGAAGAGAAGAGAAGAGAAGAGAAAGAGGGGGTAATATTGTGGTTGCCTCTGAAGCTCTTACTCCTGTTCACTTTTCCTAAGGAAACAAAACTCACCATGTGATTCAGATGGTATTGACCTTGTCTTAACTTTCAGCTGCATACCTGTTCCAAACCATTTAATACAACCCTTTGTTAAGCAATTAGTAGTTTGACACCTAAGGCATTCTGGGGAAATATCCTAATTTAATCTATCAGAATAAAGTCTGAGACTATTGCATATTTTTCAGGAGGGTGAGATTCTCACTCTTCCTGATTGGTATGAATGATAAAACATGTAATCCTCTATGAAACTTGTCTAGCTAATCAGTTACCATGAGGTGAGACAGTCTTATGATAGAAACATATACCACCTAAGGAAGAAGACTATAATAAAAAGAATTTGGTATTTTATAACATTGTTGAGCTCATGAAGTGAGTCTCAGAACATATTTCTTTAAACATATCAGTTAATTGAGCTGACATTTCCTCTATTATGTAACCTAGTTTTCTTTAAGTTACTTTAAAATGGAAGATACCTAAACTAATAAGAGTGTAGTGTATTTGTTATTGTTAATCTTCACCTGAAGAGATCTTTCCATAGATTTTAGATAGAGTGGAAAGGAGAAAGGAACAGAGAGGAAGAGGCAGGGAGGGAGGGAAGGAGAGACAGAGAGAAAGAGAAAGAGAAAGAGAAAGAGAGAGAGAGAGAGAGAGAGAGAGAGAGAGAGAGAGAGAGAGAGAGAAAACATGATTCTAAGAGAGACACATCGATTAGTTGCCTCACACAAGAGCCCTGACTGGGGCCAGGGATTGAATTTACAACTGGGTACATGCCTTTCATCGGAAATCTAACTGGTGAACTGGTGACCCTTGGTGTGCAGGCTGACACCCTAACCATTGGGAAACACCAGCCAGAGCTAGTCTATTTTTCTTAAATTAAATTTTAATGAATAAGGGGATTAAAATTATAGTTAGTATTAACTATACATATGCTTAATGTAGGTCAGTTCAATAAACTGTGTCTACTGGAAGAGTAGAAGCCAGTGAGAAGGGATTCAAAGCAGGTTGAGAAAACAGCAGGATATGGTGAGAGAATAGTGTCAGTTGCCATGAGTTCTGTGCAGCCTGGGTCAGAGTGGAGCTTTTTCAGCCTGTGATAATAGATCCATTAGTAGCTATTGCGCCAAATAGGAGGACTGATTATGGGTTACATTTTCAGTTACAGTTGTTCCTTTTGAAGCTGTTCTGCCTGTTTGCAGCTTAACCATGTACTGACCTGTGAAAAGTTACCAAAGAGCTGCCTTTTTATATCCTTTTAGAGTGGGATGTTCTTTCTCTTGCAGAGCTCAGATTCCGCTCTGGCCAGGTGAAGGGTGGTTATAGGGGAGGGTCCCAGACTCTGAGCTCACCAGAGCCTGAGTGGAATTATAGACTGCTGGGGACTCTGGGAGAATGTGCTGGACTGGGGCATGGTGTGAGCCCTGAGCGGACAGGAAGCACATTTCAGGGAGAAGACCAGAGTAGAGGCAAGGACAATGGCTGTGGGTGGCTCATCCCTCCAGATGTCTGGCACAATTTCAAGGCAATGACTGCTTTTGTGCAGGCAAAATTAGAGAGGAGTGCCACATAGGATAAACCCATGGGTAGGACCTTTAAGATCAGGAAGTACACTTTTGAAGAGAGCAGAGCTTTCAGGAAAACATACTTTAAAACTAGGGAAATTTAGTGTTTAACAACTCCCAATGTGTCTTCCGGTATAATATTTCTTTGGCATATTAATAGATGCCACCCAAAAAGAAAGAGGGTTTGGAAGGAATTTTCTGGTTAAATACACTCAGAAAAGAATTTTCAAAACAATGTAAGACTTTTTTTTTACTATCAAAGTGCTTAGGGTGTCATTAATAGGCACTGTGCAACTATTGATTTCTTGTGTACTCTATACATTCTCAGATATTTTTTCCTTTTTTCTTTATTTTTTGAAAAAATTATTTGAGCCCTAGCTGTTTTGTTCAGTGGTTAGAGCATTGACCTGTGAACCGAAGGGTCCCAAGTCCGATTCCAAACAAGGGCAGGCTCAGTCCCTGGCTCTGGTTAGGGGAAACAATCAATCCAATGTGTTTCTCTCACATCAATGCCCCCACCCCCTCTTAAAACCAATAAAAGAATATCCCTGGGTGAGTATTAAAAAAGAAATAAGAAAAAAATTATTTCATGGTTCTAGAGCTTATGAAATAGATCTTAGAAATGTTATTTGAGTTGAATTACAGTAAGTTACAAACAAGTAAACTGAGACCTAGGGAGATAACTTGAATCAACCAGCTCACACCAAACTGTTAGTTAGTGGGACTATTACAATTCAGATCTATACCCCCATGCTCTGCTTTCTTTCTACCCCACAACAGTTTCCTTCTTCTTTAACATCTAACATGCACTGGTTTTCATTTATTAAAATAAATATTCCTCCTCATTCATGTTGCCTGGTGTGTTTTTAAATGGAGTTGTCAATAACTGTTTACTGGCAGGCATACTTTAAATTTCTAGAAGGTGGGTCCAAGTCAATGAATGTTTGATCCCTGGAAAATTATGTGACTCGTTTTTGTCGCAGGGATGTCTAGCACAGCACTTATAAATGCTTTATCGAAGCATAACATCTTCATTAAATGAAGATGCTGTATAAACAGGAGCTCATGAAGACATCCATTGTATAGGGTATCACATGGAAATGGAAGTGCCCTGTGTTCATATTAGTTAAGCCATTGTTAAGAATGAAGTACAGGTAGTCAGGGCATAAAAATTGGATTTTTACAGAAGATAGATTCCACTTTTATATGTTTTTCTAAATAGAGTCTTGACTATAGAAGAATGTTGAAGTTATATGAGATTTCCTTATATTGCAGTTTTAAAAAGGAGTGGTATCAAACAACTCCATAAATGCTACAAACCTACCTATCTTCTTATCTCTAAAAATTTTAGAGTTACATCATGGTGTGTTGGAAGATTGGAATCTCAGTTTATATCTTAGTAAAAATTGTACAATCCATTTCAAATATTGAGTAGTTTACATAGTTCAGTGAAATGTGAGGTAAAAAAGGATGAAATATAATATAGGAAGAATTGCTTAGTCAAAAGGAGAATATGAAAACATCATTGTTGGCATGCATAATTATAAACTGTGATTCCAAAAAAAAACTGGTTAAATGGATACTAAATAAAAACAATGACAATCCTGAATTTTAAATAGGAGTATTTCATGTAAGTGTTTGAATATAAACTAATGATGCCAAACTATATTAAAACCTTGATATGTTATAAAGTTTTGAGAAACAAAAGTTTCTCAACTGGTTAAACATTACGAAGTTCATTCAACTGGTTAAACATTTCTGAGTTACATGTAAATAAGAAAATCAATTGCCTCGGGCAAAGAGTTGAATAGTGGTTTATTCATAATAGATCATAATAGACTAGAATCACTAAAGTTATTTTAGTAACTGAAACAATATAATCTTTTCTGTAGGAATGATGAAAGCTAATGGCAGATGACTCTATCCTCTGGCAAAGAGCAGAAATAAACATTGAGCATATGACAGCTCACAAACAAAGGTTATCACAATTTTGGAACTATGAACATGAAAAAACTGAACACTGCTTGAAGAAGAAGAATTCAGACAAGGGCTTACCAAAGTAGAATAAGAAACTTGACTATTTCACCAGGTCCTGATAAACCAAGGGAAATGCTGTGAAGAGGTGAGGAGAAATCTGGAATGCACATTAGAGGCCCTCTTATTGAACTAACATACTGTTTAGGTCTGAGAAGCTTGGAGAAAGGTAACCAGGTGGAGACCCAGCAGTGACCTCTACGAGCTGCAGAGTACTCTAGGGCCTCTCTAGCCTGGGGCCTTCGGCCACCATATTTCTATGGCTTTAGGGGCTTTTAGTCTTCAAAGCTTTTTCAAGATATACTTTAGGCAATGTTTCAGGCAAGACCTATAATGTAATCATCTCTATTTAATCTCAGAAGAGAAACACATCCCCCTCCCTTTGCAGGAGTATGTTCTGTTCTAAATTCTTTAATACCTTTTGTGTTGCCACCTAATAGGTGCAAGGACTCCTTAACCCATAAAAGAAACATTTCTGTTGAAAAAGAGAGAGAGGTGAAATGATGGTACACATATTAAAAACAAACAAACTACAGTATAGACCTATAGAAGGAAGGTATACTGTGAAGTTAATGATGCTAAAGTTCTGGGTCCATCACATGGATGAGTCCCTTCGGAGACCTTGGAAAGAGGCTATGCAAAATGAAATATTTATAAAAGTCATATATTTTATTTCCTTTCTCTTGAAAAGAGCCTCTACAATCCATAACTTTCCCTTTCTGCTTCTCTGATATGCAAAGAAAACCTGGCTTTTTATACTTTATATATCTGAGCTAATCTTTACTTGCCAATCATTCGGTAATAGATTGTTCTTAAGTGGCCAACTTGTAGTATCACAATCCCTTCTGATATATGGATCTCCTTTTTGGGTAACTTTGTTGCCTCTCTTGAGTAAATGTTCAGTTTTCAGCGTTCTGGTTCCAACTCCAATATTTCTGCACTCTAAGATGGAAGTCTGTCTCCTCCTCAACATTTAAGGGGTAGCATACATGGCCTGTGGTGGCAGGGGGAGAGGAGGGACAATAAAATGTGTATGCTAATCTTTTCATTCTTTGTTGGTCTCTAGCGTTTTAGCTGGTCTAGAGCTAGAGATCATGTACATTTTTTCACCCAATCAGGGCCTGATAGTTATTTAATTTCTTATCAATGGTGCAGGCCAGTGGGTGGTGGATAAGCAACATCCTCTATGAGATCTTTATTCAGAATGTTTAGCTCCAACTTTTTCAGCTTCCTCCTTACTTTATGATTGCATAGCAGGTCTTGATTCTAAACTCAGTTATCACTCCCTTGTCTCCCATAGGGCAGGGAGTGATAACTCCCTTTAATCACATTTACCTCCCTATATGTGGGCATAAAGGAAGAGCTGGATACTGGAATCAAAGCCCCTCTTACCACCTCCTCCTCCAGGGCATGGGGACCATGTGGCAGTCACTATCCACATTACCAAATGAGAGTTAGACCAAGTTATTTTGACTTTTTCTTTTCTAACACCTCCATTATAGGATTTTGGCATAGCGAAGTGAGGTAGATTATAAAAATAACCTCAATTCTTGATTCCTCATGTGCTCATGCCCATTGAAATGTATATGCACAGTTGTGCCCATCAGGTCTGTTGTCCACTCTGCACCTGGGCTGCCTGTGGTTTGCTTTAACCAACAGAATGTGGTGGCAGAAGTGATGCTGTACAAATGTCCAAGCCTAGGCTTCAAGATGTGTTTTATAGCTTAGTTCTATCTATTTGGTCTTTTACCTTCACCATGAAAGCAGGCCTGAGAATTAACCCATCCCAGCCAAGATCATCCTAAGACATCCCAGCTAACTGCACACACATGACCATGAGATCAGTATTACTTTATTTCAACCTAATAAATTATAATTAGTAAGCCACTTAGTTTTGGTAATTTTAGCAGCATCATAGTTAACTAATAGATGGGTTATTCTCTAAGTTGATCTCCCTCTTGTCATGAAACAAAAATGATTTCATTTTATTTACCCTACACAATAGGCTGAGTTTTCTATACCCATGACTTATATTTGATGTGCTGAAACCCAAACATTGTTTTGTATATGTAGTGGGAGATTTTTTTAGAATTTGAAAACCCTTCTATTCTTTGTCCAAATTCTTCCGTTCAATATTATTTTCTCACTAGGATCTCAAGAAATAACTTTTGAGATTAAAGCAGAACAATGATCCCTTTGTGCTAGTTGTGCCTGCCCTTTCTTGCAGGGGATATATGGCATTCATAGATTGTGTGGTGAACCACAAGCAATCTGATTTATAACACATGAAGGGGTAACTGATAATACTTCAACATGACCACTGCTATTAGCTATCCATGCTCAGATGGCATTAAAATAGAAATAAAAAGAATTTCTCAAGGTAATTTTTATCTCTGAGTAGAGCCATTATTAAGTAAAATTTTTGCAAGCATTGAAGCTTAATGATTAATAATAACAGTGGTATGTATGAAGCTTTACAGATTTACATAATAATACCATGATCAACATATCTCATTTAGATACTTAAAAAAAAACTCCATAAGACAGACAAGGTGTGCACTATGAACATTATTTTATGTAAAAGCAAATTAAGCCTTAAAATATTTTTAGGTGGAATACCTGGAATCCATTTCAACTTCTCAGACTCCTAATCTATTACTTTTTGAATCACAAGAAAGAACAGAGTAGGAGAGACACATGTACTTATCTTGTTGTAAACACTAGGTAGGCTGTGCTGAAGTGTAGGAAAGGTCAATACAATGCTGTAGCAATTTAGAGGAGGGAGGAAAACATTATTTTGGCTGACAGATCAAAAGTGTTATTTGAATTGGGCTTTATAGAAATGAAGGTTGGCTCAGGAATGTAACAATGAATTAACATCAGACATTTATTAATGTAACATACTGAACTGACTGAATAATGGATTAAAAAGACAAGCATTTCAAATGATGCAGAAAAAACAATTGTTTAAATTCAATATTAATTTTAAAAGTGAATAGCAACCTAGAAATGCAAGGACTCTCTCTCTCTCTCTCTTTCTCTCTCTCTCTCTCTCTCACTCCCAATCTCTCTCTCTCTCTCTCTCTCTCTCTCTCTCTCTCTCTCTCTCTGTGTGTGTGTGTGTGTGTGTGTGTGTGTGTGTGTGTGTGCGTGTGTGTGTGTGTGTGTGTGTGTGTGTTAGTCTTCACCTGTGGATATTTTTCATTGAATTTTGGAGAAAGGGGAAGGCAGGAGGAGAGACAGAGAGAAACATCAAAGTGAGAGAGACACATTGATTGCTCCTGCATGGGGCCTGGGTATTGAGCATGCAACCAAGGTACATGAACTTGACTGTAATTTAACCTGGGATCCTTTAGTCCATAGGCTGGTGCTCTATCCACTGAGCAAAACTGGCAAGGGCAAGGTACTTTTCTTAAATGCATAATGAACACCTTTCAAAAACCTATAGCAAACATCATACCAAATGATAAAATTTCAAAGCATTATAATTAAATCAGAAGCATGTCAAGAATGTCTTCCAATGCCTGGAGTGGGGGGAGGCCAGGAAAAATAGAATCAACATTTGCACAACCTTCTGGGTGAGTGACTTCCTAAAATTCACACCCGAGGCCTTAAAGACATAGGATTAATAATATGACTATGAATAAGGCACATGAATAGAAAAGGAGACAAAACTATTTTTGTTTACAAACTAAGCAATGCTCATTTGACAAATGTCAAATGGATATCAGCCTAGGTTTCGAAAGACACCACTAGAACTCCAGACCCATCATCTTTTCTTTGTAAAAGTGAAAATAGACAGACACTTTTGGTATTCTTATAGTAAAGCTCTTATACTTTTCATGATCTGAATAACAAAACAAACAGTATTTCCTGGTCCTACACCAACCAATATATTTTTTAAATATATATTTTATTAATATTTTACAGAGAGGAAGGGAGAGAGAGAGAGAGAGAGCCAGAAACGTCAATGAGAGAGAAACATCGACCAGCTGCCTCTTGCACACCCCCCCCCACCGGGGATGTGCCCGCAACCAAGGTACATGCCCTTGGCCGGAATTGAACCTGGGACCTTTCAGTCCGCAGACCGACACTCTACCACTGAGCCAAACCGGTTTCGGCACCAACCCATTCTTATCAGAACTTTAGCCCCATTCAAAATATCTCTTAGTTTAAGGGAAGTCTTTGGCTGTGGGTAGGGTTACCTCATGAATGAGGGGCAGCTTTTTTCATCACCCATATTAGTGCATACTCTTTTCCTCTCCGTATTCTTTTGCTCTGGCCCTGTTTTCTAAAACCCACTCCCTAAATTCAAGGAGCCGCCTTTATAGCACTACAACTGAGAGTGTTTGTGGGGGATCTGCTTTCTGTGCCAAAGGATCCTATGAGATTCCAAAGTAGTTGGTATCATCTGCCACCACTGACAATAATTCCTGCTGCTGGCAAATAAGTAACCAGCACCCCAAACCACTACTACTGAGGTGCCCCTTCATTGAGTGAGGAATATGTTCTCACAGCGGAGCAATGAGTTCTGTTGCTGGCTCCACATAGACATCCCCCAGAATGTCAAAACAGTACTATACGCCTGGACAGAACTTGGAGCAGTGTCACACTGAAGCTATGTTTACAAGTGTATTATATATACTCTTTTCATTATGAATGATGTCTTGTATCCTCTATACCTTATTAAGCTTTTAGGGGAAAGATTTGCCCCGGTTTATACATTAGTGCTAATATTCCTGGGGTTTAATCTTAGCACCATAGCATTTGGGTCAGAGGTCAAATTTGAGTACCAGGTACCGGATGGCTGGGTTTGGAAAACCACCAGAGCATGAAAAGCATACCTTTGAGGACAGGTGAAACCAAACCCCTTTATCAACAGGCATCCCATGAAAACACATTTCCGGAGCTGGATTCCCTGGCTCAGAGATTGCTTCGCCTGTGTTCAAAATAAAGGCGGAGATCATGCACATCAATTTCAGTTAATTGGCTTTTTACATGACTTTCATTTCTGTTCAGTTAGCTCATTAACAACACGCTTTCAAATCAACTCTCCTACTCCTCTCTCTAGAGTTCACAGGCATTTTCACACTCGTGCTCACCAAGATCAGCCCTGTCAGCATCTCTTCTCCTGCGATGGCTCAGGCTGGAGGGTACTTCCCCACTGAGAGACAGTAGCTGCACTATTAATTTTGTTCTATACTTTTCTCTCACCAGGAAACAGGCTATTTAATTCGTGAGATTGCTCTGAGGCAGCGTGTTTATGTTGTTGAGCAGATTTATGTAGTGCCTGCATTGAATAACTGAACACGCTGGCTGGAAATTACTATAGTTGCCCCAGATACGAATTTTAAATAAAATTTTTCCAAAGCCTATTTAAGTAAATTAAAAGAGCCCTCTCCATTACAAAAACGAATGCTCTCTCATGCTTCCATAACTTTTCTCTTAAAAAGAGGTGTGATTATATCTTCATGACAGACCTTCCATAATTGTTAAGTGTGTCAAATACATTTTGGTTGATCAGGATATTGGTGTGAAATGACTTCTAGCATTGGGCTTCTTAACTCCTTCCAAAACAATGATTAGGAACATTTCAAATGACTCTCAGACCATATCAATGCTTCAGATCTGTTTACTCAGCCACATCCTTAAATTCTTTGTGAAAGAGAGTCTCATTTCTCTGCCAGTTAATGATTTTCAGTTCTACATAAACTGGCATAAATACATACATCTCTCTTTTTTAGCACAACTGAGATCTCTTTAAATTACCAATTTCACTTTCAGTTTTACAGCCAACATATGAGTGAAATCATATGATTCTTAACTTTTTCTGGCTGACATTTCACTTACTAGTAGTGTGATGGTCTAAAAATCCATCCATGTTGTCTCAAATGGCAATATTTCATCTTTTCTTGTGGCTGAGTAGCATTCCACTGTATATATGTACCACATCTTCTTTATCCAGACTCAGACAACAATATGGTAATTACCACTGGAAAGGTGTTGGGGGACAATAAAGGGTAAAGAGGGTCAAATATATTGTGACGGAAGATTTGACTTTGGATAGTGGGCACACATTGCAATATACAGGTGATGTAAAAGAATTGTATACTTGAAACCTATATAATTTTATTAACAAATGCCTACCCAATAAATTTAATTAAATAGATGAATAAATAAATAAAAGCTTAAAACAAAACTAAACTAAAATAAAATAATAAATTGCCCATATTGAATAGGAATGGGTAATGTAAACTCCAAATATCTGTTACTAATGTAGTCCTCTTAATTTGGATCAATATACTGAATTCTGGAGGATTTAGTAAAAGTTTGGCATTTTGTCACAAAGCAATTACACAGTTTGAAGTACTAAGTATTATATTTGGCAGAAAAATGCCAAACATAGTCAAGATACTGGCCAGTATTGCTATGATTTTAAAATAAGATCCATAAAATTTTCTATTGTAGTTAATCCAAACCTCTGTATATTCTATACTTGTACAATTATAATAATTCCTTTCCTGAAATTACTTTAGCAAAAGGTTGCAAATGATAACATATTAAATAATAGTGAAATATCATTATTAAGAAATCTGAATATATAGCTAACCAGAAAAACAGTCTCTAAAATTGTCTAATAAAGTTAACAACAGGAAGTGTATTGATTAGGGTCAAATTGTAATCCCATACATAATAACTCATTTATAACATCCATATTATGGAGGCTTTTGTGGATGAAATTTTAAAAATAACATGTAATGCCTTAGCTGACCTTGGTTGTGACAATGATGCATGAATAGAAAGAAATGTTGAAATAGGGTTGATTCAAAACTTGATTAATAGTAAGCAGTAGCCTTCCCAACTTAAATAAATAAACGGATGCCAGTTCAGAGCATATAACAAAAACTCTATGTGCAAATAGACTTATTGAATTTCAAATAATAATATCAAATTATCAAACTCCATATATTTGCACATTTGCATGTCTCTAACTAGAGGAAATTGAATTAACTCAAATAACATTCAATAAAATATGCATTCTTTACAAATATGCATCCATTTTAACAAAGCAGAAATACTAGTAAAGCCTTAAAGCATTGTGCAGTAACTTCTGGTGGAATCCTGTACAAATTGTCTGGAGATACTTAGCATCAGGTTAAAACTCATGGTTTTGGAATCAGACCGAGTTCCAAATCCCAACTTTGCCACTTACTCAATATACCATCACAGACAAGATACTTAACCTCTTGGAATTTGATGGCTTCAATTGTAAAATAGGGATAATATGTATTTCAAAACATTATGGAGGACTAAATGAGGTAGTCATTACAAAGTACTTTGTTCAACTCCAGAAAGAGAAAAATACATTGAATTGGTATCATCTCAGCTCCAAGAAGAAAGTATTCCATACATTGGTATCATCTCAGATGAATTTTAACCTTGTAGAAGGCAAGAGTCATTCCTTAATTTTTTTTTTTCTACAGCCTTCATAGGGCTTATCATACTACATGGCAAACTGCAGGCCTTTCTTTGCATACTTATGACTTTTCTAATGTAGTGACTGATTTCTGATATGCTATTGAGGATCTGCTTTCACATTAACTGTTGACTACATGTAACTAAACTAAAAATGAAGAGTTATCATTTAGAAAATTACTTCTGTGTAAGTTTTTTTTTTCTTATAGAATGAAACCTAAGTTTGGATTGTAGAGAATCCAAGAAGTATTGATAAGATTTCTCTGTCCCCTCCATTCAAGGAAGGCCAACTGTGTAATGAAAAATAAAACTGAGCCGAAGCCAGTTTGGATCAGTGGATAGAGCGTTAGCCTGTGGACTTAAAAGTCCCAGGTTCAATTCCTGTCAAGGGTGTGTACCTTGGTTGTGGGCACATCTCCAGTAGGAGGTGTGCAAGAGGCAGCTGATCGATGGTTCTCTCTCATCTAACTCTCTATTCCTCTTCCTTCTTCTCTGAAAAACCAATAAAATACATTTAAAAAAGAAAAAGAAAAACAAAATTGGTTTCATGGTAAGCTACTCAGATTCAATTTCCTTTTCTTGAGGATAATATCTATGAGATGATGGCTTTTAACAATGGTTACCCAATTTGCTTCCTCTTTTAACAGGTTTGTAAATCAGCTAAGTGTGGAAAACATTTTGAAAATTGCTCTCAAATCTTCTTGCAACTCATATGCTCATTAAATAAAACATATCTTGCCCACAATTGAGAGAGCAACACTAGAAATTTATTGAGAGCTAAATTCTGTAAGGTTATATTTTAAGTTTATATAAGATGCTCATACACATTTTTTTTAATCTTTGTGCTTATAGCAATTTTCATTTTTCTTTAAAGTAGGCCAAGATGTAGAGAAAAGAGGAACATGATTATTTTACTACTAGAGACCCAGTACACAAAATTTGTGCACTGAGGCTGGGGGTGTCCTTCAGCCCAGCCTGAACGCTCTTCTATCTGGGACCCCTTGAGGGATGCCCAACTGCCCATTTAGGCCCGGTCCTAAATGGGCTGTTGGACATCCTTCTCACAATCCAGGAATTCTGGCTCCCAACTGCTCACCTGTATGCCTTCCTGATTGTCCCTAACCACTTCTGCCTGCTAGCCTGATTACCTCTTAACTACTCCCCTGACAGCCTGATTGATGCCTAATTGCTCTCCTGCCACCCTGTTTGCCCCTAACTGCCCTACCCTGCAGGCCTGGTCATCCCCAACTTTCCTTCAGCCCGCAGGCTGACGCTTTATCCACTGAGCCAAACCAGTTTGGGGCATATTGGATTTTTTTAAAATAGTTTTACTACCAAAACCAAACCAAACCACACAAAATCCTAATGAATTACATTTCATGGCTAGCTAATGTAATTTATTTTATTTCAGTTGTATAGATGCCTTTGTCCTTTTAAATATTTTTATTGATTTCAGAGAGGAAGGGAAAGGGAAAGAAATAGAAACATCGATGATGAGAGATAATTACTGATTTGCTGCTTTCTACATGCCCCCTACTGGGCATCCGGTCCACAACCCAGGCATGTGCCCTTGACTGGAATAGAACCTGAGACCCTTCAGTCTGCAGGCTGATGCTCTATCCACTGAGCAAAACCAGCCAGAGCTAGATGCCTTTATGTTATCATTGACTTTGTTTTCAATTTTTGCAATTTTTTCTGCAATTTTAGACCTCCATTTATTCTCATAATACTGTTTATCATTTCTGTTGGTTATATTTCTTAGTTCACCTTTCTACAATATTTGTACTTTATTAATTTTCTTAATATATTTTTAGAAAAATGTATTAAGAAAATTATAAGAACGCAATAATATGGGCTTTTATTCTTTCTGAATTATTTTTATTTGTCATAATTATTTTATAATACACAAATTTATTTTATATGTATGCAGGAAACAAAATTAATTTGTTAATAACCAGGTCTTATAAGAAAGTGCAAGTCAGCATGGGGGGAAGTAAGTGAAAACTGGGAAATTCTTAAACCTGAATTGAAACCTGTTTAGAAAAGGATAAGTAAATGAGAGGACCACTTACTAGGTAGGGCTTTGCTCTGGGACCCAATTCTATGTCTGGATGTCTGGGACTTCCTATTAAAATAATTCACACTAATTGGGTTGGTCAGATATGATTATGAATCATATAAATAAGAGCTCAATAAATGCAATAAAATATATAACTACAATAATCATTTAAAAGCATATTTAATAGTAATAATATCTTTATTTACTACAGTAAACTTTTAGGACACAATCTTATCTGTGTCCTTGCATTTTTTTGCTTCTTGCTAGCAGAGGTAGCAACTACCTTTTTTTATCTTGATTATCTTCACAAAAATGTTTGTGTAGGAAAACAGCCTTAGAAAATAGATGTTGTGTCTCCCTCCAGGACAAAGATCAAGTAGGTTTACTTGCAGAGGATTTTTAAAAATTGAAGTGTATTATGCTGAGGGATTCTCTGTTATAACACAACACCACTGTCAGTGTACTGTCTACCTGAGCCTCTCTATGCCACCTACTGAGATTTTGGTACAGCAAGAAGTGCAGGTGCCATGAATAAGTGCTGTGTCTCTGATCCAGGAATTTACCTTCAATACATCCATAAAATGCAGTAGGATAATTTTGTTAGATCCAGTTCTTTAACACAGCTTTGTAAAGCAGGTTCTATTATAATACACGTTTTAAAAATGAATAAACGAAGGCACTTTGAGCTTAAATAGCGTTCCCAAGGCCATACATGTAGCAAAAAGAAGAGCTAAGATTTAAATCCAGATGGCTTGGCTCCAGATTCCATTCATTCAAACATGTTACTACACTGCTGGTCACATTTACTTTTAGTTTCCTTAGAGTTAGATGGGTCTAGTTATTTACCAAATATTAATTATAACTGAGATTAATTTTGATCTGAAACTTCCTCACACAGAAGACTTGAAATGTTCTTGCCAGGGAATGACATAGTTGGATTTTTAACTCTATTTTCTTTTTTTTTTTTAATCAACTCTACTTCTTCGGCATCTTACGAGTAACTGGCAATAATCACTCTGTAAGGATCTAATATTCTTAAATTCTATAATCTTTTGGCTTCCCAAATTTAAGATATCTCTTAAGATTGTTTCCTCTTGGAACAAGAAAACCAGCAACAAATTTATGGTGTGTAACTAATTTTCAATCACCCTTGGTCACAATATGTAACATTTCATAAAGAAATAAAAGATGTAAAGTTAATTATGTAGGATAGTGAGTTAATGGAAAAATAGTCCCTGGTTGAAATATTATTGGGTGTGGTAAATTCCCTTATGTATTAAGCATAGAACATTTTGCTTTAAATAATATACACTTGATCTGATTGTTTATAAAACAATATAATAGATGAATTGATTGCATACTCAAATTTGGATTAACAAACACACAATGCTAACATTTCAATGTATTGCTTATAGTCTTGTTTCTCCTATTCAATCTCACATGAAAAAAAAATAACACAATTGTAATATTTCTCATCAATCCTAATTTTTCCCCTGGTGACCAGAAGTGTTCATGCAGGTCATGTGCTTCTTATTTATTCCCCCGAAGTTTCTCACGTTTGGAAGCATATGTGAAGTTTCAAGAAGTCTGTGTACAATCTTTTGACTGAGCTAGCATTCTGTAAGATAGATGGCAAAGACATTAAAGTCTCCATTTGCATCTAAAATGTCAAGAAGAATCTAGACCTTTACTTGCTTAGATCAACATACCTATAACTGCAATGCAAACAGGAAAATAGGAGTTGGTAGATCAAACATGAATTTCCTCACATAAACATTAAATTTAACCCATCCCATGTACATAATTGTATCTTCAAAGCATACAGCTTAGGACAGGGTCAGAGCTGCTATATTGTATTACAGGACAGGAAACAAAAATGCAGAGGACTCATTCATTTATTGACTCTTCAAATATAGGGAGCGTAGTACTACTTTAAAATGAATTTTTGGTGATAATCAAGACTGGTTTTTTAAAGATCATCTTCTATTTCTCTACCCTTATTATATCAACTAAAAAGGATCCATTCTGTTATTCATTTGTTCCTGATAGAAGAGTTCAACTCAAAGTCTTAATTAACTAAGAAATAAAAGGTATCATATGGTACCTTTGGATATACATATTAATGTGTTCCAGAGTAAAATAAAACTTATAAAAAACAATGCATAGTCTTCTTTGAATCCAAAGTCATTTCAGAAATAAACATACACAAATACGCAAAAAGCACCCCATTTTCAGTGTTGAGGTCTTCCCAGGTGAACGCAGAGTTAACCTCTCAGTGACAGACACAGTTAGCCTAGCTGCTGAAGGTGGGGTAGGAACATCTTTCTGCTTAATAATTAGAAGAGGAACTTAGCATATGTAAGTGGAAGTAACATATTAAAACCAGAATTGCCACACACAAAAAGTCAGTTTTGAACTACAAAGACTTGCTCCAACTATAGTCACTCAACCTTTCAAATGATGCCAATTGTGTTCATCCTCCCTGCTGTGCTCTGCAAAGGAGAGGCACCATGGGAATCAAAATTAAAACACGTAATTACTTTATGGTTTAAATGCAAACTATCTGTGGAAAACAGCAGGCCAGTCTTTTCCCTACCCACTCAACAGAAGTCCCTCTGGTGCCTGGACAACTCCACTAATCATTTGGGTTTAAATACTTCTCAACTGCCTTGCGTTCTCACTACAAATGTCTTTCCTGGTCTTGGAAAGACCTACACACTTGGTTACTACTTAACCACTTATCTATTGAAGTGCCTGCCTGAGAATTAAAGCTCCCCAGAGCTGGCTGATGAGCTTTCGCATAGAGTTAAGTGTTGTAACACATCTGGAAATGAAAGGCTCAGGGGAACAGGAGTCTGGAATAAGTTTCCAAAGGCACTCCCCCACATTTGCAGAACCGCCGTGATAGAAGGAAGTGTTTTCCCGAGAATAAAATTTGTATTTCATTAACAATATTAAAATCTTCCTGAAATCTTGATCATCTATCCCAGTGTCATTGGCAGAGAATGTCAAGGCTTAAAATAGACATTATGACTGTGGAAAAAAACTGAAATATTTTTATGGATTTTAAATATGCTTATTTTAGTTGTTCCTTATTCTTTCATCTTTTTTTGTTTGTTAAGTTAAACCTCACACTTTCTGTTTCTTGAGCATTTTGGCATTTATTTATGTTTTTTATACTTTACTTTAAGTCAGAAAATAGCAATTCCATCAATTTTGCAAATAAGAAAAATGCACAAAACTCAGGCATTCACGAAGGTCACACAATTAAACAGTGCAGAACAGAACTAGAATACAGATTTTATAGGTCCTAGCCTTAGAGTTTTCCATTAGAGGGTGTGTTTATTTTGTACTTTATGTAATTATTCATATATATATATATATATATATATATATATAAAATGCAAATATGTAAAATATATCTAGTTGCTGGGATTGGGAAAAGTTCTTATCATACAATCTGATAAGAGTCTTATGGGGAAGAAAATTTGTTCCGATTAGGAAAACCACAAATATAAAATAAGATACATCAGCTACTCATCACCTTCACCAAACAAACATAGAATATAGATGGGAGGAGTCCAGGTTAGTTGGAAAGGCAAAACAAAAATGGAATGGTCGGGAGACCTGGAAGACAATGTGCTCTTCAAAACTCCTAGACTTTCTTTCCAAATTGTCTCTAATCACTATAATTTGTGGTGACAGGGGTCAGCAACAAAGCATTAAAGATCACAGCAGAAAGGTGAAGTGATTCACCTTGCTTTTAAAATCTTAATGCAGAACTCTGAGTTCTTCTAATTAAAGAACCAAGATAGGCATCTACTTGACCTTCACTTTGACATCTTCAAATTCAACTCTTCCACATTTAGGTTAATTTTCACTAGAAAAAATGATTTTGACAGTTTCAGAAAGTCAGGTTAAGCTCATATAAATAAAAAAGATAAAATTTCTTTCTCTTGCTGAAAGATATATCCTCCAAGATAAGATTTCCTGAAAGCTCAAAGATGGAGGCCAAAAAAAGAGATTTTGAAGAGATCAAGTGATCAAACATTTCCTAAACAAATTATAATGTTGGTAATTGGAGGCAGGAATTGGATACAGGTAAATTTTATAGAATGTCAAAATATGTTTGACACTCTGGCACACAAAATTCTAAAATGGCCCCCAAGATTCCTGTCTCTTCCTGTGCACACTTGTATAATCCCACCTTCGAGTATGGGCGGGACTGCTAATATAGGGGAATGCCACTCCTATGATTAGGCTACCTTATATGGCAAAGGAAAATGGAGTTTGAAGATGTAACTAAAGTCCCAAATCAGTTTATTTTTAGTTAATCAAAAGAAGCTACCTTTGGTGGGCCTACTTAATCAGATAAAAGCCCTTAAAATGAGCTACTGAGCCTTTCTGAGGTTAGAGATTTCCCTGCAGCTCTTTTATTTTTAAATATATATATTGATCTCAGAGAGGAAGGGAGAGAGAGATAGAAACATCAATGAAAAGAGAAAATCATTGATCGGCTGCCTCCTGCACAAAATAATAATTACATACATGAACACATATACATATCCAAGCACATACATACATATATGAATTTAGCACATGTGCACACAAATATATTGTCATTTCAGCCCAATAACATGTATAATGACGTTTTTTACCTACATGACAGGTGAAAAAGAACATGGTAGTTCTTGTTTTATTTTTATTTCTCTTTAGTACTTAAAATATACTTATGGCCAAATGTAGCCCTGAAGTTGTATAGTAATGTACTTCTAACATTTTTATCACATCATAAAGTAGCATAGTGATGGTAGTCTAATGATCAACTGCTGCATTATTAATAGGAGAGGTTTTGGCCTTTCCAGAAGAATCTTGAATTTGTTGTGATTCACAACATTATAGCCCAATAAACATGAGGTGGGTCAGACCAGAAATGCAAAAAAATATTGGTGATCTCTAAATGTAATAGGTGCACTTTGAACTATTTATTGCCATAATTGCAATAGTAATATTTTTTAAAAGCAACTTAGGTCTTGAAAGCAAATCTTTTTAGCACCATAAATGGTTGTCCTATTTGCATGGTTACCCAATCTTCCATTAAAAATAACAGGTTTATTGGCAAATGTTATAAATTTTTAATTTCATATTTTTATTTTCCCAGCTCTAGAAGCTGAGTACAGAAAGATATGGTTTGAGCATAAACTAATGATTAAAAGTTTCTCATGTAAATGTGATTTAAAGTTTATTTATTTATGGCTTAGATATACTAACTTATCAAGTTGATATCAAAATATTTCTTTCCTCTGGATGAAATTAATATTTTAATTTTATATATATCTTGGGCTACTGCATTGCTGAATAAAGATGATAAATTAATTTCGATTTGCAAATATATTTTATAAAGTAAATTCACAAAGTGATTAAACAAAAACATACATAATGCAAATAAAAGGCAAATATAATTGCATAAAATACTTTATAATCAATACATAAAATAATTTTAGAATTACTATTTACAAACAAAAGAAGCCCAAGTGGAAATAACAGCCATTAGGCACTTAGTATTACATTAGCAAATATTTTAAAAGGTTATAAATTTTTTCATGGGAGCAATGAAACGGTCAGGATATGTAGAAAGCAACTATCATTATATTTCAAAAACCTGGAAAATATAGTATATACTTTGACTTAGTTGTTACAACTTTTCAATTGTCATTATTTCTAGAAAACAATGCAGTAAAATTACAAAATCCTAGAAGCCATAAGTGACAGGGATGTTACAATTCTATAGTCAATTAATTTAGGAAAAATATTAATAAACACTTTATTTTAAATAGAAAATATTCTGATATATACTATATCATTCTTGGTATAAGGAGGTAACATGTAAGTATGTGTATACCCTATATAATAAAAGCATAATATGCAAATCGATACTCAATGCAGGAGCTGCCCCCTGGTGGTCAGTATGCTCCCACAGGGGGAGTGGCCTCTTAGCCAGAAGCTGGGTTCAAGGCTGGCTAGTGCAGCAGTTGTAGCAGGAGCCTCTCTGGCCACCA
The DNA here is from genome assembly GCA_963924515.1 of Vespertilio murinus. NCBI lineage: Eukaryota > Metazoa > Chordata > Mammalia > Chiroptera > Vespertilionidae > Vespertilio > Vespertilio murinus. The sequence continues at coordinate 54,062,216 of OZ004705.1, forward strand.
AGGTAGCACAGGGAATGGGCCTAAGCTGGCAGGCAGACATCCCCAGGGGGTCCCAGACCTCGAGAGGGCACAGGCTGGACTAAGGAATACCCCCCTACAAATGCACAAATGTTGTGCACCGGGCCTCTAGTTTAAATATAAACACATGGCATTTTGCTATATGATTTTATACTTGATTCAGTTCATTTTCCCTTTTTATTAGCATTCATCTTTACTTTCTCAAAGTATAAATATATGTTCATCATAGAAAACTTTGAAAATACAGTGTCAGAGAGAAAAAGTACAAAAAAAAGTTGTTTTAATTTTAAATGACCTTTGCACAAAGAAATTTGTAAATATTTTTCTACTAATTTTGAGACATTTCCTTGTAAATTCTAACATTGAGTATAGTATATCAAAAAACAATTGATATTTCTAAATATATTGCAAAGAGTCTCCTTAGGTAGAAACATTTTGAAATCTTCCTGCTTCTTGGACTGCTCAGGTAAATATTTGACTGATAGCTCTAGACATCTTTGGCTATGATTTAGTGACTCAATCTTTTTCAATCTTTTCAAAGGATGATAGCCCTGGCTAGTATTTGCTGATAGATTGAAAGCAGAATTAGATCTCATGTTTCTATGTGTCTCCAGCACCCATCCAACTATATTAAATTTGAGGTGAATGATGTATTTTTCCCCTGAATTACAGTTTCTTCTGATCTTCCAACTATTGTTATTCTTAAACTTTTATGAAGAAAAATTGAGCAGTGTATCCAAAACTGACCTTGAGAGGTTCTCCATGTAAAATTAATCCCCTTTCTCCCTTCTTCCTTCCCTCTATCTTCCTTTCTCTTCCCCATTTCTCTCTCCTCTCTCTAGCTCCTTCCCACCCTCTTTTTTTTTCAACCAGTATGTATTAGACATACCATGTGCCAAGCACTGTACTAGGCAAGGATCTGAAGTGAACAAGCTTTGTATCTGACCTCCCAAAGTTTAGAATCAAGGAGTCGGAATCAAATTTAAAAACAAGTATTTATAATAATAAAGTGTGGTAATACAATAAAGAAAGTACACAGGGTTAAGTAAATGCTTAGCAGTGGCTCCCAATACAGTTGTAGGGAGGGAGTATAGCTCAAAAAACAGTTTCTAGAAAAAAATGGTAGTTAAGTTGTAACCTAAAGAATCATTAAACATTAGACAGGTATTTCTAAGCTAAATAATGGAGGCACATGTTTACTGAGGTTTCTATCTCATTATATTGTTGTCTTCTCCTTGTGTACAGTACCCACTAAGTGCCTGACATACCAATGGCATTTAATAAAAGTTTGATTAATCAATGTGTGCATACACACACACACAATGTGTGCATACACACACACACAATGTGTGTGTGTGTGTGTGTGTGTGTGTGTGTGTGTGTAAATTGACAAAGCACAATTTAGTACGTGTTTGTAAATTATACAATTAAAAAATAGCATGGGTTTCAAGAATATTAATGCATTTCCTATGTCTCCACTGCTAATCTTAGTCTCTATTTTCTGTTTTGTTTATACTTTATTTGTTCTACTTCTCTTTTTATTTATTTTTAAGTTTATTAGTGTACTCAGATCAATACACATTTAGATTAATCTTCATACAATATAATTTATTACAGCTTCAATACTTATTCAGAGTTTAATAACTTATTTTAGGTATAATTTTATAAAAATAGCAATTTTAAAACTTTCTGAGTTAATATTTGCCATTTTCTTGTGCCTGTAGGAAAATTAGTTTAATAAAAGTCAGAAAAACTATATAAAGAAATTGCCAAAAACTTTGAGTACTAAAAATTATCTTACATTCTGCTTTAAAAAAACCTGTACATTAAGTTTTGTATGCATATGGAATATGCACAAATTTATGCTACTTTCAGGAGTGATTCTTTAATTAAATAAAAATAAAAATAATTTTAAAACATATTCAAATTAATATTGTAATGTGAGGATTTAAAACACAGTCAGTGGACTCATACATTCACAAATAAAGTTAGAAAACAGCAATGTTAATTTATATAAAATACCAATTTAATTGGGCATCTAAACATGTCATTCAAAGTTGCTGAAATATAGTTAAGAAAATGAGCTTAAGTAAGATTATTTAGAACTGAGCCTGCAAGGCTTTACAAGCATTTTAGTGCTTAGGGTGAATATTGAAAATTTGCTTATGTTAACTCAAATTGGTCTCAAGTATCTCATTTTCTTTTATGGCATAGTCTCAATTATAAGAGAATTTAAATGCCAAAGGTGGAAATGGATCATAATTTAATAAATAATAGTAATTTAATAGTACTGGTATACAGTGTTATTGAAGACAAAGTTATTTTTGAAAATTTTAGAGGCAAGAATATATAGTCTAGATAAAAATTTGAAAAAGGAAGAATTTAATGTAATTTACTTTAAAAATCAGGGCTGATTTTTCAAGAGAAACAAATTTATTTTCCAGGAAACTAAATATGTAACACACACATACACAATATGTGGCACAATATATATATTCTAAAATATGTTTTTATTGGTTTCAGTGAGGAAGAGAGAGGGAGAAAGGGATAAAAACATCAGTAATGAGAGAGAATCATTGATCAGCTGCCTCCTGCAAGCCCTTCTGTGGGGATCAAGCCCACAACCTGGGCGTGTGCCCTGACCAGGAATCAAACTGCAACCTTCTGGTTTACAGGCTGATCCTCAGCACTGAGCCATGCCAGCTAGACCTGGCACAACGTTTTTCAGAAAATTAAATAATTTAACAAGTGTCGATCAAGACGTTTTAGGAAAGGATTTGCTTCGGATAGGTGAAATTTAACAGTTCTAATATATTGTTTTGTGCACTTGTGATATTTATATGGGATACTGAACTGTAGGTTCTATGCTTTAAGTGGATATATATTTTCTAAATAGGAAAATGTAACCCTGGCACAGCCATCATAGCGCAAAAACAGTCAAGTAATCCCATGGTTTAGACTTTGTGCACTAACAGAAGGGCAGGATAGAAGGAAGAAAAGCAGAGAGCCCAACTGATCTGATGGCATGTGGTCCAGCTATCCCTAGTCTCAAAATTCAGGGGAAACAGGATTTCTGTGGTTTTACTCGGATGAAGGATGAAAGCAGTGTTAGTTTATAATTTTGCCCAATTGTAAAAAGATTGCAATCTTTTATTCTGTTAATTTCTTATTAAAATAATAGTAGATTGATTTAATTACTAATATTAAAAAGCAATTATCTCTACATGGATTGTAACCTTAGATTTGAAAACTGAGGAACTAATGATAACCAGGCAAAATATTCTATTTTTAAGTGATATGAAAGTAGAAGTTTGGGGTACGAAATAAGGAAAAGAGAAGTATATATTGTTACTTTATTTATTATTTCAAGTTTTTCTTCCTAAGAGAGAAATTCTCATGTCTGAATCGGTGCTATCAATATGTTTGGAAGTAAATGTCTCATTGTCACTAGAATGAGGATAAAAAAATACCTCTTCATGAACTCTTTTTCTTCAAATTTTGATCACAATAAAATGAACGTCATTTTTAATATAGAAACATCATATACAGCGTCAACAACAGATGAAATCATTATTACCGTCTAAGCTAACATGATTGTGGCCAAATACTAGTTAAAGGTTAAAGACAAAAAAATCAAAGGTTAACTTTTTCCTTTTTGAATCTCTTCTGATAGATTTCTGTACAATAAAATATATCCCTAAGGCATGCTAAGAAAAGCAGCACTTATTCTTTAAATATAAAGAGAAGACTTGGTACTTGGAGATTTCGATATAGTTTGTTTCATAATAATTTAATGCACTTACAACAAAATGAAGCAATTAGATTTTGACTTTAATTTGCCAGCCATAGCAATTTATAATTCTTAGTAGCAAGGTTCTTGTCATTGATATATATCAAAGTATCCTTCTGGTATCAGAGGACAGGGCTGATGTTCTTGGTAAGAGTAATCATGCCATAAGGGACAGATCAAGTTACAAAGATAACCTTGAATTAAAGGTGATTCAGCAAGAGAGTGGAACTGATGTCACTATACAAAAGGACAGGGTGTGCAGTTGCAGAAGTCATACTTTTGTTGAACAACTGGTTAGCTTTACAGTTAGAAAAAGAGATAATTGTCAATTTTATTTTGGTCAGCCAAATTTGGCTCTGAATGTACTACTTCTGTTTGTAGTTGCAGACTTGACCCAAGGTTGATTAAGCACTTTATCTAGTAACTATTACATTAAGCATATATTTAATACGGCTAATGAACTAATCGTCTCGTGAATTGTTGAAAATTAAATTTCACTACAATTTAGCTTTTGATAGTTTTGAGCAATTATAACAAATATGTTTATCAGTGAAATATGACCATTATTTTATATTGAATTATGATTAGGGCAACAATGTAATTTATCTTCTAACAGAGGACAAGTAAACAGGGTGCTATTAATAATTATATTAGAATATCAGGCCTAAGCCAGAACCATCTCTAACCCATAATTAGGGCCATCATAATAGATAGCAAATCTATTTTCCATACAAATATCTTGTGGGGTGGTCAGGAGAATCATAATATAAACAAAACTTTGATGTAATTGTGTTAGTTTTCCTTTAGTTTTCAAATGAAACTCAATTCATGAAATAAATAATATCTTGAAAAGTGGTGCTAGATTTTAATTTATGGATGCCATATTTAATTTTCTATTGATCTCAATTCTCCAAGTTCTTTCCAATTTTTAAAGTAAAACATTATACATATAATCAGTGACTGCACATTTGATGTTTGATGACAATCATATATACCGTATTTGCCGGCGTATAAGACGATTTTTGGCCCTGAAAAATACCGTATTTGCCGGCGTATAAGAGACTGGACGTATAAGACGACCCCCTAACATTTCCACTCAAAATATAGAGTTTGTTATATACTTGCCGTATAAGACTACCCCCCCACTTGGAGGCATATTTTTCAGGGCCAAAAAATCATCTTATACGCCGGCAAATACGGTACTTTACATTTAACAACCAATGAAGAATAGAAAGACTGCCAACATAAACATAATTTGGAGTTTCAGTTGGTTATTTTGAGGGCATTAAAATTTATAAGATATTGAATAATGTACATTTAACTATATTCCTTAAATTGTGTAGAGATTGTGTCCTATAGAATCAAAATAATACCTACCACTCAACGTTTCTCACAGGCAACTATCTATGAGGCAGTGATTAGCTCATACATGAAAATGTCTCTGTAAACTTGAAAGCACCAGGAAACAGAGTAAATCCTCTAAACACAGAAAACTATTCAATTATTTTTGACACTTCTGATTTCACCTTGGCCAGGAGGCCACATCTAACCTCCCTTCTATGATAGTAACTTCGCCTCTGAATTTCCCTGGGAAGAGACCCTGCAGGTTGGTTTGCAGCGGGTAAAGTCCATATGTGTCGGCATTCTAAGTGTGCCATTTACTCCTTTTGGAGGCTCAAATGCAGCGACAGCTCAGGACTTTGACAGTTGGTGGGGACAGAAATGACTGCAATAATAATGACTTGAATATATAGACAAAATTTTTAACATCATCATGACTTATTGCTAGAAGACATTGAATAAATGCATTAGACACACATCAGCTCTTTTAATTACCATTTTAAAGCTTCACCAGTTCTTTTATCCTTTATGTTTAATAAGCTATTAGAACAGTTTCATATCATCTTCAAATTAAACTTTTCTTCCATTAAATATTAAACTTTAAAAATGATTGAAATAGTTTAGTACATAGTTGAAAACTGTTTCAAATAGAAAAAGACTGAGATAATTCTCCTTTGTGGTTCTTTCTTATATGTATTTACATAATAAGCTGGAAGAAACTCCTTAATGAAACCTATAAATTATTAAGCAAAAACTTGAGACCTGCTTTGGGAAGAAGGGAAAATGAACTTCTAAACCTTCTAGAAGATCTGAGTAAAGGATATTAGTTAATAAGAGATAAAATGTGTAGTATCATATATAATAGCATATCAGTCTCTAGGTCCCCTGAAAACAATATGATTTTGTATTATTTTATATTCTGATACTCAGATGGATAATGTTGAGTTAATTATGCTAATTCAGTTCATGCACATTATCTTCATGGTCCATGCAGTCTCTCTCTTGTTTTCTTTATTTATTCTCTTTTAGTACCATACTAGAGGCCTGGTGCATGGCTTTGTGCACAGGTGAAGTCCCTCAGCCTGACTGGTGATCAGGACAATCAGGGCCGACTGGCTGGGGGAAGAGACTGCTGGAGGTTGGCTGTGGGAGTGCACTGACCACCAGGGGGCAGCTCCTGCATTGAGTGTCTGCCCCCTGGTGGTCAGTGTGCATCATAGCACCTGGTCAATGTGTTGTTTTGTCAACCAGTTTTAACAGTCGCTTAGGCATATATATATATATATATATATATATATATATATATATATATATATATATATATTTACACACACACACACACACACACTAGAGGCCCAGTGCATGAAATTTGTGCACTTGGAGGGGGGGTCCCTTACTGTGGCCTTTTCCCTCTCACAGTACAGGAGTCCTGGATCAATCATTCCAAAGAGGTAGGTCCTGCTTGCCCAGCCAGGACTCTGCAATGGATCACCCCCACAGAGGGAGGCCCCACCCACCTGCCAAGCCAAATGGTCAGTGGCCTGGGTCTCCCTCTTTGAGGGGATCATGGAGCCCCCCAATTGATCGATTGCCCTGCGGGCCAGTGGTCTGGGGCACCCTCTGCAGGGCAATCACGTGGTGATGGCCGGGCCCCTGACAAATTATATTGCACCTGCCTTGGCTGGCCAGTGGGTGTCATAGCATGGTTGTCTGGAAGGTTGTCTGGATGGTCATTCTGCTGTTTGGTCATTCGGTTGATTTGCATATTACACTTTTATTATTAGAGATGCCACATCTATTTCTATTTTTCTAATACTTAATATATTAATATGTTTAATATGTATTTGGCATATGGATGTTCTGGCAAAGTGTGTCATTTTTGTGTGCATGTATTTTTAAAATATATTTTTATTGAGTTTAGAGAGGAAGGGCAAGGGAGAGAATCATTGATCAGGTGCCTCCTGCATGTCCCCTACTGGGGATTGCGGATCACAATCTGGGCCTGTGCTCTGAGCAGGAATCCAACCATGATCTCCTGGTTCAGAGGCTTATGCTCAACCTCTGAGACACTCCAGCTGGGCTATGTGCATGTATTTTTTATGTACTTAAATGGTATTGTGTTATATATGACTATATCTACTATCTTTCTTTACTTTTCTTACTAAACATTTTAAAGAACACTTATATTTCTTAATGTACCTCTGTTCTATTGCTTAAACACTCAATCTTTCATTCATAATACTTCATGATGTACATCAACTGCATTTTTATTTCTACCCTTCTAGCAATGCATTCTGAATTCCCCTCAAACTTCCTCTAACTATAAATATTGCTGCAATGAACATTGCTGTATATATTTCTCTGAACTGTGAGAATTCTTAGAACTATACATCAAAGAGTAGAATTCCAGGACAATATGACATACATAATTTTATTTTATTAGGAAATAACAGAATATCTTCAGAATGAACATTACAACCTGTCTTCCTAGAAGCAGTAGATGCATATTCATGTAGTTCATAATTATGCCAACACTTTGTATTACCTAGCTTTTTAATTTTTGCCTTTTAATAAGTATAACATATATAATTTCTTTTACCTTTAAAAAATCTCTCATTACTAATGATTGTGAGCACTTTTTATGCTTCTTAGCTTTTTTATGTTTCTTCGTGTGTTTTTTTTTTATTTCCACCACTATAAAAATATTTTTATTCACTTTGTCAATTTCAATTCCTTTGTCAATTTTTCTATTGGGGCTGACTTTATTTTTGGGAATTCTAGCTTTTGTTACTCTGCTATTTATAGACTCCAAGTATCTTTTCTCACTCTCTTTTATATATATTAAATTTCCTTAGAGTACATATTGAACATAAATTATTGATTTTCTGTAATCTAATTAAATAAGATGTTTGCCCTGTAGTTTGTGCTTTTGAAATTTTCAGAGGTCTTTTCTTATCTCTGAAGGTACTTTCCAGCATTTCCTGTTGAAATTTTTATGGTATTACCTTTAACATCTAATATCCAATTCTTTTAGAAACAATCTTATTTTTCTCCACATAATAAAATAGATTATCTAACACTATACACTATACAACTTATCTTTTATTTATTGACTTATAGTTTTCCTTTATTGTAAATTAAGTTTCTATATATTATTTCTGTCTCTGAACTTTTCTATACCACTGGACTATTGTTTGTGTGTCTGACACCATACCACATTTTTATTATGGCTTTGTAATCCATCTAACTATCTGGTGGGTCAATTTTATAAATATGAACAGATTGTAAGGTCATTTGGTCCAAATTTCCATCTAATTCCCAAATCTCTTACAACAGCTTTGTTTGATCATCTTCAACCTCTTTTTAAGCAACTATGCTGATACTTTTCCAGAGAATTAACTCTGTTGATTTGGTGTTTTCACACATGTTCTTTGAAGTTTGAAATAGAATCTGTTATTCTCCCTTTTGCCATTGCTAGTTCCTCTAGAGCAAAACAAAATATTTCATTCATCTAATACTGACAATTCTTTAGTTATTGTTGTGATCTTCATAGTCGTTTTTTTCTCTAGGTTTAATATCCTCAACTACTTTATCTGTCCTCATGTGCCTTGATATTCCGACATCACAACCCATTTGTTCTTTGATCCTTTTAAAATATTGTAAGTATAACTGGGGAAAATAATTCAGATGTGGTCTCTTAAAAGTATAGTATAGTGAAATTATAGTCTCTCTTCATGTGGACCCTAAATTTTTATTGATGGAAGCTCTTCCCATGGTTCTTCTAATGTAAATCTTAAAAAATGCATCACATATTGAAAAACAAGTAAATGTACTCAGGTCTACTATCACCACAGAAATGAATATTAATATTTTAACACAGAAAAATAAGTATTTTAGTGCAATTAAATTTATGGTTTTCAACACATTCCTCCCATGAACTAGTTCCCAGAGACATCTGACTTGCTACTTGTCAAGATATTCACCAAGCTTTGTTGTTTCTATGATCACACATCCCAAAACTGCGTAAACCTGCCATTTTACAGGAGATCTAGTTTCTTTGGACCACTCCAAGTCAAATTGCCCAAAATAATGTTCTGGAATGTTGTTTTCCTATTTTTTTAGGCAAGATTTTATCACACATCATTTGGCTCTCAAGATGGAAATATCTGGGGAAATATTAGGATGACTTGTCTTCTCTGGACAGGAAAGGAGAGGAATTTAAGAACCAGTGACAAGTTCCACGTGACACATCCTGTCAACCACATGGCACCCTTTGGCAGCCCTGTCATCTCACTAGGATGCAAATTTCAGTTATGCCCTGAAGTCCAGAGAAAAGGTCCAGCAACAACATGGTATATGGTGGTTCTCAAAAAAGTTCATTGTAATAAATTCTCTTACTTTTATTCTACATAAATTTTTGCTTACTTGAAAAATAAATACTTTTGCAGCTTTGAGCTTCAACATATTTCCCTAACCAATTCCTAGCCTATTTTGACAAGCTGCCTTTAGGTTATGTTTGGACCCTCTAAGCAATTTAGCTGAATGCATTCAAGCCTAGAAATCTGTTGAGCTTTGTCTGATTATATACTAGCATAATTTATTTCCTCCCTCAAAATCCAAGTCAAAGGGTGTTTCCTCAATGATGCCTTTCTCTCTGCTGGAATTGATGCTTTGTCTTTTTGTGCTCTCTTCAAAGACAGTTCACAACATGATTATAGTACACTTCCATTCATTCAGAACACATCTGAGTGCCCATCAGAAATCAAATTCTGTGTTTTATACTAAAGGCATACAATTAAACAAAGCTTAAAACCCTTTGGTTTAAAAATGCTTACAATGTAGTTATGGAGGTAGGCATATAAATATAAGATTGCAACACAATATGGTAAGTACAAGGATGAAAGTATGCAGAAGAGATCAGGGTTTTTAATCAGGACGAAATGAAATTGATTTGAATTTGAGTCAGTTAATGCCTGATAGATAAGACATTTGACTATAGTCTGAGAAAGGGTGTTCTTTTGCAATCTAGTTTACTTTGAATTGTTTAGCTTTCTATTAGGCTAGCACGCTCCTTGGGCTAGGAAACACGAATTTCTTTTAATCTCTGAATTATCACTGACTAGCATAGCAAGGAAATCTCTGAATTATCACTGACTACCATAGCAAACCCGGACTGAAAGGTCCCAGGTTTGATTCCCGTCAAGGGCATGTACCTTGGTTGCGGGCACATCCCCAGTAGGGGGTGTGCAAGAGGCAGCTGATGGATGATTCTACTCTCTATCCCTCTCTCTTCCTCTCTGTAAAAAATCAATAAAATATATTTTAAAAATATTGGATATATTTTTGTGTGCCAAGGACTGTGTCTACTTTAAGTGTAAATATTGACTAGCTTACTTTCAATAAAAATGCTCTCCTAGTTATTCACATAGATTAAAATACATATAGTTTAAAAAAAAAAAAAAACCTCACTAAAATATGAAAACAAAGAAGTAGGAAAATGGTGGAGGAAGTACCCAAAGAAGTAAGAAAATGCTTGGGAAGAACCTAAGACCTATAGTAAGAAAAACAAAAGACCTATTTAAAGCTCTTTTTCTAACAATTTGCCTCTGTCCTCTCTGCTCATTGGTTTTTAGGAGGACCCCCAATTGCACAGAGTTCATGCAAGTTTTCCTGGTGTTCTTTGTTTTCATAGGCAGCAAAAATGACATGTGCAAATATTATTTTCTTTCACGGCAGCCTGACCTTTATTTTTTTCAGAGGTTTTGCTTTGTGTCCTATAACAGCAAATTCACCTAAGAGACTAATGCCATGATCATGCTTTAGTGTATTCACACAGTACATCTCAGTTTAAGGCAGCCATCTACCATACTTTACTCAAAATATTAGCCTCATACGTGGAATTTTTCAGACATGATAGTTCAGTGGGAACGGTATGGTGGAACAGGAAGACTTTTATCTTTAAAAGATACACTGATATCTTTTAAAGCCTAGTTCCAGCCACATTTATTGACTCAAAACAACTTTATTTCTAATGTTCAGGGGAAAAGGAGAGAGGCGAATGGAAATGTGTCTCTTTGCTGAAAACAGCCAGCTTTGTCTTCTCTAACGTATCTATGCATGCTTTAAAGGATTGGTCTTTTGTGGCATCAGAAGTTACTCTCAGATTGACTCTTATACCATTCTAATAATTATTACCCTCAAAAATAAAATCCATATGCTGGATACTATGCTAGTCAATTTAGTTATCTAATCTACTAAATACAAAACTCCTAAAAGTGTGGGTGTGCTTCTTGCATTACATATAATAAACTGAGGTTCAGTGAGTTCATCACATCACATAGGAATCAAGTATGTGAAACTAAGTCTACTTAAGTCTGAAATCTTGGCTCATTTCATTAAATCACTCACCTCCCTTATATCCTATATAATAAAAGCCTAATATGCAAATTGACTTAACAGTGGAACTGGTGGAACAACCAGTCACTATGATGCACACTGACCACCAGGGGGCAGATGCTCAATGCAGGATCTGCCCCCTGCCCACAGGCCAGCCAAGGCAGGTGCCAGTGAGTCCCCTAATCACCCTGCTGGTCACCCCACAAATTGGCCTTGATCACCAGTCAGGCCTAGGGACCCTACCTATGCATGAATTTTGTGCATTAGGCCTCTAGTATGTTTATAAAGATCTAGTATAAACTAAATTGATTTTTTATACTCATGAACCAGAGGTAGGAAAAGCACAATTATTATATTTGGAGAAACAGGGGAGAAAGCCAGTAGTTAAGAATGTCAGACTCTTGCTAGCATCAGTGTGTGGGTAGGGAGCTGGGAAGATGAAAGCACTGTTGGGAGAGGTAAAATCATTGCAGCAATAGGAACACTTTAGATACAGGTTCCAGGTGAACCTAGACCAAGGCGAGCAGTCCCAACACTGGTTGAAGCACTTGTTAAAATGCATAGCTAAAGCCTGGATCTTTTGACCACATTAGGAATATTAGTTTACCCAAGCAGTTCTGCTTTCAGACAGTGCTGGATGACCAGTGGACAGTACTGAGTAAAACAGAAAACAGGATGATTTGAGTTAGATCTTCATGTTTGGGGAATAGAATAGCCTTTAGGCCATGGCACACAGAGTCCCTACGATGGCTTTGGATTGCATCTGGAAATTTTCTAAACCTCCCTGTGCTGGGACATGGCAGGGCAAGGGGAGGGAAGAATAGGGAAAAGGTGTCAATCATACTATTCTGCTATTTGAGCAGGTACCCAGAGCCCTGAACTGGGGAATGTGAGAGCTCTGAACATTTTTCTCTCTTTCCAGGTGCTTTCTGACCATCTACATCAGTGGTTCTCAACCTTCCTAATGCCACGACCCTTTAATATAGTTCCTCAGGTTGTGGTGACCCCAACCATAAAATTATTTATGTTGCTACTTCATAACTATAATTTTACTACTGTTATGAATCATAGTGTAAATATCTGTGTTTTCTGATGGTCTTAGGCGACCCTGCTACTCTTCAGAACTGCTGCTGTAGAGCCTAAGACCATTTGAAAACACGGATATTGACATTACAATTCATTACAATTATGAAGCAGCAACATAAATAATTTTATGACTGGGGGTCACCACAACATGAGGATCTATATTAAAGGATCATGGCATTAGGAAGGTTGAGAACCACTGCTCTACACCCATATCAGACCAATGGGGTTAAACACACAGCAGAAGGAGTTCCTGGATTGCGCATATGAGGTCATGTCACTTCTTTAGCAGGCTGGGTTTCAGAGGGCCCTTGGAAAGCAGGTCGCTTACCCTCTCCAGCACATTTCTTTTACTGAATTGCTTGAGATCAGGACATCAGAATGGTGCTGAGACACTTATTCTGGGAAGTTCAGTTCACTTTATACAAAGAATAAAGATACTTCACATGCTCTAATTAAACAAACAAACAAAAATCTAAGCACCGCTTCTCTAGCCATTGCTCTAAATCTTCATTGATAAATCGTTGTATTTCCCATAGGCCTGTTAATTTTGTAATACATTTTAAAATAAATTTCTTGGTAAATTCGCAGACCCTGAAAAAATTATTCTGCTGGGCATCAGAATGAGAGGCTGGTGCTGTGTGGGCAGCTGCAGGACTCTCAGAAGCTGGGAGCTGGGGACCGTTTTTCTGGGCCAGCAACTTAAACACAGTAACTGAGCAGGAGTTCAGCTTGATGGCACTGTAAACACTTAAGCAACTTCTAGGGTGTCTCAAAAGTTTTTTTTTTCTTTTCCCCCATAAAGAGATGTTTATGACACTAAGTTTGTAATTCAAATTTGATTGGAATAAAATACATGTTTAGTGTTGTCCTAATCTATGTTTTAAGATCACTATGACCACTTGTATTATGCCTTTGTTTTTTTATATTACTTTTATGTGTCCAGAATGGGTGATAACAAGATTTACAGTACTATTTTTTCTGGGTGATGGTTTGAGTAGAATATTGAAACAGAAATAATAAAATCTGTGAAGTCAAGGTTAATGTCATGGGCACTCAGCAGCATGAAGACACTCAAAAGGGGTTCTCCAAGATATCTGTAGCCCAAGGTGATGCTGTGCATTGGGAACTTCCTATGGGTTCTGTATTTCCCCCTTATTCTACGGAGGACACACTATGTGTATAGGAACTGGACATGGAGTTTTAAAGCAGCAATACAGGTCAACCAGAATCTTTCAGCCTGAAAAGTACACAGGGCCCTTTTCTGCTAAGTAATATTCCAAGAATCAGATGAGGTCAAAGTTAAGCCACCTAACCGTAGAGCTTACTCATGGGTCATACAAAGAAGCTTTGCTCTGGTCCAGGCCACAGTTCCACATGAGCAGTGGTTTGAAGGAGCTGTGTCATAGCTGAAATATCATCTAGACCCAAGTTTTTCCCATCAAATGTACAAGCAGATCAACTGCTCTAAGAGAAATAGACCTTCATGGCCAAACACATATAGGCTATAGTTTGCAGAATATTTATCAACTCTCCTGGTACATGGTATGGCTCCATGAAAACATATTTTAGTATGTATTAATATTCATATGATATCTGCTTCAGGCACTAGTTTTATTTGCCGGGCTCCTGTAAGCATTGAAGTGTATAACACCTGGGTGAAGACAAGGTCAGGGGGATAAAGAAGTCAAGCTGATGTGAAGTGGCAGGGAAGCAGTTGGGGTGAACATCTGTTTCTCTAAAACATGGTGAGCTCCAGGTTGGATGATCACGTGTCATGCACGAGCTAAGTTTCTGAGTAGCTTAGTTGTATGGATACTGCATTCTAAGAAGCATTAAAGGTTGTTAAAGGTTGAAATATAAATAGTGTGCACTTACATAAATTGCTCACTCCTAATTATTTTAACCAAAAAGATTTTTTTCCCTGATACAACAGAAAGTATCACTATCACCTAGCAACATAATCAAAAATTGATTTTAGAGGCACGACTAAGCAGAGTTGTACTGTCGCTAGAATCCTGGGATGTGAGGAATGGGACATGGATTGGCCTGTGGGAAAAAGGTACAGGATTCATCGTTTTTTTAAGGTAAAGCAGTCAATTCAATTAAATGTCACTTAAAGGCCTTTCTTTTGAGGCCAGCTTCCTTATCTTTCACGTGACCTTCTGAGTGTTTGTGTGTAAATTGTTTATTGATACCATGTATGATGAAGGTCACAGCTAGTAAATGTGCCCTGTTTCATATTATACATCACTCAGGTCTAATGTTTCTGATCAAACCCCAAAGGAATGATGTTAGTCACAGAGCTCAGCGTTAGGAAAATAATTGAATTTGTCTGGCTCTGCAGTATAAAATGATTTGAAGGACAAAGAAGACTAATAGTCTGAAAGGCCAAGCCAAAAAGAGAGCAGTGCTTTGATAGTGTTTCTCCCCACACACACCCTCCGAGCCTCCCGAGTATGCCATGCCGTCATAGAATGTTTTTTGAAATATCTAGGTAAAGACATTAAGCAAAGGAAAAGCTTCACAGTGTGGTCTTAATTTCATGGATCTTTTAGACAAATGTATGTCAACAGGGGTGGGAAAGAAAAGAAAATGGACTAACTGTCATTAAATGAATTGGCTAGTGCAGTGGTCTGCAAACCGCGGCTCGCGAGCCACATGCAGCTCTTTGGCCCCTTGAGTGTGGCTCTTCCACAAAAGAACCACGTACGGGAGCGCATGTACAGTGCGACGGGAACTTTGTAGCCCATGCACAGAAGTCGGTTTTCGGCTCTCAAAAGAAATTTCAGTCACTGTACTGCTGATATTTGGCTCTGTTGACTAATGAGTTTGCCGACCACTGGGCTAGTGTAATACTTCTGGATCTGTGGCCCTGTCTAAAGGGTAAAAGGAGAAGCCTATTAGAATAAAGTCGAGGTGGGACTGTCACTTCATGGAAAAATAGAATTATGGTTGCAGATTTACCAGGTAAAAATCAGACAACAATTTTATTTTCCAAGATATTACAAACGTGAGCCATTTATCAACTTCTTACTGTTTTCAGTATGTACTATGCCCCAAGCACAATTCTAAACGCCTCTGATGTGCTCTCTTCATCTGCCCAATAACCTGATGAGAGAGGTATAATTGTGTTCAATGGAGGAGCAACCATGATTCAGTCTAAATAGCATGCCCAAGATCACACACCTCGTGGTAGGACTGGGATTTAAAGTTAGGATTTGAGTTCAGAGCCTCAGCCCCGGTGCCTTCCTCACTGGGTTTCTATGGGTAGTAAACATTTCCTCTGGGCAACATCTAGAATGCCTAGGAAACACTTCCCTTCTCAAAAGTTATATAATTAATGTCCAGAGAGCTAGAGTCAGCCGTTAGACATACTTCTAAAGAGAGGAGTGAAGTCTGTTCCTCGCTTTTTGTTTTGCCATTGGAGAAACAATCCCCACTCTCAGTCTCACACTGAGGTCAGTAACAGAGAAGGAACTAGGACCCAGGATCCAACCCTTGTCTCAGGACCCCCGTGGTCCCTGCACGGCATCAACTGATTTCTCTTTGATACTTTTTGACTGGTTACTATTTTCCAGATACTATGTCAATATAATTTGGCCCATCTCATCATATTTTCTCTCAGAACACCATGTATATCTTCATACAAACTTTATGCCCTTCAATGCTTCAATGGATCTTTATCAAATAACAGGAGCCACATGTTTAGAGCTATCTTTTTTTAGAGAAGTCATCAGAGTGATGGGTACATGCTAAACATGGGTGAATTGAGCGAAAAGTCATCGAAAAAGACACGCAAGGCAGTCCAACACAAATATCTTGCTCTCCCTTTGCTCTGAAGAATATAGTAACTTAGCTGAGATTCAACTTGGTCCTTACCATTTCAATCAATTTTCTTGCTTTCTTCCTACTGCACCCTCATTTTTCCAAAAGCAGTACCCAGGGTGATTTTTTTCATGTTTTAAACATTTATCAAAATATTCCTAATAATATAATCATTATGGGGCCCCTAATGGTCCAATTTGCTTATGATTACTGTCTTTTTTAAAAAATAATATGACATGGTTTCCCTTGATACAGGGATGGGGAACTTTTTTTCTGCCAAAGGCCATTTGGATATTTATAATATCTCTAGAGGCCCAGTGCATAAAATTTGTGTATTGGGGGGAGTCCCCTCAGTCTGGCCTGCACCCTCTCACAATTTGGGACCACTGGCTCCTAACTCCTCACCTGCCTGCCTACCTGATCACCCTTAACTACCCCCCATTGCTGTCCTGGTCACCCCCAACTGCCCCACCTGCTGGCCGGGTTGCTGCCAACTGCCACCCCTGCCAGCCTGGTTGCCCCCAACTGTCCCCTTTGTGGCCAGTCACCCCTAACTGCCCCCCAACTGGCCTGGTTGCCCCCAACTGCCCCCCCGGCTGGCCTGATCTCCCCCAGCCCCAACTGCCTCCCCACTGGCCTGGTCATCCCAACTTCCCACCCCCCACTGGCCTGGTCACCCCCATCTGACCACCCCCCCACACGCACTGGCCTGGTTGCCACCAAATGCCCCCCCACCAGCCTATGTCCAGGTTGCCCCTCACTAACCCCCTGCCAGCCTTGTCATCCCACATAGCTTGCTGTTCGGTCATTACTGTGAGGGTGTCCTGGCCAATTTGTATATTATCCTTTTATTAGTATAGATTGATTGGCATACAAAATTATTATCTCAAAACATTCAATTAATTTACCCCTGATGCCTTGGCAGAGCCAGAACAAATGATTTTATGGGCCTTATATGGCCCATGGGCTAGGTGTTCCCCACCTCTGCCTTAATAGATTAGAAACTCTCCAAAAAATGTGATAAAATTGCAGTATTTTATAAACACACTATACAATGGAAAGGTTTAGATGTACTCATAGATTTTTGACAGTAAAATATCTATTTGTGCTATTGACTTTTCTTAGACTTGTGTGTACCTTGAAGAATAATAGTCTTGTGGCTAGGGCTGAAATGCACTCATTTTATTAACTAAAAATTACAATGAATATACTTTGACCTTAAAATATAAAGTAATAACAGAAATATGAAGAAAGCATGCCACCATCATTAGTGAAAAATTTGTATTGATATAAGAATTAAAAGGTAAAATACCTTTATTTTCCACAAGAATTTCTTTAAAGATCAACCCTTTTCAAAATAATCTGAAAAGCACCCTTTAAATTTTCTCTGTTATTCTTTGTTATCTTTACCAGATTCTTTCTGAAAGTACCAATTTTATTTTAAAGTTTTAATCAATATTTCACATGGTGAAATCTTTTTCTTTGACACATGAGTTATCAAAGCATTCTTTTCTTCCCCAGGCAGCAGCTTTGAGCTGGGACTAACAATAGATCTTGTAGATACTGACCTGTCCATGTAAAGATTAGATCAGACACCATAGGAATTCTTTTCCATGTTTGTGACTCTTAAATCAGCATAAACAACACACAAGTTCTTCCATCCTCAAGGTGAGTTTTTCAAATGGTATGATATTGCTGATACCATTTGATTTTCAATATTTCAAAAACAACATACAGTTGTACAGCTGCACATTGTTAACTGGATATATACTTATTCAAATCTTTCTTTTAAACTATTTTAGGAAAGTGATTGTTTCCAAAAAAAAAAAAACACAGTGAATTTTTCTCCTTTATATATTGCCTACCCTTTAAATGGCCTATGTAATTAAATCTTTCAGGTAAAAATTAAGCGTTGTTCAACACAAACTTTCTTCTCTCTCTCTCTCTCTCTCTCTCTCTCTCTCTCTCTCTTTCAAGTTGAGGAATTTATTGTGGAAATATGAGACACCCCAAGAGACTGAAGGAAATATCCCTTCAAGCCACGTGGGGTTCTGGCCTTGACCTCCCCAGAAGGACAATAAATTGGTGGGTTAGTAACAACATTCTCTGGCAGCCACCTTGCAAGGACATGAGTTTCTCAGCCAGGACAGTCAACTACCCCCCAACAAAGGTGGGGAGGGGACAAAGACTGCTTATAGAATCCATGCAGAGGCAATAGCAGCTGTAAGGAAAGTCTAAGAGAGAGAGAGAGAGAGAGAGAGAGAGAGAGAGAGAGAGAGAGAGAGGTGGGATAGACTTTAACAAAGAGTCCCAGGCTTTTGGCACTGAGTGCCTCAAATACATTGACGAGTAGTTCTACAAAATGTCACTGAAAAGGTAAAATGCCTCATGTTTTCAAGAGTTCCCCGGGACTTCTCCTCAAATGCCACATTACACTACCAGGTGGACATGGAAGAGCCCAAAGGCCAGATTTTTTAAGAAAGAAAAACAGAAACAGGCCCTGTTGCTCTTTAAGGAAATGGAGTGGAAGGCTACTGGGACCTTTCCGCTGGTCTGTGTTCTGGAAAGCAACTTCCTTCGCAGCAGTAGCTCGCACAGCTCTCGGCGAGGGCCTCACCTCTCCTCACATGCACTTCAATGTCCTCTATTCTCCATTCAAGGGCTTTCAATTTATCATTTATTGTTGTGAGTCTTGAGTGACAGGACATATAGAATGATTTTCTTGATGTTGTGGTGATGACCTCAATGTACTCTGGGTTCACCAAGTCCTGATGAATTTGCCCCTGCACAGGGTCATCTTGTCCCTCCATGGCTGCCTGCCACCTAAGCAACCAAACTTCATATATATGAGTTACCAGGAACAGCTGGTAACTCATCTTTGAATATATATGTTTTCAAGAGTTTCTCAGCCAGGACAGTCTATTACCCCCCAACAAAGGTGGGGAGGGGACAAAGACTGCTTGTGGAATCCATCCAGAGGCAATAGCAGCTGTAAGGAAAGTCTGAGAGAGAGAGAGAGAGAGAGAGAGAGAGAGAGGTGAGACAGACTTTAACAAAGAGTCCCAGGCGTGCTAGCACACACTCTCTCTCTTTCTTTCTCTCTCTCTCTCTCTCTCTCTCTCTCTCTCAGACTTTCCTTACAGCTGCTATATATATATATATATATATATATATATATATATATATATATATAATTTCCCCCCAGGGCAGTGGGCCAAACTTCAGAAAATTTTATATATATATATATATATATATATATATATATATATATATATATATATATAAAATCAAAGATGAGTTACCAGCTGTTCCTGGATACAGAAGTGGTAACTTGGGGTTGGGTTTACATACCCTAAAAATAACTTCTTTTTCTCTCAGTATTACTAGCCATTTTCTAGTTAGATTAGTGCCAACAGAAGGGCTTTCTTCATTAAGGCACTGAGAAGAGTTATGCTGTAATGATCGAGTGCAGTCTGACATCAGACTTCTGTGGGCTTCAATCATGTCTCTGCCACTTACTTGATCTGAAGCCTTGAACAAGTCACTTAAGTTTTCTGAATCTCGTTTCATTACCCGTGTCATTGCTTGACCTATTGGCTGGTAGGAGGATTTAATGACATAATCCTGTTCTTGACACATAATAGGTGTTTTATACTTATTAGCACCTTTATTAATTATATTAGTAAGTCTGATATTCAGAGACAAACATTTGCCTAATAATGGCTCATGCTTACTTAACAGAGGAAGGATTTATTTTCACCACATTTCCCCCAAATCTATGTCTTTAAGCATCTTCTCGCTTTTGGCCGATGAGGTCTAATTGGGGAAAATAATATTACTTCCTAAGAACAGAAAGTAACTGGGGTGTAACTAATACGCTCTTCTGGGGGTTACCTTTTAAACACGAGTTTTCTTAAGCAGTCAATATTCTTTTCCCATTAGATAGCCTCAGATTTTTATGATTTGCACGTGCTGTGACAAGCCGACCAGAAGGATTCTTAAAGAAAAATGCTCAAGTTGGGCTGAGAGGGAAATTTGCTTCCGATTCAGCTCATGCACAGTAGGCTCTGTTAAGGGAGGCGGTGGCTGTCTCAGTTATTGATGACCATCTGGATGCTTCCCTGCCTTAGAAGAATTGGGTAAGTAGGAGATGAAGTCATTTTCCGAAGCTTGGCCCGCTGCCCTGCGTCCTCTTCCCTCTGACCATTCAGACGGCGGGCACCGTATGAGCAACAAAGGCAGTGCGATGCTGACATGAAAAATGGGCCTAATGAACCACGGAGATGTGTAGTACAAACAAATCCATTTCAGCGGAGGAGTTTGCATATTTTGTTCCATAAACAATCAGCATACACTCCAGAAATTAGCCAGCTTTTAATATTTTAATTAATTTGAAATGTTAAGTGGATTGTAAGTATCTACTTCCTTGTTGAAGGCTGGAGGGAAGTTAATAATGGATAGAACTTCTGAATAATGAATAGAACTTCTGGGAAGGGGATTTTTTCTGCATCCAGGAAATTGTTACACTTGAGAAATGCTTATATATGACTTCAGTACTTTTGACTTAGGGTCTGAGTCATTTCTTTACATAATTTTATAATTAAGCCGTTCTATACCATAATTTTATGCACAGTGATTCAGAAAATGTTCAGATCTACTGAATGACAGCAATATATTTTTAAAGGGGAAAGCATATAATGTAATTATTTGGAAAATTAACTGCTATGGAGAAAGACTGAAAGGATGTTTAAAGACCTAGTTCATTCTTCCCCTTGACTAGAATTCCTTTCAGAATTTCTCTTCTGTGGGAATTATTATATCTACAGTCACACCTTTATTTTAGGAGTGAAGACAGCTCTTTAAAGGATGTGCAAGTGGATTAAAAAAATGACCCTCTTTGCTCAGTAAAAGCCCCTGAAATTATGGCTTACGCCTAGCCTGCATTACCACTAGCAGGTGAAAAACAGCCATCTGCCCAGGTAGTGAATCTAAATCAGTTCCGCTCAAAGAGAAATTTTCTGTTGATTCTAAACAAATTATCCAAAGGTAAGCTCCTAAGCAAGTAGTAATCAGAAAGTTGATTTCAAACAAACAAACAAACAAACAAAAAACAAACAACAAGAGCTCTCTACCATCTTCCCTTCATCCTCATCTGTCTGGAGAGCGTGTTTCTAAGTTACGCAGCCTACGGTGAGCCAGCAGCTAGCCTTTTGCAGAGACTACTTGCAAGTTTATGCCACAGGGTCAGACGTCCGCAAAGGTGAACAATTGCCCTCCTTCTGCGATGATGAAATGTACCTATCATTCTCCATCTGCAATTCCTCTGCGTCCCATGGTGTCTGTTCTCAGAGACATGTTCCTAAAGCTTGGAGCCTAACAGCTTGTAAAAGAGCTGCCCTCCAATAAACTCAAAAGCTTTTTTACCCTCCTCACTGCCAAGCACATCACATTTCCTTAGTGTAGGAATAACTACCGTTCAACCACAGCTCCTAAAAGTGAAAAAACCTACATACCACCTATGGGTTTATGCTATGTTCTAAATCATGTCGGTAAAAGTTTAAGAATCTCAGGTCTTCCATCCAGCAGGCTACTTTAAAAATATTTAGAAGAAACTACTAAGAAGAGACTATAAATGGATGAAATTGTCGAATATTCTTTTAGAGAGGGTATTATGATTTTATCGTTGAAAGAAAGAAAACCTTCAGAAATAAGATAGCCTCTGGCAAAGGAAAATTTCCCATGGATGGTTTTTAGGGGTTTCTGGGTTGAACAGGTGTATGGAAGCAACTCCTCTGTGTATACATATTGCTGTTTGTGCCAGATATGATGGATTGCTGTAGTTTTGCAAAGTCATGCTTTATGTCTTTGTGAGATGAATCACAATTCAAAACACCCATGACTTCTCTTCTTCCATATGCCTGAAATAACGGTGACATGTCTAAAATACGAGGATGTGTGATAACATGCTACATTTGAGGTATTTTGTATATTAAAGAGTATTCAATACCAATGCATAGAAGACTGAAGTTTTTCATGGATCTTGGTATCTCACCTTTCTCAAAATTTTAAGATGTGCACCTCTGAGCGTGTTTGCTAGTTCCCTAATGATACTGTGTGCTAAAAATTCTAAAAATGCTAATGTCTGTATAAAGGAATGAGCCCAGATAACTTTGAGTTGCTTTGGAGACATGGAGATTTTTAAAAAATATATTTTATTGATATTTCACAGAGAGGAAGGGAGAGAGATAGAGAGCTAGAAACGTCGATGAGAGAGAAACATTGACCAGCTGCCTCCTGCACACCCCCACCAGGGATGTGCCAGCAACCAATGTACATGCCCTTGACCGGAATCGAATCCGAGACCTTTCAGTCCGTAGACCAATGCTCTACCACTGAGCCAAACCGGTTTTGGCGACATGGAGCTTTTGTATTCCTTTATCTGAAAATTGTGATCTGAGGGCTCTGCTCCTTCCCCGGGTCCCCAGTTCATGGGACTGCTCTTGTGATCACTGTCCTCCACAAGGAACAGAATGCTGTGTGCTGTCCACCCCCAGGCTTTTAGCGGCATTTGTACACACATCCTACTGTGCCATTATCTTCAAGCTGAGGCAACCGTTCCCTTGATTATCATTTCGTACCCCGCACACTCACATCATTCCTGGCACAGAGTAGGTGTTCAAAGCTTATTTTGAGCGAATGAGAGAAGGAACAAGGACCACTGTGGCAGCTGACCCCAAGAGTCCCACAGGCCCAATGATTTAGGAAGAGGTTACAGAGAAGACTTTCCTGCTAGCCTTGCAGCAGCTCCATCTGCCATATCTCGAGTTCCTATCTGATGACCAAGATGGCATCCTTCTGATCATCTATCTTCTCCCATATTCCCAGCTGACTCCGTTTTATATTCTCTTTAGCACAACACATCCTTTTCCAGCTTTCCAGTTTCCAAACAATATTCTATGTCTTCTGAAATCTACAGTCTGTGATGAACTAACATTCATATAATCATTATCACAGTCTCATCAGAGACAGTTATCGTCACTTGTTTCCTTAACAGACCATGCCTGTCCCTTTAAACCATTGTTTTCCCTTTCAGATGGAGGACTGCAATATCCTACAACCCACTTTTCTCACTGTTCAGACATGAATTTGACATTCTCCTCATTTCCCACTTTCAGATAAGTACTCCTGTCTCATTGAAAAACCTGACATCTGTGATTGTAGGCATATTGTAAAAGATTATGTAAATATATTCAGGATGGAAATCCCCACATAATTAGATTTTTCTTTTATTTTTCTCTGTAAATTTCTACATTGTTGGAATTTATAATAATATGCATGTATTATTTTTTCCCTGAGAAAGCTATTTTTCACATTTTTTCTGTTTCACTGAGGTGTCACTACACATATCACATTGTATAAATTTGAGGTATGTATTTTTGAATTGATACACATATATTGCAAAATGAGTACCCAATTTTGTTAACACCTTCATCATGTCACACAATTAGTATTTTTTAATTTATTTTTTGTGGTGAGAACGTTTAAAATCTCCCTTCTAGACTTGTCGGTTTATAATATAGTATTATTAACCATAATCACTAAACTGCACATTAGATCTCCAGAACTTATTCATATTATAACTGGAAGTACGTACCTTTAAGCAGTAACTCCCCACTTCTCTACACCCCCACTCCAGCCCGCAGTGGCCACCACTCCACTCTGTCTTTATGTGTTCCACTTTTTAGATTCTACTTATAAGTGAAATCATACAGTACTTGCCCCTCATTTGACTTTTTCACTTAGCGTAATCCTCTTTGGTTGTGTAATCTCCCCCATGTGCACCCACTGCAGGGGAGGCTGATGGGAAACGATTGGGTTGGGCTGAGGCGGGGGGGGGGGGGGTAAGGCAGGTACACAGCTGAGAGGTGGGGGAGCTACATTTGAGTGTGGTGGCACATGCCAGTGACAGAAGGCAGGGCCTGACCTGGGGCCACAGCAGCTGCAAGGTTTCTGGTGTTTGGCCTGCTTCCCCCTGGCTGCAGTTTTCCCCGGGCCTGTGCAATGCCGTGGCCACCAGCGGAGAGGGCCATGCCAGAGGCATGCAAGTGCTCAGGTGGGGGGGCCAGCCCAGAGTGTGCATGTGACAGTGGGGGTTCTAGGTGGCTGCTTACCCTGGTGCAGCCACAGAGGTCTGAGCTGGCTGCCAGGGTGGTTTCTGGGGCTCCCCAGGGGCAGGAAGAGGAAGTGGGCAGGGACTTTGGAGGCTGGCACCAGCGAACGTGCATACCTGTGGGGGGAGGCTGGGGGAATCTGCAGGGTGGCGTGGCACCGGTGTGGCCCGTGGCTCCTTTCTCAGCGGTGAGGCCGCTGTGCTTGTCTGTAGGCCAGCTCACGGGGAACCACACTCCCACTGCGTGGCTTCTACTGATAGGCGTTGCTTCTTTTTCTTCCTTGTTTCTCAGTCTTTACAAGTGTCAGCTGTGTTTTTGATGTTTACTTTTTCTGGTGTTAATAGTATCACATTGGTTTTATTCATTCAAAATCCCCTATATATAGGAACAGGGCATCCAGTGGTGACCATGACAGAAAAAACTGCTAGTCTCACATGACTTAACTTCTAGTGGAGAGAAAATAAGGAACAATTAACATTTTAAATATATAATGTCAGATAACGATAAGTGGTAGGAAGAAAAATAAAGCAAGACAACGTGATAGAGCAAGGGTGCTGTTTTACATTAGGAGGATCATGAAAAGGGTTCTTTGATGGAGCGGAGAGGTTATTAATGAAGTTTTTTTCAGAAACAGGTGAATGCATGAGAAAGATAAGTGAGCAGGAGAAATGTCCTTGATAGAGCTTTTACTTTTATAGCTTCTTAGGGCTGCTGTAGACAAGCATACAACAGATAACCCTCCTCCCTGCAAAACATAGATAAATACGATAGATGTTACATTATTTTGTTTAACATTAAAAGTTAGATTTTATAAGACTAGGTCTGTGAGCCAAGTATAAAGATGATAGCCTTTCAATAGTCTCTAGTTTGCAGCATCTAGCTACAGAAATAGGATGCCCTCTGGTTAGACATCATTGCATTTTAAGATTTTTCCCTCTCACCACCACCACAGAAAAGAACCCATATGATTTACTATGATCAGTTATAATTTTCATTAAAAAAGTCATTTCTATGTTCTAAAATGGCGGTATATATTTGAATGCTCGATTCACCAAAAGAGGTACTTATTCATTCACAGGCAGTAATTCTAACTTACTTTTTAGTTATTGTGTTTGAACAGTGTGAGTATCCTAGGACAAAATAACAGAGAAATCAGCAAACCAGAAAATAAACTCTTTCTAATACAGAGGGGAAAATAATAGACATTGTTGGACTTTTTCATTTAATGTAGATTATAATTTAACTTCAGAGAGCCTCATTAATAAAATATTTTTGCAGACAAGTTGAAAAGGTGACTTTCTGTAAATCATTGGAGAGGGGAACAAAAAAGAAT
The DNA here is from genome assembly GCA_963924515.1 of Vespertilio murinus. NCBI lineage: Eukaryota > Metazoa > Chordata > Mammalia > Chiroptera > Vespertilionidae > Vespertilio > Vespertilio murinus. The sequence continues at coordinate 54,088,176 of OZ004705.1, forward strand.
GCTGTAAGTATAGGTCCCACCCATGCATTACATCATCTATAAGCCCGGAGAAGCAAGAACTGATTAGGGCGCCTCTAAACGGGTCATTAGTTAAACAGAAGGCATGTGGCTAAGAAAGCCATTTACTATTTTTTTCCTGTAGAATGTTTTCCTAATGCATGGTACAACCTAGGCGACACAATGAGAGCAATTTAGATTTTCATTTTATTTCTTTAAAAGGTAAAAAGCAAGGCTTTAAGAGCTATCATTAAAAAAAAAATAAGCCCAAGTTTATTCAGAAAGAGTCTTTACCATAATTATTAAATAGAAAGAATAAATCTATCAGCTAACAAAGAGATGGACTAAATCCAAACGGATTGCATCACGACCACAATGTACCTTAAATCTCAAACAAACAAAGGCAGTTTTGTTAGGTGAAGTGCTCTTTCTCTCAGGACTACTTTTTTTAATTGCTTCTGGTTTGACAAGTAAATAGGGTAAAAACACAAAACAAAAAACAACCACATTGCTGGTTTTGTTTGCTAGACCTTCTGATAATTGCAAAACAGTGATAAATGTTTGAAACTGTATTAAAGTTCACTGTATTAAAGTTCAGTGTACCACCACTTACAGAAAAGTATATAGTTATGAGTATATATATATATATATATATATATATATATATATAATTTCCTTACTTTTCGGTAAAAATACTTTTAGCATAGTTCTAATTGATTCAGTTCAAGCCAGAGCACTAAGCCTACGTTAAGTACTTTTTATAAAGCAGGGGCTCCGTGAAAGGTGGGATATGAAGATACTGAGGTTTGACAGCTGGCCTCTAAGGGTTCGGAATTTAGTGCGGGAGAAAGAGGTTTAAAGCAATTAGCCATAAAGTAAGACATAATGTATTAAGTGCTGTACTATAGACACTAAGTGACAGGAGAGCGGAGAAAACGGAAGAATTGGTTCTGACGAGGGAAGGAAAAAGATTCCTCAAAGTGGCTTTTGAGCTACTTCGGTTGGAAAACTTCAGATTTGGATAGGTATTTGACTTCCTTCCCTGTGTCTCTGACTATTCTTTTCACAGTTTGCCCAATGAGTCCAATCAGTAATGTGCCAGGAATTATTTAAGAAGTTGGAAATGAAAATGTCTGAAACGTAACTATTGCTTATACTAGATGTCTGTGTGATGATCAGATTTCATGTCTTTCTGTGCTAACTCTTCAAGTATGTCTCCAGTCCAGATATTGCCCACATGGCATCGCTGCATCTCCCCCTGGCTTTCTAGCTCTCTCATCCTGGATGCTGTGCTCCACACAAACTCCAGATTTCCAAATTAAGATGTACTTTTCCTCAAAATCTACATCTCTAAATTTTACAAATATGAAGTGAGCGTCTAACATGGGTCTTGTTCCTACGACATAATTTCATTTACTCGTTTAAATTTGACCCTCTGAGTCACGTTTGCCTGTGACCTCTGATGCGATTCTCACCTGGGCTCTCCATGTCCCACGTGCAGCGCACGATTGTTGCCAATTAAGGTTTCCCCAGGTTCTTTCAAAGGTAGCAAGATCCTCAGGTCAGGACTGCTTTCATATGTTTATTTTATCATTTCTCCACCACACATACAGCTAACCAATAGCTAACCTGGCAGGATTGTTCTCTAGTCTTCAGGGTAGTGTGTGTGTATGTGTGTGTGGGGGGGGGGGAGTATTTTATATCCTAATAGTAGCTCTCATGGTTATTATGAAGATTAAATAAGAAAAATGAATAGACAGCACTTATTAACTATATTATTATTCTAATGGTCTACGATTTCACCTTTGACATCTACTTAACAGCTGGCAGTTTGTCACAAAAAGAATCAGGCAAGAAATATAAATGTTTAGGGGAAAATATCATTTATGAGTAGAGTCATCCCCCAAATGCACCTCCTGCAGTATTATAAATACAACCCTCTTTGGGGCTGAGAGGCAGGTGATTCAGGGCAACAAGATGTTCTATAGCAGTCCTGGAAGGCTGGTCAAATGTCTTGATTAATTGCTGCTTTTGAGGCAGAAGGACACACAAAACCGTGAACAAACACCGGACTTCCAAATAAGCTAGCATCCAACACAGCTCCAAGCCAGCTGAGCTACTCAGCTATAAACTGGAGGTACTTACTTGTCTTAAAGTCATCAAAGAGCTTAGCCAGCCAGCAAATGATAACAATAAACAGCTAACCACCCATGAAACAAGAAATCAGAATTTGCTACTTGTATGCATGCTTAAGCCAGGAGAGATGCCAGTCAATGAGCTTAAAACAAGAGAAAAAGAGGGGTGGGGAGGGGGGGAGGCTTCGGCAACTGCATGATGGCATTTAGAATCTCCATTAAGACCCAGGGAAATGTGCCCAGTGTGTACACAGCGGAGGGGAGCATAGCTCTTGGGGGCTCTGGGAAATGAGCTTCCTGCAATGAAGCAGGGCAATTAACCTAAAGCAGATTCTGGCTGCTAAGTGGGGTAGAAGTGCCTTTTTTGGGGGGGGAGGGGAGGGGCAGTCAGAGGCTTCCCCTGATGTGCTCCGGCTGGCATTGTTCCAACAAATTGGAGTTGCCTGGGTTCCACAGTCCCCAGCCCCCCTCTGCCCACCCTCCCCTCCACCAAAGGATTCTAAAGGCCTCCTTTATGTCCTTATGCATGGGAGGCTACACTGAGAGGACCTGAGAACTTATGGGAGTGGCTTGGAGAAGAGGCAACTGGATCGCTTGGAGAGGGAGGGTAGGGGTGTGGTTCTCAGCCCCTCTAGATTCTGTGTTTAGCTCACAGTTCGATTATTTACTGAAAATGAGAAAGAGAATCGTGTGTTTTAGCCCTTGATTAAAGAGAAGGTAACGTTTTGTTAGGAAAGTCAGCTGCGGAGATTCAGTCTGAATGTGTCTGGGCTGCCGCCGAAGGGTTTTGATTTGGCTAATCACAGAGGTCCTCCTTGAATACTAACTAAGGAGTCCAAGCAGAACAAATTCATTCCTGATGAAGTCTTGCAGCCGACAACGTGGGATAATTTGAATCACAACCTGTAAAATTTGATCAGGATGGAATTAAACGACTCTCTCAGAGTGATTTGGCAAGTCTATTTTCACTGTCATTACAGCGAAAGTGGGCAGCCCATGAAGGGCCATGCTCATCTGCCATCTCACTCAGTCCTGCTGCCAACGGGGATTCTGAAGGTCATGCCACGAGAATGTTTGCTAGCCTGGGATCTTTGTTGTAAAGATATGGTACAACACTCACATCTTGGCTTCATTACTACTAGTCTCCATCATTTTCAGAGGTGTTCACATCTATTTAGGGTCCATTAATGCTAGGACCACCTCTTGAAGGTGATGTTACTTTTGCATTTGCTGTTATTTGTATGAAACATAATTTCTTCCTATTTCTCCTATACTTTACACCTCAGACAGTTTAAAGAGCACAGTGTACATGAAGAAAAAAAATTGAAAATTAGCATAAAAACATCAACTCCAACCTTGAACTACCCTAATCCGAAGGTAGAATTGTTTTAAGTGGCCTTGATTTAAAAAAATGAATAATTCACTTCTGTTCTCAAAGCTTTCTGGTCAAGCAACATCAGCTTGGCTTTCTGAGGTTAGGGCAGGAGTTAGGGATGGAGCCAAACAGGGGACTAAGACTTCTCAAATTCCAGTCTAGTAGCTGTGATTTCTCCTGTTGAAACAATTTGTACCATAGTAATAAAAGTGTTTAACAGTTGCAAGAATATGTTAAAAATCAGTATTAGAACTGAAACATCTGAAAAGATTTATTTTAACATTATGGTCTTCGACTTACTCTCGTGGATACAAAGCTAGATGTGGGAAGTTCTGACAATGTTGTGTAGGGCATAGCTAATCCAATTTTAGAGAACAAGTGTAATGGTAATGAGAGGGCTCAGAATGCAGTTGTTTGCAAAGGAAAGGAAGGTGGAAAAGAAAAAAAAGGAGTATGCAAGATACATATCATAAGAAAAACTACTGAGACTCAGAGAAATGGGGTGAATGGGAAATTTAAGAAGACTAGAGAGGAGGTGATCAAAGAAAATCCAGTATAAAAATTACCACATTTTGGCAACAAAGTAATTCTATATAATATGCAAATTGGCCATCATCCCAACACACAAGATGGCCACCCTGTGTGGACAAAAGTTGGCCACCACAAGATGGCTAGCAGAGGAGGGCATTTGTGGGTGATCAGGCCAGCAGGGGAGGGCAGTTAGGGGCAATCAGGCTGGCAGGGGAGTAGTTAGGCATTGATCAGGTTATCAGGGGAGTGGTTAGGGGATGATCAGGCTGGCAGGCAGAAATAGTTAGGGGCAATCAGGCAGGCAGGCAGGCAAGTGGTTGGGTCCAGCAGTCCTGGATTGTGATAAGGATGTCTGAATGCCTGTTTAGGCCCAATCCCATTGGGGGTCCCAGATAAGAGAGGGTGCAGGCTGGTCTGAGGACACACAACCCCCACTACCCACCCCACCCCACCCACACACACATTTTGTGCTTTGGGCCTCTAGCATTAGATAGATAGATAGATAGATAGATAGATATAGATATAGATATAAATTTCTTCATTGATTAAGGTCTTACATATGTGTCCTATATTTTATTGATTCATCTTAAAATTTGCTAAGTATCTGGTAACAAAGGAAATATTGCAAGAGCCAGGATTTAAGCTCTTGACTTCTCATAGCATGGAACAGCGTCTCAGTTTGAGTTAGTTCTCCAGCAGAATTGTTTTTATAGGTTCACTGAGGCATGCAGGGCATGCTAAGGAGAGGTCAAGGGAACTGAAGGCTGAAAGTTATATTTACTTACAAGTGCATATGACAATGACCATGCTAACCATTTAAAACATTCTCTAAATTCAAAGATAATTCCTTTTAAATTGGTCTTTGCTGTTCTAAAATACAGCAAAAAAATTCCCAGGGTAGAATTTTTTCCCACCATTGGCAACATTCATTCAGAGATAAGGATAGAGATGATGCAATAGCCTAGGGAAAGTTCAGGCTTTTTCCTAACAACTACCCAAAACTTAAACTACCTTTTTAAACTCATGCTTGAATATTATTTTATATACAGTTATACACATAAATGTTTTGTATATGTATATACTAGTATACAAACAAACTATGCATATATTACCACTTATATTTGTGAAATATAAGACTCATAAGAGATGCTAAAAGAAGACATGTTTATTCTGAGTCATGTACCCTGTTTTCCCGAAAATAAGACAGTGTCTTATATTAATTTTTGCTCCCAAAGATGCACTAGGTCTTATTTTCAGGGGATGTATTATGTTTCCATGAAGTAGGTCTTATTTTCGGAGGATGTCTTATTTTCAGGGAAACACGGGTAGTACTAGAATACAAAAGAAGAACTTTGTCTCCTCTGTAAAATCCTATGTCAGCATTGATTTAAGGGAGAAAGAATGATTTTTAATAAGTTTGAAAGCATTTTTACATGTTGTTACACTTAACAAATCACAGTACTTATTTGCTACAATTTATTAATAAGTTGTAGAAAAATGCACTGAAAATGAAAATCTTCTTTTAGGCAAATTGGAGGGCATTCTAAGTGCTATTCAGATAAAATGATAGGGCCATTTAGTCTTTGATTTACTGAGACAAATGCCATGTTACTTGCTATCTCCTTGGCTTTAGAATATTCACCTGGAAATGGTGGACTAGTTAAAATTAATTCAGAGATTGGTAACATCCATAATTAATATCATATATGGTAATGACATTTTCTTTTATACATTGTAATGGCAACATTAAAATGAGAATATTTTTCCCTAGCGTGTTTGGCTCAGTAGATAGAGCATTGGCCTGAGGATTTAAGCATCCTGGGTTCAATTCTGGTCAAGGGCACATGCCAGGGTTGCAGGCTCAATCCCCAGTAGGGGGCATGCAGGAGGTAGTCAATCAATAATTCTCTCTCATCATTGGTGTTTCTATCTCTCTCTCCCTCTCTCTTCCTCTCTAAAATCAATAGAAAATATATATTTAAAAAATTTTAAAGATAATATTTTGTTTTTGATAGCCTCATGTTGAGCCCAGAGATAAAGAAATATTGAGTATGAGAAAGATTGTGGATCTTTTGGAAAACAGTCAGCAAATATTTTGAGAAATATCTACACATTTTTCAAATCCCTGGCAAATTCATGCCTTCAGCTATGATAAAATTGCCTTTCTCATGGGGTATACCTCTTCCCTTTAGTTTCTCTGTAGTGCTTGTAACAGTTCAGAGGCCCTTTCTTAACATTCTTCCTTCAGTTCCTGTGAAGTTGCATTTACTTTCTCTCTCACTGGCATGCCTTCTTCATTTCCTGTTTCAGCTCCCCGTCCCTTTACTACTGTCTAAATGGGCCCTCTGCAAAGTGTCCATTCTGTTCCTGCTCTTTGTCCCTTACACTTTTTCGTATATTCCTATGGCTTCAAATATTACTGCTAAGTTAAAAATCTTTAATCTATTCCTTTAGAAGCAAACCACAAGCTCTGCTACTGGACTGTGGAGTTCCATTTGCCTGGACTCATCAAAGACCAATAAGTCATGAACATAAGTTTGCAGCCAAAAAAGTAAGGATTTATTAAGGAGATGGCACCATGCCCAGCACCACAGGTGAGCTCATGCTCCAAGACCTGGCTCCCCATTGGCTTCCAAGGGATGGGTTATAGAGGGGGGAAATCATTAGTCGTGGTGAATAATGGAATATGGGTCCTGGTTTCTACTGAGTGGTTGGTGCTAGGACAGCAGGTCATTGATCACTGCACCGCACAGCTCATGCCGTTAGCCATGGAGTTGCTCTGTCCAATTTTGCAAGGATTTGTTTTGTGAGATTGTTCTGATTTCCTGAGTCCAGAGCGAAAGCATAGCTGAAGCCACAGTATTATGTTTAACTCTGTCTCAGTAGTCAATATACACGGTATCTTGTTCCCAAGACTACTGGTTGTTGACCAGTACCTCATTGCCCTGAGGGCTTAATGATTAATCAAGAGAGAAGGAGGTGGCTGAGACAGTGTCTTTGGGAGATTTGTTTTCCTGGAGTTGATAGTAATTCTAATTTGGCCAAGTTTCATCTTAAAAATAGTAAGGTTGTAATAGGTTTATCATTTAAACCATACTAAGAGATAAAGAATAAGTGAATACAGCTAAAAACTGGTTTGGCTCAGTGCACAGAGTGTCGGCCTGCGGACTGAAAGGTCCCAGGTTCCTTTCCTGTCAAGGGCATGTACCCTGGTTGCAGGCACATCCCCCCGTGGGAGGTGTGCAGGAGGCAGCTGGTTGATGTTTCTCTCTCATCGATGTTTTTAGCTCTTTGTCCCTCTCCCTTCCTCTCTGTAAAAAAAAAAAAAATCAATAAAAATGTATTAAAAACAAAACAAAACAAAAAGAATAAGTGAATACCTAAGAAAGTCTTCCTTGTTCTTCTTTTGTTTTTAATTTTGTGGTGCTAGAGTGGCCGTAGAAAAAAAAATAGAAAAATAATTAATTCAAAATGTATGGGAAATGAACTTGTGTGAGACAGAAATGACCAGGTAAATAGGTCCCTTAGCCCTGAAACAAAATGTTAATCATCACCTTTAAGGCTATACATATTTTAGAGGTATTGATAGCATTATCCTAAGAGCAAATATTTACTTACTTGGAATCCAGTGCTTCCCTGCACACTAATTTTGATCATAATTCATATTATCTATATATGAACATTCTTTAAAACTTTTAAAAACTAAATAATATTTACATGCTGCCAGGTTTATATGTCACCCCAGAAACGGTGTTGCCTAGTGGTTATCCCATCAGATCATACCCTTCCCAGCAGGTCGTGTCCTTTCTAACCTTGCTCTCTACAGCAGAAGACCTCCCTCACAAAGGAGTCTGTCTGGGGAGGAGGTTGCTCAGAGATGCGTCACCTGTTGAGGGTAGGTTTTCTCACTGAATCACCAATTCGGATTTCCAGACTCTCAGGTGGATTGGAGGTGTCACCTTGAAAGGGTAGGTGGCATTCTGCTGCTTACTGTGTTTTTCACACAATGCAGCCCTTGAGCATGTCCCTTCACAGGAAGACTCAGTTGCCTTTTGCTGTCTTCCCAGGAGCGAACAAAGAAGAGTCAGGTTTTGAATTTTCTAACTTGATTGAACCATCTATCACCTGGCTGCAAAGCTACCATATGCTGTACACTTTCCAATTGCCTTTAGACTTGCTAAGTGCATTTATAGGCTGAGAACAGTGGGGGAAATGTGGTAAACGAAATGAAGTCTTTCCCACACTGCCCCTTTTATTATTGTGCTATTTAAAAAAAAAAGGCTGAGGTAGATGTGTCTTTTAATGAGAATCGCCAGGAGGTCTGAAGTCAAATAGCCTTCTCTTTTTCTCAGGTCCCCAGTGCAGGACTCCCTTACCACGCTGACCCTGCAGTGTGGCCCTGGAGGGAGCTTCAATAGCCTTACGGACTGACTTCCTTCTGAAGGGACTTTGAAAAGTGACAGTGAAGCCAGCATGCCTCCATTCAGGCTCCATTGTCCAAGGTTGTACATGTCAGCTTTGCTGGAAAGCAAAAGGCAGTCAAGTTCGGTGGCACTGTAGGAAGCTGGTCCCAGCCACTCCAATCCGTCTGTGGAGCTTACAAGGTTCAACACTCACCTGACTGCAGGTTGGAGGTGAGGGGGTTTATACCTCTGGGTGCTTTCACACACACCCCATGACAGGTACTGCCCAGAGCAGCTATGGAGTGAGGAACTGCCCCGGCTCCTCCCCACATGGCAATGCCAATGCCTCCTCTGTCATCGCAGCCTCACGACACCTGGAATGGGCTCTCAGACACCTGGTTAGTGTGACAGTGACTTCACCAATTGTTCCTTGTATTTCGTCTTACATAAACCAGTGGGGAAATAATGTCACCCTTTGCTTTATTTTTAGTTCCTTCCCGCATGAATTTCAAAATCCATAACACAGAAGACATCGGTGCTGGGGGGAATGAAGGCAGAGGAAAGAAGAAAAAGCAGGCAAGGGGATGGCACTTAAAGAGAAATTGTTGACAGTCAGCATTTCAACAGATATCTGTAAAAAGATCACACTGGAGAAATACGGTAATGAGAATTTAATGTCAAAATAATTGTAATTTTATGCCCAACTACACTCAACATGACGAAGAATTCTCTTAGTCTTAATTAGAAATAGGTGGGGGCATTTTAATTTTATTCCACAAACTGCATAGCTCCTGGAACGAACCGCCTCCCAGAGCAATAGATAATAGAAAAACATGACTGAGTCAGGTGTACCAGAGAACATCGATAGCATCACACTGATTCCTTAACGCCCCGCACTGGAGCGGCATCTCAGTCTAGCTGGTGGTAATTATAATGCCATGTTATCTCTCTATTCGACTGGAAGGCTTGACATTTCACGTATGTTACTGTACAATCATCTTACTGTGAATGAATTCCATGTACAAATGGCAAAGGAAGGTTGAAGAACTGATGTGGATACTTTTTTAATCTGTTACTCCTGAATGAGTATCTCAAAGAAATTGCGTGCAGCTTCACCGTTTAAGGATTTTTGTAAACTGGAGACACAAATATACCTTTATATCGGTATGTTCATCTGACATTTACTTATTGTAGTAACGCATCACCCTACCCTGCTCCTGCCCTCCTTTTTAATGATCCACAGAGCCACTTAGCATTCGGCCAAGGACAGCTGAACAAGCTTGATTAAATTTTAACCCTTTTTCACTCACCTGAAACTGGTAACTCCTAGCCTCCTCCCCTCAAAACCTCCTGGAGCCTTCCTGAATCTAAGCATTGTCCAAAGAAAATCAGGTTTCTTGATAAAGATAAAAAATTACTTTTCCTCCTCATACTTTATTTTCCTCTCTTCTAAGACACACTCTAACTTACACTCAACAGTGCCTTGAACATTATGTTCATAGCTGGTTCTGGTTGAAAAACTTACTTTTACCCATATTAAAAATATATGGAGACTTAAAATCTAGAATAATAAAATTAAAACTAGAAAAGAAACACACCCAACATCTCCAGGGTGGGCACAGGTTTTCATTCATGTGTAAGTTGGTGTGAGATGCAGCACCCTCTCCCGGGTCTGGGAAGCTTGCCTACCTTCTACCCTGTAGGAGAAGGCCTATTGGAAAAGTGAGAAGACCCCATGTCTTAGATAGACTCATAGAATCACTAGAGGTCCGATGCACGAAAATTTGTGCAAGAGTAGGCCTTCCTTCCCCCTGGCACTGGCTTCTGTCTGGCACCCTGGTATCCCTCTGGCCCCGGCTTCGTAAGGAAGGACATCCGGAAGATGTCCTGCCTAATTATTATATTACCTTTTTATTATTATAGATATCTGACATTATGAATGAAGAAAACATAGGCACTGCTAAGGTAAACTAATACCTTATTGTCTTATTTGCATAATTAAGTTTTATAACTAAGATCAGAAAGTCTTGATTTACTGATTGTTGGTTTGTTTTAAAAGGTGACCCATGATATGCCAAATTGAGGTTGTTTACAATGTTTGACACCATTTAAAAAGTGTTAACAGTGAATGAATGATTCCTCTGAAATTAATTTATGATTATGGTATGATAAACATATGAAAATATGAAAGGTGAGCTCCTCAGTTTTAAATTTACAACTTTGGATTTTTAAAATCAATACTCAATGTTACACTGAATTCCGATGTACAAAATTGGACTAAATACATGCTATTTCTCACTTTAATCTTTTAATTGCCAATCAAAGTTACAGACTTTGAATACCATGGTAACTCCTAGGCTTCATGTATTTTGAATGTTTCTTTCCCTCAAAACTATTTTTTGAGGACTACCACCATGTGCCAGACACAGCTTTACATGTTGAGAATAGGGGATTGAATAATGGAAACAAGACTGTCTGCCTCCTCAAAGCTAACTTTCCAGTAAAGGGAAATAGATGATAACTAGTTAAATATGTAGATATCAGGTAGTGGTGAGTATTTAGGAGAAAAACAAAGCTGAAAAGACCCACTGAGAATGTGATATTTGGAAATAGAACAGAAGGAGGAAAGAAAATGAGGCATAAAAATATACAGAGGTGGAGGGAGCACTAGGAAGAGGGTACCACAGAGCAAAGGCCCTGAGCCACACATGAATGATTAGTAAGGAGGCTAGTGTGGCTGGAGTGGAGTGAAGGATGGGACTCATCATCTGAAAGTGGTTCCGTGTTGCAGATCCTGGAGGGCCACCATTAGAACTGACTTTATGTTTGAGTGAGATGAGAAAGTTAGTTAGTAGTTTCACACCCAAAATTTTCACTACCTGAATACATAAATTTTATTTTAGCATCAAGATTTACTTGACAGTTACTCTTTCCAGTTCAAAACAAGGCCAGTACCCATGGCTTCCGCTTTCTCCCTGAGTCAGGAAAGAGGGTTGTATTGTATTGTGCCACATAACTATTCATACTGTCAGAACCTATAGGAATATTAACATTCATGCTGTCAAAACCTATAGGAGTATGAGCATTTGATGAAGGACACTGGAGATAAAGCAATGTAAAGGAGGCTTAAATTACACCCAGAAAATCTAGATATATTTCTCATCCTGATGATCTCTATCTAGATAGGCCTCTTGGGGAAGTTGGCTGATCACAAGGGTCGGGTAAAGAAGTGGGTGGGATCCAGACCTTCTTCCCAGAATGAGAATCAGGGCTGGCCAATGGGGTCTGATCCTTCAGGACAGCCTGGGGACTAAGGGGAGGGAGCGCGTGCTTGGCAGTGACCACTTAGAACAAGGAGACCAGCTTCCTGCCTGCTGATCCCTGAAGGTCTGGACTTTAGAAGAAGGATCTGCCATAGGCCCAACTATGAGGTCGATATGGAATCACTGTTCTCTTCCAAATGAGCCTAAAGCACTTCCTCTTCAGATGAAACGCTACCCATTCCGCATCATTGGCACATAGTTTCTATTTTTTTTTTACTCATAATTGAAAATAAAGGAGCTTGGATTTAAACACATGATGAAATATTTTCTGTCTTTCCACACAGAAAGGGCACAATGTTTGTGGGTGTGGCCAATGCTAGATGACTCAATAGGAAGACAGACAGCCTGATGAAGTCACAGCTTTTTTGTTTGTTTGTTTTTTGGTGTGGTTTTTTTTTTTATTTGTTTGTTTTTTTAGAATGGATTTTGAGGATATTAGGCTAAGTGAAATAAATTAGACAGAAAAAATATAAAAAGTGACTTTGGAGACTTATTTTACTTCTTACAATTATTTTACTACATAATAGTTATTACTTTCTACTTTTTCTCTATGGAAGGACACTAAATTTTTAGGGTTAAGTTCTATAAGGAATTTACTTATTGACTCACTCGAGTTAAACTATATCCCTCTTTCAAGCTGAATAGATGTTTGTTGTGGATAGCATAATGATATTATCATATAATGCTTACCAACAATATGTTTTGAGTATCCTGCTGATCAAATTTTGGGTTGCAGCAATTTGTGGTATAAGAACAAGCTAATGTTGCATGAAAAAAATAGTTCAGCAACTTCTCTTGAGACTACAAATGTGACAGAAAATACCTAGTCAAGACTAATTGATGGTTAATAATTAATTCATGTTCATGTCGCTAGCATACTTACTATTTATTAAATGTCAAACTCTACAGTGTGGAGATAATTTGAAACTTCAAGCATTTCCATCATAAATTACCATGTTTTTATAAAATTAAATGCATCCTCAGTTATAAGGCTCAATTATTTTTGGTGAAATTAAAAGCAAACAATCTATAAGCACCACAAATTTTAAACAGCACTCTGACTTCAGAGATGTTAGAATATTAAAATACGTGTGCTTTGGATCAATGAGATACCATAAAATTAAATAATACATTCAACTAAAAGTATCATTGATCTACTAGGTATTAGGTACTGTAAGAGGCACTGTAGTCATACCAGATAGAACTAATACATATAAACTCTGTCCCTAAACTTTAGTATTTCAAAATAAATAAAAATTAGATAAAAAGTTACTAAGTGATTAGAGCATCAACCTGCAGACCAAAGGGTCTCAGGTTCGATTTCAAGTCAAGGGCTTGTGCCTGGTTGGGGAGATACGTCTTTCTCACATTGATGTTTCAAGTACATTAATTTTTTAAAAAAAAAAGTTGTGCAGTGCTTTAATATGGAAAATATAAATTAATGTTTAAGTTGAAACCCAATTGATAAATAGATGCTAGCCAGATAGCGTCAGGAAAGGTATGCTAGCTAAAAGGATTAGACCAGAGGGAAAAGAAATAGAGTGTTTCTGAAAAACTTTAACATGGCCAGTACATACTGTTTGGCCTATAAAGTTTAAGTGCCAATAAATACAATTAAGGAGACAAAAAGATACAAGTGGCTGATGAGGGTTGATAAGAAAAAGTAATGAGCCGAAACCCGTTTGGCTCAGTGGATAGAGTGTCAGCCTGCAGACTGAAAGGTCCAGGTTGGATTCCAGTCAAGGGCATGTACCTTGGTTGCAGGCACATCCCCAGTAGGGGGCGTGCAAGAGGCAGCTGATTGATGATTCTCTCTCATTGATGTTTCTGACTCTCTATCCCTCTCTCTTCCTCTTTGTAAAAAAATCAATAAAATATATTAAAAAAGAAAAAGTAATGAAAAACTACATTTAGATCTATAATAGCTATCATTTAGTACAGTCAGAGTCCTAGTCACTCAGAGTGCATCTGATTCTTGAGGTAACCTGTTTCTTTTGCAGTGAATGGAATTAAATGCTGTGTTAAGGAAAATGTTTACCTGAATGATCAATCTGTAATTAACAGAACTTTTTGACTTAAGATACAGGTATGCACATGGAGTACATCTTGACACATGCAGAGGGCCTTCGCTTCCCTCTGGAATGCTGGAGGCTGGATGTTGTCTGAAATCATTCTTTCATCTGAGTATTCACACAGACATTATTTAAAAAATTTACTTTTATACTACAGAATCCTAAATTATAGGCAAAAAGAATCAACTAGTGCTACATGCATCAACACCAATATAGGGCATACATATACTAACAGAAAAATCCAGTGGTAAAAATGATACATAGATTATGAGCCTGCTTTTATTGAGCTTAAACCATGCATAAGAAACTATATAGTATTTAATGATATAAACTTATGATGAAATTACCAGGGAAAATCAAGGATTCTATATTCTAGTTAGTTAGGAATATATGTTAAGTTTCCTATCATTTATTTGTAATGAGAAGCTGGTTCTTTTGCAACTTTTGTAATATCCTCAATCCAAGGTACATTACAAATTCTTCTCACCATTAAAATTATTTTCTATCAATGATCATATCTTAGCATATCTAAGTGTTAGGCTCTAAGAGGGTGTGATTCAAATCATTTAGCAGATAATTTGAAAATCAGAGATTTCACAGCAAATAAGTGAGGGAACCAGTTCTAGACCAAGCCTTTTTTGTCTATAGCCCTGGGCTCCTTCCTGAACAGACATAATCTGATTATTGACTCAGACCGTCTCCCCATAATCTATCAAAGAAGGAATGTCTTGAGCTGCCTTGTCCAAGTCAATAGTCATTAGCTTTATGTTGCTATTGAACACTTTAAAAGTAGTTTAGGACAATCTAGGAATTCAGTATTTTGGGAGCTGTCAACCCATGTGTACCTGATTTTTTCCCCCAACCAAGGCCCTCATTTTGATAAATTAAACTTTCTTGGTTGAGAGTTTCACCTTATTTGAAGCCGGACTATTTATATTATGTTTTGGGTTGGTCCTTAGCCTACTCTGCCTTCCCATTTCAGGGGAAGAATGTGTCTGTGAGAGTTCCCAAGGAGTTGTTTATGTTTTTTTTGTTTTGTTTATCTTTCATATTGCTTTTCTTCCTGTAATTTAATTTTTAAAAATTTACAATTGGCACTCAATATTATATTAGCTTCAGGCACACAGCATAATGTTAGACATTCATATTACTTATGAAGTGATTCATTGGTAATTCTGGTACCCACTTGAACCAGAGTGGTTATTAGAGTATTATTGACTCTATTCCCTATCCTGTACTTTATGTCCCCATGACTGTTTTGTAGCTGCCAATTTTTACTTCTTAATCTCTTCACCTTTTCACCCATCCCCATAGCCCCCTCCTATCTAACAACCATCAGTTTGTTCTCTGTATCATATTGCTTTCCAATTGCCTCTTCGTTAGCAATAACTATTCATTATGTTTTCCTGGGACATCATTTATGGTGCTTAACAATAGCGTTCAAACCAATTGTCCTTAAAATTACTACTTCTTGTATACCTGTTATACATGGCACCAGTACACCATCTGAATTCACTGGGTGATACTGGGACTAAGTCATTCTGGGGTGCATACATACATTACACACATACAAGGCCCAAATTCCATGCCAATGACTTCTATTGGGCCACTGCTTATCCTCCAGTTCCCATCTATGTCCTTGTAGTGGGTTGCATAGCACCAAGTGACAGAGTGGGATAATTCAGGTCTGGTTCTCGAATGGGTCTCAAATGGTTACGTTGATAAGTTGATGTAAGCTGACAAATGTTTACCTGTTGTACTTCAGCCCCATCCAGGTGTGATCCTATAGGAGGACCTCAGTGAGCGGAGTTAGGAGTAATCTCTTTGGTTATTCACTTTGTAACTAAGTGGCAAGTGATTTGACTAGTTGAATTGGGGCCTAGACAGATAAAGATTGGGAACTAGAAAAAAGGAAGTCTGGAGTGTAATATGCAAACTGATTGGGGAGAAGGCACAAAGTTTATGGACTATTGTGCCTCACATTAAGATCTGACAGAGACAAAAAGACTCATAGAAGAGAATTTTAAACACTTAGGGGAATAAGATGGCCCTTCCTACTGATGCCAGTCAGCTCATTTCTCTGCCAGCACTGTGTTTGTTCAGCAGGCTCCAGAACAGGTTGTCCATGGAGGCCAACATAGAACTATCTATAGGCCCAACAGTGTGGGTCCCCTCTCCCTAAGGCTGGATTAGGTATTGCCAAAGCTGAATGCACAAGCTGTCAATGACAGCAGTCAATGTAGGCCCTCAGGATGGTATGGATACAAGCTGAACAAGTTGGAAGCACATTGAAATGATACAGGGTGAAATTCCTGGACCTTTTAGAATTATACCCTTTCAATCCTGGAGGAGGCAATAATTTAACCTTATCAGAACTGACATAGTTCTGGATATGGATTTTATTTCCTATACATAATACTTCTGCCAACCTTACCATCAGGCTCTTACTAGATCCATAATTCACTGGAACTGGCTCTTGCAAATTTCCTCATATTAACAAAGCAATTTTATGGCCAACAAGAAGAGGCAATGGAATGAATCTACTTGTCTCACTACACATCTGATCACCACAAAGTGCTAACCTAATATGATAAAGAAGTGACTTTTTAAAAATATATTTTATTGATTTTTTTACAGAGAGGAAGAGAGAGGGATAGAGAGTTAGAAATATCAATGAGAGATAATCATCGATCAGCTGCCTCTTGCACACCCCCTACTGGAGATGTGCCCACAACCAAGGTACATACCCTTGACCGGAATCGAACCTGGAAACTTTCAGTCTGCAGTCAGACGCTCTATCCACTGAGCCAAACCGGTTTTGGCAAAGAAGTGACTTTTAATTAATCAGTAAAATTATAGCTCAGAGCCAAGGCACAGTGCAGACTTGGTATTCTGTCCTTTAAGATGTGTACTATGCATTAAAATAATGGTCAATACATGATGCTGTGTTCCTAATACCTAGAACACTAGTCTCATAACCAATCTTCTCTTCCATTTATTCCTGTAAACCTTTTGGAAATTTGTTCCCTATACTTATAATTTAGACTCTGTTAGATTATAAATCCTGATAAAATGTTTTTTCAAGGGGACACAATAAAGGTCTCACTGAACTTGATTCCTACCTTGTCAAATTGGGCTGCTCATGCCAGTGAGCCAATAAGCAAGGACAGGAGTTATCATAGTGTGAGGGGTAATTGAGTTAGAGTTGGTGATACACAATGAAGAGAGGGAAGAGTAATTCTGAGACCCAGAACAATCATGAGTATCTCTTGGTGCTTCGGTGCCCAGAAATAAATCTGAGTGAACAATTTCAACAATCAAGGTCCACCATAGACAAGTCAACTAAGTGCTCAGACTCCTTGAGGGTTTGGGTCACTCATAAGCAAGAAATCCACACTAGCTGAAGTGAGGTGACTCTAAAAATGGAGATGATGAAGAACAATTTATGACTCACAATGATTCATAGTTAGGGGACTGCAGTTGCAAAATAACCCTCATATATAGACTCTTCTGTAAAGTTTATAGCTATCTAATAATTTGGATAGTTTGTTATAGATTGACATTAACAGGGGCCACTAACCTATGCAAATGGTGCACTAGAATTATATATGAAACCTTAAACTACCTCTTTTTTCTCTGCCTCACCTCTAATTCCACTTATTGACTCAGCAAACAATACTGCACAGACAGTTCCTCACGTCAAGCTGCATTGCATCTCTTGCATACTGCTGGTTGTATCTCTGGCATATAATTTGGGATAGCTGCGTGAGCTAGCTTAGAATTCACATGTGTAACGCAGAAGTTCTAGAAATTTATGACTCATAGGAAAACTCTCAGCGAAAGAGAGTGTCTGATGGGTAATTGCTTCCTCTTTATATCTCTTGAATCATAAGAGTCTTAGTATACATTTCCTCTAATAGTGCAAGTGGGATTGAGCACCCAGTATCCATTGAAGCAGTCAACTTGAAAACACATCTTTATATAAGCTTTCTCTCCTTTCCTGTTATACTTTCCATTTCAGGCATCTTAGTCTATTCAATCTGATATAAGAAAACATATTAGACTAGGTGGCTGATAAATAACTTTTGGAGTCTGTGAAGTCCCAAATCAAAGCACCTGCAGATTTGGTGTCTGGTGAGAGCCTGCTTATTGGTTCAACTTCAGCCATCTTCCTGCTGTAAACTCACATGGTGAGGCAGAGGGTGAGGCAGCAACCTAAGGTTCTTCTGTAAATGTACTAATCCTATTCAGGAAGGCTCTATTCTCAGGACCTAATCAGCTCCCCAAAGGCCCTACCTCCAAATACCATACATTAGGGATCAGGTTTCAACATATGAATTTTGAAAACATTCAGTCTGTGTTTTCCTGGTTCTTTCCTTCTGCTTCCTGCAACCATTTGTCCAATAGGCCATTTGCATTTAAGGGAATCTAAACTATAAAAGTAATGAGAATTTGCATATTCATCTATGAATAAAGTGCTTAATTTTATTATCTCTGTTTATCCGTACCTCTGCCAGTTTACAAAGCATCAATATAGATAAGATCTCTAGAATTGTGGAGATAAAAGACAAGAGAAAATCCTACAGAAACACATTGTAGATGTCATAAAAGAAGAAGCTGGCACAAGAGAGAGAAGAGTGTGACTGTGAATAACAGAAGGCTCGTATTCTTTAGCTTAGAAAGTTTGGGCAGATAGATTTTCAAATTCTGGGGTTATCCCAAAATCAAACTTAAAAGTTATGATAATTTGGGAACATGCATTGAAGTGACAGAAATAAATCAGTTTTTAAAGTCATCACTATGGTGCTTTCATTCAGCTGGAAGTAAATATTAAAAGTAAATATTAAGACAGATATTTGGAAGTGGAGAATCTTGTACAACAGATCATTCACTAGGTTTGCAGTTACTTGGTCTTGGTGGTAAGTGTTTGGTTTAGGGTGGACTTCAGTTTTATTTAAACTTGTAGTTCAATGGTGATTCAGGGGAAGTCTGGTCAGGAGCAGGGGTAGAAAGTGTTTTTTAGGGTAATGGTTTCTCAAACCTTGTTGATTAGATTACTAAAGAAATTGTTCTTTGGGTCTTCTGTCTTAATGGAGCACTTACCACCTGACTGCAAACCCTGCTCAGTGCAGCCTGTGCCCTCTGTTTGGCCTCTTCTGTGCTCCCCCACTTCTCTGGCACTCTGGGAATAGAATACTTGCCACCAAAGACTATGGTTATTTTCTTATATATCTTTTCTATTTAAATTTTGAAGACATACCATATAGAAAGGTATTCCTCGTGTTTATTTGAGTGCCTAGTAGGTAGTATTACTTTATAAATGCCAACAAAGGTAACCATTTATAAGATGAAGTACTTTTAGGTTTTATATATCATCAATAAATTTTCAAATATATCCATACTAAGTGAAATGATAAACTTACATAAGAAAAGTATGCTATCAGTGTCTCTAGAATTAAATAAAATCATTCCGTTAATGAATGCTTAGTATATTGATATAAAGTAAGACTGAGAACCATGAATACATACACTTATCATAACAACCCACAAGCACACTAACCGTTGCAACAATTGCCATAGAAAATCAGAAACTCTACTTATTTTTCTCTTACCTTGAGGAGCTCAGCAAAAAAGGTCTTACAACAGCTCATATTTTAAAAAAATAAAAATTTTGACTTAGTAGGAGGGCCTTCAGAACATTTCTACATATATGCACATGGTGATATCAAACAGTGGAGCCTGCATCCACCCTGCTATTGTTCTGTACCTGAGAGACAAATGATATATTTGAACACAATGACCTTCTGCCCAGTCATGGAGATCAACTAACATAGAATCCAAAGCGGAACAACTCCAGTGGTAGCAATCTCTCCTGGAAAACATCTGCTACCAGCTGAGTGTGTTTACACTGTGGCAGCACCGGCAGATGTGCTCATAGACAGCCCATCTGCATGGTGGTGGGAGGCTGGAGGAAGCTGGGCTGGACGGACAGCAGGGAGAGAGCTTACAGTAATATATGGAGTTGCTCTACAAATGCAAATTAGCACTTCATTGCATATTTTCCCCCTTCCTGCGCTATTAGTGTCTTCACGCTAACTAATTTGTGTGCATTACTTATAATGAGCAATAAAGTTTACCTTTGGGACTGCTCTTAAGAATTTAGCCATGATATGATTAATAGTTTAGAGAGAGTAATTGTTAATGTAAAAATTAATATAAAAAGTTTAGAGAATAAATGCCAGTTTTAATTATTTTTATTTTTGAAAATATTATTAAGACAATATTTTTGGTCCATGGGAAAAGATAACACTGAATAAAGTCAGCATCAGCTTTTCTAAAACTGCAGCTCTTACCTGTTATCTTGTATTGTTTGTTATTTGCAAGTGCTAGCCCCGCATATGGTCTGCAGCACTTAATTTCATACTCTACAGAAGTGATGTATAAAGTTATCTATGCCTTTTTAAATAATAAAAAAACCTTTATTATAAAATTTCTTTGATTTTTTTTATGTTAGTGCATTCTCTGAATCTCCAAGGGAGAGATATGCAGACTTGTCATTCACTGAAGCATTTTTGTAGAGCATGTCCTGGACTAGTATTCTCTTGTATTTAGTTGAGAGATTCTACTTTGGCGATTGAATTAGAAATCAGCAATCTAGAAGCAAAAAAGAGGAGATATTTATACAGGCAGTCAATTATTTCACATCATTTGTTTATTGATATTTTAGAACTTGAGCAATGAAGTGACCAAAATATTTTTTTAAATGGGAAGAACAATAATTTTATTCCTATATCTGAAAAACAATTTTTTAACTTTCATGGGCTTGTGCACAATGAAGGTCATATATAGGGGGAATCATTAAGCAATCCCCTTAATTTGGAGATGAAGTTACTTTCATTTCGAGAAAGAGAGGGAAACTAGTTTTTATTTTTAATTAACATAAAATGGATGAATTTAGCTATCTGCACAAGTTCAACCTTAAGATATTTCTGAAAATAGTTGCTAATGGAGATGAATTGAACACTCAAATTCAATGAAAATGTTTATAGAGGAACCTCACGATTAAACTTTAAAATTGTTATCATAAATACACTTTGTAATACATAAAGTCAGATTCTAACATAAGTGTAATCCTCCTTGTATGAAAAAAATATATATAAAAATTTGGAGCAAAAGTTGGCATTGTTTATGCAGCAGGATCCAGGGGGAAACCTAGAAGGCACACATCTTGTCATTAGAGATGATTCTCCTATGGAGGGCAGGGGCCATTTAGTACACTATCCTAAAGCCTATGTCAGATATCCCTCCTATGCACATACCTGTACTGTTGATCTGTGCTCATTACACAATTACTTACTTGCAACATTAAGTTTCCCAGGTAACTTCTTTCCTGTTGAAAAGAGGCAGCACGGCCTGTGGGATGGAGGGTCAGGGGGAAGGGGTGGAGGGCGTCACTGGGGGAAAAATGGGGTATTTGTAATACTTTCAACAATAAAAATATATGATGGTTAAGACAGTAGGTAGACACTGAAGTTAGATTGACTGACCACTTGGGTTCAAATACTGATTCTCTCACTTCTGAACTGTGTGACCTTTAAAAGTCACACAACCTCTCATTTAATCGAATCTGTATTACTGAGATATTTGCAATATGGCAAGACCTGGTTATATCTCCAGAATAGAGAGGAATGACCCCATTGTATATGGATCTTTGAAATTGAAAGGTAATTATGCAGATATAAATAAGATCAATATTCATTAGCCATTGTGAATGATTCACGATTCACTGTTGGTCTCTAGCAAATGTTTCAAAAATTGCAGAATGCTAAAAGGGACCATAGGTAATAATTTCTGGGGAAAAATAGTGCCGAGTCTGAAAACAAAGACTAGAGGGTTTAAACATCTGGTTTTCCAGGATCAGCTCCTGGAAGTGAACTGCAAACTAGCAAATTTGAAATCACAGGTCACAGGGAAACCTTGAGAATGTGCAGTGTGTGAGAAACCATTGGCCTCTGTTGCCATAAAGCTCTAGTGACCAGCTGACAGCAGTTAGCAGGACCATACATTGAATAGAAATGACTGTAACTTGTGTAACAGTCTCTTCCTTCAACTGCAAACACAACGAAGCACACACAAAACTGTTAAGGATTTCCTGATGCTCATGGGCTTTTGGTTTTGTTCAGGCTCAGGCATACACTTTAAATAAATGCCAAACTGTCAATGGCTGAGGCTGAGTGGCAGGGAAGACAAAGGTATTAGCTGAACTATGACCTTACATTGGTGTACAAAGTAAAACCAAGGGCTTGGGTATAAGAAATAAGAGAAACTTGAAAAAAAGAAAGGATTTAATTTATTTTACAATATTACAAATGATAAAACAATAACATCCAATTGTTCTACATAAACAATAGGAAAACAGTGTCGGACAGAATGAATTTGACAGAATAAACCTCATCTTTCATTTCCACAAATTATATAAGAAATATTCAGTAGCAATTATTCTGTGCAGCAATGCTATCTTTGTAAACGTTTTTTTTTTCCTGCTATATACATTTGAACCACTTGTGCTTTTGCCTACTCAAAGCAACCATGTCTATTAAAAGGTGCTATTTAAAGGGGAGACACAAAGCCTGAAACCACAATCTGCAAACTGCAATTCAAATACATGGCCAGCTTGAAGACTTTTTTTTTAATTTTAAAGTTTTCTTTTTATTTCAGATTCAGACAGACTAGACCCTTATTGTAACTCTAGGTATGAGCAACAAAGAATTCATAAAGTAGACACCTCTTAAAGCAGGTTAGTAACGGAAGCCTCAAAAGGACTTCTTTATTCTACAGGGGTCTTACCTCCAGGGTGCTTCACAGCGCGGCCCCTGAAGACGCTAGCATAACACAAGTCTAGTGTGTGTATATTCCAGACTCAGTGTGTATACACACAAACACACATATATAGCATTGTATATATGCATCACACACGTCTATTTGTACTATATAGGTATAGCTATAGCACATATATAATAAAATAACTATTTCTAGGTGGTCTTTATTTGGATTTTCTTTCATTAAATACAGCCAATAACCGCCTCTCACTTAATCCTTAAAACACTGGTATATTGATAATGTCTGATGGGGAAATTTCACACCTGTAGAGGCAACGACTAATTCTATTGAACTCTTTCCTACACCCCTTCCACAATTATAGCTACTTCCAACAATAACCACGTGAAAACAACTCTTTTATGGACCAAATACTGTGCATTGTGACGGACTCGCTCAATCAGAAATAAATTATTTTGTTCACCTTTTTTCCTGTGTAGTAGCTTAATAACTAGTTGGTATGTACACTACCCATAACGTATAGAAGGCAGCTATGCTCACCACTATACCACCAACGCAAGCATAGCGTCATTGAAATAAATTGCTTCTATAAGCATATATGTAGAAATTCCCATTAGCAATTGATACACACTTCATATGATACACAATACATAAATACATTTGAATGCCCAGCACCTTCTTTTAGATAGAAAAACTTCCACAATAATTTCAGCAGTCCTGCGGGCTGAATAATTAATTAGAGTTGCCCAGAAAATCTGTTACTGATTCTTTTTTCTTTTTTTTTAATTCCAGCAACTTAATATTAACAATAGAACAGGCTGGGTGATAATGATGGACAGGTTCCCATGGCCTACTCATGTCAACAGCACAGCAACAACTATGATCTCTGAAGGACAGGAACCTTTCACAATCAGCTGCCTGAGCATTGCCAGGTACTGGGTTAAATCATAACAAAGATATGAAAAACTAAAACTGTGAACATATAACAGTACAAAAGAAAAAAAAAGCAGGTATTTCAAGTATGCATGCATAATTTGATTTTATCAAGATCCCTTTTGCCTCCTTATTGGTCAAACCTCAATTATCTTCTTATTCTTGCTGTCAGCTTTCGGTGATCTCCTTGCCCCATTAAGGCCACAGTAGTTTTTGAAGTGGGAGGCATGGATGGAAAGGCTCATGGTAGGGAATGAAGTGATCATGTACAGTTTGTATTCTTTGAACACTGGATGCCTTAATTGAATTCATTCTTGAGTACTGAAAGCTCCCTGAGATGAGCAAAAGTAGTCTCAGTTGATACTGAAGCCCTTTTTTATATGCCGAACATTTTCAGAACTGGGCAATGCAATTAGAAAACAGAAAGGACGGGGTGACAAAGCAATGTGAGGCTGAAAAGGCACTACCCAATGCATCTATGAGATAAACTTCAATGCACAGAACAGTGAATGGCTGGGATGCCTTTGCTGTGGCCTTAAAACTGTTTAAATACACTTGTCTAAAATGCAGTGAAAATGGCAAGGTACCTCGCTGATGCTTTTGAGGACATACTTTAAATAAGTTCCGAGATTAATTTTACATATAAGATTTACTTGTGACTTCAAAATTTCTATAGAATTCAATTAAAGGCTACTCAAACAACTTCTTCACCAATGGTCAAAATTAAGATTATATAAATCACCTATCTATCTTTGATATATTAAGTCCATCAGATTTTTCAACTTTATATTCATAACATGTGCCTAATTCTTTTTAAATTTCTAGAAGATAAGAGGTTAATGATAAAAGTACATATGTTCTGTCCATTTGTGGCTAAGCATCTCTTTATTCTATTTTGTTTTCTTAGAGACACATGAATTCTCAGAAAATAGAATCTCCCATATCACACAGTTCTAACATATTTTTTAAAAATAATGCCATCCGTCATTAATATATTAAGAACTGTTCTGATAATATCCTTTTTCAGGATTTCATACACATGCTCCACGCTATTTACTCTTTTTTTTTCCTTCTTCAGACTGTCTTCTCTAAAAAAACAGAGCACACATATTCTGCGTGCTATTCTTCTTTCTTCAAACTGCCTTGCCTAAAAAAACAAGAAGTCAACTGAGTTGTTTCTCAAAAGGGTAGAAGTGGAAACGGAGCACTTCTGCTTTCAGAAGAAACAAGTTACCATCAGAATCACCTACCAGTGCAGCGTGAGTTACCGGCAAACAGGCCTACCGCTCAGTTCTGCTATACGCTACAGCATCCTAGCTCACTTTCTTAATAACTCCATGTGCTTCTTTGAAAACATGTTAATATGATAACATTGAATAAATTTAACCACAGAAAAAAATGTTGGTCAATTGGATTCATTCAAAGTGCAAAATACTGACATACAGTCTCATTGTTAAGCCTATTGAAATGAATCATCTCTGTTATAGAAGCAAAACTCATTAGTTATCTCTGCACTGAGGAAATGTATGCTATAAAGAGCATGCCAACCTTTCTATTTGAATAAAGGGGTTATCAAATAACTGGGAGTCGCATTGCAGCCCTATCAGGCGAACATTTGCTCTTAAAGGGCAAAGTGCTTCCATAAAAATGATTATGAAATGTAAACACCATGGAAGTCTTCCTTCACATAAAATTAAAGTGTGAGTTTTGAAAATTTAAAATACCTAGAGAGAACTTTCACATTAATAGAATAACACATTAATATATTATTTTTATGAAAAGAAAATGGTTTGTTGTGTAGAAACATCAGTATAATCTTTGGTACCAAAAGTATATATTTTTTTCAGCTAGTATTACCACCTCAGGTGACAGAGAAGATCTTTTCTTTAGAATGGTTCAAGATTATTTAATGGTACAGTTTAGCTGGTACCTTCTATATCACAGGAAAAAATTCTGGAGGTTTAGAGTTGTGCAAAATAAAACTTTTTTTTTTACAAAGTCATTGCGTGATTGCTCTTTAAAAATTTAAGAAGTTTAAAAATGATCGCATGAAGGTTATTTATCTCATTCATATTTGTCTTAGAAAGGATTTCTATACACACCAAACCAAAAGAGATTCCAGACACATAAAAACAGAAATGGAAACATAAAGCGCATGATCAGACTCAGAGTCCTGACTGAAGGCATCTCCTTGAGTTGTTTAATCTTGTGTGTTTTGCTACTCAGTTTCCATCTTCATATCTGCTGACAAGGGTGGTTAATTTCCCCCAGGGCTGAGTTGTGTTCCTGCTGCTCCTCTCCTCGTGTGCTTGGCATCACAGAGGCAGCCGACAGTGATCAACATCTTCGTTTCAGTAACTGATGACAAGTGCATTGTTGGGTCTTGTAAACACTACTGATTATACATTCAAACTGTGTTCTTCGTGGAAGTGGCACTTACTAGGACCCTTGAAGTCAACATATTTAAATTTTAGAGCACTTCGCAGATATTTCATCAGCTGGTAGTGGATTTCTCATGAATGTCCTTGATCACCTTTCAGGTACTCGGTGGATGCTGAAACCCAGTCTTGTTTTGGATCCTATTTTCAGATCTTAGGAAGCATCTTCAGAGAAGAAGTGCATGTTCAGTTTGTTGGTCTGTCTTCAAATGTGCTTTATTGCTTTACACACTTTCCTGTTGTCAGTTTCAGAGCGCCTCGATTGTGTAGCACATTTAATGTTTTGAATTCCAATGGCATTCTGTGAGGACTTGCATTGGAAAAGTACCTATATTTTAAGTCATCATAGTAATGGTATTTGACGGCTTTTCCATTCAAATCCTTAGGGAAAGGCCAGAATCCATACAGGTGAATTTCATCACAGAATCTTGTGGCAAGTGTATACATGAGGAGACCTGTACTGGGTCTTTTGATAGGAACTTTGTTTGTCAGCCAGTAACTGGAAAAAACAACAGCACACACACAGAGAAAAGATAATTTAGAGAAACATACAACATAGTCTATATCAAATATACTATGAAGAATTGAAGTAAATGAAATTTGAAAAGTATCTTTATAAATAATACACAAAATATTACTGAAAAATATATCTCTTAAGCATTTATAATACTAAGGCATTTATTTTATTATATTGCTAATTTTTGAAATCATATAATTAGCCACGGTACCTGAAAGGTAGGTAAATATTGTTGTGTAATCTTGTGTTAAAAATAAAGTAGTAGCAAACATTTATATACAT
Source organism: Vespertilio murinus (assembly GCA_963924515.1). NCBI lineage: Eukaryota > Metazoa > Chordata > Mammalia > Chiroptera > Vespertilionidae > Vespertilio > Vespertilio murinus. Next base: position 54,115,020 of record OZ004705.1, read on the forward strand.
ACCGAATCTTCCCAGAAAGTGTTAAAAATTTTGGGAAATGCATAGTAAGTGGGCAGTGACTAAGTAATCTCTTGGATAAAGAGAATTTGAAGCTATGCTTATAGTTTTTCATAAACCTCATATTTAACTTAATAACCCAAACAAATAAATGTTTTACCTGCATTATACTAACTTATTTCTTCAACTTCAATTGTCCAAGTCATATTTTATTAAGGCTAATTAAAAACATTGCCTCAACCCATAGAAGAACAACATAAAACATTTATTTACAACTAATTCACCATTTATGCAGCTTAACATTTTGCAAAATTGGTAAAATATATGTCAGTGCTAATAAGTATTTTATACTACTCATTTTAAAAGGCATTAATATACTCCAAAATATTATGACCCATCATTGTTGCCACACTTTGTTCATTTGAAAAGCATGCAAACTCAGAAGTTAATCAGCACCTCTGATACGGAAGGGGGTTCCCAATAGTTCTTGATATATTCATCATCTTGTGTGGAACCTGCTGAAAGAGTAAGGGTATAGATGTTCCCCTATTTCAAAGTTGTCCAATAACTAATTGTCGGTTTTTTAAAAATGTTGTCTTAATATCTCCTATTTGAGGAAATATATTTCTGCCATCCAAATGTAAGGGGGGGGGAAATTATTAGATTTTGGTCATAGTTGTATTCAAACACTTGGCCTAGATTTTATATATTACTATTCCAATTAAAAAATAATTCAGTAAGCTTTTCAGGGGAGAACAAATATATCTAGACTATTGAATATGAAAAAAAAAATCCCACAAAATTTTATTTTACTTTTTCTTGATAGAGAAATATTGGACTTTCAAACCTCACTCCAACATCTCAAAATCTCAAATAGGAAAAAAAAAAATACACTTTGCCATTATCATCCCTTTTTTTTCTTTTTTCTCTTTCTTTTTTTTTCATAGTACCCCTCTTTAAACCAGAAGTGACCTTTTACATTTTTATTTTTCTTGGGGTGAAGGCCACGTGCTGACTTGTGTTAAGCAATGTGAAATGTATCACTGACCTTTTGTTATTACAGGTGTTTTAAGAAAGCTTATCCTTCAGTAAAGAAGGTTTATAAGTAATTTTCAGAGAAGAACATCTAAACATTTCACAATCCAAAGGTAGCTGAATGAGCAAAAACTATACAATGCTTATTGGTAACATCATGAGAGAACCCAGACATTGATTCCATGCCTACAGATTGAATACATTGAAGAAGCTGGTTCAGCCTGCAGTTGGTGGTGGAATCTTTGTATACATTACAAAATGTTGAACTGTACACTTAAAAAAATCATTTCCATCAGGGAGTGCCAATGATTTGGAATAGTTTGGCAGTATGAAGGTCATGCTAAATTGTGTGTTTTAATCTTATTCTAAGATTACAAAAAAAATAACTACCAGGCAATAATATAATGTTATTTTATTTGTACTAGAGGCCCGGTGCATGAATTCATGCATGGGTGGGGTACGGTAAGCCTGGCCCCAATCAACAGATTGAGGTAAGGCCTGTTGGGAGGAGGAGACAGTAGGAGCTGATTGATTGGAGCCCGATCAGGTCTGAGCTGGCTGGAGGCAGGGGCCATGGGCAATTGGCTGGTGAGCCCCACTCCCAATTGGGGTGGGGGGGTTTATTGGGGGTGGGGGCCTGCCATGGGGAGGGTCTGTGGGTGTTGGGCTGGCTGTCCCATCCCCGAATGGGTAAGGGCCCATTGGGGACCAGTGGCCTGTGGGAGGGGCTATGGGTGGTTGGCTGGCCAACCCTGACCCTGATCAGAGTTGGAGCCAATTAGGGATGGAGCTGACTGGGAGGAGGGGCAATGGGCCAATCGAGGTGGTGGAGGCCCATCAGGGGCAGGGCAGGCCAGGGAGAGGGGCTTCAGGAAGTTGGCTGGGTGGCTCCACCCCCTATTAGAGTAAGGGGGGCAATCAGGGGTGGGGTTGGCTGGGGGGAGGGTCTGAAGGCCAATGGGGGTGGGGGGTGGCCATCTAGGGGGAGGAGCTGCAGGAGGCAGCCAGTCAGCCCGACCTCCTGACTGGGCCAGTTTGCTGGCCACAGTGGGTGTCACAGCAACCAGTTGTTCCGATCGTTGGCGATATATATATGAAAGATCACATTAGATGTGATGCCATGGGCACATTATAAATAGATGCTTTTCATTTCTTAATTCGGGTGAGATGTGCTGGATTCCACTTAAATACGGTTGGTCGTAGACAAAAACACCAAAGCAACTCTATGTAATACAAATAGGCAACTCTAACGTTAGAGATGCTGAAGGCAAAATTACTGGCCTATCTAAAAATAATCTCAGAAGTCAACAATCACTCAACATGTTTAGATTCAGGCACCTTATAAGATAGCACAGACTGAGTGAGGTTGTCCTCTTTCCCTCAAGTACCTGGCATCTAAATGCAGAGCAGGCAAATGAGCATCATGGGAAGGTCAGCATATCCAGAGAAACAGAATCCATATAATGAAAGCCTAAGTGAACATTACAGTGGGATGACCAGAATGACCAGTCACTATGATGTGCACTGATAACCAGGGAGCAGATGCTCAAAGCAAGAACTGCCCCCTGGTGGTCAGTGTGCTCCCACAGGGGGAGCACCGCTCAGCCAGAAGCTGGGTTCATGGCTGGTGAGTGCAGCAGCAGTGGCAGAACCTCTCCCTCCTTCATGGTGGTGCTAAGGAGCAGCAAGCCGAGCATAAAGAGTGAGCAGGTTGGCGGGAGTGAGGGATTCTGCATCGTGTGAGGGATCTCCACCGGGGGGTCCCAGACTGCAAGAGGGTGCAGGCCAAGTTGAGGGACCCCCCCCCCTGCCCCAGTGCCTGAATTTGGTGCACTGGGCCTCTAGTCTGTATAAAAGCCTAAATGATTGGCCGACAGACCGACCATTCGACCAGCTGACCTGTAGCTAGATCACGGAAATTGCATGTAATGGAACCATGATTTAAGTCCACATCTATCTGGCTATAATATTTTCAATTTTAACTAAAAAGGAATTGATTTCCTTAGTTTTCAAGATCATTCAGCTTGAAATAGCAAGTCCCAGGGTCTAGTTTCCACATGGGGGAAAAAATGAAAGGTCTGTATCATGTTTTGGTGATTAAGAGTCAGCTCTTGGTAATCTTTTTACACAAAGGTTTTTGGATTTTTTTTTTGTTTGTTTTATTCAAAGATAAGAGCTGGTAAATATACAGGAGCCACTTTTTTCCAAGTACCCTCTCAAAAGTACTTAAATCAGAAGAGGATTTTTTAGTTTCAATATATAACTTACTTAACCACACTGCAAATGCCAAAGGCAATGACACGGTATCAAAGGGCAGGGATTTCCATGCAGATTTAAAAGTATTTTGAAGTGTCATGGAAATGAAAGCAGGAATGTGTAACCTCAAGAGGTCAATCTGTCAATATTTTTATCTGGGAGCCCTTTGTATACAGAGGTCTGTATTAAGTAGGTGATAAAAAGAAAACAGAAAATTCTTTCAGCAGAAGCCTTTGGAATCTACATACAGAAAATATTTATCCCTCTTCGTAAGCCTACTTCATCAGAGGCACAGAGGAATTATGGCATGTGGGAAAAGAGTATAGGAATAATACCTTAGTCCCAATAATCTCTATATTCTGTTTGGTACCTGCTTATGTTATTTGATGTCCACTATAGAAATCCAGACTTTGACTTTAGCTCTGAATTTCATTCTTTTTCTTTTTATCTGGCCAGTTTCCTAGTCAGTTTATGTGTAGATGCAGTGTTAAGAAATTCTCAGTCTATCTTAAACTATACTGGTTTTGTCAAGTGTTGCATATTTTATTAGTAAACATACAACTCTAATGACTATGATAGTCATTCTACTTGAAACTCAGTCTCAAAGTACTTTCACATGAACCTTATAAAATTCTGTTATATACGATATAGTATATATTAGCATTCCTACTTCACAGAAGGAGCAGTTAATAGCTTAAGAAGTAAAATAACTTGCCCAATTTTGCTCAATCGGTGCATTGGTATGTTGGTAAACGTTTAATAGCAGACACTGATTAGGGGAGACCATTACAGACCCACATTTGCCCAATTTCCGTGGTGTAAATATTCCCATCACAGCTGATTTCAGGCTTCTAACGTGACATCAGTGAACACTGAGATGGGAAGGGACGACATAATCAGCTCTTGCAAGCCAGCTCCAGTATACCACTGACTGCAGAAAAGACAAAGAAAATATTCCCCCTGACCTGTAGCTCCATAAGATTTGTACAAGAAAATGCAAAGTTAGAGAAATGTGCCTTCGAGAAATTTCCAGGTAGTTGTTTATTTTTGCCCTGTTTGTAAAGAGGGAAGACAGGGGAATAACTTGCATATCTGTAAAGACAGCTTCACTGCATACTAATACGGAAGTTTAACATTATGTATCTATATAATAAAAGCCTAAGCGACCATTACCATAGAACAACCAGAACAACTGGTCGCTATGATGCACTCTGACCACCAGTGGGCAGACGCTCAATGCAGGAGCTACCCTGGTGGTCGGTGCACTCCCACAGGGGGAGCACCGCTCAGCCAAAAGCTGAGCTCATGGCTGGCAGGTGCAGAGACAGTGGTGGAAGCCTCTCCTGCCTCCATGGCAGAGCTAAGGAGAAGGGAGCCAGGCTGTAATGAGCAATGAGCAGGCGGGTGGGTGGTAAGGAGTGAGGGGTCCTGGACTGCGAGAGGGCACAGGCCAGGCTGAGGAATCCCCCCCTCCCCCAGTTCATAAATTTCGTGCACTGGGCCTCTAGTTATGTAATGAAATAGAAAGATAAATCTATTTCATCTCATGGTATTTTAGCACAGTGCTGGATACAAAGTAAGTACTAATGACTGTCTATTTAATTTCTTCTTGCTGGCATTTTGGAGATTTGTAGTGTTAAAAAAAAAGTGGAGAACACACATCTCTGAGTGACAATATTTAATAGTGGGAAAGCACTGAAAAAATGGAAGTCTTGGCTTGGCTGTATCTTTAGCAAATTATGTGATCTTGGGCAAACCCCTTAAACGTATTCAGTGGCACATTATCACCAATAAAATGAGATCCTTAATATGGTTTCTACCACATGTAAGACTGTCATTTATAAAAGGTCACAGCAACCTGAATTTGGATTGAGGAAAATGAAAGTTAATCCAGTTGTACTGGTAGTCTACACTTTATGTTTTGCTTGTAGTTATTCACTACTAATTATTTTATGATAAGTGTGATCTGAAATAACATGCAGCATTTCCCTTCAATAACATTATAGAGCTGTTTGATAAAATAACCCCTGCTTAAAAGTTTAATATCATTTCTAATTCTCTATAGTGCTTTTAACTAGAGGCCATAAAATTGACTTACACAGTCATAATAAATTGATTTTTGATTATTATAAAATTGTAAAATTTATAAAACTATTATAAAAATTATGACACTTATAAAATTAGTCTTTATAGAAATTATAAAACTATTCACTATAATTTCAAAGGTAAAACTAATGGAAGAGAATGCTATCACTTGGGAAAATGGAATTTTGTTGAGACGTGAGAAAATTAAACAAAAATAAACAGAGGGATCCTTTAGACATTATCATATCAGAAACCAGAATCAATTTAAAAGGACTACACCAAAAGTACATCATAAGTTAGTTAGATTTTGTGAAGGAGAATTTAAAAATAATTATAATACACAAATGAATTCTAACTATTTTGAGACTTCTTAAAGATTATGCTTAAAAACTTGAACTGGAACATGGAGGTTATGGCAAAAACTAAAGTGGATGTAAAGACACAGGTTTTAATAAGCTTCTTTTTTAACCAAATTGAATTCTGAAAGATAACTGAAACTGATAGTGTAAAGTATCAGAATGAGGAAGTGGTGACGTCCAAATGGTGAAATATAAGCAACATAGAAGGGGTGTAGTTTTGAAGCATAATGAAGTTAAATGAGGTTGATCCTTTTATTTTATTTCTTTTTTTAAAAATATATACTTTATTGATATTTTACAGAGAGAAAGGGAGAGAGATAGAGAGCTAGAAACGTCGATGAGAGAGAAACATCGACCAGCTGCCCCTTGCACACCCCTTACTGGGGATGTGCCCGCAACCAATGTACATGCGCCTGACCGGAATCGAACCGGGGACCCCTCAGTCCGCAGACCGACGCTCTACCACTGAGCCAAACCGGTTTCGGCAGGTTGATCCTTTTGTATCATCTTTCTTATAAGATTATATTGCTTTTTGAAAATCAACAATTATGAAAAATCTTACATTTTTCTTATTACAATTAAAAGTAAGCAGTAAAATCGTTTATCCTAAGACATGGAGTTCTACAGAAAAAAGAAGAGTTAAAATCAACTGGGGTAGATAATCCCAAAACCTAGAAAAAAAAATGAGTCATATATTGTAAAATGAAAATGATAGTGGTATTTTACCCATGCAAGTGTTCCCTTTACATAAACTTTTGGTCCAAGGAAGCACTTAGAGATTACATTTCCACATTCCTCAGCCAAACATAAGAACAGTTTCCCAATAAAAGTCCATTTTACTATAACAAAATGTAAACAACTCTTTTAATGGTCTTATGATCTTATTTATGCTTGATTTGGGCTATTTCCAAATGTATATGTTTAGTTTACATTAACCTTCCTGATAGGAATTGTACTAAAATCTATTTCAGAAGGAATGTGAACGAAAAACGTGATCTCTAATCCATTCAGTAATGTAGAATGCTTGCTAGCAAAGTGTACAAGTATCAGCCAAAGATCAGAGTTCTTCTCAAAACCCAGTGAAGTAATGAAATAAAAAATAGCCATAAGCAAGTTCAAAGTGTTTTTTAAAGCTTTTCCAGCAAGTATCAAAATAACAGCATGGGGGGAGGTTAGTTAAATTTAGGTCATTACTCTTTCTTTTTATTCCTGCCATAGAGGATGTGATGCTGAAGTGACTTGACATTCAGACATTTGCCTTGTCTTTGGCATAATTTATCACTCAGTAAAGGGCATTCAGTAAGCATTGAATGGAGATTCTAGCTTAAAAACAAACAAACGACAGAAGTGGGGGTATTGCTAAGGCAATGCCAGGGATGCAGGCTGAGGGATCTGCGTTATACTCCAAAGCTACCTATCACTAGAAATGCAACTGCTCCACATGATTAATTAAGGGATACATTTAAATTTTTATATAAAGTTTGAAGGGCTATAAGGTTGATATGTAATATTTTTCATCAAGTCAAATGTCAATAAATACTTATTTCCCCCCTCCGGATGTCAATCTTTATTTGATGCAAATCCAATCTCATGGAATCAATGCAATTTCCTCCCTTTTCTCTTTTTTTTAGCATAACTATTGCTGATCCCTTTAACATATTTTTAAGCAGAATCACTTAATATATAAAGCACATCTATAAAGTAGTTGCTGAATGGAAGACCATTAGTAGATATTTTTTAAAAGAATGCTCTTGTACTTCTGAAGAAATAAAACAATCAGAAATATAGCTATAAAGACAATTGCATTATGTAATATAATATTCTTTACAATGGAAAAAATATGGAAGTAAAAATAGTACTACACAACCAGACTATTGTTTATTTAAAAAACAAAAAACAAAAAACCTGCCCCTTACAGTTATTTTAATATTCAGTTAAAATGCAATGTTGAAAGAATGAAGTTGCACCCTTCATTATACCCATTGCAAAAAATAACTCAAAGTGAATCATAGACTATAGTTAAGAGCTAAAACTCTTAGAAGAAACAGAGGAATAATGTAACATGACCTTGGCCAAAGCCTCCTTAAATATGACACCAAAAGCACAATTGATAAGAGAAAAATATATTGGACTTCATCAAAATTAAAAATGTTTGTGTTTCAAAGAATACCATAAAAATGAATGGGGGGAAAAACCCCACCCTGTCACAGAATAGGTGAAAATATTTGCAAATCGCATAACTGATAAGGGACTTGCATCTAAAATACATAAATTTTATAGCTCAATAATAGATATGCAAAAATACTTAATTTAAAAATGAGCAAAGGAATAGACATTTTTTTCCAAAGAAGATATAAACTGCCAATATGAACATGAAAAAAAAATGGTCAACATTAATAGCCATCAAGGAAATGTGAGTCATATTCACAATGAGATTCTTTTTCAAACCAATAAGAATGATTATAATTTTTTTAAAAAGATAAATAATATTAAGTGTTGGTGAGAATGTGATGCAACTGAAACCTTTATATATTGCTGGGCTTGTGATTGAGAGTAAAATGATATAGAACCTTTGGAACAAGGTCTGGAAGTTTCTCAAAAGGTTAAACCTACAGTTACCTTATGATGCAGCAATTGTACTCCTAGGTATAATATTCTCTCTTGGACCAGACTTTATTTTGGCTCCTCTGTACCCTCTTGTCAACGAGGCCACTCCTTTGGCCTTCTGTGTCTATCCTTGCTGAGTCCTTTTAGCAAGAATATTGCCAAATTAATTTAGGAGGAATTACCCTACTTTTTATATCTGACCACCCTTGACATCTGATCAAACCCTCATCCCCTGCCTTTTTTTCCAGTTCATTGTGAACTTATATACATATGAAATATAATATATTATATTGATGCAGTCATATTAGAAATGGCCAGTCATATTACCTATGCACATGGCTACATAATAGTTAACTAGTGAATTCGATTTCAGTTTAGTTTAGTTCTTGTTTTTGTTTAAAGAGCTTGATGAAGTACTGCCTGCATTCTAATACTAGGCCTTAAAAAATCTCCTAGGAAAACAAAGCAAAACAAACAAACAAAAAACCTATAGTGACTTCTTTTAAACTTGTTACATTTTAAGAGGCAGAGAGAAATAATCATTAGGTTTCCATCTAGAATGTGAACTATACAGTTCAACTGAATACAGCAATAATGAAATTCACATAAATTTAGAGGCAGTTGGTCCAGGACAGCCATTTATTTCATACTATTTGTTTTCTTTTAGCTCTACTGATATAACAGGAGTGAGAGTAACAACACTTTCCCCCCAGACACTTTGAATAAGAATGTGAGTTGATGGAGATAATTAGCTCAGACTTCATAACAAACTTACCAAAAGGGTGAAACATAACTTTCTTTAAAATGAAAAGAAATTGAAATGGCTTTTTGTTGTTGTTGTTCAAGAGGAATATTTCCATAATAAAGCTTCTCAAATCACTGGTCTAATGATTGGTTCTACTTGGGGGGGAAATATCTGAAAACAGGCAATCTGTGGGAGCTGGCTTACAAAGCATGTGTACGGTATTCCTGACCATCTGTTTTCCTTGTGTTAGTACACTCATGTACTATTGTTTTGTATGCTGACTCAAATTTCATTTGTAAACTTCTTGAGTGCACAAAACATCCCTAAAGAGGAGAGAGCAAGAGATGAATCTGGGGAATACACAGGTTGAGAAAAGGAATACACGCTACTGATGGATAAATTACATTTAAATTTTGGAATAAGAATATTTAGGTTAAAATATTAAGAAATTTCATACTGACTCCCAGATGGTCTTGCTTAACTAATAAGAGCATCCCTACAATGTCTCAGTTGCTATCTTAGTACACATCCTTTCAAATAAAGAGAGTAAGTGAAGTGAAACACCAAAAAGGCTACAAATCATTACAATTCTTGGGTGCCCTGTAAGAACTGTCCAGAGGGTCCTTCATTTTGCACTGGCATGAAAACAAGACTTTTCGCCCATGGCCTAGCAATAGTGTATGAAAGCAAAAGCAGTAACTCGGGAACTGAGCTATCGGTCTGTAAAATGTTAACTTAGAGAATCTAAGAGACAAAAAGACACCAACGTAGGCCATTCTGTAGAGCTTCGTAAGTAAATAAGAAAATATACCTATTAAGTTCCTCAAAGTGGCTGCTACATGACTTTGGTAAATCAGATCCTTAACCACCTTCTTAGGACCAGCGATTATTCACTGAAGAAGGTGAAACAGGTGGCTTTCTGAAGCGCCAGTAGGAGCAGCATAATAACACTTTAATCGTTTTTGATGAGATTTAAGTCGCACTATTTAATTTATTTTGACGTTCCAAAGGAAGGGTATGAAATTTCGTGACTGTCAAATAGAGGAAGTTTAAAATTTTCTGTGAGAATGGTCTATAAATTCTACCTATGTTTCATTTTTACAATATTAACATTAAACCCTCTTTGTCAATGGTGTCGAAATGTAGTAATGAGCAGGGATAAGAAGTGCACTGAGACTCTTTGATAGTTCACGGTTGGGTTATTAAATTCTGTCTGTAGAATATAAAGTTCCCAAATTCTTAAGTGTTCAAGAATTCAGACTTATCTAATCTAGACCAATTGTCAATTAGTTTGGTCTTGTAGGCCTTAATTTAAGAAAAACTAAAAATACTCACTATGATTGTTTTTCCAACAGCAGAATTATCAGTTCAGAGACAGGCTCTGGAAGTGCAAGGAGTGATTGAACTCAGGACATTAAGTGGCCTTTTAGGCCTGGCCACTGGTTATAAGGAAAATAAATTATATTGAATGCAAATGGGGTATCAATGTATCAGTAAATGTGCTTTTTATAACCATGGAAATAAAATTGTCTTAGGCAGACTTTTAAAATAATTTCTTTAAAAGAAAAGAGCATTTAATTTATAGTTGGAGAGAGCTTTCCCTGAAACTAAATTGCCAGTAAGGCTCAACTTAAGTTGCCTATATTAAGGTAAAAAAATATAATTTATATAAAATTTACTTGGCAGAATAAACAAATCCTTTCCAGAAGAATAGGTGATTTTCTTCTCTCTTAACACTTCATCAGCACTTTCTGCATTTCTAGAACTCTAGTTCTTCAAAGAGTATTCTGATCAGAGAGAAAGAAACATGGGCAATGTGATAAATATACCAGTAAAAAACCCTTTTTTCAAAATGTGATTGAGGTCTGGTTGCTTTGACCTACAATGATTTCTATATGTGGTTTTATATAGACTAAAGAAATTGGGAACTACATTGCAATGCTAAGTGATGATCTTCCTGTTTTCATTCTCACACAGCCTGGCCAGTTGCCCTGTTCCCTGTCTCTCACCACATTTCAGAGCTGATTACATACACGTATTCCAATGTGGGAAAACACTGCTCCTTTTCAAACACAAGTTCTACAAAAGTTTCTATTTCCAGTTGATTCATCAAAACAAAGCTGGTTCAGAAAGGGAAAAAAATTACAAATTGCTTACATCTGTTCAACCTAAAACATTATTCACACTCTGCCAGTGATGACTGCTAAGCCATCTGGGGAATATGATAGGTGTTTGGGGGAAAAATATTTGTCACAGTACAGTGAAGAGATGACATGTGTGAAAGCCTCAAGGTCATTTCAAAGTTCAGTGGTGGCTTTCAGGTATTTTGGGACAGACAAGTTCTGAATTAATATGCGCGCAAACTGGAAACACATATATACTAAGCAATTTACATAGTAAGCATGAACATAATTGCCAAATTAATGAATTATTGGAATCAAGAGATAAACAAGTGAAACAAATTATTATAAGAGAACATTTCATTCTAATTAATAAAGTGAATACATAAGTATACTATCAAGTATGTCTATATAATATACTTAGTTATATGTCACATATTATGTTTATATATGCAATTATACATATGGACATATATACCTCTAGTTTTCTATGAGAATATATATATGTAAACAAATATATCATAGGTATATAATAATTATCTAAATTTCGGAATATGCAGTTGACAATATTGCTTTAAAATCAAAAAAATATTGGGGATAGAAAGACTTTTTAAAACTCAAATGTTAGCTGAATCAAAGTTTCTCTCATTTCCTTTATGCTATTAAAAGGAAGTCAGTTGGTTGACAATGCAGATTGGTATAATTCCTGCCAAAACTCTGCCGGTGATGAGGCATTTTTGTTATGAGACATATTTCCGCCAGTTTTGTCAAGAAAGTACCAAATTCAAACATGTTTCCTATTTTTCAGAAACCTTTCATAGTAACTTAAAAAAATAAATTTACTCTAAAATTGATTTACGGCCACCTATGTGGATACAGCTGAGAGATCATACATGTTAATTCGCCATTAGGAAAATGCTTATATAATCACTAATCTTATTCACCGATCTTCTCTTGACGTTCATGTCACAAGTTAGACATTTTCAAATTCTAGTATACATTTTGGTGTTAGTGCCATAGATAAAAAATGTTGTCTAGAATAAGTTCAGTGTCAAGGAATAAAAATGAAATCCATCTTTTAAATCTGGATTGTGGAGCTGTCTGGTTTCCAAACTTTTCACTGAAATACCTTTGGGGATCTATAGCAATTTTGTTTTTATTGAAGAAACAGAAGGGGGAAAATGCATACTGTAAATTTGTATGGCATCCAAATATCCCATGCCCCTCTCAACTACAGATCAAGAGAAGTACTGAGCCAGTTTGCTGCCAGAAAATGCTCAGCAAAGATGAGAAGAGGTATAAGATCACTTCCATTAATGTGCATATTCAGTGTAGACCATCCTGCTGAAAAGCCATCACATTCAAATGTGACTGGAGCTGTGTGTTTGTATTCACCCTGCCATGGAAACGGCTTGAATGCCTTCCTCTGGAGGCTGATGGATCTCAATGACAGCTGCAACGCCACAATATGCTGAAGTGGCTCATCTTGACAGGTCATATCTTGGATTTCACATTCTGAATGGCAGCTGGGATGCCAGAGAGCTTTCTCGCAGTGGGTGGGCTGGGTTTAATCAGACCCTCCTTGGCCTCGGAGACAAGCTGCACGTGCGGCTGCAGGCCGCCCTAAGAAGTCCGACATGTACCTCTGTCACTCCCTACACAGCAGTGACAGGCACCGGCAGCGGTTTCAGCGGTTCCATCAGGACACTGCCACGTGCCTCATAAGAGCACAGGTTTCCTGGGCCCATTGCAGCACTTTCCCCAGGCGCCACATGCAGCATCAGCACCGTGTACACTTGGCAGACCCTGGTTAAGTGATTCAAGTTTCAAACTGAAATCTGTATCTACATCCACGGCCCTAAGAATATATAGATGTATATACTGAAGTAAAAATAAAACACTGAATCTGCAGTTCTGGGACATCTCACCAATTAGAGCGAATGTGTGATTTGTAACAACAAAATATGAGTCCACCCCCATTCACTGGAAAGTGGGTTACTTCTCCTGGGTGAGTTCTTGCTTCCTCCAGAGGTGAGTTGTTACTTCTCAAGTTCATTACCAATGGTGGCCTGCACAAACCAACCCCTGTGCAAAACCCGAATGAGCTGAGGGCTGGCGTGAGGAGTATTTCCCTCAGCCGTCCAGAGTTCCGTGCTTGGGCCAGGGAAGCAGCTTTCCCGGGCATTCACCAGAGCGCCCGAGAGAACAACTCCCTGCTACACCTTCAGCAAGCTGAGAGTGACATGCACAGGCAGCACCGACATACACCTTTTGATCTTTTCAAAGACCTCAAAAAGCAACCAGTGCCTTTCTGAAAACCTAACTGAAAGCTGCTTGTAATGGAATTAAAAAAAAGTGTTAGATGAAAAACACATCTTAGCAAAAACAAACAAAACACACACACACACACATACACACACACACACACACACACACACACACACACACACACACAACTTATTTTAGGCCAAAAGCCTAGATTTTGCCCTAGATTTTCTCACTTGTGGGACACCAGAGACATCTAGGGCTGTGTTTCATGATTAAACCAGCAGTTTGCCTGCTGAAAAATCTAAGTGGAAAGCTCCAGAATTCTAAGGGGCGGATCAGCAGTTTGGATGGGGTGTGGGAGATCCTACATCCACAGGAGTCCATTCAAGTCAAAGAGCTAAAGGCCTTCCTCAGTTAATACTACTCCCTAGTTGAGCAAGGGAAGAGCTCCACTTTCTCCAAGGCCCACACTTCTATGAAATGGCCCTGGCAAGCCTGAGACCGAGAGGGATTTTCATTAGCTAAATGAAGACAGTCAGGAAAAGAACAAAGCAGTGCCAGGTGACTTCCTATAAAATGCCAAAGAATCCCGATGCCGAGTCTGTGACCTAAACACAAATCTTTACCTGTGAACTGTGAATGTCCTGCAGGTAAGGATAGCAGGGTATGGCTCACACTCACGCTTCAGTCCTGCTCTGCCTTCTCATCCCCGGAGACAAGGGAGCCGGGAGGTCTGGGAGCCGGGAGCCGGGGACTCCCCCCCCCCCGCACTGTCTCTCTCCCTCAGAGCAGTCATCTTTAGGCCCCATGTCCACCCCCTTTTTCTTGTCCCTCTCACATATTAGACATTTAACCTTTTTCAAACACAGGTGTACGTTCCTCTTTGATCCATTTCCTTTGACTCCTCCCAATTACTGTACCCATGCTTTGATACATCTTTTCATTTACTCCTAAGTTTTTTTTGGGTTTTGCCTGGACTCTACTTTAGAGTAATAAAGAAAGGGTTGAAATAGAAAGGGTATATGGACAGTGGTAGATCTATAGCAGGGAAAGGTAAGACATAAGGTGAACACAAAATGGACATAATAAATGACTTGTGTCTTTAAGCTCTGGAATGCTTCAACACATCCTTTAGAATTACCACAATGTTTCTAGCTAGTGACATGGTCTTCTTTGAGTAAAACTCATTTTTCTGAAGTACAATTAAAGAAGATAAAGAGATACAAAGTCTTATACAACTCTTCTCCAGTAAATTGTCTCTTCGCCGTTCTGCTTTATCACATTCATCTTTTTTTCATTCTTCACTACTTCTGCTCATTACTTAACCTTCTCTTGGAGCTCACGTCCAGTTCTTTGCCACATGACATATTCTTAAGTAGTCTGACCTTATTATCTCTGAAGAAGATCCAAACAAATAATTTTATTTTTTAAATTCTCCTTATTTGATTCTTGATCTAACGTTTTACTGTGTGTGTGTGTGTGTGTGTGTGTGTGTGTGTGTGTGTGTGTGTGTTTTGTGTTTTTTTGAAGGTGGGATAGATGGGTGACATGTGATTGAGACATGATAGGAATCTATATATGCAAGTAATTGCATTTGAATATGGTCTCAGAATTTAGAATCATAACTTTGTTTAAAATACTGATTTTGGAAAAGACTGAGAATTCATCTCTGAATTCTCAACAGAATCTAGTTTAATTGAAAATCACACTATTTAACTTTGTCTAAATGGTACTGAATATCAATAACAAAGATTTCATAACTGGAGAAATTAAATATGTTCTACTCATTTATACTTAAAGAAAGGACTTTAATAAAGTCAGTCCACTGTTTTATCCTTTTAAAACACATACTCTCTCTTTCTCTCTCTCTCTCTCTCTCTCTCTCTCTCTCTCTCTCTCTCACACACACACACACACACACACACACACACACACACACACACACACCCCAACTCCACAAGGATTAGTTTTTACTCTGGAGACTTTGTCAGGGCACCACAGTTTTTGCAATTAGACCTAAAATGTAATACTGTATATCTGGGACATACACCTGAGGGAAGCCTTCCCAGTTCTTAAAAAATATATTGAGGATATTTCAGTATCACAGATATTTCATTATTAAAGCTATTTTCATATCATAGATATTTCCTTTTCAAGCATGCTTTGGACCACAGCAACTATATTAGTAAGAATAAAGATTTGCTATTTCCATCAATAAAGTGAAGGAATTGTCCTTATTTTCAAAGTGTGCCTCTCTCAGTCTGTGTAGGCTAGAGCATTAAAACCTATTGCAGAATTCTACAAATTCAATATACGCTTAGCTAACTTCCACATCTTTCTGTTTCCTTACCTTCTTGTTTTTATTGGTCTGCTTCAGACCATTGTTAATTTGAACACACTTTAACAAATTAGCCTTTAAAACATTATTACAGGCTCCAGTTACCCAAGACAAGGCTAATTTTATGAAAGTGCAACTCTGATATTGCCACTTCTTGCTCAAAAAAACCTCTAAGAATTCTCTACTTTTGAAAGAATAAGGTCCCTTGTGCATCCTTCAAGGATTTTTGGAATCTTATACTAGCCAAACTCTTTAGTATTACTTTATGTCCTTACTCAGTTATTTACTTATTTAATGCAATGCTTTTGCTCATCCTTTATATATTAAGCAAGATTCATTTATCCTGCTACTCTACGATCTTCCATTAGGGAAATCCAATTCACTCTTCAGGGCTCCAAAATGCCTATTTTAATGAAATATCTCATGTTTTACATTGATGAAAGCAATTTTTCCCTTTATAGTACCTTGTTACATTCACTCATTCATTTCATATAATGTGTCAGACATTGTGCTCTGAAATCAAAGGCAAATAAGGAAAACTTGCCCTTATATCAGACAGGTGCCTGCTCAATTTGTCCTAAGTTGTTTATCCTCTTATTGGTTGGTACATCAGTTCACAGACAAAATTGAGAATCTCGAAGCTTAAACTAATTGTTGTTTATGTCCTGGGTCCTGACAGGGAACTTTGCATATATATATATATATAGAGAGAGAGAGAGAGACAATAAATCTTTGTGGAAGTGAAGTGAGTTCCTAGTCTGCTGTGGACTATGATTCATTATAAATGGCACTCTGGCTTTTTGGTTATTTATATGATTTGAGCTACTGTGAGATGGTCTCCAAAATAGGTTTACTGGTTTTATTGGGCTCCAAAATGAATGCCTAGTGTGACTAATTACGTTTTTACTTTGATACATTTCCATTGTAAAAGGCACTATGGAAGAGTACAGACTCGAGCTGCTTGTCTGAACTTGGGCTTGCTTTGCACTGGTCATATAAACCTGGCAAGTTCCTTCACTAGTTCCTTTGTCAGTTTCCTCATGTGAAAAATGAAAGTCACAGCAGAACTAGCTGACAGGGTTGTTTACATAGCATGAAAACAACTTGTAAGAAAGGCTGGCACATGGAAAATTATATGAGTGTTAGCTTAAATTAAACAGTGAAACAATTGCAAACAGTCACCTGTCTCGACACATGCCATTCTCTTTGCCTTAAACAGCCCCCCTTCTCCTAAATTAACTAGAATATCAATTTCTCCAGCAGGTCTTTTTCTTTTCATCAATCTCCCATTTTTTATTTCTTTTAGAAGTGATGATCGCACACTGTCCTTCCCTCCCCCATCACAGCACTTGTTATACTGATATAATCATCCAAGTGAAGGTGAGAGCTGAGTCTATTTAATCCACATGTGCACCCCAGATCTACAAAGTACATGGCACACAGCCGATGTTGGATTTAAGGTAAATGCTAGATGAAGTTATTGAAGAAAATTGAAGTGTAGGAAATTCTCTTAATCAAATGAATATAAACATAATAATAAATAAGATTACTATAAAATGCAATTAAATATATGCATATATAATATTGAGGTCTATTTTAATAGAAATAGAAGTAAAAATGACAAAAAATAGAATAAAATAAAACATGAAATTATATAATGACAAAAGGAGCAAATGTTAGTTTGTGGGAAATAAGAGAGTAGGATTTAGCATTTCTTAAAACCTCACTTGGATATTAAATACAGACACCTTATGGTTATTGATCTCACACACAGGAAAAAAAATGTCCTTATTTGTGAAAATGCCTGTGATTTGGCACGTAATGGTGTCATTAAAACATAATTGCTGCAAGGAATTAATGCATGATGTATTTTAATTTGAGAGTTTTGAATTTCTAAATGCTTAAAAAGTATTTGTTTTACATTTAATATTTTTTCCCATTCTCAAGTTGTCACTCTTGATGAAATTGACCCATCCTGGTTGGATGAATTTTCTTAAAGCTATAAATCAAGGAAGGAATGGAAATCTCCCAATATATATTCTTACATGTATAGCTATTGAACTTTGCATCCCAGACATACTAATATTACAGCTTGCACACAAAGTTCTCAATCACAAATTCCAAAGAAACTCACAGATCTATTAAAAATGGTCCTTTTGGTCTTTGTCACTACTTCCTGGCACAGAGACCATAAGACCCTTGGAAGACCCTGAGTGATGGCAGTGTCTTTGTTACTCATCAAAGGTCACTTTCCATTAGCCTGGAGTTTATACTGAGGAGGCCTGGGGCTGGTGATAAGAAAGGCAAACCAGCAAGTGGGTGTGAACTTTCGGTCTCACCCCTGACCTCCAGAAAGGGGAAGGGACTGGGAACTTGGTTGTAAAAACTCTTGAACAAGGAGATCCACAGAGCTTCCCAGGTAGTATACACACCATCTCCCTTATCCCTCTTCCCCCAACACATCTTTGCCATATCTCTTCCTTTTGGCAGTTTCTGAGATTACAATCCTTATAATAAGCCAGTAATCCCCCTAGCTAATAAAAGGGTAATACACAAATTAACCACCACTCTGTCACAAAGATGGTGGCACCCATAGCCACAAGATGGCGATGCCCAGTTCTTTCAGTCCCGATGGAGAGTCTCCCAGTCCCAGGGGTCAGCCACTGAGAGTGGGCAAGGTGAGCGGCCTGGCAGAATGCTTACTTCATCGCCATGCCCGGATTGGGCTGACCCCCACAGAGCCGGAGCAGACATGGACAGGGACAGGGGGGCAGCTTGCAGCCTCTGCAGCAGAGCACAGGCCTGGAGAGGATATGGTGGAAGCAGCATGGGTCCCTGCTGCCTCCCATGGAATCTGCACAGGTCCCACCTGGCTCCCCTCCCCTCCCTCCCCCCCCTTTCCCTCCCCTCTCCTCCCCTTCCCTTTCCTCCCCTCCCCTCCCCTCCTCTCTTCTCCCCTCCCCTCCCCTCCCCTCCCCTTCCCTCTCTTCCCCTCCCCTCCTCTTCCTTCCCCTCCCCCCCCTCTCTCTCCCACCCCCCATTTTGCCACAGACAAAATAAAATAAATGGGGCATATAATTCCTGTGAGCACCACAGCTACCTTTTACTAGTTTTTAAATATTCATCTAGATATCTTATCTTTCTTTGCTCTTCTAAATCAAATGTTGGATTTGCCTGTTTTCTTATTGTTTCTTTTAGCCCCACAAGAAAATAATGAAAACAAATGGTGCAGATTCACCATCTATAACATTTAACATTTAATAATCGTATGGCACTGGGGTGAAATATTTTAGAAGCAGTGGTTAGGATGGACCTATGTTCAACCTTGAGGATGAATATCAGAGATTTTAGATGACAAAATCATTCTCTTCAAAGAAAAGAGTAAAACTGCTAGAAAATGGAGTAATGATGAACTATGTATGAACTCAAGTACTATTGTAATTGGTTTAGTTTTCACTCCTTTTACTGATGAGATGCCTTTCATTATTGAAGGGGAAAAATGTTTCAGTTTCTTTGTCTAAAACACCTGTCCTATCTAATGAAAGAGTAATATGCAAATTGACTGTCAGAACAAGACACAAGACGGCTACCCCCAGGTGGTCAAAGATGGATGCCCCCATGTGGACACAAAATGGCCACCACAAGATGGCCAGCAGAGGAGGGCAGTTGGGGGAGACCAGGATAGCAAGGGAGGGCAGTTGGGGGGGGGGCAGGCCTGCAGAGGAGTACAGTTGAGGGCGCCAGGCCTGAAGGGGAGAGCTGTTAGAGGGAGGAGGCCTGCAGGGGAGTGCAGTTGTGGCCAATTAGGCAAGCAGGAGGGCAGTTAGGGATGACTTGGCCGGCAGAAGAGGGCAGTAGAAGGAGACTAGGCCAGCAGGGGAAGGCAGTTGGTGGGGACCAGGCCTGCAGGGAAGGGTAGTTAGGAGACAGCAGTCCTGGGCTATGAGAGGGATGTCCAACTGCCCATTTAGGCCCAATCTCATTGGGGTCAGGCCTGAAAAAGTGGTCGGACATCCCTCAAGGGGTCCCAATTTGGAGAGGGTGCAGCCTGGTTGAGGGACAAGCCCCCCTGGGCACGAATTTTGTGCACTGGACCTCTAGTAAAATAGATAACTGATTTAACATAAAATATTGCAGATGAAATAATTTTTTTTCTGAAAATCTGAACTACTTTGTATATATACAACATTTTTTCTATTTGGAAATACATTTTACTATGTATTAACAAGATCAATTAGTTCACTAAAATAATGCATTAAAAGTTCTGGAATGATATAAAGAATTGGGTGTGCATTAACTGGAATGCACAGATATGCACATATATAAAATATATGTATTTGTTATACTATTTTAATCATGTATTATTAAATATTAAAATTTACTTATATTTTCTGTCTAAATATTACCAAAATTATTTTTCTTTTTAAATATTTAGTTATGACTAAAGGTAATGACAATAGAATTTTATTTTCTCAGATAAATTATCATTTTACTAATATCATCTTAGTTTTTAGGTTAAGTAGTTAACAAAATCATATTTTTCCAATTATGTAAGTGTGAGAATCAATGTCAAAATTACCAAGTTTCTAGATTAAAATATAACATTTTTACTCATATAAAAAGCTTTCAAGCATTTATAATAGAGAAACTGAGTCCTTTGATTAAATGATGTGCAGTCTTCTCCAGTTCTCAGACTGTAAAAATCAATTACCATATGTTTATAACTCAAGTCTTTTTTCAAAAGGTAGAATAATAAAACTAATGGTTAAAATCTAGTGGTCAGAAATAAATGTACCAGGCTGAATGTCATGATGGAAAAGACAAAGGAAGTGTGTGGATTGTGACAAACTAAATCACAATTCTTACACTGTAGAAAAATAAATCAGGTCTAGCTCACAGTTATCAAGAAGTGATAAAATTCCAGCATTGTCAGATCTCCTGATTTTCTAAAGAATCAACAAAAATTGAGATATAATTTGAAAATTCATGATTTTTATATGTTGGGCACACATTTTATTTATAAATATCTGCGTGGTTAAACAGGTCCATAAACTGGTATCAAATTTTTACTCATGAGTTTGCTACTCATATTCTATAACCGGAAAGAGGGACAGAAAAGGCAATAGGGTGTTTCTACAGGAGAAATGGAATAAGTCAGGGATTTTAATGAAGACCAACATAATATTACTTATACTGCTATCAGATATGTGCCAAAAAGATTCTGAAAACATAACTTATAAGCCTGTCTTGAGTAAAAATAATATCTAAGTTACATGTTTTTCTCATTCTAATCCAAATATTTGTAAATTATTATGTTTGAAACACTACAGGGAACACTAGAAAACAACTTGTTAAATTAAATATTAAAAGTCACACTACTACAGTCATTTGCTTATCTATCTCTATCTCTATCTCTATCTATATCTCTATCTCTATCTATCTCTAAGCCTAAGCAACCATTACAACCAAGTGACCAGAACAAACAGAACGACCGGTCGACCAGTCGCTATGACATGCACTGACCACCAGGGGAAAGAAGCTCAACACAGGAGCTTCCCCCTGGTATTCAGTGTGCTCCCAACCTCCCACAGCCAGCCAACCTCCTGCAGTCCCTCTCCCCTTCTGCCCCTCATCAGCCCTGATCACTAGCCAGGTTGAGAGACCCCCACCTGTACACGAATTTGTGCACCAGGCCTCTAGTTTATCTGTAAGAGTACAATTACCATTTTAATTCAAATTTAAAATAAAGACCTGAGGGAAGCAACTCAAGTGCAAGTCATCAATATTGTAGTTATTTAGAATAAAGTTCCTGGCACCTTTCTCATGTATACCCTCAAGAATATTTGCTTTTTATAGAATAATAAATGTGTACAATAGAAAACAAAATTGTCACTGGGTAATTTCTGAAAATTGTGAAACAGTGACATTCTGATTCTATTACTTGTCATCCACATTAAACTTCTCAGCAAACTTATTTGAATCATGTTGACAAAGCTTGGACTAAAAATATATTATTTTTTAATTCTATAGCCTTTCATTAACTTAGAATGTGTGAGAATTGATATTTTTATTATGATACAAATTGCATGTCTTCTCTAGCTAAATATATACCTTGAAGTTCTGTATTATGTTTCAAATTTCATTTAGAATATTTCAAATTTACATGGCTTAAGCTTTACAAATAATATGGCACACAATAAATTCTCTAGAAGGGATCCTGCTTTTGCTCTACAGATGTTGGCTGAAAGCCTGAGTAGATAAAAGAACATAAATTTAATGAAATGCTTCAGAACCTAGCTCTAGGACTTGTGTTTTCTCTTTTAGAGTTGAATTGGGGGGGAAAAAGAAGAAGGAAGAGGAGGAGGAGGAGGAAGAGGAGGAGGAAGGAATTCTATTTTAGAATTATTTAACAACTAATTGTGTCTGAAGTTTGGAGTATAGTCCTTCACTATACAGACAGTTTGTTTAGTTGATTCATCTTCTTATCTCTAGAAAATAATCTTTTTCTCTCTGGGTAGGAAACATAAGTCGGAAAGAGTTCAAGATCTGTGATGACATTTATACAGGAATGCACTCATTTTCTGAATATCATTTTGGAAAAGAGTACAAAGCTATATAAATTAATAGGTTTTATTATATTAAAAAATAAACATTAAAAGGGAATGATGAAATAACACAAATATTACCATACTAATATAAAGCTATGTCTGCTATAGAAGTATTGGTGGGAACTTCCTGGAATCAGCAAGTTTGGCTCGGCCGCTGAGTGTCTGGTCTTAGGTGAAACTCTGGGCCTCAATACCCTGCTCTGCAAAATGAAGGGTTCAACTAGATATGCCAAGATCACTAAAGTCTCTGTGATATATGTACATTAGCTATGCATAATATATTTATGATAATTATATCATTTTAATATTTTCACTACATCTAAAATCTTTATTCTTGGTCTTGAAGTCTTGTGATATATAAATCTTGTGTTTATCAGTGAAACAAAGCAAAATTATCTGACGTATGAAATAAGAATCTTCATTGTTTTCCAAATGAGTTGGAATTTTTCTAATCAATTATGAATTTCCACACTTTTCCAATTTTTTTTCACATATTTCAGGGAGGATGATAGTACTATTTTTAAAGAAATTCAAAGTTGAGAATGCAGTTGTTTGACAAACCTATAGAATACATTAGAGTTTCCTTTACGGCGAAAGACTGGGGATTTTCAGAAACTATACAACCTATTTTCAGTGCATTACTATCATGAAATAAAGAGCAAGCTATGAAAATGTTCCCTAATATTGCCAACCATCATCTTGGTTAGAAAGTCCCCAATCAAACTTATGTGTTAAAAGGTCCAGAAGACTGAGGGGGGGAGAGAGGGGAGGATGTCAAATTCCCCAAAGGATTCATTTCATCATGAGTCACAATTCTGGTGCAATGCAGTCATTTCCTAATATACTAACTTCCAGAAAGAAAGTCACATGACTGTCAGCGCCTGGCCAGTAGGGGCAGCACCCCATTTGAACAGTGTTCAGTTTGCCTTCAGTCTTTTTCCCAGTTAGCCTACATATTCTCTTGTTACATGCCTATCTGAGATTCCTTAAGGATATAAGAAAAACAATCTCCAAAAACCACTTACACAGATTCAAAAGAGCAAAGAGAATGCAGATCCTAGTGTGTCCTTTTTCTTTTCTCCAATAAGTACCTGCCCTCTTCCTAATCTACTGGAAGTCAGAATGTGCCTCCCTATTCTCATATTCCTTTCGTGTCCCACAGGCAGTGAGTAAGGCAAGGGCTTAGTTCCTGTACACTCTAAGTTAAATGAGAAAACCAGAATAAGGGAAAGGTCAAATTCACCATATATCATGGTGGGAAAAAGAAGAGAGATTCCGAAACCTATTTGAGCATAATTTGTTCTGTCACCTTGTGTTAGTTCTAAATGGGGAACTCATTCCAGCAGTTACATAAATGCTCCCTCTTATCATCTTCCATAGCTTTATAGAATAAATTTTAGCACTGTCAAGTCATCGTTTGGATCTTGAAGCTTTTTGTAAATTGGGAATCTGATTAATATTTTCTTTCTTTTTTAAATCAAATAATAAAGATGTGGAGTTATTACACTTGGTTCTCTGCAAAGAGGACTATTATGCAGTGTATAGCTGTGAGTAGGCACTACAGTAAATTTTGGCCTATGCATTTAGCTGACCTTTAATCCTGCTTGGAAATTCTTCTGTTCATGTCTATTCAGTGACCCTGCTTATGCATCCCACCAGAGGGATTCCAAACATTTGCCAAATCCCTTGGGGCTGCATTCTTAAATTACTTTGTCCCTTTTCTATGCAAACCTCTGGTGGGGATTCCAAGACTTGAGGAAGCCAATCCTTTTGCTATCTGCTTTGCAACCTCAGACCTAGCCCAATTCCTGGCATAGAATGCACTCTATAAAGGTTGTTGAAGGGATTGAATGTGAAGAAATTCTTCTGTTCATATTTTCCAACTGTGGAATTACATGATTTTAAGTATTTTTCTGCTTTAAAATAAACTTTTTAAATGAAAATTTCTGTATTTTATCATTTATCCAGCCTGAGAAAAATGCCATCCTCTGTGCATTACTAAAATATGTGTATGAACATATACTGTGTTAATTACTTTCCATAAAATAATCAGCTTACTGATTTTTGAAACTAGCAGCAATTCTGTTGTAGGCATCTGTTCTAGGGGAAAAAAAAGAAAGAGAATATATTTGCCAGCTGAATAAACTACAAAATGCGCTTAGCAGCGCTGATTCTTCCTGCTGATGGATTATTTGACCTTCATACATATGGATTCTACAAAGTATCAAGTTTTTTTGTGTGTTTCTTAAATAATGACTAGTAACAAGAAAAACACAGATGAGAGTTTTGAGAAAGTGCTCAGATCCCATCCAAACTTCTTTAATTTTGATTATTTTAAAATAGCTACTGTCAAACATTTAAATGACTATCTACTTTTCTACAGCAATACTGAGAAACAGGTATTTTAATATAAGGTCAGTCAGTAATATTGTGAAAATTTAATATATGGCTATAAAATAGTTTCTGTAGAAAGTTTACAGAATTCATATTTGACAAAGGAGGCAAGAGCATATAATGGAGTCAAGACAGTTTCTTCAATAAATGATGTTAAGAAAATTGGACAGATATGTGCAAGAAAGAAAGGAAGAGAGAGAGAGAGAGAGAGAGAGAGAGAGAGAGAGAGAGAGAGAGAGAGAAAGAAACCAGACCACCAACTTATACCATATACAAATAAACTAAAAGTACGTAGATAAAGGACTTGGACATAAAAAGGGAAACCGTAAAACTCTTAAAAGAATCCATAGGCAGCAAAATATCAGACATACATTGTAGCAATATCTTCATGAACACAATTCCTAGGACAATGGAAACTAAGGAAAAAATAAACAAATGGGACTACATCAAAATAAAAAGCTTCTGCTCTGTAAAATAAACTATCAACAAAACAACAAGAATGCCCATTAATATTTGTTAACGTTATCTCTGATAAGGGTTTAATCTCCAAAATTCGCAGGGAACTCATACAACTTAACAAAAGGAAGATAAACTATCCAATCAAAAAATGGGCTAAGGACCTAAATAAACACTTTTCCAAAGAGGACATACAGAAAACCCAAAGATATATGAAAATATGCTTCAAAGTCACTAATCATCCTAGAAATGCAAATTAAAACAACAATGAGGTACCACCTCACACCTGTCAGAATTGCTATCATCAACAAATCAACAAATGACAAGTGATGGCAAGGATGCAGAGAAAAAGGCACCCTCATGCACTGCTGGTGGGAATGTAGACTGTGCAGCCACTGTGGAAAAGAGTATGGAGTTTCCTCAAAAAAAATTAATAATGGAACTCCCATTTGACCCAGTGTTCTACTTCTATGAATATATCCCAAGAAAACATAAATAAAAACCAGAAAGTACATATGCACCCCATATGTTTATAGCAGCACAATTTACAATAGCTAAGATTTGGAAACAGCCCAAGTGCCCATCAGCAGTTGAGTAGATTAGAAAACTGTAGTACATCTATACAATGGAATTCTATGCTGCTATAAAAAAGAAGGAACTCCTACCATTTGCAACAGCATGGATGGACCTGGAGAGCATTATGCTAAGCAAAATAAGCCAGTCAGAGAAAGATAAATATCACATGATCTCACTCATTTGTGGATTATAATGAACAACATAAACTGATAAACAAAAATAGATCCAGATATAGAAGCATCAAACAGACCACCCAACCTAAGAGAGAAAGCAGGGTGTGTGTGAGTGTGTGTGTGTGTGTGTGTATAAGAGATCAACCAAAGGACTTGTATGAATGCATATGAGCATAACCAATGGACACAGACAATAGGGGGGTGAGGGCATGTGCTGGGGGGTGGAAGTGATGGGGGAGAGATCAATGGGGAGAAAGAAGATTTATTGAATACTTTAAACAACAAAGAATTTAGATTAAAACACACACACATCTGGATTGGTAATACAAGTTAGATTAGTTTACACAGGTAAAACACCTAGCATATGTCAGAATAATTTATTGAGATATCAATTACTATTTTGTTATTAACTGCATTTGAAGAATTAAAATGAATTGCTATTTTCATTCTACAAAATACATAAAAATAAATATAAATAAAAAAAGAAAATTTATAGAATTCTACTGAGAGAAGTAAGATTGTCTATCAATGGAATGTAATCCAAAATGATAACTTTATCTGCAGGTGATAAATTTACTTTAAGTAAAATCCACTGGAGCAAATAAAAATAAAAAATGGTTGTTCTTATTAGACTAAATTATCAAAAATACGAATAGTATAATATAGAATTCTTTGCATTTTAGATGTTACATGATTTTTTTAGCTATTTAATTTTAACTAAAATTTAACTAGCAAAAATATTGTTGTGTATCTGAAACAAGGAAGCTATAATTCTGAACTTGGTTGGTTGGTGCTACAGCTTAATTAAATTTGGAAAATTTCTCTGAACTTGTTATAAAGGCTAAGGAAACATAGTCCATATAATTCATCAATGGAATCTATACAAACTAAGTACCTAAGATTTACCAATTACTGTATAAAGCTGTGTTTATTTTTTATAGAAAGTTAAATGAATTTTTTCACTAATTTGACTATCTCTAGAGATACATCAAATAACAATCTTTTCTTCAAGAGTGTGCTTTCACTGAGCAATTAGAGAATGAGACAAGCACTGTGGACCATACTTTTGTTTTGAAAACAACTGGGTGCCGACAATGAAAATGTATACTGTCTGAAACAAAATTTGTTCCTGATAAGAGACTAATAATAAAATAGCAACTGCCATCCCAATCTTCCCTGCTATACATTCCATTTGACCACCAAACAGGGTCATTGGGTGATGGTTTGGAAGATAAAAGTGGAACAGGGTAGAATTGAATGTGACTGAGTACTTAATACTCTAGCATTACAGTTATATTTTCTTCAGGAAAATTTAATCAAGGAATATAACTAAATACAGTAATATCATTGCTTAGATAATGAGGTCTGTTACACAGACCTTTGAATATGCCAAAGTCGCTCAGTGACTTTTTTCCTACAAGAAAAGTATAGTGGGTAAACCCCAAGTTTTTTGCTTTACTCTCTTCTAATATGTTATCTTGAGTTGGCATTAAAATACCTACAGCCATAATTTGGAAGTTGTAGCCTGAGGCTATGATAATCTGATCAACCATATTAGAAGTTAGAGTTAACTGATTGCTTATAATCAATCATTTGAAAATACCTAACCTAAACTGTTGCCTTCAAGCTGAATTATTCCAAGGAGATAAGAAATTGTAAATTTTTAAAGATTTATGGGACACTTGATTCAATAACCTTCTCAGCAAACTCAATATCTAGAGATATTCACTTCTTAAAAATCCATTAGATTTGCTTTTTACTTTAAATTCACAACTAATTATTTTAATGTTTATAAGAAATCTCTGAATGTGGTAACTGCCCAGTCACTCTGATTTCAGTTAGAATAACTTTATGCAGTTTAATTCAATACATATTTTGCATATTGATCAGTGTTCCTCTTTTTTCCTGAAAGGTCAGAGAAACAGGGGAATTTCTAAGATACTGCATGTATTTTCTACTACCAGTCATTTCAAGATTGGGTAAGGCAAAAAAAAAAAAAAAATACACACACACACACACACACAACAGCCCAAATGCATGTAACAAATATAACATATAAAATAAATGTATGAGTTTTTCCTACCGCTCTTTAATATAGCAGTATAAACCTTTATTCTGAATATAGTCTTGAAACTTAAAAAATTATGAAAATACTTTACGTCCCCTGGCTAAAGTGGGAATTGTTTAAAATAACAAATTTTCTTCTCAAGAGCAGCATAGTAAATTATGTATAAAATATTCATAGATATCCCTCTCCTCCCCTCTCTCTTTCTCTCTAACATATATATATATCAGAATTTAAAGGATAATATTCAAAAGATAAAATTAAGATATTAAATTATAAAAGTTTGGTAACTTTCTCAGCCGGCTAGGATGAATGTCCCAAGTTTCCCACTTCATTATTATGATCCACTTATTTGTTAATCTTATATTTTCATTCTAACAACACCTTAGGCAGGTAAAATCTAGTAAGCATTGATTTCACAATCTTGTGATTTTTGTGGATACTGGGCACAAGTTGGTTCCTAATATGTATGAGCTGATTAATTAACAAATTGCTGGGAAGACAAGCTATCCAGGTTCTATTCTCATTATTTGAGGTTCAAACCTTTCTTATTGGCATGGTTTCCCGCTGCTTCAACATAAGCTAATATGATTTCTAGTGGCAGCCAGAATGATCCATCCTACTTGCTACCCTGCTTCTTTGACTGCTCTAAAGAGGTGACCATAAACCAAAGTTCAACACGACTTTGTTCTTTTTCATGACTCTATTCTCTACTCCTCTGCACCTCTGCTCTCACCATAAAGAATATGAAGTTTTCACACTCCTAAGATAAAGAGATAAATAAATAAATCTTTGCTCTCGTATAATTTACAATATAAACAGAGAACAAAATGAATAATCATATATTTTAATGAATGTTTTATTAGAGACATGCATTACTTGTGAAGAAAATACAGAGAAAAGACACAAGAGCGAGGGATTGTGCCCTACTGGAATTTACCTTTCAATGGAGACTTGAAGGAAAGAGTGGAAGTTATCCAAGTGGAGACGAGAGAAAGGTGCATACCCAGGAGAAAAACCAGGATATGCCTCTGTCACGGAGAGCCACGAATGCTTTCCCACTGGTCAAAAACCATTCTAGGTATTTGCTGAGCCTTTTAGTCTCAGTGAGAGAACGAGAATGGGAAGCATGCTGGCCAAGGACAGCCCGGCAGCTCTGTTTCTCATGGGTTCCTGGTTAAGCCATACACCTGTGAATGGCTTCTCAGACATAAGCTCTTCATAATTTCACACTCCAGGATGAAATTGAATAATTGGAACTTCTAGGAAATAATATTTTGACACAAGAGTAAAAAGTTTAACGTAGCAGGAAATGGAGCAATGCCAGAAGGGTGGATATCAGAGTCCCCAGGAAGGGAAGAAATACGCCATTATGAAAATAGTATGAGGCTGAGAACACCCAAAATGCAGTATCTAACTGCTCAAAGGCAGAAAAAGAAGGATACATGTTTTAGAAAGAAGTATTATAGCTGTGTTGCTCATTGGTCAAAATAGAAACCATATGAAAATGTGTTTGGCATAAGATTAAATTTAGAACAAGCAAGCCATTTCCAGAAGGCATGTGGAGTGAATGTATCCATTTTCAAAGTTGTTTTATTGAATTGCTTTTACTTATGGGATTGAGTAGGTTCAATGTTCCAACACAATCCATTTGAACAACAGTGATAAACTTACGTTTCCTGAAGTCTGCTAATGGTCCTGTTTTAGTGGGGGCTCTTTTTGGAGCCTGGTCTGATTCAAATTACTAGGCAAGCACATACCATTCACATGAACCTACTAGTAGTCTGCAGAGGATCACCCTAATTTTGTATAGCTTTTTTTATATACTCATTTAAAATTGATAAATTTTCACATCTGAAAAATAAGTGGAATAACTAAAGTAATCTTAAAACTGGGGGGGGGGGGAAGTTGATGCTGGAAAATGTGTGAAAATGCAATCTGTTTCTTTGTTGACAGCCTCATAAAAAACATACTTTAGCAACTAATGTATGCTTCTTTTAATAGATATACTGGACTAAAGAAATATTTTACAACAGAGTGACAGCTACATAAATAAGAGGTGAGCTATAAATGTCACTTGATTTTATTTCTTTAAGGCTTGTTATTTCTGCTAACATTTATACCAACAAGTTAGGAATTATAACCTTGATCATTAATTGTGAATCAGCCAGTTTACTGGCTGCATGCCACAAGAAAACATCAACAACCAAGTAAAACCCTGGGACATTTAGGAGGGTATATTAAGTGATACCTCCTTACTCAACATAATTTTACTTAATGGCAAAAATGAAATAAGTATACTATTTGTGAAATATGCAGACTAATTAGATTCTTATCTTATATTCTAAATTAAATAAAATAACTAAAAAAATTATGTAGCCACAGTAATAGTGTAAAAAAATGCTTATCCTATCAATACAAAATTAAATTACTAGTAATAAACTCAAGATAGCAAAACAAATACCAACGATATAAATATAAAGTATGAGACTTTTGCTACATATTAAGTACAACAAAATCAATTTTAGAAAATCTCAAGTGATAACCAGTTGAATACAAATCAACAATATACCATAATTATAAGGAAAGTCAATGCATTATTGATACTGTGTCTTATGTGCAAAAGGTATAGCAAAACAACTTGGGTGGAATATATACACACTATTCATATTTTATATTTTCTATAAATATGTATAACATTATATTATATTATGTGCTTCCTGAGTATATATGAAATATTAATAGTATATTAAATATTACATATACACAAAGTGGCCAGATTATTATGATCTCTGAACACATAATCATCTGGCCACTCAGTGTATATCCTATATAATAAAAGGCTAATAAGCAAATTGTCCCCTCAACCAGGAGTTCGACCAGCGGGCAGGCCAGCCAACCGCCCATGTTCTCTCCTCCTGGCCAAACTTGGCTGGACCCCACCCATGCACAAATTCATGTGCCGGGCCTCTAACACACACATTCTCTAAGCAAATGTTCTCAGTTTGGGTCAATGTAAAAACATGTTTTAAAGAGAATAAGAACATTTCCTCACACTCTGCAATATATGTCTGCAAACTCTAACTTGATAAACACTGCTGTAGGTCATGAGGGGCATATCAAGCATTTCAAATGAAAATTCTTAATTCCAAGAAAAATTAAAGCAGTTATGTGGTCAATTTATCTCATACTTGCACATTTATTATACTTTTTAAGTTAGCATTCAAATAAAAAACATCTGGAATATTTGTCAAGTATTAAAAAAGGATAGCATATGTATTTTCCAATAAAAGTTAAAGAACAAACATCACAAGTAGAACTTGTACCAAAATTTTAAAAATCTCTATTCACTCAATTTGTGTTTTCCTTAAAATTTATTTTGTTGAAGATATTAGCATATAAAATTGTTGGATAACTTTAGAATGACTATAATAGTGACATCACAGAACATATCTGCCTTTATCAAACTCAATAATCACCAGTAAATTTTCAATCATGTTTGTCTTAATTAATACAAAGTACAAGCTTATTAATTTAATAAGAGTAGAGTCAGTTATATTAAAACAAATTATTAGCTAGAATGTGGTGACAAAATAGGGCATATACATTATTTTTATTACAGTAGAATTAAAATAATAAAACTAATGGGTAATATACATTAAAATAATTGATCTATTTTAAATATTTTAATAATAATCATAATAATTGCCAGAGGGCAAAGGATCCAAATATACATATTCAGATATTTTTTCCAGGACTGATTATAAACAAATCTAAAGTTTAAATCAATTAAGCTCTTAAAAATAAATATCTGAATAGAGAGAACTGCACTATAATAAGAAATAGTGGAATGAAGATGAGAATGATAACAGTAAACTCCCTAAAGTGCAAACTTCAAAAAAATTTGCATAAGTGTGCATATGATTCTAATATATACCTAAGAATTTATAAATATTTAGTTATGCAAGCATAATTTTAAAATATACTCATTTATTTATCTCATGGGAGAATTAAAAAAAAATTAAATATGCTTTTTATTGATCTCAGAGAGAGAAAGGGAAAGCGAGAGAGACAAAAACATCAATGATGTGAATCACCTGCCTTCTGCACACCCTCTACTGGGGATCAAGCCCACAACCCAGGCATAGGCCCTGACCAAGAAGCAAACCATTACTTTCTGGCTCATATGCTGTCGCTCAACCACTGAGCCACATGGGCCAGGCTATCTCCTGGGAGAATTCTTAATTATCTATAGCAGTTGATAGTAAAATTGAGTATCTACTTTTTAAGATATTCATGTTTTTTGTGTTTGTTTTGTTTTTGCTACCATGTTAAAAGATAGGAAATTAAATAGAAACATCCCTAAAAAAAACAAAAAAAAAAACAGTACCTAGTTATTATGAATCAAATTACATTAATTATAAAAATAGATATTCTTTTGCTTAACATGATATTTTATAAAATATTTTGAATGTTTTACATAATAATTTAAGATTGTATATTATATTATGGGTTAGGTAATTTTTACATATTATAATAATATTTTTTAAGTTTCAATGAGTCATTTTATAGTTTCAAAATCGTTTCTTTAGTCTTAAAATCTTATGAAAATTGTCCCATTCTTTACAAAAAATATATTTTAAAAAATAATAAAACAAGTAGACAGGGCTTCTGAAGAATACCAGTGAGAAGCTTGCAATCCCAAACCAGTTGATACATTTAAATTTGTAATTATATATTTTATTTGTCCCTATTAAATTATCCTTTCCTTATGTTGATTGTTTTAAAACTTAGAAAATAGCTATAATTTTTCTCTCCTGCTTCACTTAATATGGCTTGGGAAGGATGACCATATATTAAAATATCATGTAAGAATCTCTTTGAGTTTTAAGGTTGATAATTATATTTTAGAGCTTTCCAAAAAAAAAACAACAAAAAAAACCCTGCAAATGGATGAATGTTTAAAATTAGTAAGCCATCATAATTTTCAGCGAGGAAAAAGTTTAAATAATGAGGCTTGACAAATTGAAAACCACTTAGATGATTCTCATTCTCTTCAAGAAACTTTGCTTTCCCAGTAGCTTAAACTTTCTACTTGTAGCTACAGTACTTGGAGAGGCCTTCACATTTTAACATAGTGATTACATGCATCCTAAAATGTATGTACGAAGTACTCTAAACCTTTCATGAGAGATAACAAACTCCAGTAATCAGCAGAGGATATGAAACTCTCTAAACTGTTTTGCTGCAGTGTATACACCACGCCGTTTCAGAGAGATGTTAAACAGATGCATAAGGAACAGATCTTTGGGAACTTTGCTCTTATTTTGTTATCATGTGACTCTTGTTTCATCACTTCCTTATTTTCTTTCAGCATGTTAGTAGCTGCACAGACTATAAACATCATGACAAAATGCAACATTACATGCACTAATGTATTATTTAAATTACCTTTCACATACACCATGTGTATGAATTTCCAAAATATTTGAAATGTGAAAGGCACCTCTACAGCTACTTTTTATATCCTGGGCTACAGTTTAGAACTCAGTCACTTGACATTTCAGGGGGGATGTGTAATTAGATATATGACCAGGAAAGTAGCAAGATAAGTTGTTTCTAGAGAACTCAAGCTAAGTCTTGTCAAAAACACCTAAAGCACAATCATAAAAAGAAAGCATGCCATTAACATCACCACAAGTAGTCAGAAGTTTGGTCTTGCTCTTTGAAATAAAATGCTTGGAAATTAGTGCAGTAGTTTATACTTATAAAGATAGGGAAGAAAAGTGTACAAATCCTAAAAGGGGAGTTCTGATGAACTAATTATTAAAAGTTGTGCAATTTCTAAATTTAATATATCTATAAAAATGTGAATTTGTTGTTGTTAATAATACATAATTCTACCTGGACTCTAATTAATTGAAAATGCCCTATTTGAACCATGCTTCTTATTTTGTATTTTGTTATGGGTTGTAAACTGAGAAATATAAATTAATATCTAAAGAACAAAGTTACTAATCCCAAAGATTATACAGAAAGGCAAAAGACCCATAATAGTCAACACGATATTGATGAATAAGAAAAAGTCATCAGACATTATCTGACTTCAAGAATTACTATAAAGCTACAGTAATCAGGATTACTAGGTGTTGGTGAAAAATAGACAAACAGATCAACACAATAGGTAAAGAGCCCAGAAACAGACCTACACACATAATAGTCAATTAATGCTTGACAAAGAAGCAAAGATAATACAATGGAGTAAAAACACTATTTTCAACAAAATAGCACTGGAATTCCAGGGTTTCAGCAGACAAAAAAATGAATCTACACACAAACTTTACACCTTTCATGAAAATTAACTGAAAATAGATCACAGATATAAATGTAAAATGCAAAATTATAAAACTCTTAGAAGATAGCTCATAGGAGAAAAATCTGTATAACTGAGTTTGGCAATGACTTTTTAGACCTAATACCAAAAGTCATGATCTGTATAAGAAAAAATTATAACCTGAATTTCATTAAAAATAATAAATAATATTCTGCAAAAGGCAATGTCATGAGAATGAGAAGACAAGTCACAGGCAGGGGGAAAATAAGTCCAAAATATATATCTTGATTTAAAAAAAGTTATCCAAAATATATACAACTCAACAAGAAAACTAACAACCTGACTAAGCAATGGGTCAAAGACCGTAAAAGACATCTCAATAAAGAAAAGATACTGATGGCAAACAAGCACATTGAAAGACGCTGGGCCAGCCCTGGGCAGCTGGGGGACAGAGGGGATTGGGGGGCTCCGGAGGCAGGCACGCAGAGGCAAGCTTCATTATTTAAACTTTAAAAAATATATTCTATTTTTATCATATATCATTGGAGAAATGCAAATTAAAATAACTACAAAATATCACTACATACCTATTAGAATGGGCAAAATCCAGAGCACTGGGAACACAGAATACTGGTGAGGATGTGTAGCTACAGGAACTCACATTTATTATTGGTGGGGATGTAAAAATGGTACAGACTCTTTGCAGGACAGTTTGGAAATTTCTTACAAAACTAAACATACTTTTGTCCTAAGACCCAGCAATCATAATTTGCGATTTATCCAAATGACCTGAAAACTATGTCTACCCAAAAATCTGCACACAGGTGCTTATAGAAGCTTTATTCATAATGGCCAAAACTTGGAATCAACAGATGAGTGAATATATAAATGGGTACATCCAGACAATGGAATATTATTCCCCACTGAAAGAAAATGAGCTACCAAGCCATGCAAAGACAAGAAGAAATCTTTAAAGCATATTTTAAGCAAAAGAAGACAATATAAAAGGGCAACATACTATCTGATTCCAGTATATAACATTCTAGAAAAGGATAAACTATGGAGACAACAAAAAGATCTGTGCTTGCCATGTATTAGTGGGGAAAGAGGGATGCATAGGCTGAGCACAGAGGATTTTTAGGGCAGTTAAATTACTGTTTTGTGATACTCTATTGAGGGCTACATGTCATTATACATCTGCCAAAGCCCACATAATGTGCAAACTAACAGTGAGCTGTAATGTAAACTATGCCATTTGGGTGATAATAATGTATCAATGAAAATTCATCTATTTTAACAAATGTATGACTCTATGAAAGATGTAGGTAATGGGGGAAGCTATGTGTGTTTGGGGAGGCATGGGTATATGGGAAATCTTTGTAACTTTCTCTTGCTTTTGCTGTGAACCTAAAACTGCTATTAAAATAGTCTATTTAAAAAGTACTAACTCAGAGTAATAGATTTTCTAATTAGTTTCCTATACTCAGGAAGTATTTTAAAACATTTTTTAATCTTAATGAGCAGGGACTGTATGAGTCAGAGAGTGTGCGTGTGTAAAACAGCATATTTTTAAGTTTTTCTCTGAATCAAATGACATTGACATTTCAAAGAATAGTATATATTCTTAGCATAATGCATTATTAAATGATCCTGTGTTAACACATTAAATAAAAAGGACATTGTTTTTTCAAATTGTAATTAACAGAGATCTTTGTAACGAAAAGTACTTTTCCTCCAAATGGGCATATTTTTATCTCATTTTGTTGAAACTTTGTATCAAACATCAGGAGAATGAATGTTGAATAAACATGATCCTATTTAATAAAGAGGAATATGTTAACCGACCACCATGCCCTCACAAAAGAAGATGGCACCCACAGCCAATAAGGAGGAAATATGCTAATTGATTGCCACACCCTCAAAGATGGCAGCGCCTACAGCCACAAGATGGCAGTGTCCAGTCCCCTCAGCCCAGGTGGGTCTGGCAGCTCTGTGCACCTGCTTCCAGAGTCCCCCAGTCTCCTCAGCCCCCCAGCCGCCCAGGGCTGGCCTGAGGCACAGACAAATCTCAAATGTAGGCTTCCTAGTTGATACCCGAGGTGCAGGCAAACCTCAGATGGTGGCTTCCCAGCTACCCAGGGCCAGCCCAAGGCATAGGCAAGCCTCAGATGGCAACTGCCCAGCCATCCAGGGCCAGCTGAAGGTGCAAGCAAGCTTCGGATAGCGGTTGCCCAGCCACCCAGGGTAGCCGAGGCTTGTGCTGCCAGCAGTGGCAGCAGCAGAGGTATGATGGGGGAGACACCTTCCCCTGATCGTTGGGTCACCTCCCACCCCTGAGGGCTCCCAGACTGTGAGAGGGGGCAGGGCCGGTTGAGGGACACCCCCCACCCCCCAGCTCCAGTGCATGAGTTTTCAAGCACTGGGCTTCTAATATAAGAATGCAATTGTGCACAGAATAATACAATCTAAGAAACTATCTTTAGACAGAACAAGGAAATGGTAAATATTTGAGGAAAATATCTCAGTAACAAAACACAATGAAAATACTAGCCCAGATCCAATTATAGTAGATGAAGGAAACTGTTTTAACTCTGGGGTTGTTAACCACTTTCTTTTAGGACTTCTATCCACTGTATTCAATTGTCCCCTGAACTTGCCCTTCCTTTCCATCTCCACTGATTCTGCACAACATTTTTATCAATTTATGAGTCAATTAGTCAAAAGTCTAATTGGTTTTCATTCTTCTAGCACCTCTCCTTGCCAATGCAGAGTCTGCAGTTACAAGATTTACTCTCCTAAATGCACACAGCTAACTGTGCTTAATGCAGGATAAAATTGATTCTCTTCCCAACCAGAACACAAGTAATTTTTCCAACTTTGTAGTACAATGTCCCACAATATTCCACAAATGTACTGTGTACTTAATCATTTCCTGCCTCAGTTTGCTCTAATGATGCCATAGAATTTCTTTGTTTGGTTGTCTCTTGCTCTTCCTACAATTGTTATTCTATTTTTAAGGTCTAGTTCAAATGCTCGGCTTTTAAGACTTCTTTGTTAATCTGAGGGACAAATTCTACACTCTTGGCAACATACGTCCTTAACATTTGTTTATGTCCTAGCCAACTGTGCATGCCTCTGTTTCCACCATAAGCCTATGCATTCCTTTAAAGCAGTGATAAGTTCTGTTTTATTTTTGTATCTACAGCGCCTGACACTCAGTAAGAGTTCAATAAATACGCATTATTGCTTATCTTTGCATTATATATATATCACACAAATATATGTATACAGGTCTGAATTTGACCTTTTGGCTACTTGTCACTTTTATTTTTTTAAAATATATTTTATTGATATTTTACAGAGAGGAAGGGCGAGAGATAGAGAGCTAGAAACGTCGATGAGAGAGAAACATTGACCAGCTGCCTCCTGCACACACCCACCGGGGATGTGCCCACAACCAATGTACATGCCCTTGACCGGAATCGAACCTGGGACCTTTCAGTCCGCAGACCAACGCTCTACCACTGAGCCAAACCGGTTTCGGCAACTTGTCACTTTTAAACAAGCATATATTTCTTAGGTTTTTCTTCTGCTTTTGAGTTAATGAGTAAAAGGGAAATGTTAAATTAATTCATAAAAACAGAATTGTAACTTTTTGGGGGAAACATTAAGGATTACTATTTCAGCCAGCTTCTCTATCTCCAGAAGGCCTCTTAGCTACAGATGGGCCTTACCTGCTCTTTAACTACATTTAACACGTATCCTTCAACAATAGCACTTCCATTGTTTTATTACCCAAGTCTTGTCAATTTTACCAAGAATTCTCACTACTGTTAAACATGGAAAAGTATGAAATTCAGTAGTTTGTTCGTAAGCAGACATATGTAAGTGCCACGTTCAAATACTTACCTTTTCAAGAAAAAAAGAATAAACTGAAATATTATAGCACATAAATAAAACTCACGTTGGTGCGCAGAGTAGCCGTTACCAAAATATGGGAACGTATACCCAGTGGGAGAGTGTATGGAGGCTCCGCCCTCCCCAGGGAAACTGTTCAGTTATGTGCTCCACGGTGCCAAGGACAGACTGGTCCTTTCCAGACACTTACCCTCTGACAGCATGGATAAGTCTCAATGATGGATAGGCAGTTCGCACTCTCAGTTTATTCTTCAGGATCAACGCATTAACCCACTCCACGTGCTTCTCTCCTCCTTTGACCATGAAAGCAGGGATCCAAAGGACGCTGTCATTCAGCATGGAAAGTCTGTGCACAAATTTTTCTCTGTCACTCTCATTCCGAAAGCCTCCAAATGCTCTTTGCACAACTGATGGGTTCATGGTAATAAAATCGGATTTAGTTCCCACATCTGCAGCAAACTCCACCACGGGGGCTAGATTACACCTGAAGAGGGGAAAAAAAATCAATGGAAAAGTGAGATAAAAATGTGAAACATTTACTCCTAAAACAGTATGCATGAAGAGAAGAATGAGAAACGAGCATAGTTTTTATTTTAACGAGGTAAAAAAAATAAATACTCCGGTAAAATTACATTTTCAATAAATCATCATGCATCAGGAATTTTCTTCAATAAAGATGTGCACTCCTAGGGTAGGGCTCAAATTGTCACTAACTCAGCCCACTGTCTAAGAATAAATACCCTTTGCTGTAATCATCATACAAATCATATGATATGAATTCCTAATAGGCGAATTTATGACAGCAAGTTTGGCTCTTGCCATGCAGGTGGGAAACCTAACCACATGGTGTTCCATACATAAGTAAAACCTGAGATCCCCATCTGCACCACTTCTCAATCTTAAATACTTTTAACAACTGTATAAACATAAGTGACGATGGCTTTTCTGTATTCTGAGGTTAAGGGAAAACTGTATATTCCTTAAAGCATTTTTCATAAACATATCTATAATTGATTTTAGGGACCTAATTGAGAAATAAAAGTAAGAAAAATAAAGTTCTCATATTTAATATGCATTTTTTGAAATATTAAATGCAGAAAAGCCCTGCTTTAGAGACAAGTAGCTTCCTATTTCTCTGAGGACATCCTCAAAATGCTGGTTCTCCCTATTAATAGGAGATTTGCCCTCTGTGGGGAGGACAGAATTGGATGACCTGTTCTCACATCTGAAGTTCTAGGATATTGCAAAGTGCTTCTACCCAGTTCTGTTCTTGTATGCCAAATTCACTTTTCTTTATAAACTTAGGAAAATACCTTGAACTTGGTTTTCAACCAGTTAGTGGTGTTATTTTGATTCTGTGACATAGATCTTTGATTACTTGAAAATAGTCTTTTACTTTAAAGTACTTTAACTTGCTAGGAAAGGTAAATTTTAATTAGTTGATTAGTAAAAAATTAGATGTTTAGCAAACAAGATTTTTCTAATTTGGAAAAAAATAATTTGATCTATTCAATGCACACCGTCAAAACACACATAAGCATACACACACATAGACGTAGACATACAGAATTCTCCTTCTTTTCTTTTTGTCTTCTCATATCAGCCTTTCAAGGGAAGGAAAAATAGAATAATTTCCTCTTTCTGCATTTTACAGATTTGACCGCATTATGAAAATTTCTCACATTTCTCTTTCTTATGCATTTAGCCATATTCATTAAATTCTTAAGCCAGATAAATTTAATTAAAAAGTAAAATGTGTGCTCTGCTATTAAAAATACTGGTGTATGTATCCTTTCTTATCTCTTTTAATTAATATGCATTATTACTTCTTAGATCTCTAAAAACATTTAGCTATCACAACAAATATCTTTCATCTTACAGAATTAAGCAAAGTCTGTTATCAAAGATGAGTTACTGAGATAAAACAAATAAAAATTGACACATCATATTATTTAGAAACTGGAGGCCCGGTTTATGAAGTTTGTGCATGGGGGAGGGGCTCCCCCTCAGCCCAGCCTGCACCCTCTCCAATCTGGGACTGCTGGCTCCTAACTGTTCACTTGCCTGCCTGCTTGATTGCCCCCAACTGCTCCCCCCTGCTGGCTTGGTCACCCCACACTTCCCCCCTCTGTTGGCCTGCTCACCCCTAACTGCCCCACTGCTGGCCTGCTTGCCCCTAACTTCCCCCCATTCTCTGCTGGCCTGCTTGCCCCATGCAGCCTGTATTCGGTCGTCCATCAGGTTATTTCAGTTGTGACAGACCCTAGCTTTTTATATATCAGGATACTATTTTCAAGTTATGCATATTTAAATACACCCACTGTAATATGAGAGGGTATTTTTGTCTCTATCTATGCACTCTTTGATACTAAGACACTATTCATTCCCACCACAGTCAGAATATTATGGGTGGGATTGCTCTGGAAAAGAACAGCTACCTGTGAACAGAAACCAAAGTGAGCATATTGCAATGGAACTCGTGGAAGACGGAGGACGTGGTGAATTTTGAGGTCCTAAAATGTACTCCACTCCAGCTTTAAAAGTAATCTAAAATTCTAAGAAAGCAGATTATAAGATGAATTTACTATACTGTGGGGAAAAATGTGTTATTATCTTTATTACAGACACTTTTACTTCCACAGATAAAAAATAGGCAATGTTAATATTACAGTTAACATGCTCCTGTCAGGAGAGATAGCATCAAATATTCTTTTTTGCTATAACAATTCCTCAGCAATTCTTTTCAGAGGATTCCCACTATAGAAAAACAATATCTATGCTTTACTTTCTCTACACTTATAAAAATTATTCAAGCCAACCCAGTTAAAGAGAGCGCACACACACACACACACACACACACACACACACACACACAAAACATAAACATTCAACTGAATTATCTTCTCAGGGGAAAAAATCACTTAATTACTTTATGCTTTTCTTTACTTTTCCTTATCACATATTTAAAAGCTATTCCACCCCCAAGTTTCCTAACACCCACGTTTTAAGTATTGACTCAGCATGTTTCTAAAACATGATTATCTGGCCGTGTGTAATTTCAGAGCTAGAAAGACTATTCACCCATAAAGTTGGATATTGAAAAACAGGTACTTTCCACCTTGGAAGTAAAAGGAATCTAAGAGCAGAACATTTCTGGAGAATAGGGTTGATCCGGTAGACAAAACAACACAGCTGAGGCAATCAAGGAATGCTAAATGACTGTGGTGCTAACTAACGGGAACAAAGAGATCAAAGGGTAATTAATCCACATGAGTTTTATTGTAAAGTTTTTATGACTTAAGTACAGCCCAACCAGGCTTTGTGAGGGATGGAAATAACATGACAGAAGGACACACAGTAAAATACTATGTATGCTGGCTCCAGGAGTTCAGCTGGTTCATTTTCCTTGGGGCGACTATGTCTAATTTTTCATTGGAAGGAAGGACTAACGTCATGCTCACATGTGGCCAGTAAATTAACTCCTCTGTGGATGAGTCAGATACTTAGTCATATATTTAGCTGAACGCTACATAATCAGGGCAAGCGTTAAGCAAGCCAGAATAAGCAGCCAGCTGTGTTGTACTCCAGCAATTCGGCAGACTTGTTGCAAACCACACAGCGATACCAGTAGCAATACTGCTGATGGAGCAAGATTATGAATAGATTTCCAATCACGTGTACTTCATCTTTCTTTTTTAAAGTCTTCTTAGGGATCACAATATTCAAAAGTACCCAGAATGTGCCGCAAGCATTGATGAAGTAACGCATTATTTTAGATGTTATTCTTAATCTCATAAAATTGAAGCGTGGACAACTTATAAATGATGGATTTTGTGAGTCAAAATGACTAAGAGCATAAGAATATTTAAAATAGTTAAGCTCTATTTCTTTAGTCAAATTAAATTTTAACTTTCCGACTAGTTTTGACATATTAAAAATCTGAAGATATATACATATTATCCAAACTC
This sequence comes from Vespertilio murinus, assembly GCA_963924515.1. Taxonomy (NCBI): domain Eukaryota; kingdom Metazoa; phylum Chordata; class Mammalia; order Chiroptera; family Vespertilionidae; genus Vespertilio; species Vespertilio murinus. Next base: position 54,157,322 of record OZ004705.1, read on the forward strand.
TCTGTTTACTCTAAGCTGCTTAATTTTCTATTTATTTGGGATTATTTACCACCATAGCTGAAAATGCTAAAGAAATGCAGCTAGGTCCTCTTGTTCTCTAGACCTCTGAAATTTCTTCTATAATGTCACACTAGGTGTGATTGACTTTCAACATTCATTCTATGCAGAATTGAGGATGCTTTTGTTTATTTCAAGGCTATGTAAATTTTAACATTCATTCATTTAATTTTTGAGGGAAGAAATGCTTATTTCATGTATAATACCTCAAGATCACAGAATTCCCTAGGAAGACACATCTCTTAGACTTGTTGATATTCCATGCATTCTCCCTATGTTATAGTTCAACAGTCTAAGCAACTGAGAAGTTCTTCTCTCAATAGCTCAACAGTTCTCTTGAGAGTTCACTCCGAAAATACTATACCATATGTTCAGAACTCTTCCAGCTATCTTACTATTTAATAATTTTTAAAAATATATATTTTATTGATTTTTTTTTACAGAGAGGAAGAGAGATGGATAGAGAGTTAGAAAACATCCATGAGAGAGAATCATCGATAAGATGCCTCCTGCTCACCCCTTACTGGGGATGTGCCCGCAACCAAGGTACATGACCTTGACCGGAATCGAATCTTGGACCTTTCAGTTCACAGGCCGACACTCTATCCACTGAGCCAAACCGGTTTCGGCAATAGTAATTTTTTTCAATGATATAACCTGGCCAAAATGCAATATTTTTTGTTATTATCAGTAATATCAGTAAGATAATGCTCATTGGTTTAGCCACATCTTTAATCATGCCATGGTGCATCTTATACATTTGTGCTACCTACAGACCTAGTCATCCACAATACTGAAGTAAAACAGAATGCACTGTGATATAGAAGGCTGTTAGTTAATTCTTTACACACACAACACAGATTGAGAAGAAAACAAAATTGAGTGCATTGCAGAATAAATTCTATTCTTCATTACTACTAGTTAATGTACAGACAAGTCCCAAACACATGATTAGCATCATTTTTCTCCTTTGACCAACACCACTGTGTGTGTGTGTGTGTGTGTGTGTGTGTGTGTGTGTGTGTGTACTAGCATTAAAATCCCTTAGCCCAAACCATTGTCACCAATGGAACCACATTTGTCAACCAACCATGAAAAGGGAGCTAGCCTCTTCTCTTTTCTGCTCCCAGAGGAAGCTTATGGTTCCTATATATTATCATTTAATTTGAGCTTGAAGAACCAAGATAATAAATCCTCTCTGCTACCTGGGTGTTTTAGGTTTTGTGTTTACCCTCTCAAAATTGCTCGAACATGCAATCTATCAGTCTTTCTGACTTTCTTAAGGTGAGGGTATTAGGCTCCCAATTGACTTGAAACCAATACTTTTTGCAACACTTTGAGGTAAGTAGTATTAACTCCACTTTGAAGATGAGAAAGTAAGGTCAAGGTCACTTAGAAATATGTCTTAGGCCATAGTACATATAAAAGATTCTACTTTAGAATCACTCCAGAAGTTCTAAATGACATAATTTACACATGTGATTTCTTTCAGAGTCAGAGGAAATGTTTATATGTTCATCATTCACCCTAATTTCCTGTAGGAGAAAGAGTACTTTACCATTTAGTTTCAGATTCCAGTCTCAGACTCCCAGGACTTAAGCATATTATATAAAGCAACTCAGCCATAAACACTCCCCAAATCCTGAGCAGTTATTAAACAAGGGGCTTTAAGTATATTAAATATGAAAATAATATTCATACTTCAGATCTCTTAAGGAAAATTTTTCAAAATGCCAGCAAAACAATTAACTATCTAATTTAAATCATTTTGAAATATGAAGGGAATTTGGAATGCTACTGGAGGAAAAAGTAAACAGTATGTAAGAAATAGAGATGAAATATTATGTTGAAGATTTGCATTTTCATTATGGTAGGGGAACACAAAAATGTGCACATCACACTTTATGTTTGATGGTAAAATATCAATAAAATCCTAAGCTTGACAGAAATAAATACTAATGGCAGATGTCATGAAAACAACTGACTAAACAGAAAAGGGACTTTTCCACAAATCCAGATTTGTTTACATTACTGGCAAGGTTGGCAAGAACAGTGTCATATTATTTCTAGGGAAATCACAGAATGAAAAAAAAAAAATCAAGCTTATTCTAAAATATAAAGATCTGAATACTCAGAAATGTTTAGACTATGCCATTCCCACATTTCAGTGGGAACCAAAACCAAAATGGAATCACTGAGCAAATCTGATACAACTGCACACATATTATTTAATAACAGTTTTTTGGAGGGCAGAAGGGTAAGGGATGCCAAGAAATGGATATATTATGCTTAATCAAATAAAATTTTAAATATTCATTAAAAAATATCCAACTTTGGCTTATTTTAAGAAATAAAAGGTATTTAGCTTAGTTTCTGCCCTCAGCAATCTATAGCTATATGGGCATTGGTCTTTGCATTGCAATCTATGTGGCCTCACATATATTATATAACCTCTCTGAGATCCAACTTTTCCTATAATTGAACCTATTAACACTAATTGGAATGATAATGGGGGGACAAAATATCTAAATATCCTCAGAATTTATTGCTTAGAGTTGGTAATAAATATTAGCTGACGTTTATCATTTCTACATGCTCTTTCTTCTTACAGCCTATTGAGAGTCAAAAGAAAAGCACACAAACAATTTAAAGAGCATGTCAAATAGGAAGGACTTACTGAGCAACAGTGTGGAAAGAAAGATTTATAGGTCATTTAATAAACCATTTTTGTTTGGAACTTAGGCACCCCTGAAACTAATTGGGGTTAAAATGGTTGATTTTATGGTTGATTGCATATATCTTGAATATCAGACAGAATAAATATGATATAATAGGCAATGTGAAAACTTTAGAAGCTCATAAACCTGGCCTGTATACTTAAGAAGAATGACTTGGTGTGGTGCACACACAATGCAGTGTACAGATGATGTTATAGAATTGTGCACCTGTATAATTTTGTTAATCAGTATCATCCCAATAAAAGAAGAATATGACATAAGTGTGTAAGGGAATCAGGCTCTACAATTAGAACTTTGAAATAGTTTATATATAAGGTAGCAAAGATCTTTCATTATGATATTAGGAAGAATAAAAACTAGGTTTTATTGAACACTTATTACGTGCCAGAAACTGTTTCATTTCCTTTGTATGTGATATTATATGCAACTCTCATAATGATTCCACGAGACAGAAACTGAGTTGTGGTATATTGCACAAATTGATATAGCTTACAAGTAGTAGAGATGGGTCTTAAGCTCTTATATATTGTGCACCAATTAATCCCTCTGGATGAAAAGGAAGAATTAGACCACAGAACAAATTTAGTCACAAATTTAGTTACATTTGAATGTTATACTAGTATAGCTGTGGCTTTTACCATCTTGTTGATTTCATTGATTCACAAGTCTGGCCTGAAAGTGTAGTTGGCTAAGATAGAGGTTCAAACCTTCCTCGTCTCTCCTGTAATCACTCATGAATTCAAATAAAAATTCTACAGCAAAATTACTAGATTATGTTCTTTTCTCTAAAAGAAGGAAATTGTAGGTGAGAATAAAAAGTAAAGTCTACTGGTTGAGCTTAACTTAGAAATAAATACATTTTGTATTTTTCTCATCTTTTTTTCTGTTTTTTTTGTTTTGTTTTGTTTTGTTTTTAGATTTATTTCTTATAAAAAGTGCCCATTATGAAAAACTACATATGAGCAAGTGGTATTGCTGAAAGGACAAATATTCTTTAGCATTGAAACTCAGATCTTAACATACTGAAACTATCTAAAAATATTAAGAGAGTACTGGAGGGCTATTAGTGACTTCAATGAATTTAAATGTGATATAAAATACAAGCATCTCCTCTGATATAATGGATTCAAAGTAAGGCCTAAACGTGCAGAATTATTCCAAGACATCAGCTAAAAATACAAATTTGACCCTATCGGCCTCTGCCTTAGACTCTCATGACTAACCCTAGCATATGAAAAGGCAAGAGTTAGGGAAACCAGGGAAGGTGGTTATAGTCAGTTTTCCACTATGAATCCACATTTTTTGTTAATATTTACCCGATGATATTTTTCTATTGATTTTTAGAGAGAATGGAAGGGGAGAGACAGAAAAAGAAACATCAATGGGAGAGAGACATATTGATTGATTGATTGATTGATTGATAGATATGCGAGTTACCTCCTGCATGAGCCCTCAACCTGGGCCAGGTCTGAAGTCTGCAACAGAGTTACCTATCCTTGACCAGCATTGAACCCCAGACCCGTCAGTCTGAGGGCTGACGTTCTATTCACCGAGACAAACCACCTACGATATGAGTCCACATTTTTAATCAAGCTCAAACTTACCATTTATTATCCTTCACTTTTGATCCCAATTAATTTTGAGTGGTGTGACTACTTATAAGTCATCACCTATTTTTCAAGAAAATAAAATATAGAGGAGGGGTAAAAGGAATAACAGGAGAAGCAAAAGAGGAAAAAGTAAGACATCAGAAGGAAAACAATTTGAAAATATATTTTTCTTCATTAAAAGTAGGTCTTATAGCTTCTGAATATAGTGTGTGGTTGGTTGTGTGCACTAAGTGATTTTTAAGGTAAAAACTAACTGTTCTCTATCTAGAACTTCACAATATATTTATAAAAGTTAATAAACTTCATGAGCATTGTGAAAAACATATTGTTATACTACATGGATTTTCAAAGTAATTTAGCTATGAGCTATTCATTTTATCCTTTATTATAATTAAGAAATTGCATGTGATTATTTTTCAAAAAAGTAAATTATGAATTATTATAAATGTCATGTTTCTTTAAAAAATATATATATATATATTATTGATATTTTACAGAGAGGAAGGGAGAGAGATAGAGAGCCAGAAACATCGACCAGCTGCCTCTTGCACACCCCCTACTGGGGATGTGCCCGCAACCAATGTACATGCCCTTGACTGGAATCGAACCCGGGACCTTTCAGTACACAGACCGATGCTCTACCACTGAGCCAAACCGACCTTGGCATGTCATGTTTCTTGAAATAGCATATAGAATGAATACTAAACATAGCCTCTTAATCCTTCCTCTTTAATTAAACTAGAGGCCTGGCACACGAAATGTGTGCGTGGCTACAATCCCTAGGCCTGGCATGCGATCAGCACAGTCTTCCCTAGCTGCCCCGGCCGCCCCCCCCCCCCCCCCACTGCTACCCACCCCCTGGTTCACTGTTCACTATCGGGTGATTGGTGCCTGACGGCCAGGGGAAAGGACTGAGAGGTCAGCTGTTCCTGCCCGCTCGCCAGCTTCGTCCCCACGAAGGGTGGCCATCAGACAATCAGAGCCTGCTAGCTGGGGAAAGGAACCGAGAGGTGGTCAGTGATCCTCATAGTGACTGGTCCAGAAGACATTCTGGTCATTCTGCCATTAGGGTCAATTTGCATATTACGCTTTCATTACATAGGACACAGGCCTGGTGTATGGGTGGGGGCTGGCTGGCCTTTTCTGAAGGGGTTCCACATAGGGGTGGGGTCCACACTGGGGGGGCAGGGCCAGCCTGGGCAAGGGGCCGCAGGCTGTTTGCAGGCCGGCCATGCCCCCAGCTTTGCCAGGAAGGCCGTCTAGAAGGACATCCCACAGTGACATGAGGAAGACACCCAGTCTATCTGGTTTAATTAGCATATTACCCTTTCATTAGTATAGATAAGTAGGATAATTTTAATTTTTCTGAAGGATGTGAAGGGTAATTTCTGACAGTTGAGAAATTTCTTATTCATTGTCTTGGCAAAAAAAATCTATGGCAGGGATATATTTAAGACAAGATGGTAGGAAACCAAGCAAGAATTTTTAGAATCTATTTTTTAGGCTCTCTTGTCATAGTTAGGGAACTGGGTATGTGAAATGAGAACTATATACAATGATATTTTATCTCTGTAGTCTTCTCGGAGTACGCTGATGCTCTAAAGCAGGTCTGAAAACGTGCAGGCCCTTGGACCAAAGATTAATGTAACTCTGGAGAGTGCGTAATTTTGCTTATATATTTCCCTTTTTAAAGGGGGCAGCCTCTCACGGGGCAGTGATGATAAATACCAGACAACAACAACAACAACAACAACAAAATCTACTACCTGGATTGGGCCCCCAGGCTGTCAGTTTGTGAGTTCTGCACTAAATCTTCTGATTCCCTGGACAGTCGCGTCGATCTTTATTTTTAAATGCTAGTTCTATTCAATATGTTAAAGATGATCTATTATAAAGCTGATATAGTGTTTTGTTTTGTTTTGTTTTCGAGTTGAAACAAACATGATGTATTAAGCTGCATTTTAACCTCAGGTGCTAACTAAAATAGACCAAAAATCATTTCATAAATCATCCTTTCAAGTTGGAATTATTTAAAATAAAACAGGAAATACAAACTATTTTAGGTGACTATTGTTTTCTGAAAGCCAAATCATCATGCAGAATAAATTAGGAAACTAGAGAAGTTCTAAAAACATCCTGATTGTTTTTAAACATTCAAAAGTCAAAATTTACCCATTAGAAAAGATGGTAGATAAGGATAGCAAGTGCATGCGAGGGAGAACCCTACAGTGTTTAGGGTTCTCCCCCCTTTTATTTTATTAAAGTATTACAGATTAAGTTTTTGGTTTGTAAAAATGAAACTTCCAGTTCTAGCTAAATCCAGAAAATGTTCTGCTTTTTGTTGAACATCACATAAAATATTAAAATATGCCTAAAAGTATATCGTACATTAGAAATTAAAGAATACCTTAGATAATTAAAGAATAGATAAAGTATTTTAATATAAAATGCACAAAATTAAGCTTCTCAGAAATTAATAGTTTCCTTAAATACATAGAGAAGATCATGCCTGGAGAATTTGAAAAATTAAAATGAAGGGCAAAGCATATTAAGAAATTGGGTAGGATTTTTATTAATGATCTCAATCATTGAAGCATTATGAAAAACACATCCACACAATACATTGCTACGATGATAAGCACAGAGAATAAAGGCAAGAATGTGCATAAAAATATGACAGTCCTTAAAAGGAAATAATTTTTCCTCTCTCAAAAGGAACTGCCTTAAAACTTAAATTTTTCATTTTATAATTAATTTCTTCTGTCTCCTTAGTGGCAATACTTTTTTCCTAGCTTTATTATTACTGCCATGGTGCTATTTTCTTATTTCTTTCTATGTCTGTCTGGTCCATTACAAGAAAGACAGACCACACAATTTATCTTTGTATCCCTAAAGCCTCCTGAGGCCCTTCAGAACTTGGCATCTATTGGATGCTCGCTCATCATTTGTTTAAGAAAGAAATACCTGTTGAATAATGCAACAACCAGATTAATGAAACTACCACTTCCATTATTAAACTTGGTGCTGTACACTTAATGCCAAAGGTCAAAGTAGTACTCAAAAATAATTACAGGATTCTAATCTTGAACATCTTTCCTAAACAATTTATGAATCTCAGCAGAAATATTACTTCCAATGCTTCATAGGATCACCATGCTTTTGACTCAAGGCTGTGTTGCTCAGTCCAATATAATTTGTTAACCATTATGAGAGCTAACGGTTACTACCTACCTTATGCCAAACACTACACATATTTAAGTTATTCAAACCTAAAGAATAGCCATGTAATTGAGTATCAGTAATCCAATTTTACAAATGAGGTGGGAAAACGCTTCTGATTACAAATCTTTGGAGCTGGAAGTTAAAACCAACTTTAAATATGAAACATTAAAAATCCAAAATTTATTGTGCAATATTTCAGAATCAAGTGATTTTGATTATCCAAAATACAAATTCTCTTTCAATAAAGTGATTTTGATTATCCAAAATACAAATTCTCTCTCTCCCTCTTTCTCTCTCTCTCTCTCTCTCTCTCTCTCTCTCTCTCTCTCTCTCACACACACACACACACACACACACCACAAACAAGACACCTGACATTAAGAGAGAATACTCAAAACTATGGGCTACAAAACTCTACAAGGTGAATTTTATAAAAATATATATCATTCTTAAGATCACTCAGATAGTGTTAGAATTGAAATATGAGTCCAATTCTCCTAACTCATAGTACAGCCTCCTACTCATCCATACTCCCGATTTTAACATATTTTTTTAAATTAAAGTTACTTTCATTCCCAATTGAAAAGCATTATTTGTGTTCACTGCATGAGAAAATACACACACACATAAACATTGGTACCAAAACCAGAAATTAAACTAGTTTTCAAAAAAAAAGCACTTGTAAGTTTCCCTCTAAAAGACAATCACTGTTAATAGTTGATAACATACTGACTGCTATTATTTTTTTTAAGTTTCCAATAATGGCATGAGTCAAATTATATACTGAAAATATTCTTTTCTGTGGTTCCAAGAATTTCAGATTCCCAGTGAAGTAGATAAGGGAAGTGGGAGGTCTTATCTTCCAGAGAAATGTCAACAACATATTAAATGATGTTCATGTGAAATAACTTCTCTATCCTTGTAATAACACTTGTATTTACTGTTTCTTTACATATTTTGAACGTACTGTGACTTTCCAAGTTCCTGACCTTTCAATAATCTCTATGAATCATTAAAAATTACCCTTATTTTTCTTTGGCTAAGAAGTTATCCTTTCCCGATTTTAAGCCTTACCATTTGCATGCATACATCATGAGAAAACGCAATACTCCTGGACCCAAGGAAATAAACAGCCAGATCAGATGGTGCAGTATGAAGTGGAAATATTTCTACAAGTTGACTGATGAGGAGGAAATATATTTATAAAGCATGGCAACCAGAAGGGAAAAAAATCTAAACAACAATGCAAGCTGACAGGACTTATTCCAAAGGTATCTATTGAATCATATGAAAATAGAGTCATGGAGTTTCAGATACAGAAAGGGATTTATGATTCCATCTAGTTCAACTGCCGCATTTGGCATATCTGGAAATTGAAACCCAAAATGGTTTGTCTTCTTGTTCAAAGTCACACAGCTATATTTAGCAGCAATGCCAGCAGGGGATCCAGGTTTCTGAACTCTCCAATAAGTATCATTTTAATTTTACTTCATGGGAGAATACACACTGCCTAGTAACAGATGTCCATTTAACTGCAAATATTTACATTTTCTGTGTACCCAGGTCACAGACACAATTTTCCTAGCATGAGTATTAATCCTATGCCATCAGAAGAAGAAAACTTTACATTTCTTTAATAACTAATTTATACTTGAGTGTATAGTAGATCCTTTCACAAGTATTATCTCATTTTATTTCTAAAATTAAAGGTAGGGATTATTTTCTTCATATTAAATATGAAGAATCTGCTGAGACCGGTTTGGCTCAGTGGTAGAGGGTTGGTCTGCGGACTGAAAGGTCCCGGGTTCAATTCTTGTCAAGGGCATATACCTTGGTTGCGGGCACATCCCCAGTAGGGGGTGTGCAAGAGGCAGCTGATCGATATTTCTCTCTCATCGATGTTTCTAGCTCTCTATCTCTCTCCCTTCCTCTCTGTAAAATATCAATAAAATATATTTAAAATAAATAAATAAATAAATATGAAGAATCTGTGGTTTAGAGAAGAAAACAAATCACTTAAGATTGAATATAATATTATATATATATATATATATATATATATATATATATACACACACACACACACACACACACACACACACATATATATATATATATATAAAATGAGAAATCTGAAACTTGAAATCACATCTACCTGATTGGTTGAGGTATTAGCTCCCTAGAGATAAAAGGTATTGAGTCTCCTGCATACTTAGCTATCATTAGAATACTTTGACATTCTTTTGACGCATGATAGGTACGTGATAAAAGAAAGAAGTTCTTACAGATGGGCCATAGATCACAACTGGAGAAACTGCTCAACATTAAAGTCAGCTTGTTGATGTTGTTTTTTTAAATTGTTTTTCCCCCAGCTTTAGTGTGATATACTTGACAAATAATATTGTATAATTTTAAAGTGTACAACATGATGCTTCGGTATACGGATATATACTGTGAAATTATTGCCAGAATAAGGTTGACACATTCATCACCTAAGATAGTTGTGATATTTTTGTGTGTGTGGTTTTATTTGTTGTTCAATTGGTTTTGTTAGCCTAGCCATTCTTTTTCTGTCTTTCTAAGTCCTCAACATTTGAAATGTCCCCTAATTGAGACGATATTTCACTGGCCTTCATGTTTCAGAGTAAACATGCAACTAAAAGCATATGGATCTAGTACAACACTGACTGTTATTTCTAACTGAAAAAGATAAATATTTTGGATCTTAATTTGAAAATAAAGTGTTGGACTTTGAGTGGGTGAGAGGGGAAAAAACAGCTCTGTTGTTGCTTCTTTCTCCAACTTATTGTGTACACCCAGGAAAGTTACTAAAAACTCTCTATGGAGAAATATAGTTTGTCAGCCTAATCCTAAGTACCTCAGATGAAATATTTGCATTTGGCTTTGGAGTACATGTTTTGGGCCTATGTTCACTTACAGATGAGTTTGATAGATGAAAGAAAACAAATGCCTTAAACCCAAATAATGGAATAGTATTTGGAGTTTTCATTTTCTATTGTCCTTCAAAAAAGTTATATTTTAAAGGGAAGCATACTCACATTCATTATCATTTCCACTTTCATTTATTTTACTATTCATATATCATTTTCTGGTTTTCCTAATTTGCTTCCAAGTGACCCCCACTGTCACCGTCTTACTTTATAATTCATTACTCTTTTCAGTATTACTGTGTTTGTCTTCCACTAATTTATTTATCACCTCGACGTATTTCGAAATTTAAATTTGGTCAAGCCAATCCTCAACTGAGTGTCTTCACAGACCTAATGCAAAATTAAGCCCAACCCCCTTAGGAAGGAATGACCTTCTCCCAGCTTCCCTCTCCAACCCAGCCTGCTTCCGTATGTCCACACAACCCTTTATTCCAGCATGCTGACACTACTTCTGGCCCTGGGAAAGCCACTGGATCCCAGGCCCAGGTCCCTTTGCACACCATAGATCCAGTGTGGACTAGGTCTCAAGCTCTTTCCTTTCCTTTCTATACTTGCCTCCTCAGCCTTCATGACACAACTCAAGTGCTGTCTCTCTCAGGAAATCATCCTTGGTCACCCCCTTATATCTACTCTGTGCCTTGTTACCAGTGCCAACTTCTCTGCATACCTCTAATAAAGCAATCTGCACATTATCAGTTCATTATTTTATCGTCTTCACTTGAATGTGATCATCTCATTGTACAGACTGCTCTCCACTTCTGTATCTCTACTCCCTAAAATAGGCAAATAAAAGTGAAGGAGTTCATCAATAAATTATAAGGAAAATCAAAACAATGCTATCTATGACTTGAAACATTAGACACTGAAACCTTTGATTTTGGCTCTGGAGTATATATTTGGACCTATGATCACTTATAGATGAGTTTGATAGATGAAAGATAACAAATACCATAAACCCAAAACTGAAGCCATACTTTGAAATCTGTGGAAGGACTGATCAATGCCCATCTACCAATGCTCATTTGATGTCGGGAAAGGATGATCTCTACAATATTTGACATTTATACCAATCATACCATATAAGCTTGGTTTATCATCTTACTCTGTCCTGTGACTTGGATTTTACCATCTTTTGCCTCTTCTAGTAGTTTATTGATTGTTCTTTCTGATCTTTGATTATTTATTGCATGGTCCTTCCATCTGCAAACATGCTCATGCTTCTGTAGCTCTAAATCCGTTCCTCTCTGGCTTACAACAACAGCAAAAATCCTCAATAAAAACAAGCCAAGAAACCAAAATAACTCTAAGATTCTTTCTTAGACTACAGGATACCATGTAAATCCTTAACGTGGTGTTATACAACTTCATCATTTAAGCACCAATTCCTTGCCATTTCCCCCTTCACACAGATGCTCATTATGAATGTGATAATAGAATGGTCACAAACTCTGCTTTATCCAAAGACCATGGAAAGCAATTGTCTTTGTGCTTGCTGGTCCCTGTGCCTTAGATTCCTTTTTTTCCAAGTGTTGAATGACTAATCATCTAGGGTTATGATGATTTGTTTGTCCTTTCTTGTCACTATAAAATGCCTTTCTACATGAACAGTTATACACATTTGCATAGATTTCTGGAATTAGAAATACTGAGTAGAGAAACATACTATATTTAAGACTTGTTAGAAATTACCAACTTGATTTTTAGAAAAGTTTTATCAATTTACATTTTTAAAGAGTTTTGTAGGGGTCCGAATATGTAGAACTTTAAAGTTCTTGCTGGATTGATAGATGAGTAACTGTATCTGTTTATAATACTCCGGTTTTAGAAAGAAAACTTAAAATAGTTTATCAGTCATTGTCCTTTCCATTTTAAAAATTATCTACTGTAAATAAAATCTCTTTATCCAAGGAGTGGCATGGCTGGAAGAAAGAAGTTAGAGCCTTACCGCACATGACAAGAAATAAGAAATTCCATATTTACTTTGAAGATGACTTTTTATATTTTATTTTTTTATATTTTTTCATAAACTTTTATACCCTCTATGTCCTCTACCATCTCCATTATCCCCTTCTACCCCCATATTGTTAAATTTTTAAAATCATAAATTATAATAAAATAAAAATTCTGATTTCTACCAACATTTTATAATTAAAATTAATATATATCACAAAGATAATTAGTTTAAGAAATGTTAAAATGTCACTGATAAAAAATATCAATAATATATCAAGTAAAAATAAGGTAGAACATATATGTAGTAATATCATATAACCAATGTTGTTATTCCTAAAATATAAATTACCTTTTCTAATCAATAAGAATTTTTGAAAATCTTTATAATTCCCTGGACTTGGATCCCTACCAGAAAATTAACTATTTTCATTTAAAACATTTGAGTTAAAAACAAACATATTCTGAGAGAGCCTGAAAAAACCATTTTTGTGAACACACATAAAAGCAGAATTTTTTTTCTCTCTCCTAGAAAAGAATCTATTTTGCTATAAGAGAGCAGGCATTCATAGAATATCAAGAGGATGATTTAGAGTTTGCTGTAAATTATCCACTAGTGGAGAATGAAACTTGATTGAAATATAAAACCACATTGTATCAGTCAAGGCAAGTCAATTCTTCCATCTTTTTCTTTTGTGAAATATATCATTCCTTCTCTTAGGAAGCTACAGCATCATAAAATAAAACCTGTTTATCTTATTTCTTTAGTTTCCTGAAGAAATACATACATTCACTACAACTATTTCCAATTTTACGTATTCGGACTTTATAGATACTCCTATCTGTTTGAGCAATGTTCCTGTGTCTGCATTTCATATTATTTAGTAGAAACTATACACATATCTGATAAATATGGGGAAAGTTTGTCCTTTGTTTATATCAGACAATGAAAATTTCTATTTCTAGTCCATGGACACTGCTATTAGAAAATGCAGTGACAAATTTAATTTTCAACTACAACATTTAATTCAAACAAGATGAACTTTAGTATCAATCATTATTAACTTTACAGTTTATGCATTTCTTTACTATATTTTTCCATCCGAATTTTACAAAAAACACTTTGAAATAATAGGTCTATTGTTATTAATACCACTGGAGAGTACAAGTAATGATGTTTAGCAACTTAAGACATTTGTCCAATATTATGTTTCTAGTAATTGTCAGGAACCCAGTTTTCTGATCCTTAATATCTAGGACATTTCATTAAACTACTCTTTATATTCCTATATTTTCTTTTTCATTGTAAGGATTTAAATGAACTTTACTCAGATGTTAAATTTGGAATACAGTGTTGTGTAAATCTAAGACAATATATGAACAAGAACCAAAATTTTCTCAAGTCCTATATAATTCTTTAATTTAATAAATAAATACTTTATACCTCGTACCAATTACGGTACTAGATCATTAAGACACAGGGCTAATAAATCAGATTTGTTGGAGATATCAGCTTGCACAGTTGTTGGCAAACTGCGGCTCTGTTGACTAAAGAGTAAGCTTAGAGCATTAGTTAAGTATATAATTTTACCTATATGTTCCCAAAAATTCTAGTTTAGCACTACTTAATTGGGATTCAGGAATCTGTATTTTAACAACTCCACCAGGTGATTCTCATCATGAGAGAGGTGTGGGAAACACTAGCCTAGAGCACTGTCCAGGCATATTGAGCTGTTCAGTACCTCCCAGACCTTAATGCACAGAAAAGTCACCTGAGCACTCTGCTCAATGCTCATTTGGATGCAGCAGCTCCAGTACAAGTTCAGAGATTCTGTTTCTAACTAGCTTCCAGATGATGTTGATGCTGGTAGTTGAGAACTGTGATTTGAGCAGCCAAGATTTACTTATATGAATGTGGATATATTTAAATGGATACTTTAACTATCTCTCATTGCTGTTCTTACATTTTTAGGTGGAAAAATATGAACCAAGAGGATATTAGGAGGGAACTGGTTGAGCATGGCAGGAATTGAGAAACAAAATAAAAAAGGGGACACTTAGAAGAAAGAGGTCTAGGCTTAAGGGAAGATGGGAACAACAGAGAATGGGAAAATGGGAGGCACAGTAAAGGCATATTCATGACCAGTTTATTTGTCTACATGGCAAGTCAGCATACTTTTTATCTATCATTATATTGCTCGTTACACACTTCAGTATACATATTTCATTTATTCAGTGAATTTCCTAAAAAAAATAAACAAGCAAAAAATTCTGTTCAGATAATATAAACCAGGAATTATAAGTTACTAATATTTATGATACCATCACAATCCCATGTCTACAGTTGTGTTTTCTTCATTTAATTTAAAGTTAACCAAGCACATGACTCATCAAATATCTATTTACCCTCAATTGTGTGTGAAAACTCAAAAATTAAAATATACTAACAAACACAAATACCAGATAAAAGAATAATGAAGACAAGTTGGCCTAATATATCAAATATAAACTTGTTGAATTATGTCCTTGAAATCTGCTAAATAATTATCAGTATAAAGTAAAATTAACTTACATCTATTACATCACTGCATATTAATATTTGTAATGTTTGTAAATAAAGGAATATAACATACTTCCTTTAAAGAGAATTGTGAATATAAACTAAGTGAATTAATTCATTCACACATATAATTAATTTTCCATACACATGCATTATTAAATATTAAATTAATAAATATGAAGAATAAATATTAATAATGTTTCCCTATATAGTATAAAATCCAATAAAATTGACATTTGATGAAAAAATGCTGGTATGAATCTTTTATTTCAATGATATAATAATTTTATATTTCAGGATAAATGTAAATTTGGATATGACACAGAAAAAGATATTGTAGATAAATATTTGTTTGAGCTTTCAATAATCTTTGATATTAATGTTAGGTTTAAACATTTCTGCCAGTTTTTTACTTCTAAATTAAACTTCTTTGAAGAAATTACAATCTGTAGGAAAAAAGAAAACTCACCTTATTACAAAATTGTGACTGTCAATCTCCTTTCCACATTCACTATCCAGCAGAATGCCCGAGTTTCCCACAACTGCACAGGTCTTAAACCTGCGGTTCTTCATCGGTGACACTTCCGGGAGCAAGCTATGCAGATCCTGAGAAATATTCAGTGTCCGGCGCCTGTCCAGCACATAGTGGATGACATCACCAGGCTTAAAACTGCTCTTGACCACAGAGACATCTCGTTCTGCATCTAGGAAACGAAGAATGTTCTTCCTATATTTGAAACACAGAGTTTTCTGTTAATGACAACATACCAAAGAACTGGTGATATAATTTACAAAGTAGCATATAATGAAATGCAAATTGGTAAATCACTAATCTTAAATTGTGAGTAGGTAATTAAAGCAACCAGTTAAACAGATTCCATAGGAAATAGAATATATGTTTTAAAAATCATTTGCACATAGTTTCTCATTGGTTTTCTAAATAAACACAGTATCTACACCTATTTGTGGAATGGCAAAAGGCCCTCATCTACTAAAATATACAGAAAAATTAGTTTAATAAATAAAATGCAATTACCATGACTTGATTTTGCATAATTATCATTCTACTAGTGTTAACTAATGTTCCATAGTTATCTATTTTGTTTAATATTGTCTCGAGGTGAATAGAAATAACATGAAATTGTTTGAAATTATACCTTAATAAACTCTATTAAAATAATGGAACCCTCCAATGAACTGATATACATTTGCCCAAATTATGTGAATATTATAGTTATTTGAAGAAGAGTTAAAACTATAGCACTATCATAACAATAAAAGGCCAAGAGGTGTCATGACCAGAACGACCAAATGACTGGTCACCAGGAAGTGCAGGGAGCAGCTCTTGGCCCGGTGCCCTGCGAGGCGCCTCCTCGTGCGGTTTCACATGCCGGGCCCCTGGTATGTACATAAAAGCTCTCTTCTGAGCGCAGTGACCCAGCAAGTAATACGGGCACATTTGATGAAAAGACAGATAAAACACTGGACTCATGCATGGCAGCGATAGCTAATTGTCCCTCAGTGTTCTGGTTCCCTGCTTCCTTTCAGTATTTGAATCCTCTAAGTTTTAATTGAGCACATGGATGGTCAACTAGAACATTTCCAAGTTTTCAAATCCAAGTGCAGCTGGGTTTAGTCACGTAGTCTGTTTTCTTAAATGGTATATGCGTGAATCGTGAAAGTAACTATTGGAGAGAACAATAAATTTTCAACTTGTTTAACCCACTATAATTTAAGGTCTTTTGAAAGAAAGTTTAGCCTATAACTAATGAAGAAATTGATAAAAGATGGGAGACGCCACATCAACATATA
Source organism: Vespertilio murinus (assembly GCA_963924515.1). Taxonomy (NCBI): domain Eukaryota; kingdom Metazoa; phylum Chordata; class Mammalia; order Chiroptera; family Vespertilionidae; genus Vespertilio; species Vespertilio murinus. The sequence goes on from OZ004705.1 coordinate 54,174,222, forward strand.
TACATATGTTAAGTCTGATGATGGAAAATGAAAATATAGATACAGTAAAGCTAGAAAGGTAGTGAGCCTTGGCATGATACAGCAAAGCTCCTGATAAAAACTGTTACTTGCAATAATTTGGGAGTCACAGTCTATACCTAAAAACCTGTCATTCTTGGAGAATTGGTTTTAAAGTGTAAGTTGCTTGTTCCTTTGAGCAAGGCACTAAAAGTTAGGCATGAAATAGCCAAATTGCAAGCTGAGGTGGAAAGGATAATTTCTGGTAATGACCTATAATCTAAACCATGTGAGAATCTAGTAATCATCACCTCCCCCATGTTTCTAATACTCCAGTGAGCAAGAGAGGCAACCATAGATCAGAGCCATCCTAGCAGCAAGAGGGATATCGCCTTCCCATCTAAGTGTAGTCATTCAAATGATGTAAGAGTAGTTGCCATTCAATTGAGGAGCAAAAACACGGAAGAGCCCTGTTCAGGAGATATTTTGGGGTGGGTTTGATTATACCAGGCACTAACTACAAAGAAGTAGCCCAGAAGTGTAATACATTTTTGAGAGAATTATATTGCCAAAGACACTATGCTCTTGGCCTACAAGGTCTGGGATTGCTAATCCTTAAACTGCCAAACATATACCAGCTAGAAGCAATTTGAAAAAGCTCTTTTCTAGATTGAGAATTGGATATTACTTACTAAAGTGTACTATTGCAGCTGGTATACAATGCCATTATTATAACATTCAAGTTATGACAGACATATTTTTCCTCTAGTGCTATTACTATTTAAGCTCCCTCACAGTCTATATACTTTGTTACAAAATATGGCTGTTCTCCCATCAATCCACCAGCAAGGCAATTCATCGAATCATACAAAAGCCAGAATTATGACTAGTAAAGAGGGAAGAAAATAAGTCCCAGATTAATGTGTTATACAATTAGAAAGCCAGGTGATTAAAAACTTAATTTTGCTAGATTTTTATAAAAATTTCTCAAACACTTGGAATATTAGGTTCACAAAGAGTGGAATTTGTACAGGAAAATCTGTATAAATGCACTACAGTGAAATTTTAAAATAGAAATGTTATCAGACACCATAATGATTTATCTTAACAAAGTACAAATTATATGAGAAGAAAACAACCAATGAATTTAGCAACTATAGGCATAGGAATTTCAGAAAAGTATATATGATTCTTAACAAAAGTTAACAATTAGCTGCAATCCATATAACTTTTTATATAGACTTATAAACTAAAATTTATTTATTTAAAAAAAAGTAATGCTTGACACTTGCATTTTAACAAAAAAAAAAATGTTCATTTCCTGTGAAAACGACAAGGCTGGCTCTAAAATAAAGACTGCACGGATGTGGTCAGATCACCAAAGGCCATGATATTATCATTTTCCTTTTAACATAATTCGAAGGAGTTGCAGTAGATAGCTGAAGATGTACTCACAAGTATGCAAGTAGCAGTGAATAGATTTCAGGTCCAGATTTGAAAGAAGAGTCTTTAGAGCCTAGAAATCCCTTTCCTCATGAAAAAAAAAATTAAGACTCAAATGCTTGACAGCTGATTGTAAGGAGGTGTGAGAGGGATGTTCACATAACAGAACCTTTGCCATGTGATCAAAAACAGTAAAGATATTTTTAAGCATTAAGTCTTCTAAATTCCTGAGTGTCAATGAACATCTTTAATTTATCTATTCAGAGAAAAGTTCATATAATAAAGTGAATTATTAGAGTTCAGAAATGTCTTGAAAAACAACATAATGTCCTAATCTTGGAAGAAAAGAGTGCTCAATGAGATACATAATTATTAAGTACAGATGATACATTTGTGTGTGTTCCTCCAATACTGTGATAGCCTCAACAGTTGTGTGCGTGTGTGTGTATTTTATCGGCAGTAGTAAAAATAGTACAAGTACTTTCCAAGACAGAATAAAAATACCAATTCACATAGGCTAATAAAAATATAAGTTTGTGGGCAAAACTCAGAATGATTGTGTAGTAATTGTTTTTAAAACTGAAGGGGAAAGGAAAAAAAAAACTTGAGAGTTTCTAGTTTGTTCTTTTTCTTATATCGAAACAGACTTTTGATCTGAGCTAAGATTCCTGATGTAGGATGCAAGTAAGACTGAAAATAATTACTTAGCGAATAATATTTTTATTTTGATGCTTATTTTTGAAAACAAAGAGAAAATGTTAGTTCTTTTTCTCCTTAGCAGGTTACAGGCATTTTGTGGTTGTTAATCCTCACCCAAGGATATTTTTCCACTGATTTTCAGAGAGAGTTGAAGGGAGGGGGAGAAACAGAGAGAAACATTGATGTGAGAGGGACACATCGATTGGCTGCCTCCTGCAAGAGTCCTGACTGGGGCCAGGGCCCTGCAACCAAGGTGCATGCCCTTGACTTAACTGAACCCAGGACCCTTCAGTCCTTGGCCGACTCTCTATCTCCTGACACAAACCAGCTAGGGCTATTTTTTAGATTCTAGGTGTGACAGATTATATAATGTTCTGAGGATTTGCTAAGTCTAGTTGTTTGAACTGTAGAAAAAAAGAAAGAAGGAAACTAGAGCTTAAGTACAATTAACTACATGTCCTTGGAAGCATGAAAAACTAGTGAACTTACTTGCAACTGAAACAACCTTTAAGTGTCATCAAGGATAACTGACATATTTTGCTCAGAAGATAATTAATATGAATGAAAAGACCAGGTTAAACAAACTTACTTCAGAATGAGAGCGAAGGAAAGAAAACTCAGTTTAACTTCTGGGCTCTAAAGAAGCGAGAACCAACAAAAGCTATTTATTAATATGCAGGCTGAACCAGTACTGTTAAGTGGATAGGTTCTTTGAAACTGTGACTTCAAGAGAAAGAAGACATATAACCAAACCAACTTTGCCATAGTCTAACTGATGTCTATGAGTGAAGTTCCTATGACACATGACACATTTCTGGTCACAAAAACATCATCAAACTTCTAAGTAAAAACCCAAAATATTTAAAATATTAAACAGTGAAATAAATGTGAACTGTATATACGTTTAAGAAAGATGAATTAGATTAAGAGAATTCTCTCCCATCACGCTCATTCCAGTTCAGGGTCACAGGCAGCTGGAGCCTATCCCAGCAGCTCAGGGGGCGAGGCGGGCACCCACCCTGGAGGGTTCACCCTTCCCGCTCAGGGCCACTCACACCCATACCCTCACCCACTCAGACTGGGAAAGTGTAGACATGCCAGCTCACCTAACATGCACGTATCTGCGGGGGGAGGAAACCAAAGGACCCCAGAGAAAGCCCGCACAGATGTAGGGAGAATATGCAAACTCCACACGAACAGTGGCCCCCAACCAGGAAATGATTATTTTTCTCATCAATGTATAACGGAATGACGTTGAATGAAACCACGGTATCAATGTATAATGGAATGACGTTGAATGAAACCACCTGCTGTACAAGTTTTCCTATAAGTAGTCAGGTTATTATCACCAGATATTTAAAGCAGGGGATTGTGCTTTCTGTGTGTGACTTAACAGAACAACAACAAAAAGACTTTAAATGTATTTGCCATTTTGTGAACATAAAGTAACTTTTGAAACCCCATTGGATAAGGACACACCTAAACTCAGCAACTGTTTTAATGCTAACTGAAAAAACCCAAAAATACTTGTTTCACTTTCAGTGAGACTAAACTCTTAGTCAGAAAGGTCATTTTTTTTTTGTTAGGCAGTGCTGGCTTAAACTGAAAAGTTTGGGTAGACAGTTAAACTGACAGAAATAGATTCTACACAGAAACTTGTCAACTGAATTTTCAACTAGAACTTCCCTTTCAACAACAGCCATCACTTGAAGTAGCAGCTGCAGCCTCTCAGAGAATTAGTTCACTAAACATTGTTTTCACTTGTGAAATGTAAACTAGGGCTAGCCTATCACCAGGTGCCCCTCTTTCTTCTCTGCAGCTTACTTGTCAACAACAAACACATGTGCTATGGCAACAAAAATGTAATCCAAATGGCACTGTTGACTCCATCAGCAAATGTTGGGAGACAGGTCTTACAGTCGGAATGCATCACAAGTTGAGAAGCAAATTAGGCTGTGACACAGACAAACTTTTGACTCCAGATAAGAATTGTTAAATCAGTTGTTATGGTTTACTAAAAAGAAAATAATAATTTAAGAAGTGCCAAGTACTTCATGATGCCTAGGAAAAGCAGAGAGACCACACAAACGTTTTTAACTCAAAAGGTTATTTCCATGAGCAGGTTGCCTCAGAGTTCTGAATGAACATAACCTATAGGTTGTTCAGGCTTCTGAGCTTAGTTAGGGTCCTGTATTGTATAAAATAAAATCCTGAATCAAAGGAATAAAAAGGCAGAGTTGTCTAACTGCTTAGAGAAAAGCATTTCTTGGTTTAATTTACCACTCAGATGGCCATTTGCTCTTTGACCCAGCATTTGGTAATATTGGATTCCCATTATCTTACTTGTATTTTATTATTTTGGTGCATAAAAACCATTGTCTACTTCATAAAGATACATTTAATGATATGCATGTTAGTGCTAAAATATTGCTTTCCAATTAGACCTGGTTTTAAAGATTGACTCTTCCATTATGAAGCTGTGAGACCCAAGATGTGTTTTACTAGTCACTTACTGAACAAAATATATGGGGACTCTTTCCTAAAGCAAATTGATGAAGGCAACAGAAAATTCGTTCTTTAGAGATAAGCACATATAAATTTGCAGTTATGTTTAGTTGCTCTGCTAGCCTTTTCTGTTTGAGAACTTTGAAATATGGTAATACTGAAAGTTGAACGTATTTTTTCTGACTAATTATGATATGCTTAAACTGTCCTGAAGAGTAGCTGAGCTCATACATTTCTGTACATCTATATTTGGCATTATAAATCTTTAGGTTTCTACTCAACATATGAAAAATAAGTAAAAAAAGAAAGACAAGAAGCAACTTAAAGATGGAAAAAGCAAAGTCAAGTCACAAGTGTTGGGCATGACCAAATTATATCTCAGTACAATGCTCACAGACTTACTCACATCTTAAGTGTGCCATTTCTTAGCTTACACTTAATGAAGAACAAACCAAAACTAATAAAATCAAGCCTTAAACCAAGCAAATTATTTTAATTATAAAGTTAGCTGTAGTGTGAATAAACTCCCCTAAACCATGATGAATCTTCAAAATACAATGAACTAGTACAGGAAACCATCTCTCCTTTGTAACTTCCCAGAGGTGCAGTGTTTGATGAATATATATGAGTGCATTGTTGACATGCTTGTGAAAGTAGCAGAGTACAGATGGGGTTGAAAGAATTAGTAATAAAAAGAAAATCATGTCTATAAATGTAAGGAAAAATGTATTTTCAGTGACTGTTTTACATCTTAATGTAAATAATTTGCTAGGTATGTCACAAGAGCATTTTAAGTTTAATGAGATTTTTTTTAATGAGAAAGGTCTGTAAGCATGGCTCAATCACGTAAGATAAAAATTATTAGTTGTAATTTCTTAATCAATAACTTGAAAGAATAATTTTGAAAACACTCATGAAATGTGTCCACACCCACTCAGAGACACAAAGTAATATGGTTCTACATAAATGCTATAGATATGGGAGGAAAATAGAAAACTTAATTCAAAACACTGTACAATTAGTTTCCAGTGTGACTTAAAAAAAAGGTAAGTGAACAATAAGACATTTTTGTATTCTAAATTTTTATTACACATTTCATACTGATTAATAATCACTAATCACTACTGCTATAGGCAATTATAATTTTAATGAATTGTTTGCGTGTTGGGCAATAATGGTTTTAGAAATTATTACTTCCTTGTAAAGAATAATAGTAGTCCACTGTAGATGTGGAATAGTATTCCCTAATAATAGTATTCCATGACATTCCACTGGATAGTATTTCACTGTATGTGACAGCTTTGTATGCATTTGTTAATATTTGCTAATCTCATTATTGCTTATTTCTTTATCTGTTAACAAGAAACATATGAAAAGAATACTAATATTTTACACATAGTGTCAGATGTTATAATTAAAAATAAACACCCTAAAAGATATGAATGCAATCTTAATAATTTGTAAAATTACTACAATGAACTGCTTGGGTCAGTTTATGTTTAATACATTTAGTTTGAGTATCTTCATAATGGCAAAATACAACTCTGCAGCCTCACGCACAACTACACTTTCATTTTTCTGCAGATGCTAGGAAGGCATGGCCAGTTACATTAACTGAACTACTGCCAATTAGTTATTTTACTCTGTTATCTTCTATTACCGTTTCCCCTGGCCTTCCCCTACCTAAATGTCTCCCTTCTTTTCAAATCTTTCCATTTAAAAATGCTCTTTAGAGACATCCTTATAAATAAGATATATCCTTTTTATTTATGTATTTATTATTAAATGTATTGGGGTGACACTGCTGAATAAAATTATATAGGTTTAGTTGTACCATTCTTCTTTTTTATGTATTTTATTGGTATTCTACAGAGAGGAAGGGAGAGAGATAGAGAGCTAGAAACGTTGATGAGAGAGAAACATCAACCAATTGCCTTTTGCACATCCCTTACTGGGGATGTGCCCGCAGCCAAGGTACATGCCCTTGACCAGAATCGAACCCGGGACCTTTCAGTCCATAGACCAATGCTCTACCACTGAGCCAAACCGGTTCCGGCTAGTTGCACAATTCTAATGCACTGCATGTTTACCACCTAAAGTCAAATTGCCTTCCATCAGCCAGCATATATTTGACCCCCTTTACCCTTTACTACCTTCCCCACCCTCTTCCTCTCTGGTGACCACCACACTGTTGTCTGTGTCTATCAGGTCTCATTTGTTTGTTTATTTGTCTTATTTGTTCATTTGTTGCTTTCAGTTTTATATTCCACATGAGTAAAATGATATGGTTCTTGATTTTTATTGCCTGACTTAGTATTTCACTAAGCATGAAAGATTGATTCATGGTTTTACAAGTATTTCATCTTATGGCTGAGTGGTATTCCACTGTTTACTAGTATGTGTACCATGTCTTCTTTATTCAATCATATGTGTTAATATCCAATAAATGTATAATTAGAATTTTGTCAATACTAGAAATAGTCAATGATTTTATTATGTAAAGGATGGTCATTCAGAATGGCAACCTACCATAAATAAATCAACCAACAACAAGTGCTGGTGGGAATGTGGAGAAAAAGGAACCCTAGCACACTGCTGAGGGAAATGTAGCCACTATGGAAAACAGTGTGATTTTCTCAAAATATTAAAAGTGAGCCTAGCCAGTGCAGTTCAATGGTTAGAGGATAAGCTTGCAGATCAAAGGGTCTTGGATTCCCCAGTCAAAGGCATGAACTTCAGTTGCAAGTTCATTCCCCTACCCTGATTAGTGTGCCTGTGGGAGGTGACCAACCAATGTGTCTCTTCCACACTTTCTCTCTCTCCCTCCCTACCTCCCTCCCCTGTTTTCTCCCTTCTTCCTTTCTACTCTGAAAAATCAGTGAGAATATATTTCCAGGCAGTGAGTAATAGCAAATAAATTAAAATGAAACTGTCATTTGACCCAGCGATCCTACTTCTAGTAATATATCCCAAAACATCAATAAGAAAGAACATTTGCACTCTTATGTTCATGGCAGCATGCTTTACAATTAGAGGCCAGATGTACGAAATTCGTGCAGGAGTAGGCCTTCCTCCCCCTGGCTGCTGGCACCTGGGACCTGGGCTTCCTTCTGCTACCAGCTGGCACCCAGGACCCAGGCTTCCCTCACAGCCCTGGCTTCGCTTGTCTGAAAGGATGTCTGGCCTAATTAGCATATTGTGCTTTTATTTTTATAGATAGCTAAGATCTGGAAATAGCCCAAGTGCCAAGAGTAGATGAATGAACACAAAAAAACCCACCTGTGGGGAGCAGTCTGGTGGGGGGGGCAGTTGGAGGAGAGCAGGCTGGCTGGGTGGGGGCAGTTGGAGGCAAGCAGGCTGGCAGGCAAATTTGTTAAGAGCAATCAGGCAGGCAGGCAAGTGAGTGCTTAGGAGCCAGGAGTCCTGGATTGCGTGAGGGATGTCCAACTGTTGGTTTAGGCCTAATCCCTGTGGGACATTCCCCGAAGGATCCCAGATTGGATAGTATGCAGGCCAGGCTGAGGGACATCCCCCACACACACCATTCATGAATTTTGTACACTGGGCCATTAGCCTATATTAATAGAGGAATATGCAAATTGGCCAGGACACTATCATGTAACAATCAATCAGGGCAGGGGCTGGGGTGTGGTGGAGAGCTCTCAGCGAGCCTGCACGGGGTGTCCAAAGGGCGTGAGAAGAAGGGGAAAGCAGATAGGCAGCTTGAAGAATCAGGCCAGGAGGGGAGAGCAGTTAGGGGGATCAGGCCAGGAGGGGGGAGCAGTTAGGGGGATCAGGCCAGGAGGGGGGAGCAGTTAGGGGGATCAGGCCAGGAGGGGAGAGTAGTTAGGGCCATCAGGTTGGCAGGCAGGTGAGTGGTTAGAATCCAGGGATTCCAGATGTGAGAGGGATCCCAAATAGGAGAGGGTGCAGGCCAGGCTGAGGGACTCTTGCCGCCCCCCCCCCCCCATTCGTGCATGTGCCTCTAGTGTGTGTGTGTGTGTGTGTGTGTGTGTGTGTGTGTGTATATGCCAAATATGCAAATAGACCAAATGGTGGTAGAAGAACCAAACAACCAGTTGCTGTAACAAGTGCTGAGCACAAGGGGCACACACACAAAACATGGTGGGCACTGGCAGCAGGCAGCAGAGTGAGGAGCATGGCAAGCATTGGCCTGAGCGGGATGGTGGAGCAGGTGAGCAGGGATCCAGACCAAGGCGGGGCACCAGCCACTGTCATAGGGAGGAGCCTCTGGTGGTAACTGAAAATTCTTTGCTCCCAGGCACCGCAGTCCAGCCTGGCACTCACTCCTGCTGCCAGTGCTGGCCCCGCTCACACCCACTGCTGGCACCGGCCTCAATTACTCCGTGCCGGCAATGGGTATGAGCGGGACTGGCACTGTCAGCACGTGGGAGCGGCGGCGGTGGGAGCAGGGCTGCTGGCAGACAGGGGACCAGGGGCCATGGTGGAAGAAGCCAGGCAGGGGCGTAGAGGATGGGCCTGTGCCCTCCACATCATCGCAGCCCACAGTGCCTTTCAAGATGCACCAGTTCATGCACTGGGTCCCTGGAAAAGGGATCCATTAGCCTTTGAGATTCCATGGAGGGACCTAGAGATGGCTATGATAAGTGAAATAAGCCAGCCAGTGAAAGACAAGTATCACATGATCTCACTTATATGTGGAATCTAATGAACACGATAAACTGATGATTAAAATAGAACTAGAGGCATAGAAACATGGTACAGACTGATGAATCTCAGAGGGAAGAAGGGATGGGCAGAGATTAAACAAAGAACTTATATTCATATATGCAATGCCCATGAGCACAGATAATAGGGTGGTGAAGGCCTGGGGTAGAGTGGGAACCAGGTGGTGGGAAGCAAGGGGGGAAAAAGGGAGGGAGGATCTGCAATACTCTCAACAATAAAGATCAATCAATCAATCAATACACTAGTTCTGATTTACTAAAATGTTTTTTTTTAAAACCTACTGACCAATACAGTAACTATAGAGAGAAAAAAATATTTACTTTCCCCATAATTAGGAAAGTGTGACCCTACCTTACTTATTAGTAATCCTATATAATAAAAGGCTAATATGCAAATCAACTGAACAGCAAAATGACCAGTTGCTATAACATGTACTGACCGCCAGGAGGCAGATGCCCAATATAGGAGCTGCTCCCTGGTAGTCAGTGTGCTTCCACAGGGGAGCATTGCTCAGCCAGAAACCGGGCTCACAGAGGCGTCTGTCAGTCAGACATCCCCCAAGGGCTTGCAGACTGTGAGAGGGCTTGGGCTGAGGGACAAATTTCATGTACCAAGCCTCTAGTAGGATTATAATTGGAAAAGAAATGAGATATAGTGGATATAGGTAGGCACCAAGTTTGTTTTCAAGAGCTTGTTTCACCTAAAATATTCCAAAGAATAAATCAGTATTCCAGAAGAATTCTTTTCTGATTTCTTAAAACCTATTTAGGATATAATTACTGAGGCTTTTATTACAGAAGCTCATATAGAAATACCCAGTGATAGAATGTCAGATTTATTTATAATTGTCAGAAAAATAGGAGGTGAATAAGTTCTATTTTCATCTAGTGCGAGAAAACTCTCAAAATCAGTCTGAAGACTTAACAGGGAAGTTAAAGATAATTCATAAAAATATGACTATCCTAAGTAATTGAGTGAAGAAAAGTATGTTAAACATTAGTATTCACTTAAATATCTTATTCCATTACTATAAAGACAGTATATTCAAACTCACATATTCATCCTTAAATTTCTGACTGTATAACGATTTCAGTTTTATGGCTTCATATTCTTCCGTGAGTAACATTTAGTATTACTGGTTCAGTTCACTCTTATATTAAAGTATTCATACTTAAACCATAAATTAAATATTCAATATAAGTTTGCCAAGCCCAACATATCCAAGAACATGATGTGAAATGTATTATGCCTAATTAAAGAAACTCACCTTATCTCCAGGACCAAAGAGGAATTGATTTTCCAGCCTTCTACAGAGTGCTGGAAGATTGAAGAGCCAGCCTTTCGAATGATTTTATCAGAACTATTGACAAGGGATCGACTCAAATACAGCTCACCGTCTCTGAAACAAAATAAAAATGCCAGCTTGGTGAAAATAAGCATTTGTCTGAGTAGCATAATACATAAGTTGATTTATATAATTAGTGACAAATTGTAGATAGAACTTTTTCTACAAGTTAGAAGAGTGAAATAACCATGATAAAAGTATTATAAAAATTAAGTGACTATGATTTTATCAGGACAATCATTTACACTTATTCTTTTTGAAATAGAGCCTATTTCATATGTTCATATCCAAAATATATGAAGAACTTATTCGACAATTACAAAAACAAGCAACCCAATTAAAAAAAATGGGCAGAGCATCAGAATAGACATTTTCCAAAGAAGATATTCAGATGACCAACAACATATGAAAAAACATGGAACATTACCCTAATTTTTAGGGTAATGAAAATAAGAACTAGAGTGAGATATCATCTCACACCTGTAAAAATGGCTATTATAAAAAATGCAAAAAATAAGTGTTGGAGAAGATGCTGTGAAAAGGGACCCTTTGTAAAGTGTTAGGGAGACTGTAAATCAGCGTAGCCACTATGACAAACAGTATGAAGACTACTCAAAAAATTAAAAATAGAACTAGCATATGACCCAGCTATTCCACTTGTATTTACTTATCCAAAGAATATAAAAATACAAATTTAAAAAGATATATGCACCCCTATTTTCATAGCAGCATTATTTAAAATGCAGAAGATATGAAAACACCCTAAGTGTCTATCCACAGATGAATAAAGACGTGATTCTCTCTCTCTCTCTCTCTCTCTCTCTCTCTCTCTCTCTCTCACACACACACACACACACACACACACACACACACTGGAATACTACTTAGCCATTAAAAAGATGAAATCTTGACATTCAACACAACATGGATGAATCCTGAATGTACTATGCTAAGTGAAATAAGTCAGGTTGAGAAAGAAACAAACAAACATGTGATTTTACTCATATGTGGAAAGAAAAAAATTAAAACAAAGTAAAAACAAACTCATTGGTGGTTAGTATAATGGCAGGGGTGATGGGAGAGTGAAATGGGTAAAAGTGGTCAATTATATGGTGATAAATGAAAATTAGACCTTTGGTAGTAGCATGCTGTAGTGTACACATATTACATTATAATGTTGAACACCTGAAACTTACATGATATTGTATACCTAAATAAACCCTTGTTAACCAATAAAAAACAATGTTACCTAGATTTAAAAAAGGGGGAGGGGGATCCAAAAAAAATGTAAAGATCTTTCTGATACTTAAAGAAGAAAAAAATTCTCATCAAAGCCCTGTTCCAGTTTAGCCCATCCTTCCCCACCGTTTTAGACAATGGAGACAGGATGTTTTGCCAATTCTTCTGCATCTGTGTATACTTGTGACTCCCAAGACTGTAATTTTATTTTCACAGAAGGCATACACACATAATGGAAAGAGCTTTTGTTTTATTGTAAGAAGACTTTGGCATATCAAGTGATCTGGATATGTTGGTGATTCTATCACTTGCTAGCCTGTATGACCTTGGACAATATTTTCTTTCTAGGCCACTAAATCCTTATCTTGTGAAACTGCAATAAGATTATCTAATTTGCAATGACTTTGTGAGGATTGTGTGGGACTCTGAATGTGAAAGTAATTTATAAAGCACCATTAACGTGCTACTTGCTAAGATTACTTTGAGTCATCTCAACAAGAGACACTTTCCTGACAGTTGATGGTGGTAGGGAGACAGAGACTGTAGTGGGGAGAAAACTCATTGAGTAGTCATTATTACTGGTACTTTCTTGTACATTAAAGAAATTAACTGTACTACTCCCCTCAATCCATAGTGTCAATCAAGTATCGCATGTGTCATGGTAGTACAGGGGTGCTGGAAACAATGATGCCGGTGACAAATATCTCTGATTACATTTATGCCATTGGAACATTAGTTGACTAGATCATTGTTTAAACAATTTTCTTGGCACTTTATAGATGTAAAGCCAGACTTAGAGGATCTGAAAGCCACCTGTGTATGGCATAGCCTTTTCAACATCTGTATTTATGTCTTTATATATTACCTTTTAATTTTTAGACTCTCAAAGTATAATTTAAAAATAGCATAACTATTCGCTCAATCAGAAAGCCTAAATCTGTTTATTATGTAGACAATCCTCCCCTACTATCAGTGGAAACACTGCTTGTGTAACAGCTGTTGGATGGATTCTGTAATTGGAGGTTTATAGTGTGATATTTTGGTCTGCATTCTTTTTTAAACATGTACTTCCAATTTGAAGCAACTCAAGGCATTCACATGCAACTACTCACTGTACAATTTAGAACTTTGTAAAAATTAATACTTAAACTATCTTACTGATGAAAATGATACATTGGCATGCCTAAATATGGCTAATAGTGATCATTTTTAGAGGTCATTTAGGATGCAAGAAAACATAGGGAGAAATTTGCTACTCAGTGGCCCAGAAGTCTGTTTTTACATTATATATCTAATGATGATAACTACATATGAATGAAAATGTGGATATATATATATATATATATATATATACACAAAATAACAGAAGTTAATTTTTCACACTTTTGTAGGTATGCCTTTAAGAGTATGGCACAAACTTTGACCATTTCCAGGGGTAGGAATCTTTCCAATCTACATCTTGTTAATAACTGGCTTGTCAATATCATATTTTTCTAACCATAGATTGCTATGATTATGATAATTATTTTCACTAATAAACTTGAATGGGAGAAGTAAAAATATGCACAGATTGACATTTTAAAATAGCCATGGAAGGTTGCCATTGATATATTTTCACATGGCGGAATGATTGTTATGAGGTACCTAGCTGTGTGGAGCCTTTTCAGAACCTCTCAGATTTTAAAAAGGGGGGGGTTAAAGTTTAAATCAAATGTATATTAATGAAATGCTACTGTGTTACTCTCCATTTGAATTATTTTCACTTAACACTGCTGATAAGCCACATTTCAGGTTTTTATCGTTGGAAAGGACTTTGAATGCAAACAGCTGCAACTCCTTAACTTCTTGAAGTCAATGAAATTCCTGTGTGAGAGGGCCTGGCTTGGTGCAAGCTAAGGCTCTGAAGCACATTTCTTTGTATAAAGTTAAATGGGTCCCAAGGGGTTTTTCACTTGTGACTTGGTAGCATTCTGTCTTAGAAAAGGCTTTTCCTTCCGTGCGTGCAAGGATGTTACCACCCCCTCTGCTAGCTTCTCATTCCCTACCAGACATGATTGCTGAACAGCTGCACTGAAAGCATTTGCATAGGGCTACATACAGTAAGATTCACTCTGTACTTCCACAGGGAAAACTACAAGACACATCAAGGAAATAATATACATATATAAAGTTTTCCTGATTGTATGAAGCTAAGAGAAACCCTCTTAGATGGTCATCTATGCAATGGTATGCTAGTGACAGAAACTAATCAATAGTTAGTTACTAATACTTACAATACTTACAAATAGTTAGGTTAGGTTACTAATACATACAAATATTCTATTTGAACTATGAGTTGTCAGGCATCCCTACAATTTATTAACTCACATAACACATATTAATTTTGTTTCATGAAATTAGACCCCAAGAGCCCTGAATGCACCCCCACTGAAAAAAAATCATCATGACTTGTTTTTGGAATGAATGTGTTTCCTTTGGAATAGGTTAAATCTCCTGGTTAATATAAACTTTGGAAAAATCATTTATAAGAAAAGAACTTGCACCCAATTAAGCCTGAACACAAACAGCAGGTTTCTGTTTCCATTGCCTAGTGTCAAACAAGGAAAAATACTAGTAAACTGAGAAATGTACTACCTTCACTCACTGCTTGATGGCTGTTAGCAGAGCTCTAAAAAAAAAACATGTGAAGGGACCTGCAGCCCCTGGGTTCCCTGATGTACAAGAGGACACTCTGGAAGAACTTTGCAGACAATGGTCCTAGTCTAAGTAGGAATGCTTATTTGCACAGTCAATTCAGTTAAAAGTTTCAGAACTAATACCCATAAGACAACACGAGGCACACAGTCAAATTAAAAAAGATCTCTAGATGATAAGAAATGTCAGTTAGGGTCTCATTTGTGGTCAGCCAGGAAATGGCCTGTGGCAAACTTTAAAGGATCACAATCAAAACAAACTGAATGACCAAGTTTCTGTCATACTCTCTCAAATACATTGTCTCATTCAATTGGCATACCCCCATACACTGATACCTATGGGACTCTTAAATTAACACGTCTGCAATTACAACCAAAGAGCACTCACAGGGTCAGTGAAATCCTGGGCCAATTGTGAGGCAAGTGTCATTTTCCCATAAAGGAAAGAAAAAAATTATATATATATATATATATATATATATATATATATATATATATATATATTTTCATCAAGAATAGACCACTTCATATCCTTTGAGTTCAACTTTATTAACAGCTATTAATAAAGGGAATTCCCGTTTTAAATGCCCAATAATTACTTGATCTATTTTCAAACAGCTCCTTAGAAAAATCACGCTTCTAGTGTTCCTGTGGCCAGATGAAACCTTGGACGGGCGGTAGGAAAGCTGTGCTGGTGCTCTCTCCTTCTCAGCGGAAGGACTGCCCCACATGGGGTCTGGGAGGAGCGCGCCCTGATTCCAGATGGGCCTGGCAGTTAGGAAAGGCACAGGGCCAACAGACAAAGAAACTGCCTGCCTGTGGGGAAATGGTAGCAAGTAAGCTACATAGGAACCTCGGGGGCTGTCCTGGGAGATGAGGAATATGGAATTCACCGAGCCTACTCAGAAGGCACGCAGTGCCCCCCAAAGGTCGGACACTGCCTCCCTCACCCCCCATTTGGAATACGGGTCTGGGCGCTGGGGCCAAACCTCCCCTCCGGTTCACCCCTCTGGAAACCAGCCCCTCCACGTGGCGCGGGTAGAGGACCAAGGAAACGATCTTTTGGTGGGCCAACCCCTCCACCTGAAGCACCATTTGGGCGTTGGAAACGCAATCCGTAACTAACATCACGCGCTCTCCTGTTGAGCACTTCATCCCGAAGCAAGAGGGGGAGCGCTTACAGGTGCTGCTGTCCCACTGCCGAGGGCCGCCCGGGCGCACACCTGTAATTGCGGGTTTTAATGAAGGGGGAGGAGCAGGTGGCGGGGGAGCAAGAAAGTGATGCTCTTTTAAAGGGACCGGATTCCTGCAAAAGGCTTCTTGCCCTGTCTTCTCAGCATCCTTCCACCCTCGCGGCCAGCTCGGAGGAGGAGGAGGGGGGAGGAGGGGGAGAAACCGAGCAGACACCTCCCTTCCCAGCGATGAACTCCAGCGCCACTCCCAGGCTTTCTCAGGGGAGCAGGGGAGAGACCCAGCTCACCCCGCCAAGGGTGGATGTGAAACCCGGCCCAGCCACCACGCCGCCGCCTTCCAGCCTCCGGGGCAGCGCCCACCGGCCCGCGGGTCCCCGGGAGCGGCATCGCCCCGGAAATGGTGGGGGGCGTCCTAGGTCTGCTAACCGCCCCCCCATCCCATTGGGACTGGACCCGGGCGCGCCCCGCCTCCCCTCGCCGCCCGCCCCGCCCCCTCTGCTCCCGGGTCCCGGCGGCGGGGGCCGCGCTCCGGAGCGCCGGCGAGGCCGGCCGCTTTGTCTGGGTGCGGGCTTTCCTCGGAGCCCACCCGCCCGGAAGGGAACAAAGAGCCTCCCCCACACCCCGGCATCCGCCTCTCCCCCACGCGCCGGTTCACCACCTCCCCAAAGCCCCCTTTGTCTGCCCGGGAGGCGCAGGTCGGCCCGGGAAGCCCCCCGCCGCCGCCCGGGTCCCCCTTTCCCGGCCGCTGGGCTGGTCCCCTTCGCGGCCCACCCACCCCGCGTGTGAACCAACTCAGCACTCCGCCCGCGCCCCCCAAGAACAGAGCCACTTGGGGTTTTGTGGATGCATCGCGACCACCCAGGCCATTCCTCATTGGTCTTCTCATCATCTCCCAGTTCCTCTGGACTCTACTTCGGGCTCCCTCCGTTTTCTATAAAATAGCAAATTACTTCCCTCGGGGTCAGCCTGCGTCTCCTCCACTGAAATGACCATTTCTCGGGGAGAAGGAATATGAACAAATGGGGTGCACGAAGTTCGCGTGCCTGTGCACGTTTTAGCACTCCTATGCCAGAGAGAGAGAGAGAGAGAGAAAGAGAGAGAGAGAGAGAGAGAGAGAGAGAGAGAGAGAGATTGATTCTATCTTCGTTCTGATAAACGCCGAGGAAAATAAAAGCCGAGCGGGCAAAGTGTGCATTCCCGCCCGGGAGTAGTTTCCCATAGCGGACGCCTCCGGAGGAGCGAGGATTTCCGGGGAAAAAAGAAAAAAAAAAGACTTGGAACCCAGTCCTTTGACAACCAGGTTCTCATCCTCAGAAAACGCTCCCGAGCCTTGTCAGCAACACAAAGTTGCAGCCTCCCCGCTGGGTAAAACTTCAAAGAGACGGAGGCCAGGGGCGAGGAGGAAGGAAGTGCGATATTTAGAGAAGTTACTGGGGTGGAGAGGAAGATGTTGAACTCAGCTAGACAAACTTTAAAGAAAACACACACACACACACACACACACACACACACACACACACACCACCGAGGCAGAATCACAGTCTGTCTGAAGCTACAGTATCGAGGACGCCCATGTGCTTTACACGCAGAAGAACGGGTCAGAAAGTATCCTTGGCGGTAGCGGAGTTTCTCATTCACCCTGAGATCCCCAGACCCACCCCAGGCCAGAGAGAGAATCGTCCTGGGGAGAGGGTGGGTGCAGACACACGTTTCCTGCTCCCCGGGCTGGAACTTCAGCCCTTCGGAAAGCCAGCCTTCCCTCCCCACGCCCCTCCGCAGCGATCCGAGACCGAAGGCAGGGGAGCCAGAGGGTGCCTGCAGACATCTCCCCGGAGTTGCGCCCTCGGATTGAAAGGACAGCCACACACACACACACACACACACACACACACACACGTTCTTTGTTGACACTTGTGCAGCGACTTCCCCTTGGGCGTGCGAGCCCCGGAGCCCACACCGCTGTCACCGCCTCCGCGCCGCAAGTTCAACTCTCCCCGGGAACGCGCACCCGGGAAGCACGCACACCCCGCAACTGCCTTTGTTACTTAATTCCCGAGACCACACACACACACACACACACACACGACCCCCAGCCCTCACTCTATTGTCTACGTCCACCTCCCCTCTCTCCCGCTCGACTTTCTAAAAAAGCCCACCCATCCCCGAAAGGAAGCTTCGCGTGTTACCCGATGAGTTGCGTCTCCTGGCGCTCCTCGGTCCTGGCTATTTCTTTTGTCTTGTAGAAGATGAGGAGCAGACTTATCGTGCAGATGGTCCACCTCTTCCTAACGGACCGCATCTTGGGAGCCTGGGACAGGCGTGGTGGCCCCGGTTCCGGCCCCTTCTCTGGGTCTGGAGGCTCCGTTTTTGGGGGAGCTGTGTCAGTCGTCGCCCGGAGGTGGGGGGCGTTATCCGGTCCGGGCGAGCGGAGCGCGGAGCCGGGGTCTCCGGCGCAGGTCGCGGGGGGTCCGCCGCCGCCGCCGCCCCGCTCTCCCCGGTGGGTGGGTGCCCGGAGCGCAGCCCCTGCGCCCTCCTCGCCCGCGGCTCGCCCGGCCCCCGGCGGGATCGCCCCGCGCCGCCGCCTCCCCCCCGGGGCTCCGGCTTCTTTCCAGCCCAGAGACACCTTGTGCTTTGAAGGAGACGCCGCTCCTGCTGCGGGGCCGGGGGCGTCGCTGGCCCTTCCCTCCGCCGGGCGGGGAGCGGCGGGCCGGGCCAGCCAATCGCGGCGGAGGGGGCGGGGAGCGGCGGGCCGGGCCAGCCAATCGCGGCGGAGGGGGCGGGGCCGCGGAGGGGGCGGGGCCGCGGGAGGACCGCTGCCGGCTCAGCCCGCGCCGCGGGGAGAGGACGCCTCCCGGCTCCGGCTCCCGGCTCCCGGCCCCCGGCTCCCGGCTCCCGGCCCCCGGCCCCCGGCCCCCGGCCCCCGGCCCCCGGCCCCCGGCCCCCGGCTCCGGGCTCCCGGCCCCCGGCCCCCGGCCCCCGGCCCCCGGCTCCCGGCTCCCGGCTCCCGGCTCCCGGCTCCGGGCTCCCGGCTCCCGGCTCCCGGCCCCCGGCTCCCGGCCCCCGGCCCCCGGCCCCCGGCCCCCGGCCCCCGGCTCCGGGCTCCCGGCCCCCGGCCCCCGGCCCCCGGCTCCCGGCTCCCGGCTCCGGCTCCGGGCTCCCGGCTCCCGGCTCCCGGCTCCCGGCTCCGGGCTCCCGGCTCCCGGCCCCCGGCTCCCGGCCCCCGGCCCCCGGCCCCCGGCTCCCGGCTCCCGGCTCCCGGCTCCCGGCCCCCGGCTCCCGGCCCCCGGCTCCCGGCCCCCGGCCCCCGGCCCCCGGCCCCCGGCCCCCGGCTCCCGGCTCCCGGCTCCCGGCTCCCGGCCCCCGGCTCCCGGCTCCGGCTCCGGGCTCCCGGCTCCGGGCTCCCGGCTCCCGGCTCCCGGCCCCCGGCTCCCGGCCCCCGGCTCCCGGCTCCGGCTCCGGGCTCCCGGCTCCGGGCTCCCGGCTCCCGGCTCCCGGCCCCCGGCTCCCGGCCCCCGGCTCCCGGCTCCGGCTCCGGGCTCCCGGCTCCGGGCTCCCGGCCCCCGGCCCCCGGCCCCCGGCTCCCGGCCCCCGGCCCCCGGCCCCCGGCTCCCGGCTCCCGGCTCCGGCCGGCGTGCACCCGTGCACACGCTCGCGGGCTCCGGAGCCAGCCCCCGGCCCTAAGGGGGGCGCGAGGCAGGCGGGCGGCTCTCCCCGAACCCCGAACGGAGCTCGCAGGACTGGGAAGCGCCGACCCAGGTGGCCTGGCCGTGGCAGCAGCAGCAGCAGCAGCAGCAGCAGCGTGCAGCGGACACTTCTGCTGCGGCCAGATAAGAGAGGCTTCTTGGTGGCGAAATCCTACCGCTACAGGAGGGTGTGTTGCAAGAAAGGTTCTCACGCCCCAAGCTTTTGAAAACACACACACACACATGCGAGCCCACAGGCATCCGTACGCCTGTCAAATAGAATGACTTGGCGGGCGGGGGAAGATGGGGGGGGGGGTAGAAAGGGGGCGTTTTCTAAACCGGGCACAGCTCAGTGGGGAAAGTGTAAGTACACCCATGCACCCATTGGCCCATCGCCCCTCAGGGTGGTAATGGGTGACCTCCCCCCCCCCCCCCCCCCCCCCCCCCCGCCCAGGATCTTGTAGGAAACAAGTGATGACATGAGGCACTTGATGGATATTTATGTGAGTCTCTTTCATTGTCATTGGGAAACTTCAACCACTCCTATATTTCCTTGAGGAGAAACAGGATTCTGAGAAAAAAACAATCGCCAAGGAACTTAAAAAAAAAAATACAAGTACACCCGCACACGTGAAGGAAAACAGGAAAGATGTTAGGAAGGGAAGACAGAAAAGGGAGGGAGGGAAGAAGGGAGGGAGGGAGGGAGGAGGGAGGAAGAGAGGGAGGGAGGGAGGGAGGGAGGGAAGGCTCTTCTTCAAAAGTCTCAAATAAATATTTTCACCCTCTCCTCCCTCCAACTGTTTCCTCACTTCTAAGGCAGGGCATTTTTCCTGTCTAGTTCCAGCCCTCAGTCTGAGTATTTCTCCACTGGCCTTTGGGCCGCAGCCTCTCCCAGAGAGAAGTTTGCTGCAGCCCATCCCACACCCTGGATGGCTCTCCAGCATCTGGCAGGTGGTGTGGATCCAAAGCACTCCTGGCAGGAGACAGTGCCTGGAGCCCAGGATTTTCACCAAAGTACAGGCAAGGATCTCAAGTTCTTCTCCCCCTCCTCCCACCCCTAACTTGTCAGTTGAAATTTTTGTTCCTTCGGGTTGAGCAGTGGCTCCTTTGTAGGCGACCTGTGGCGTCAGACCAAACCTGGGTTTAGCAACCTCTGGACTTGGGTTCTGGCTAGGAAAGGAGTCAAAGGATTCAGAGCGAGACCCACACTGTAAGAGAACATCTGTTTGGTGAATTACAGAGGTGGTGATTCTTGGGAGAAGTGGGGGCTTAGGACACAAGTTATGAAGGTAAAGGAAGGGCCTTGGAACTTGGGGGTGAGGAAGCCAATGGTCATGTGCCTGGGCCAGAGAGGGGGAGAGGAGAGGAGGGCATGGCATGCTCCTTGGAGGCCGAGCGCACTGGGTCTTCCATCCTAACAGTTTTGAAGGTAGAGATTGTAGGCGAGGTCCCAGAGAATGATCTTAATGGAATATCCAGTACCCTTCCAGGTGTGTCCTGTCAGGCTCCTGGTCTCTACTGATTGGCTGGCTGGCACCAGGGCAGGGGGTCATTGCTCCAGGCAGCTGGTCCTCATGTCAGCAGGGGTTGGTTTTGTTGCTTATATGGGCCTGGAGCTGAAATACAACCCAGGCTTAGATGCTATCTCTAAGGGGGAAGGTCAGGAGCTCCAGCAGCATTAGGTTAGGGGAGGAAGGGTCACCCAGGGTGAGGTCCCGCCCTACATGTTGTCCCTGGCTAGCCACCTGGGGCTTTCCACCCTGGTGACCTTTTGTACCTGGCCCACAGCAGCTCCCGCGGTCATCGGTCATCGGCTCTCTCGTCCCTGGGGTGAGGCCCACCGCACATCCTGTGCTGGAGGAGAACAAGGAAAGGAGTTAGGAGCTACCAGTCTCAGGACGGCTTAAAATAATGATAACACCTAGCTTCCTTTTCTAATAGGAGACCAGGTCCTCGCCAATGTCTGGCATTCTTCGCCTATGGTTTGGGAAGTTAAGAACCCGCCTCTATTCACAGCAGAACAAACTAGGGAGCCAGGGGGTTGGGTCTAAAATGCTCAAAGGAGCAAGTAATTATGAGCCTTTATTGACACGACAAGTGGTCTGCTGGGAGCCCTTCCAGTTTATTGATGTCTAGGCAACTCCCCCTTGCATTAATGCATCTCTAGCACACTGGCTTCTTCACATGGAGAAACTGCAGTAAGGAAAAAGCTTATTTCAGTTAAAAAGGAAACTTAGAAGGGGAGGACATGGGCAATGCCTGGTTAGGATGCTAAATACCCCAGGCGAACTTTTGATTTTGATGCTAAATGCTCTAGGTGAACTTTTGATTTTGAAACAGTGAACAAATAAATTTTGGATTTTAACTAAAACGCCGCTCACTGATGGTGATAGTGTAATGTGCATCACTTGCATTTAGCCAAGGTATCTTGAGCAATTGCTGAAAGCAATATGGAAGACATCTGAACATAGAGATGATTAAAATACAGCACCTAACCAGACATGAGGTTCCCTCACTCAGGGGGTAAGGGGGCAGACTGTAAAACAAGTAAGTTGCAATATGGCACCATGACTAACAGCAGTGTTTGAGGCACATGCATGGTGTCTAGGTAAGCTACTGAGTGGAAGCAGAGGTAGCGATTAAGTTTTGGGCAGCAAGGACAGTGAGCTTCCTGAGGGAGGGCACATATAAATTGGTGTTTGCAAAGCTAAGGAGTAAGCCACACAGAGGGGGGTTAGGACATAACAAGCAGAGAAAAGAGGGGAACTTTGGAGTAGTTCAGTGCTGTGGGAATAGAAAGTGGAAAGGAAGCGTAGTGGGACAAAGGCTTCAGGATGATCATCATATTCTGCAGCTCCACAACGTCAAGCTGTCTCCTCTAATGGGGGAGCTGCAACAAGAAAATCTGCCAGAGGAAATTTGGTTTAATTCCTGTATGAAGCTTTAAGTTAAATTAGGGGACACTGTTCATCTGGCCCTCACAGAACAAAACACACCAACAGCAGAAGAAAAGCACCCCAAATACTAGTTATAGGAACACAGAAAATGTATTTAAACACCTAAGAGGTCCTGACCGGTTTGGCTCAGTGAATAGAGTGTCGGCCTGGGGACTGAAGGGTCCCAGGTTTGATTCTGGTCAAGGGCATGTACCTTGGTTGCAGGCACATTCCCAGTAGGGAGTGTGCAAGAGGCAGCTGATTGATGTTTCTCTTTCAACGATGTTTCTAACTCTTTACCCTCCCCCTTCCTCTCTATAAAAAAATCAATAAAATATATTTAAAAAAATAAAAATAAACATCTAGAAGAGGGGGGAAATGAGTGCCTGAATTGTATAATGCTGCTATTTCCAAATTCCTTAAGCATGACAGCTTTTATATTGAGGTAAACACTTCTGAATGATTGATAATGGATCAGTGAGACTCAAGAACTTCCACTTCCTATATTTGAACACTTTAGTGTTTAGAGTATATTTTAGTGTCATTTGTCTAATGTTATTAGATTCATGAAATATGCATCTATATTTGCCAAGTTAATAAAAATCATACCAGGCCAACACTTGGTCCAAATTGAGGACAGTCTGGTTCTTCTCAATATGCAATTAGGCATAAAAACCATGAATATAAATGTTGTGCAAGAAAACATACCCACACAAGATTCTTTTGGATTCACTTACTCCCATTGGAATGCCTGTTTTGATGATCCTGAAAAATTCAAGTTGTTCCTAAATCTCCATTCTATCTTTGTACTGTAAGTTCTTCAATAAAGAGAACACATTTGTCTTTATTCAGCACAATTCTGCAATTACACAGTACCCTATGAATAAATAATGAAAATAATGGCAGCTGCTTTTAAAATGCTGCTTTATCTTTCGACTTAATGTAAATCATGTTTTAATTGCCGCCTGTGCCCTTAACTTTAGCTAGAAATAAGTGGGTAGACAGTTGGAGTTTCGAAGTGGGTTTTTACTGGCCCATGACAGTTTTTCTTAATCAACTATTTTTAGAACAGTCTTTGATTTACAGCAGAAAGTACAGAGGCTTACCATATACCATTACCTCCAAACATATAGAACCCCCCGCCCTCCTCCCCGCTTCTATCAACATTCCATACCAGAGAAGTGCTTTGTTAAAATCAATGAAGCTACATTGACATATCATTGTTACCCACAGTCCATAGATTATTTTAAGGTTCACTCTTGGTATTGCACATTCATTCTATGGACTTTACTAGATGTGTAATAACTTAAAAGTATTATACGAAGTAGTTTCACTGTTCTAAATACCCTCTGTGCTCTGCTCTCCTTCCCCATTAACTCTTAGCAAACACTGATTTTTTTTTTTTACTGTTTCCATGGTTTTGCCTTTTCCAGAAGTCATATAGTTGTAATTATACAGTATGTAACGCCTTTATATTGGCTTCTTTTACTTAATAATATGCTTTTAAAATTCCTCCGTGTTTTTTTTCATGGCATAAGTGCTCACTTTTCTTTCAATGCTGAATAATATCCCATATTATGGATACACTGCAGTATTCATCCAAATACCTACTGAAGGAACTCCTGGTTACTTCTGAGTTTTGGCAATCACAAAGCTGCTATAAACATCATGTGAAGTTGTGTTGTGTTGACATAAGTTACCAACTCATTTGAGTAAATACCGAATGAGTGCAGTAGCTGGTAAGATTGATGGTAAGACTATGGTTAGCTTTTGTAAGAAACCTGAATTGTCTTCCAAGTGGTTGAACTATTTTCCATCCCACAGCAATGAATGAGAGTTCTTGCTGCTCTACATCCTCACAGCGTTTGGTATTTTCAGTATTTTGAATGTTGACCATTAAATAGGTGTTCAGTGGTATCTCACTGTTGTTTTAATTTGCATTTTCCTGAGGACAAGTGGTATAAAACATCTTTTCATATGCTTATTTGCCATCTGTATATCTTCTTTGGTGAGAAGCCTATTGAGATTTTTTGCCTAATTTAAACTGCATTTTTCATTTTGGTACTGCCAAATTGAAGAGTTCTTTGTATATTTTTGGATAAAGACCTTTAATACATATGTTTTGCAAATATTTTCTTCAGCCTATGGTTTGTCTGCTCATTATTTTGACAGCATCTTTCACCTAGCAGACATTTCAAATTTGATTAACTCTTCTAGTTTATCGATCATTTTTGCCTTTGATGACTCTAAAAAGTCATTGTCAACGTGAGGTCATCTAGATGTTTTCATCTGTTATCTTCTGGGAGTTTCATAATTTCCCATTTTATATTATGTCTACTGTGTATTTTGATATAGTTTTTGTGAAGAATGTAAGTTATATGTCTAGGTTATTGTTTGTTTTTGCATGTGACTATCTAATTGTTTATGGACCATTTGTTGAAAAAAAAAAAACACAGTGTTATCTGCATTGTGCTGTCTTTGTTCTTTTCTCAAAGATCAGTTGAATACACTAGAATGGGTTTATTTCTGGGACTTGATCTGTTCCACTGATTTATCTGTTCATTCTTTCACAAACAATCACATTGTCTTTATTATTTTAATTTTATAGTAAGAGTTAAAATCTGGTAGTTTCAGTGCTCCAACTTTGTTCTCCTTGCATATTATGTAGGCTATTTTGTATCTTTTGTCTCAGTATTAAGTTTTAAAATCAGCTTGTCAATATCTTTAGAATAACTTGGAATTGCTGAATCTGTAGATCAAGTTGAAAAAAAGCGGTATCTTGACAATATTGCTTTCCTATCACGAACATGAATAACCTCTTCATTTATTTAGTTATTCTTTGATTCATTTCATCAAACATTGTCAGCATTCATCATATAGATATTGTATATGTTTAGTCAGATTTACACCTAAGTATTTTATTTTTTGAGTGCTAACATAAATGTGTTTTATTTTAATTTAAAGTTCCAATTGTTCCTTGTTAGTACACATGGCATTTTTACAATGGAAATGTTGATGTATTAGTACAGAACCTCCAGAGAAACAGAACCATAAGATGTGTGAAAATACAGAGAAAAGAAAGATTTATTTTAATGAACTGATCATGTAATTGTGGAGGTTGGCATTTCCCAATTGTAGGAAAAGGTGGTAGGCTGGAAGAAGGAAGAATTAATGTTGTAGCTCAACTCTGAGGACTTCTGGAGGCAGACATCTCTCTTCTTTAGGGAACCTCAGTCTATTATTTTCTTAGGGCCTTCAGTTTACTGGGTGATGTCCATCTACATTATGGAGGATGATCTGCTTTACTCAAAAATTTTGGATTTAAAGTTACTCTGTACTAAAAAAAACACCTTCACAGCAACATCTAGACTGCATTTAGCTAAATATTTGGGAACTATGGACTAATTAAGTTGGCACATAAAATCATCACAGATGCAGATGGGCTGGTTAAAATTCTTGTTTATGACCTTACAATATACTGAGGATTATTCATGAAAGCCTTTTACCTATGGGTCAATGATCAGGAAAAACAAGAGACATGTTAATGAAAAGTTAGCTGTTCACCACTAGGCAACTCAGTCTTTCTTAATTTTTTTTTCTGTACAAAATATCTCCTTTTAAAAATTTATTCTGAATTAATTCATTTTGCTCATATAACTATGCATAAAGCTTCACTGATTTTTGTTCAGTTATGTATATTCATTGTCCTTCTGTTACTTTGTGTTTTGTGTTTTTCATCCATAATAAGCAAATGTAATAATAACAGAGGGGTGATCTTGATTATAGGCACAATATACAACTATAAATATAATTTCTGGAACAACAGGAAAAATCCCATCATTGCCATTCTTAGTTCTTCCGCACTATCTAACTCACCACTTACAGTTTTGTTTGTATTTATTATTTGAGCTCTATTTAAATATAAATGTCTTTAGAAAAGACAGTTCTTACACACTATTAGTAAAATATTCTTCAATTTATAATATTCATTTGAAATGTTCTCTGAGATATCTTTTAACAACTGCTAGTCCAATGTACTCCAATTTGGAATGGGACTTCAATTGCTCATAGTCCACATTTTAATTGTTTTTAAACCCTTATCTCATTTGATTTATAGTCCTAACTTCTTGCTGTTTTATTCCTTACTGCAAAGACCCTGAAACAGACACATTATTCCTCACATGTTTTGGGAAATCCTCTAAGTCCCACCTTATTACCTAGTGATATATTTTCTGTGTTTCCATGCTCAGTGGTGAGGGGAGGAACTGTCTGGTAGAAATAGAGTATCAGGCTAAATACTACCTACCCCAAGCTGTTCTCCTATTGAATGGTGGTCACTTCCAAAGCAATTCTCTCTGCCACTATCTAGAGAGCTTATTGTTTTGGGTCATAATTTTTTTTAAATATATATTTTATTGATTTTTTTTTTACAGAGACGAAGAGGGGAGGATAGAGAGTTAGGAACATCAATGAGAAAGAAACATTGATCAGCTGCCTCCTGCACACCTCTTACTGGGGATGTGTCTGCAATCAAGGTACAAGCCCTTGACCAGAATCGAACTGGGACCCTTCAGTCCGCAGGCCAATGCTCTATCCACTGAGCCAAACAGGTTAGGGCTGGGTCATAATTTTTTAAACTTAGGTTACTTTCTAAGTCTCTTATAGCTTTGTTAGCCAATTTCTTTCTGCTCTCTCATCTTTCTTATCTCATGTTGCCCAATCCAACCATCCACTTAATTTCTTTTTAAATAATTTAACCAACCTTTTTATATTATTTTCAATTGATCATAAAGGAAACAAAGAGAAATAGTATTATACATTTTTCAAGGCTAAAACAATTATTTGTGTATGTCTATCTCTTTTTATCTATGCAATCACTTTATAGTTATAATAGTATATAATAAGTACCTCTGGAAAATATTGCATTGAACAGTTGTGTGTAAAGTGAACTTTGTGAAGCAGACATTTTAAATGCTTTATTGTTTATCACTTAAATATTTAAAGAAAAATAACATTGAGGTCATTATTAGCTAGTACACTAGTGATGATATAACTCCTAGAAGACTTTTGTTTTCCAACAAAATGGGATAAAATTAAATACACACACACACACACACACACACACACACACACACACAATTAAGTGCCAGTAATAGAAATTTATTTTCAATTATCACAAGACTTGTTAATACCAGACTCACCTACTTTGATAATAATGAATAGGAGGCATTAAATAACAATTGTTTCATCTCGCTTCACAATTTGTGTTTATTCTAAAAATTTCAATTTATTTATTTCATCTACTTTATCCCTACATGTACGTGAATTTACAATCTTTCAATTAAATAATTCTGTTAAACAATACACAATTATTTCATGATTTACCTGTTTAATGGATTGGAACTTTGATAACCTGGACTCTTGATAAATGAATAGTTGAGCAAATAACTTAAGTCCTTATGAACTAAACTTTCTGAAAGCTAAGTGCAGAGATGCCTAATCTGTCAGCAGGAGAAAGCTGCTGTGGGAGAATGAATAAATAGATACTTATTGGAGAGAGCCTGTGGAAATAAAGGAAAAATAATGAGTGTAATACACACCGGACCTGTGCCTCATCATTGAATAATTGATCTGTATTCTGCATAAACTCAATCATATTTACCTACATTTCACCAGAAAACTTCACTATGTAAATACTTAAAGTTATGATAGGTATTATAATTAAACATATGCTAAGATAGTCACAACTCATGCAAATTGTCATAGTTTATATTGGTTACAATTGTGTTTCTATTATTAGAAAAATAAATAAATACATTTAAAAAAATTTTGGGGGGAAAATCCAAATTATTTGGCCATTATAACCTCTCTTTTGTTACCTAAATGTAAAACTAGCTACTTTTTGACCATATGTATTAAATGGAGATATAAAAAAGAAAGTAGATTAGATTTAGCCACTTATAATTTTTTTGACAGAGGAATAAATTTACATGGAATTCTCAAAAGTGAATGGATTATTATAATTTTTATGATGAGGAGAATTCCTGTGAAGATGAACTGAATGTGTGTCCTTAGTATCACAGGCACCTGTCATGTTTGTTAAGATGAACAGAGGTATCTGTCAGTTGATTCTTGCACATGGATACTGATATCCCTGTAAAGATGAAGTCCCCTATATAAAGCATCAAAACTAGACTTATATCATCAGCTCTCTGATAATAAATGCAGAGCAAGTGCAAAAGACACTTCAAAAGTACCCAATTAATATTATGGTACAGTTATCGACAACATAGTCAAGAAGTTAAAGATGGGACTAAAATCCCACAAGACACTTTGGAAACCTTGTACTATAACTTTTTCACTCTACAGATTAAAAAAAAAATGAATAAAACCCTGGCCGGTTTGGCTCAGTGGAAAGAGCACTGGCCTGTGGACTGAAGTGCCCCAGGTTCAATTCTGGCCAAGGGCACATGCCCAGGTTGCGGGCTCCATCCCTCCCTCAGGGGGGGATGTGCCGGAGGCAGCCAATCAGTGATTCTCTCTCATCATTGATGTTTCTATATCTCTAGCTCTCTCCCTTCCTCACTGAAATCAATAAAAATATTTTAAAAAATGAATAAAAGTGTTATCTAGTGATTTACATATGGTATTTTTAGTATTAATTAGTAAATAATTAGTAAATAATATTAGTAAATGTATTAATTGGTAAATAATATTTCTTGAATACATATCCTTAGACATTATATTGGCATTGAAGATGTAATAGAGCACAAAGTAGACACATGTCATCCTCTTGAGGAGTTTGATTTCTAGATGTAGATGTAGATAGATATACTACAAGGAAGATCTGGAGGTAAT
This sequence comes from Vespertilio murinus, assembly GCA_963924515.1. Classification (NCBI taxonomy): domain Eukaryota; kingdom Metazoa; phylum Chordata; class Mammalia; order Chiroptera; family Vespertilionidae; genus Vespertilio; species Vespertilio murinus. Next base: position 54,203,523 of record OZ004705.1, read on the forward strand.
TCCATGTTGTGATAAGTGCAGTGAAGGCCCAACAGGGTAGTGTAACTGAGGGTGGTGAACTTCTTTTTGGGAAGGGCTCTTGGAGGAGGTGACATTTGAAGAGAGACTTGCAGAATAAGAGGGAGCTAGCAATGCACAGAACTGGACAAGAGCATTATAGGCTGAGAGGATAGCAAATGAAAATTCAAGGAAGTAGAAGATTGGCTAGGCAAAAATGTCAGAAAATAAAGAACACAATGGAAGCCATCATATTGTGCATAACCAATTAAGCAAACTAGGAGATCATATAAGAAGATACTTGTTGAAAGGGAGCACCTGAAATATTTTTATCAAAGCCAGGGAAATCAAAATCATTTAGGACATGTAGTATTATTTTGGAGAAGTGCTACTTACTTGTCTATTTAAGGCTAGAGCTCATGAATGAAAACAGCTATTTGTTAGTATGGCTACATGAGTACTTCCAGTTGAGTTGTATACACAGAATGTGTATACTTGCATTCAGCCAGAGTTGAGGTTTTGCCAGTTAAGTATGGGGAGGGAGAGAAATCAAGAGTTTAAACTGCTTTAAAAAAATCAAGCAAATAATGATGATCCACCTAACCTAAGATGGTAAAAAGTAAAAAGAGGAATGAAAACAGAAGAGGAGAGATGCATAAAGTCTGCAAACCAATAGGATGAAATCTCAATATAATGAAGTAATTTTAGTGGCTAGTAAAGAAGTTGAAAAAAAAACGATAGGTACACAGAGAGTGAGAAACTTGCAACTTGGATTTCAGAAAGGGAGAAAACCCTAATGCTGGTACAAGATACCGAATTACTATGGGAATTAGAGACTAATGGAAGATTACATTGAGGTGAAACCAAATTTTGCTAGGTATCCAAAAGATAAGAATTGAAGAGAGACTAGAGTTTTGGATCATCCATATGATTATGATTTTTGAAGTCACTAAGCATCAGGGAGATAAATAAGTAACAATTACATGAGTTGAGTAGGCCTTTGATACTGGCAGGTGATTGAGTGGTCTGTAGATGACAGCATGAGGGGTGGCAGATGGAGATACCACTGATGGCATAAGCTCCAATGGGAACCAAAAGAATAGTGTTCCTGGCCATGACTTACATGTCCTTTCAAGGAAAACCAGCTTCCACATGCAAAGCCTTGCTGAAGGAGGAGAGATCTCTCCTCAAATGGTCAGGAGTGATCATCACGTGATGAGATTAGTTAACTTAATCGTGAATTATTATAACCAAAAAAAACAGATAAATTATGATTTTAGTAATTCTGGATTAAAAAAAATTAATTTGTATTAATATGAATTTTAAATAACTCATCTTATTTTTACTCGTTTAAACATTGTATTTTTACCCACCGACAGGTCATCTGAAGTGGATGTAAATTTGTCATTCAAATTTGCCATTAAGATATTTATTTTTACTGTTTCCTAACCCAGCACATTAATTTCATTAGCTTTATTAACTAAAAAAAAAAAGACCCCCAAAATCAGAGTGGCTTACAACACACACATTCATTTATTTTCTTTTTGTTAATATATTTTATTGATATTTTACAGAGAGGAAGGGAGAGAGATAGAGAGCTAGAAATGTCGATGAGAGAGAAACATTGACCAGCTGCCTCCTGCACACCCCCTGCCGGGGATGTGCCCGCAACCAATGTACATGCCCTTGACCAGAATCGAACCCGGGACCCTTCAGTCCGCAGACCGACACTCTACCACTGAGCCAAACCGGTTTCGGCCACACATTCATTTCTTATTCCTGATACTTGTCAGTGGCTGTGGGTCAGCTTCCTTGTGTCTATTCCCTATGTCTTCTCATTCCAGATTCTAACCTCAAGAAGCTGGCCTTACTTGGGACCTCCTGAAAGAGAGCTGGCAGGAACTATCGATGCCTTCTAAAGTTTCTTCTCAGTTCTGTAATTATTATTCCTCACATTTCTTTGGCTAATTTGTGTATTGGACCAGGCCCCAAATCAATGAGACTGGAATGTAGCACCCCCTTCAGGAGCGCTCTGCATGTCAAGTGTCCATAAATGAGGCTGGGTAAAGCTATCAGTAGGAGGAGAAGAAAGCAAAGATTTAGGAGAAAAATAAACAAACCAAAAATCTAGCAGCAAAAATAAGGTGTCCCACTGGAATGTAGCTCTGATACCTCACACAAGATAAAAGGCTATAATGGAGAGATGAGTAAGAGAAATATATTCAGGAGATAAATACATACTGGGTTGATAGACATGTATCTGCAATGGATAGAAATCCAAATGTTCACAAAAATCTGCATGGTCCAAAAGGATTGATTTAGAGACAGAATAATGTCAAGAATATTTTTTTGAAATATTATAGAAAATTAAAGCAGACAAAGCAATGAGAACCGTACTATTAGAAAATAAAAGTTAGCTAGTCCACATCCCTAAAACCTTCATAACGTAGCAATTCTTATACGATACATTTTTCATGATCCAATGTCTGGCTACCAAATTTACTGACTCAGATATATGATTTTATCATTACTCTACAAGTGCTCCCTGTGTCAGAGGGCAGACACGTTATTCGGCGCTGGAAGCTAATAGCTTGTTTAATTCATCTCAGCATGAGAAAGATTTAGCCACTGGGCTAAATGCATTTAAGAGCTGATTGCCAAAGCTCTCTTTCCACAGGACTGTGCTCGACTAGAAGCTGACAAAACTTGTATCTTCACGTTTCTTTCCTGTAGAACGGATACTGGAACCAGTGAACAGGAATTCTTCCAGGGGTCGTGTCTCAAGGAATTGAAGAATGAAGAGGAGTTCAACAAGGCAGGAGTTTATTGCAAACAAACACAAGATCCCTGCTTGGAGGGTATTCCAATAGGTTGTCCCCCTGAAGCATTCTGCGCCTCCCCTTATATCTACTGAAGGCCCCTCTTCTCTTAATGTGACGCTCTCTGATTGCTTCCTGGACTTTTTGCAACATTTTGTCTTACACTTGCAAGAAAAAACATCCTTATTTCAAAACACCGCGTTTTCTCTGCTATCCATCTTGTTCTTGTGCTATCCTGTTTTTCTGCAAAACATTTTGTTTGTTTGTTTGTTTGTTTGTTTCAGCTAGCTCCACGATTCCTCCTTCTTCCACCTGTTTACCTAATTCTGCTTTAACTCCTTTCAGTACTTGGTTTGATCTTTACCCTTTCTGATTGACACATTTAATCTTTAGGATTTTTATCCATGCAGTCAGGTTACATTTATGTATTCATGGCTATGTAGCTATCCCGTTTCCTTCATATAGCATTGTATTTCCACTTTTCCCTTTTAAAATTTCCCTCTCAGGATGCAACCTTTACCCCATGCCATTCAAAAAATGTAGAGGGTTTACCTCATTGTAATCCCAGAAAAACAACATGATATACACATTCCTGAATCAATCTTAGAGGCAGTTTCCCCTTAATTATTCACCTCAATAAATTAATATTTATTTGAAAGATAGGCATCAAAACTCTGGGATATTAAACCAAACATTTATTTGATCAAGGCAGAATGACTTAATTAAGCAAAGGATCGATTAGTTATGAGACTAGAGATATTCACAAAGGTATAACAATGGGTTTAGCTATTTTACTCATTATCCACTACAGACTTTAAGAAGACTACTTTTTATTTTATCAATATAATAACTTACATTCAGTGAAAATAATAGCAGTTGAAAGGAGCAAAGGGAAGTCCAAATATTGTAGGCATGTCCTTTAGAGAGCTACATCAGGAAGCTACAGCTTTACACTCCCCAGGGAGCCACCAGCCTATTCCCTGCAGATCTCTGGGGGAAGGGACTAGACAGGGAAGGCAGACACATGCCCAGTAAAGCTGGGGTGATGCAGGGAAGGTACTTGTCTGTCAGTCACACCCAAACAGGTCATTGGCCAGAGTTGTCATGGCTACTGCAAGGGCATGACATTTGAAATGTTTCGTCTCTTGAACAAAGGAGTTGGCTTTCTTCATTAACTCCCGTGTGGTGGGGCTCTTTGTTCCTGCTTCCTGGCATTCTCCCGTGTGGCCCACAGCCATGTGTGCTCCCACACACAATGGACTAATGAACTGCAAATAGCCTGATGCTGAACTGGACCTGGCTGCAACGTGGAACGGAAACTCCGGAGGCTGGCTTTGTTTTTAGCTCCATTGAGTCCCCGGCAACTCTTCTTCCAGGACTTGGTTAAGGGAAATGGGAGTTTGGTAATGCGGAGTTTCCCTTGGTTAAGGAAAATGGGAGTTTGATTCCGCGCAAATAAAAATCATTCATTCTTCCGTGAAATTCTCAGAAAATTCTGTTTCTCGAGATATTGTAAGAACTCCACCCCCTGCACTAAGTGGGGAAAGGGATACCTCAACTTCCCCAATATCAAAATGTACTGCTCTTTGATGAATTTGGTAAACTGTATGAGCAATAATCAGTGCCCAGATCAGAGCATGGAACATTTCCATCATTCTAGAAATACCCTTTTCCTGTTCTCCAGTCATTCTCCATCTATAATTTTTTTTTAAGAAAATATATATTTTATTGATTTTTTTTTTTTTTACAAAGAGGAAGAGAGAGGGATAGAGAGTTAGAAACACGGATGAGAGAAACATTGATCAGCTGCCTCTTGCACACCCCATACTGGGGATGTGCCCGCAACCAAGGCACATGCCCTTGACCGGAATCGAACCCGGTCACAGGCTGACGCTCTATCCACTGAGCCAAACCAGTTTCGGCTCCATCTATAATTTTTAATAACTCTTTATTTATCTCACCATAGCATAGTTTCTCTTGCTCTTGAGCTCCATAAGAATGAACTTATGTATACATGCTCTTTAGTGACCTGGTCTTTGAGCATTTTCAGTGTTATGTTTATTGGTAATTTGCATATTATACTCTTTTTCTTCTTAAAAATACTTTTTTAAAAATTGATTTCTGAGTGAAAGGGATAGAGATATAGAAACGTCAATGATGCGAGAGAATCATTGAGTGGCTGCCTTCTGTATGCCCCTGGGGATCGCCTGCAACCAGGGCATGTGCCCTGACTGGAGATCAAACCAGGACCTCCCGGTTCATAGGTCGTTATTCAACCACTGAGGCATGCTGGCCAACCACAGGGACAAATTTTTATAGTTTCATGGGAAGGAAGCATTGAAGTTGGGATGGCCTTTTAGAGTTGTCTTACCTTGAGACAAAGGAACCATGACTTTACACTCTTGTATTTACGATGAGTAGGTTCCCACTTGGATTGGGACATGACCTGAGTATAAAAGCTCTCTCAGGTAAAGTAAATTTCTAGCGAGGAATTCAGCTGCTGAAATTCTCAAAAGGGGAAAAATGAATGAGTGTCTTAGTCCTATCTGGGGAGTCTGGGTGGCACATCATATTATCCACATTAAAAAGTGATTGAGAATGACATTGGTCACACTTTGCATGTATACTGATTTTAGGGGCTTATGCCCTTCCTCTTTCTGCCATAGTTTCTGAGAGTATGAAGTAAGTTAGCTTCAGTTTTATTAAGTTTATTCTGTATTATCATCAATGGTGATGCATACTATGGCTACTTTAAGCAAAACATGTTGGAAAGTTTTATTTAACATTTTGATGGGAATTGCACTATGGGATTTTTTTTTCTAGAAACTTAGGGTTTTATAGCAAAAATAACACATATTTCTGACACCTCTTACAAAGGCTGACTTCAGCAAGTTCAGTATCTCTGTAGGCTTTAGAAAAATGGGCTATTTAATTAATTATTCTGCATCTTACTTAAAAGAAAATAAAAAAGGGAAGAAAAAAAAATAACCTCTATGGTTTTGTTTGTTAATCTTGTGTTTTAAAGCACCCGATTGCTAATTTTGGAAATCCTTTGGTGTTTAACCTTCAGAACACCTTTAATGCCACTGAGATTTATTGTCTAATTACAACAATCAAAATAAGAGACAGTCATATAAGTGGCAAGGACCTCATTTTGACGTTCTCTTTGCAGAGAGATAATAAAGATCAGGTCCATTGATCTAGGCACCACTGTATAGGAGCATCTCATGGCTCACAGAACAAAATCCCAAAGAGGATGTGTGCAGAATGATACTCTAATATATTAAAAGCCCCATAGTAAGACACTGTATAACAATATGGTTTGAAGAAAGAATATTTTTGTGAGAGGTTTTACATCCAAAGATATTGAATGCTCAATGTAGCATTTATTTGGATGGGCAATGAAAGATTCATATAAACATCCATGAATAATCACCCAGTTGCACATAATGTTCAGTAGCACTTACCTAAATGTTTCATATTGCCATGGGATAGATTCTTATACAAAGACTGAAAGTGCACAGCTGAATGGATGATTACTGAAAACAGACCTAGTTGATATTTTACTAGCATCATCGACTCACTAATGTTTATACAGGTCTTTGCTCGCCCCCCCCCAAATATAAAACTATGAGAGCTATGTACATATTTTACAGTTTATTCTGAAAAAAATTAAAAATATTTTTCAGAATAAAAAAACATTGTATTATTTTTTCATAGATTAAAGATAAACTTTTAAAATAAAGTGTCAAACCTTGTGAAAATGGAGGTGGCTCAATTACCTTTGAGGACTTGGAAAAGTGATGTTTTTTACATGAAAGGCACAAGATTCTGTTTCTTTATTCTCTGTTTCTCCCAGTGTGACTATATAACTGAACTAAATATTTCTAGTCGCTGGAGAAAGCAGTTAGTTTGAGGGTGGAGATAAGAATTAAAGGAGAATGGTAATTTTACATATTGCAAGTATTCTGCAAGAAGAAAAAGAAAGAAAATAAGTTAGCTAGTAAGGATTCTTCACAAAAAAATCAGAAACACTAGTTATCTGGCTCTTGCTTTAGGACGAGTAAGAGAGGTTCAAACACTCCCCGCCCCACACACACACAAAATCAATTTGATTATTATAGATTGGGAGACAGAACCAGGAATCCTTTAACAAAGTTTAGTTATTTCATCATTGCTGTGAATAATATTGCCTTCTCTTTAGGAATGTTTACACCAAAGCTAACATTGAAATATATCTTATCCCTTGTGTGATTAAAACTACTAATTAATTATCACACTAATTGTATATTTTTCACATATGATCATTTAAGTATCTACAACCATTAGTACTCATGAATCGTTATAGATATTCTTAAGTGCCATTGGTATGTAAAGCCTTTGGGACAATAATAGATACTGTAGACATTTAATAAGATACAAAAATATATATAGCATGTTTTTTCTTTATCTCAACTTGAGTGTTTTATATTCTAATGCATTTTCTACAATCTCTACCTCCTCCTCCTCATAATACCTGTACTCCATTACATTATATAAAAGCAGCATGTCTTTTTAGTTTATTAAGCATATTCACTGTAAGTTGTTTATCTTCTTGTCAGTATTTTAATAAGGTTTACAGGATTAATATAAATGCTACTATGATGCTTAATTTTTAGGTGTCAATACATAGGGTATTTGGGGATTGGATTAACATTTAAGTTGATGAGGCTGGGTGAATCAGATTGCCCTCTATAATGTGGGTTTTGTATATATACACACTAGACACTAGTGCATAAAAATTTGTGCACTGGTGGGGGGAGGTCCCACAGCCCGTCCTGCCCCCTCGCACAGTCTGGGAGCCCTCAGGATGTCCTACTGATGGCTTAGGCCCACTCCCCCTGGGAGGCGACCAGGCCGATCAGGGGAGGGTGCTACCCCCATCACCCCGCTGCTGCCACTGCCAGCTGTGGCAGCTTCAAGGCCTGAGCCCCAGGCCTCTTAGCCGCCAGAGCACATAGCTGCCTGAGTCCATGACTGTCATGAACCCATGGCTGCCATGAGCCCCGGCCCTCACAGCTGCCTGGGCTCATGGCTGCCTGAGCCCCAGACCTCGCAGCCACTATGACTTTGTCTATGACTTTGTCCTGAAGACATCTGCACTAACATATATATATATATATATATATATATATATATATATATATATATATATGTTAGTGCAGATGTCTTCTACCAGAATATATCTTATTGGATCTGTTTCTCTGGAAAACTGACTAAAAACAGCTTTCATATAAAATTTGGATACTCAAATTAAGTAAAAACATATTTTATAAATGTAAACATGATCACATTGTTAGTATCTCTCCATGGTCACATCTAGGGTCTTACACTCTCTTGTTTGGACAGCAGAGCTTGCTTAGTGGAGAGGTTATATCAATAATGGCACTGCCAGGCAGGTTTATGATTACATACAAGCTATCACTCTCAAGAAAGTGACAATGAAAGCTGTTTATTAAATATTTGAGATCGCTACATACAACAATATCAAATGGAAAAGGAAAGAAGAAATTTAAAATGTCTAAAAATATTAATACCATCTGTTTTAGGGGGAAATGATGACAACATATAGGTATAGAATAGACAGATACATAAAAACAAACAAACAAAAACTCCTAAAGTCACTGTTAAAATGTGACTTTTCTTTTAAGTTTTCCTGTAACACCTTTCTATCTGGAAGATTCAGTCAAAATATACAATAAAATTTTAAACATAAAATAATTTTAATTAATAGTGTTCTTAATACTCCAAAGAAGCAAATACAAACTTAATATAGAAGAACAATTGGGACTATAGCAACTATTCTTAAGGTAACTTCAAAAGTAGGACTCTACTATCCTAAAATACTGAGAAACTTCTACAGCCCCTAAACTTCTTGTAGATTGTAGGGAAGAATAATAGTCTGCTCTGTAATTTTATTTATTTGTTTATTTGTTTAATTATAGAAGTAAAATAGGGTAGTTGGCAAAATGGCTATAACTAGTAAAGGTTACAAGGGCTGTCACAGAGATAAGATGAACCCCCAATGGATTTAGAGCTTAGAACTGGCAGAAGACCAGCTTGATCCAACATGATGACTAATTTCACCTTGTAGTAACCTCTAGTCTTATTAAATGCAAATTGTAAGACTAAGCAACACACCCTGCGCTGCCAAGATAAGAAATGAAAAACCAATAGAAGGACACAAAATGGCACAAGTGCTCTCCTAGAAGTATTCACCCTTTCTGAGAAAAACCCAGAACATTTCTCCCCTTTATTGAATGTCCTCTCCCTTAATTTAATTAAATGAGCCTCAATTAAAAAACAACAAAAACCAAAAAAACAAAACAAAACTAAGTCTCACTATGGAAGAGCTGCTCTGTCTGTGGAGCGGCCTTCTCTCTGTCCCACTGCTTCACCAATAAACTATCTTTCTCTTTAAACTCTATGGTGTCTCCAGTTTGAATTCTTTCCTGTGCAAAGCCAAGAACACACAGTAAGACACCTGCATCAGAAGTGGCCGAAAGTGTTCCTCGGGTGGGGGGGGGGGGGAGACAAAAAAATGTCTTGGTAGAGTTTTCTATTAAAAGAGCTTCATAAAAAATAAATATGTAAAAAACTTGTGCTTTTCAATAAGGTCTTATTTACCTCTGGAAACAACTAGAAAATTAGACAAATGCTTTTGGATACTGAACAGCAGTCAACACAAGACTATTAGATGAGAAACAAAAAAAGGTCAATGTTTTCAGTCACTCTGGCTTTTTGCTTACTGGCGATTTCTAACTCCTGGAGCACGGAGACCCAACTCAAAAGACCCATGGTGCTCCTTTTGTTTGAGGAGCTGAGTTTGGAGTATCACTCCACATTACGTGTTGAGGTGACTTAGAATAATTGAAGCTGATAAGCAGTAAGAATGAACTCTGGAGTCCATGATGGAATGCCAATCTGTATAGATAGGGGAAACTCTGAAAGCAATCAAAATATGTTCAGAGGAAAGAATAATTGCCAGGTATTTGTAAACCAAACAATTATTGTACCTCAAACAGGGTCATGAATCCTTTCGAATCCAGCAACCAAGCTGAAGAAATATCATTAAATATGTGGAGAACTTAGTGGAGATAAAAGAAAAGTCATGCCGTAGTAATTGGGCTGAGCTACTCTCATAAAACCGATGACTCTAGACCAGGGTTCAGAATCTCATCCACTGACTGATTCAGTAAATAAAGTTTTGTTGGAACACATCTCTTCTTGTTCATTTACTTACCCTTGGAGGTTTTTGTGCTACAACCTCAGAGCTGATGAGTTGACATAGAGGCCACGTAGCTTGCAAAGCTTAAGAGAGATAAGGGCTGGCCTTTTACAGAAAGCTTGCTGACTTCTCCTCTAGACTGATCAAAAGGATATTCATGCAAATCAGCAGTCTATTAGAACAAAGTTCAAAATTGTTGAAGGTCAAGACAACAAAATTCAGTAACGAACAATTTAAAATCCACAATACCTGCCGTCAAATTAAAAAAAAAAAAGTTTAGGTTTCAACCAAGATAGTAATAGAGTTAAGCTCCTGAATTCCCTCATCCCAGGGACACATGGGTGAATGAAAAAATACTCAGATAAAAATGGATTAGGAAAGACTGAGCCGCACTCTTGCCATTAACCCTGCCCCAGGCTGAGTGCCATCCAGTTAGGAAGACTTCCAGCCTCAGGAGACTTGCAACCTAAGACATACCAGACTAAGCAAACAAAAGAGCAGTTGTTAATAAGCACACTGACTCTCTCCCCTTGGCTCTGGCTAAGCCCCTCGGGGCCCAGAGAAGAGAGAGCGGACAAAATTGAGAAGGTTAACTTGAAGCACTGGCAGATAGGGCAGGGCTCCAGTGGAAAACAAAGGCAGGTGAAATACAGGCAGGGGCAGACATGGCAGTTTGAGCCAGCCTACCCACAGGAACCAACCAAGCAGAAATAATAAAACGTTTCTGGACGCAAAGCGGGAGGCATGGAAAACCAAGGAAGGCCTGCAGGGAACAAAACGTATGAACACATACAAACAGAGAAAGCTCAGCCTAGGAACAGAGGGACAGCACATAGAGACAGGGAAAGTTTGGGTCCATTGCTGGGCAAGAACAATTGAGGGAATCAATCAGCTGAGGGCACAGGTAGAGGCAGAGCAGGTTCCTAGCTAATATTCACCCCGGGGGCTATTAGGCTTTAATGGGCAGCCCATTACTGGGTGCCCCGCCCCTTTCGGGGAGTCTGACTCTGCTCATAATACATCTTCCACACTTTGCAGAGCTCATTCTTCAGTTGTGAGACACAAGCTGGGAAAACACCTCTGCTCACCATGCCAGTTATCACTATGAAGTGTGAAGAATAAACTTGCAAACTAAAATATATTAAATAAAAAAATGCATCTTCATCCAATAATCCTTGTAATTGTTGGTCTTCAAACTTTTTCAATTGACCTGTGAAAGGTTATCCCCCTGCCCAAACTGGTGGGCGGAGTTTAACACATGACTGGCACCTGCCACAGAAACATCTCCAAGACATTGAACCACCAATCAGCACAGGCCAGTGTCCTTAGGGCCCTCCCTTCCTGTTCCACTCTGGGCCCAACCCCTTCCCTTTCTGTCCTTTAAAAGGGACCCCAGGCAAGACACTTGCTGCTGATCTCTTTACCTCCGTGATGGGTTCCGCCCATTACCGGGGAATAAACTTTACTTTAAAATTCCCTGTTGTTCTGTTTCCTGTTTCCTTTCAAACCTAACAACCTGGATGTTCTTTGTCTTTCACACAAAAATCATCACTTTTAAAGCTTTTAAAGCAGCGTTCCAAGTATCTTGAGATGGAGCATGTTCACCATAAGCTTCCCAAAGTATTCAGCAGCACTTTCCTTCAAAATAAAGTAATGAATTAAAACTTCCTGCAAATGCTCTTTTTTTTTTGGGCATGAAATTTGACATTTTTAAGCGTAAAAATATCTATGATGTTAACACCTTCAGAAAATTTGACATATAAAATTTTGAAGCTTGTTGTCAATCCAACAAAACTGCATACATGTTAAATCACATATATACCACCTTATGTGTAGCTCCATCTATTGAAAAAAAAAATCCACATTATTAAGGTGACCCCTTCTAATTGGACCCTTCCTTAATTTAGGACCTCAGTGCTTTCCTCATGGGTCATTCTGTTGCATATATCAGTTTCAAAGGTCAAAGCTCATCTTGTGCCCCCTCCTCCGCTTACCTTGCAACATTCCTCAATCTTCTGTGAAAATGTTTCCTTCTTCCCCATATCTTGTGACTTTTCCCTATCCTCGGTGAGAGTATGATAAGCATTTGATGGCTTGGAGCTATTTCTGCCCTTCACATATGCATTGCTTTCCCGTGGACCCTCCTTACTCCCCAAAACTGCCTATCTTGTCTTTAAAATTCCTTTCAGTAGTTTTAGTGAAATTTTGGAGATAGAGACTGATGTACACTTAGTAACCTGTTTCATTGTTGAGAGATTTAGTATATGTAGTTTTGACTATTGTAGTGGAGTAATCATTCTTTTAAGTTTAATGGTGACAGTGCTATATTCACCCTGCAAAGAGCTGGTCTCAAGTTCATTAATAAAGCCCATTGAGGACCATTCCTTTAAGATTTCCTCCCATCTGCCCATGGAATGTTGGAAGGATAATTTATATGTTTTAGGTGAATATTATTAAACTTTTACCTTTATATAGTTTAATAAATTACATCATTAATTATACTGAGCTTTTATTTTAATTAGCATATAGCCTTCTAATTTTCACAGCATTACATGGTTCAGGTACTTTTACCTGAAAATTAGCCACACACACACACACACACACACACACACACACACACACACACACTTCAGCCCAGCTTGAGCCCTCTTGCAGTTCAGGACTGATACCCTAAGGGGATTAGGCCTAAGCCGGCAGGCGGACATCCCTCTCATAATCTAGGGCTCTCACAGTCAGGGACACCTCACTCCTTACTGCCCCAAGTGCACCACAAGCAGGAGAGTCTCCTGCCACCACCACTGTGCTTCCCAGCCATGAGCCCTGCTTCTGGCTGAGTGGCACTCCCCCTGCTGGAGTGCACTGACCACCAGGGGAAGCTCTGCATTGAGTGTCTGCCTCGGGTGGTCAGTGTGAGTCATAGTGATTGGTCTTTCTGCCTTTTGGTCAATTTGCATATTGCTCTTTTATTATATAGGATATATTTATAGATAGGTAGATATAGATAAAGATGATATAGATATAGAGATAGAGATAGAGATAGAGATAGAGATAGAGATAGAGGTAGAGATAGAGATATATAGATAGATAGATATTTTGGCCATAATCTTGTCAACCGAGTTATCTTTAAAATGTTCATAGCACCTAGGCCCCTGTATGGAATACATTTTTGAATCAAGTGCTAGCATTTTTCTTGAGCTATAACAATGCAAATTATAACATTGCACTACATCTCTGAGACTTACTAAAAAAAATAAGAGGCATAACTCTAATTGTGCCAGGTGGTGCATTTCATTTGTAATGACAAAGCTTATTACTACACAAAATGAGTTTATTGTAAAAGAATGTTAAGAATCTATCTAGTGCATCACCAATTTATTTAATTACCCCCTGTTATGGTGCCTTCAATAGCAATACATGTGCTGACAAGTTACTCAGAATTAAATATTTAAAGACTATGCATTTATTATTAAATGAAGGATTTGAATAAAGCAAAAGGAACATTATATCCAATAATTCTCAGTTATATGAAGGAAGATTTAAGTACTGTTCTCTTTCAGGGAGCTTGGTAATAATTGTTGAGTTTCCTTAATAATGAAAAATTGGATTCAACCAAATATGAAATACAAATAATCATGTTTAAGTGGTTCAACATTTTAATGTGTTAATTACCTTCAAAGATATATTCTGCCTCAAAGCCTCCTAACATGCTGAGGAACATATTGAGAAATTATAAACATGTCATGTAAAATATGTTGTCATATATTCTGCAGTAACTTGATTTCAGAAAAAGTTGCCTAAGGCTTAAGAAAAAAAAACCCACAAGTTTAAAGTGTTATCTGTCTATATCAAAAGCAGTAGTTTCAGGAAAATCTGCCCAAGGCTTAAGAAAAAAACAAAAGGGTTTATAGTGTTAGCTGTCTATATCAAAAGCAGTAGTTCATCAGTTAAATGAATTATGATAATCTTGTGGAACATAGAAATTAAGATGAATCTATATAATATAATGATGTGTAACTAATAGAAACCTATCAGGATATTTGAAGTAATTAAAATATTCATGGTGTAGTAAATAAAATGACAAAAAAATATATGACATGATAAAAATAGTGTGGGTGAATGCCCTATGTGTATGTACACTGAGTAGCCAGATTATTATGATCTCTGAACACATAATAATCTGGCCACTCAGTGTATATGTACTAGTATGTATAATGCTTGCAAAAAAAGAGAAGCAGACAGACAGACACTGCTAGTTAGCATTGTGAAAGAGTTATGACCAATTATAACAAGCATGATCAGGGTAGTGGGGTTATGTGTTCTTATTTTCCTTAGGGTTTTTTTTTTTGTTTTTTTTTTTTTACTACTTAAATGTTTTCATGTTGAATATAATAATTATAAAGCAATGATAATTTCGAGTGAAGTTTTCACTAATGACTGTGAAGAAAAATATATTTAATTGTTTCAAACATATCATACTATAACCCCTTATTTCAACAGAAAAGAACTTTGCTTTTTTTCTAAGATCGCACACAAATATTAACTAATTATTTCTATGTTCTAGAAAAATAATAAGATATTATGGTATCTTATACTTGTAACTTCTCCATCTATCTGATCCATTGTATACCCATTCTTTTATTTACCTCTGAGAAAGGAATCCTGTTCTTGTACCTCTAATTTCTTTCTATTTTTCCCCTTCTTTTGCTAATCCCACAAATAAGTATGAAGTTTGTGGTGGGTGTTGGGTGTGCACCCAAGTCACACTTGCACCGTTAGAAGCCAGGAGTGCTGGGTGATGACAAGTGGTAGAAATGCCTTTGACCAAAGGGGCTAAGTCACCCGATATATGAGAATGGCCATGGGGAGTGGCCATCGTTCAAGATGACGAATGTGGGACTGCAGGTGGCCAGCCCTGTGCCTTGATTCAGGACTTCTCTGAAGGGCCCTCCTCATCTCAGATCTTCTCTGGGGAGGTCTGAAGCTTCTGTTCCTACTGCAGCCAATTCCTCTCGCCTCTCCTCCCAATCCTGCTTCCGGTGTTCCTCACAGACATCATCCCTGACAACATGGCCCCATATCTCTGGGTCATAGAATGATGTCTAACGGTAAACTAGTACTTTGCAAGAATATTCTAATTTATTAAAATGTTCACAATATATTAAATAAAATTCAGTGTGTTGTAGAACAGCTCTGCATACACATCACTATCTTTGGGTCTATTTTGGGAACATGCCAAGCTGATTACACAAAACTGTTTCCAAGGAGTATTTATTGGGGTGACACAGGACATATTAAGGCCTTACATAAAAAGGGAGCCCGTTTTTAGTACACGCCTCACACAAGGGAGATTCTTTCTCTGGCCCTCATGTAACATGGCAAAGAGCCCAGAAGTAGGGAATTTCAAGTTAGAGAGAGCTGTAGCCTCTGCAGACAGACAGACAGACGGACAAACACTATTCCTATGACAAACAAGGAAAGCTGTTGGCATATTATAGAACACTTCATAGGAAAGCAATAGCTCTATGGAATCAATTAATGTAGATTCTACTTAAAGTTCACTGTGGTTTTTTGTTTGTTTGTTTCAAAGGTTAATTAAGTATTTAGTGGTAATAGTTCATTAAAATTACTGTCAGAAAGAAAAGAACTAGCAGATAATTTAATTAAACTGAATTAAATAAATACTCATTAATTTCTTACTATATTTTTATGTCACTGATACGATCCTAGAAACAGAGCAGCAAAGCACATAGAGTAAAAAATAATCTGCTTTATTATTGATTATAGGAATTAAACAAAGATGAAACATAGCCAGGAAGAGAAATAGGTCACGCTGGGTTGAGTTTGAGATTTAAACAGAATGAAGAAATAAGATGATATTTGAATTAATATCTGAATGAGTTGACACAGTTATTTGGGGGGAAAAATGAAAGATGAGTACTAGAAAATACTATAACAGAGATTTTATAGTGATAGTAAGCACTAATATTTCTTCGCTTTCTTAGAGTGGGAAAAATGCAAAGACCCTTACCTGTCCATGCCTCACTCACTCCCTTCTCATTGGTCATATTCCTCACTTGCTTACCTTGCATTGTATCTATTCCTCTTCCAGTTCTGTCTAACATCTCCACAGTTCTTGGAACCTGACAGCTAAATTTAGGTATTATTCAGCCTTTTTTAAAAAAAAGAAAAGCTGACATTTCTGACAATGCAAAAATAACTTATAGGATATCATTCTAAATGAAATATAGCAGACACAGAGAGACAGATATTGGATCATGTCACTTATATGTGGGATGTAAAAAGGTTGAACTTTGACAAAGGGTAGAATAGAATGTTGGTTGCCAGGGGCTGGAGGAAATGAGCAGTGTTGGTACAAACTTTTACTTATAAGATGAATAAGTTCTAGACGTCTAATATACAATAGATCAACCATACTTAATAATCTATTGTATGCAAGAAATGTGCTGAGAGTAGAACTTAAATGCTCTCACTGCTCGCGCGCGCACGAACACACACACACACACACACACACAAGTGTGTGCAGTAACTGAGGATGCTATTGCCAGGTCTAAAATCTCCCTTTCCTTGTAACTGGCTGCTGCCCACTCATCAGGTGCCAGCATAAATGCCAGTTTACTTAAGAGATATTTCCTTGACCTAAGAATAAGATAGACCCCAGTAATAAATGTGTCTATATCATCCTAGATCCTCTATAATCCCATTGTATTAGGCAGTGAATCATTTGGAGGTAAGGCAGGAAAACGGAGTCTACAAGTTAAATAGAGATTTTTGAAATGCTGAGAAGCCACACAGTACAGTAGGGCTACCAAGATATTAGCAGCAATTGGACTCTTAAGGAACCAAACAAACAAACATGTGGTGCTAGGAGAGCCCCAAATCCAGGATGACAACATGAGAGCTAAATACATGGATAGGATGGTGCGGCGAGTCCACGGTCTCATACGGGGTCATGTGCAGAGGGACCATCTGGAAGAAGTGAGAACCATTGAAGAGTTGCAGCTACCATTAGAAACATGGCCAGAAGTAGAAAAAGAAGGCAATGGATATTCTAGCTTCTCTCTCCCCACTTCTCTCGGTGACAGGAACTACACTGGAGCCTGGTGGCGTGGGAGCCAGAAAGATGCTCTCTGTGAGCATCAGCCCCACTGCAACACACAGGGTGGAGAAAGGAGGGTATACATATGATCAGCACTGACTACTGTATATATGCTTTTGGAGGAGAAAGAATTTTTCCTGTTTACTAATTTATTTGCAGATTATTTACCTTATGCCTAGATTACTGTAGGTGCTCATAAGCATTCATTTGAAGGATTAAAGATGCCAGTGTCCCCATATATATGTCTGCGTTCTCTCTTCCATTCTCCCCCCCCTGCCCCGCCCTTACATACTTTATTTCCAGGATTTATATTCTCAATAAAGTGTTTTTCATCATAGCACTCTATTTTAAAACACTCTTCTAGACACACTTCTATAGTTTCCCATATTGTGTGTAAAAAGTACTTGTCTATTGACATTCAAAATTCATGTATCTGAAGTGGATAAAACCAGATAAGCAAACTCCTTATACACAATCTTAATTCAGGTTATTTCGGCCTGAGTTTCTTATATCTCCAATATTTACTCCCCTTGTTAATGTATCCTTCACTATATACTTCCACTTTCATCTATTTCTTTGGGTGAGTTTTGCATCCTTAGTGAATGCCATCCTTGACACTTTCTTTCATAAGCCTCATGTTGGCTTGGGGCCCAGGAGACAGCAAGTTATACTGGGTTTTCTAATATACTTCAAAAGTTCCGGATTGCATTTTGACATCAAAGAGCCATAGTATGATAGACTGACAGCCCTAGATTGTACTTTGAGAAATCATCTACTTTATTCCCTCTCCTTCTAAAAGGTTAATAACTGCAGTCTAGGTAGTGGCTATCACATACAATTTTTCCCTTTTCCTTTTACTCATGCAGACATGCATGGCATCTCTACCACCTTGCAAGTCACCCTATTCCAAAATTAAAATATAGAGAGCTATTTTCCCCCCAGTTCTTCTTTTAGGCATTTTTCTTAGTATTTTCTCTTGTTCAAATATTCTGAACACATTAGGTACAACGTGCTAGTGCTGCTTTTATACAGTAACACTGACTTTATAAGATGGTCATTAATGTACCAAGGCGTCTTCACTGGAAGAGCAGGTACAGAGGCCATAGTAGGCAAACAGAGACTGCCAACGTAAAACTTTATTTTCAAAATATACTTAGGCATTGGGTCCCAATTTCTGATTGTATTAGAAAATTATTGTCAACATAAGGTCAAACTAGTTCTCTTTGTCTCTGTCTATCCTTTCTCTTCTTCCTCCCTCTCTTTCTTTTTTTAAAAAAAATATATTTTATTGATATTTTACAGAGAGGAAGGGAGAGAGATAGAGAGCTAGAAACGTCGATGAGAGAGAAACACTGGCCTTCTGCCTCTTGCACAACCCCTACTGGGGATGTGCCCGCAACCAAGGTACATGCCCTTGACTGGAATCGAACCCAGGACCTTTCAGTCCACAGACCGATGCTCTACCATTGAGCCAAACTGGTTTCGGCTTCCTCCCTCTCTTTCTCTACTTTTTTCTTTTTTCTAGTGGTTAATCAGTGAATTCCATATTTGCCCTTATTATTTTTTTCTCTCTCTTTTCTAGGCTTGGAAGGAGCTTACATATCAATAATTGAATTGTCCTCATATTTGTTCTCTAGTCACTCTCAGTGCTGTTACACTTAGCCAGTGGAGCAGTCTCTTCAGGCCTATTTTCCTACTCCTGGCCACACGTTTTGGAGATACAGAATACGTGGGGATAATTTTTCGTGCTATTTCATATTCAAAAGAAAATGGTGGCGTTAATGGTGTACAGAAAGTAAAGATTTTATTTCTTCATTTTACTTCTGTTTAATTTGTTTACTCAAGTTTCACATGGTATACAGGCACTGCTTTTCTTTATTCCACACTCCTAAACTATATGGATATATCTCAGGATACCTACTTGCTCAAGAGCCCCACAAGACAGGGGAAGATGCAGGTTTGCTTTTTTGAATAAACACCCACTATGATCCTCTGGTCTTTTGCCACATAGTCAGATATTTTCTCTTTAGGCATTGGAAGATGACCTTACATTGCCATGAGTATTTCTTCACTTTACAGTTTACTGTAAAAAAAAAAAAAAAAAAAAAAAGAACAACAACAACAACAAAAAAGAAAACTGATTGTGCTGTGTCATTGGGATCTGATAGGAACAGAACTGGTTCTGCTTTTGTGGGCTTCTCATGGCTCAGCAGTCTCCTGGGCCTGAGTTTTGCAAGGTGTTGTATCTGCTCTATGACTGGGAGAGGACCTCACAATCTTATTTCCTCAAAGTTCTGTCTCTCCCAATTTGCCCCAAGTCACCAAACTTATAACCTGAAATGGTTCTTTTACAGTGAGTAAATCTTCTTTACTAAGACATTCCATTCTGTTAGCTATTCAAATTATCAGATAGATTACATATCACCAGTATTTGAGGCAATTTATCTCTATGTGTAGGGTTTCTTGTTTTGTTTCATTTTTGTTGTTGTTGTGTGATGAAATTATGCTTTGCATAATAATCTTTTTGAGACCTAGATGAGTTCCCTTTATATGACTTTGTTTATATCTCAGATTGAATTCCAGTAGCACATTAGTATTTATTTCTATAGTAGAGGTCCAGTGCATGAAATTCATGCATGGGTGTGTGTGTGTGTGTGTGTGTGTGTGTGTGTGTGTGTCCCTCAGCCAAGCTTGCACCCTCTCTAACCTGGGACCCTCGAGGGATGCCTGACTGCCCTCTCACAATCCAGGAATGCTGGCTTCCAACTGCTCACCTGCCTATCTGCCTGATTGCCCTTAATCACTTTTGCCTGTCAGTCTGATCACCCCCTAGCCACTCCCCTGCCAGCCTGGTTGATGCCTAACTGTTCCCCTGTCATCCTGATTGCCCCTAACTGCCCTCCCCTGCCGATCTGTTTTCCACCAACAGCCCTCCCCTTTAGACCTAGTCTCCCCCTAATTGCCCTCCCTTGCCGGCCATTTTGTAGTGGCCACCTTGTGTCCACAAGGGGGCAGCCATCTTTGACTACATGGGTGGCCATCTCGTGTGTTGGAGTGATGGTCAATTTACATATTACTCTTTTCTTAGATAGAATAACTGAAGCAATAGTTGTACAACTACTAAGTATTTCTTTTCCCCAGAAAGAGGACACTTAATCTGATCATTTCCAAGTAAACACTGCCATTTTAGAAATTACACCCATTCTCAGAAACAAGTTTTTTTTTAAATATATATTTTATTATTGATTTTTTACAGAGAGGAAGAGAGAGGGATAGAGAGTTAGAAATATCGATGAGAAAGAGTCATTTGTTGATCAGCTGCCTCTTGCACACCCCTACTGGGGATATGCCCGCAACCAAGGTACATGCCCTTGACCAGAATCGAACCCGGGACCTTTCAGTCCTCAGGCCGACGCTCTATCCACTGAGCCAAACCGGTTTCAGCAGGTTTTTTTTGTTTTTTTTTTTAGAAAAACTTTTTTATTTTACAAAACACTTTTTATATGTCCTTTTATCTTTGAGCTTTGAATGCACTTATTTAACATGAATGATATGGATATCATAAATGCTTTGTTAAACATATACTATGTAAAATATACTATATCTCTTTATCTTTGTCTCTTTCACTCTCTCTACCCTGAGTGTGAGTGCATATTTAATGGATACATTATATTGGAAACCTTTGTAGAGGCTAAACATCAATATTTAATTTATTGATATTTAACTTGTTTATTATGTTCCTTACATTGAGTATTGAGTTAATAAAATTCTTTAGCTCATGGCGTATTGTTATTATAAATATGTAAAATGTTACATTGCTATTATGTTTAACTAGAGACCTGATGCATGAAATTCATGCATGGGGAGGTGTCCTTCAGCCCAGCCTGCACCCTCTCTAATCTGGGACTCCTTTCACAATCCAGGACTGCTGCCTCCCAACCACTTGCCTGCCTGCCTGCCTGATTTGTCCCTAACTGCTTCTGCCTGCCAGTCTGATCACCCCCCAACCACTCCCCTGCCAGCCTAATCGATGCCTAACTGCTCCCCTGCAGGCTGGATTGCCCTTAACTGCCCTCCCTTGCAGGCCAGATTGCCCCTAACTTCCCTCTCTTGCAGGCCTGGTTCCCTCCCAACTGCCCTCCTCTGCAGGCCTGGTTTCCCCCAACTGCGCTCCCCTGTAGGTCTGGTCCCTCCCAACAGCCCTCCTCTGCCAGCCTGGTTACCACTAATTGCCCTCCTCTGCTGGCCTGATCTCCCCTAACTGCCCCCCCTTGGTCTAGTTGCCCCTCACTGCCCTCCCATGCAGGCCTGGTCACCCCCAACTGTCCTCCCTAGCAGGCCTGATTCCTCCCAACTGCCCTCCCCTGCTGGCCATCTTGGGGGGGGGGCATCTTGTGTGTTGGAGTGACAATCAATTTTCATATTACCTCTTTATTATATAGGATTATTTCCCACTTCTTGCCTCGATCCCAATACTATTCTCCCCCACACCTCACATGAGGAATCTTATTAATATATTAATGTATACCTTTAGATAAGAATATACTTGAAAAATACATTAGTTTGATTTATAATTTTGCTTATTTGAACCAAATAATGCTAAATAGTTTTCTGATTTTTAAAAATTCAGTTTTATATTTTAAGCATAATAAATAGTATGGTCATAAAACATTTTATTAATATTTTTCTTCATGATGGTGGCTCAGTTTTCTCCAATTCTTGCCCCACAAACAAGTTGAGAACATCCTCATGAAACCATTGGGGATTGTGTCTTAGAGGCAGGCATCGAAACATATACTTAATTTCATAAAAAGAAAATCCAGAAATATCTCTATAACACTGATTTATGCCATTTATTACTAGTAGTGAATAAATGCTTGCCTTTCTTAATACTCTATTAAAGCTTGTCATCTTATTTTAAAATTTCAGAAAAGTATACTTGTCATTTGATAAGCTATTCATATACTTGTTTACTTGTCATCCTCACTTATGTTGCCTATGGTTAATGAGAAATGCTTCATTTTTCACACAATAATACTTATTTTTAATATTATGGTTAGTGCTTTTTGGGAATTTTTATGAAATTATAAGCATAAAAATCATAACAAATTCTGAGCAACAGACAGTTCACTATATATTTAACCCATCACTTGACCTAAAATCCACTTTGTATATAATTTTAAAACAGGATAATTTTGAAAGATCTCTCATTTGGATATGTAATAGCTTCTCGGTTTGTTTCAGTATATCTATATGATTTTTCTACACACATATTCAACATATTCTAAGAAGATAAAAATATTTCCAAAAATTGTTTTGTCTTTTGGGTAGATATCTAAACAATGCTGCGTTTGTCTAGGATGAAAGTTAATAGACAAGATAGGATTTTGAAAAAAAAAAAAAACAAGTAAAAACTGGTACACTGCAATATATGATTATGCTAGCTTGAATAACATTAAAATGATCAGATTACATATGTGATCGTTTTTCTGTGGTGTGTGTTTGTTTTCAAGCACTGTCTGTGTGAGCCTGGTGAACGCTAAACCCAACAGTGTCTATAGTAGAACTGCTGGGTAAGCACTTCATGACTCAGAAGGATGGGAACTTATAGATTATTCATTACTGAGAAGAGATATTCCGCCTTCTCTTACTTATCTAAGCTTTTTGCGGTGTGATTTCTCAGCTTATTACTTGCACAGATGATATAAATCAGTAGGCAATTCTTCTTGGCCTTTCTAACCAACAGGGCAGTGTTTGATTCCGATAACAGAGATAAATGGGGAAGAGGAAAGTTAGTCCTCAGCATTGTTGTAAACATTAAATACAGCTACTTTGCCCCACCCAGTTTGGATTTGCAGTTTCATACCATTTAGTACGAAATACTTGCTCTTGCTGTGACATTTAAAATAATATATATATATATGAGCAGATCATTGAAGAAAGATAGTTCCGAGACTCTAGTTGTAGAAAAGCTACTGACCAAGAAGCAAAGAGTCTCGTAGGGAAAATGTAAACAAATAAATAATAATAAGCTGTTTAAGGACAGCTTTTAAAATCTGTGTTGTCTGTCAATTAGTTATAACTTGTAAAACATCTAAATATTCACTTTCTTGTCTTTTATTTTTACAAAAAAAATTAAACACAAATATGTGTAGCCACTTGTAGAGTTATTGACTTATATATAATTCAGCAGACTTTTTAAGGTCCCTGAATGACTCTTAGTAAATAGCACCATTATGTGACTAAATGGTCATCAGAGGTCTGCAAGACTCAATATAAATTCTCTGAAAAATAGTTCACATTAACTTCACTGTAAAATCAATTCCTTTTTTTTTCTGAGTAGAGGGAAAATCACATACCAGCATTTAACACACCCCAGAAATTCTAAGATGTTAGTGGAATCAACCACAATTTCAAAATCACTGTTAGAATTTCAATACAAACAAATAGTCTCCTCCAAGTAAAACCATACAGCTTCAGATTATGTTAATAGTTTTAGTGCAGTTGGGCAGAGCAGAGAATGGCAGCTGAATATGCAGAGCTGTTGGGCACCTAGTTTAAGGGCCAGACTGGGAATACAAATATTTTGGAGAACATTCATCTGGAATTTCTCACTTGGTCCAGCTGAGGAGGTGACTTACAACAAGGAAGAACAGAAGGCACCTGGAGACCAGCAGGAAGGGCGAGGTCATGAGACAGGGGTGCCAGGAACCCACACACAGACCTGCAGAGGCACTACCCACATAGCCCCTATCATTCCAGCAGCTATGAAAGGTAGCAAGACTACTGGCGGGCAAACTTTTTGACTCGAGGGCCATTATGGGTTCTTAAACTGGACCGGAGGGCCGGAACAAAAGCAACCTGACCATGCTGGCACTCTCATCTTGGGCTTCTGGTGAAGGAGCGGAGGGAAGAGCAAGAGAACTTTCGGCTCCTCGGGCCGGATAGAACAGCCGTATGGGCCGGATCCGGCCTGCAGGCTGTAGTTTGCCCATGGCTGGCAACAGAACAGAACAGAGCCAGTCAGGGAGAAAGCCACAGTTTTGACCTCCTGTGCCACCTGCCTAAAAAAAAAAAAATCTCTCTGAAACCGGTTTGGCTCAGTGGATAGAGCATCAGTCTGCGGACTGAAATTAGAAATCAGCTACAATAAAAAAAAATGCTCAAAAATAGCCAAATACTTGGAGGCTAAATATTGTGCTTTTAAACAATGAATGGGTTACCAAAGAGGTCAAAGAAGAAATTAAAAACAACCTGGAAATAAATGAAAATGAACACACAACAATACAAAATCTATGAGACACAGTGAAAGCAGTCCTGAGAGTGAAGTTCATAGCACTACAGGCCTACCTCAGAAAAGAAGAAAAACTGGTAATAAGTTATCTAACACTACAACTTTAAGAATTAGAAAGGGAACAGCAATAAAAGCCCAGAATAATTAGAAGGAAGGAAATAATAAAGATCAAAGTGTAAATAAATAAATGACATAGAGACCAAAACAAAATAACAACAACAACAAAAGATCAATAAAAACAAGAGCTGGTTCTTTAAAAGGATAAACAAGATTGATGAACCTCAAGCCAACAAAGAGAGAAAACAAAGAGAGAGGACCCGAATAAAATCAGAAATTAAAGAAGTAACAACTGACCCCACAGAAATACAATCAGAAAGAATCATAAAACCTAAGTAGGCTGATAATTATTGATAAAGCAAAACAAAACAAAAACCAAAGCCCTAGTCCAGATTCACAGGATAGTTTTACCAAATATTTTTAAAAAAACTAACACCCATTCTTTTTGAACTATCCCAAAAAGTTCAAGTGGAAGGAAGACTTCCAAACGATTTCCATGAGGTCAGCATTACTCTAACTACAAAACCAAATAAAGACCTGGCAAAGAAAGAGAACTACAGGCCAATATCCCTGATGAATATAGATTCTAAAATCCTCAACAAAATATTAGCAAATTGGCTCTAGCAAAATATTAAAAAGATTATACATCATGATCAAGTGGGATTTATTCATGGAGATGCAAGGCTGGTACAATATTTGCAAATCAATAAATATGATATATTGCATAAACAAATTATAATACAAAAATCACATTAAACACTGAATTGGTTATCAAAGAGATCAGAAAAATCATTCCACAAAATCCAACACCCTTTTTTGATAAAAACTCTCAGCAAAGTGGGAATAGAGGGATCATACCTAAAAATAATAAAGGTTGTACATGGCAAACCATACAGCCAACATCATACTCAATAGGAAAACACTAAAACCATTTCCCCTAAGAAAAGGAATAAGACAGGGATGCCCTCTTTTACCATTCTTGTTCAACATAGTACTGGAAGTCCTGGCCATAGTGATCAGACAAAAACAAAAAATAAAATGCATCCAAATTGGAAATGAAGAAGTAAGCTCTCATAATTCACAGATAACATGATACTGTACATGGAAAACCTTAAAGACTCCATAAAAATTACTAGATTTAATAAATGAATTCAGAAATGTAGCATACTTTCCATTGTTATATAGGATAGAGTGATATTTTATGTACACAGAATATATAATCCTATTAAAATGGACAATGAAGCTTTATTTACTAAAAAATGA
This sequence comes from Vespertilio murinus, assembly GCA_963924515.1. Lineage (NCBI taxonomy): Eukaryota > Metazoa > Chordata > Mammalia > Chiroptera > Vespertilionidae > Vespertilio > Vespertilio murinus. Next base: position 54,229,337 of record OZ004705.1, read on the forward strand.
GTTAAAAACTGATGTGTACTTTGAGAGGCTTAAACATATCTGTAATAACCGTGTTTCTAAAAACTACTGTATTTAGGTACTGTGGTGGACACTTCATGATACTTCTCACTAATTGTCACAAACACTCTTCATAGTAGATTTTAATATTAACCACTTTTTTTTTTCAAGTGGAGAAACAGCTCACTTAGTTTGAACACCTTGCCCAGGGTCTTACAAAGGAGACAATGAGACCCCAGTTCTTGCTTTCTTGAAGGAAAGATGTCCTTCAAGAGACAAAGTGTAGCAAAGTGAGTAAGAATTTATTGGCTGTAGCAAAAATATACTTAGGCCAGAGAAACAAAGAAGGACATAGAAGTAGCAGGACAGCCTAGGCTGGGCTTCTCTGGCTCACTGGGAAGCCGGAGGAAAGAGGGGTTTGGAGACAGGTTCGGGGGTTAGCTAGGATGAGCTGCCACTGCCCATTGCTCCCGTGGCTGTAAGTCTCCAGAGAACTTAGAGGGAAGAAGGAGGGAAGGGAATGTCATGGGCATGCTCCCCTGCAGAGAGCGTACACCGGGTCCTTCATCCTGAGGGTATTTCTCTTTCTTTTGCAGGTGGAAATCTTAGGGGATGCTTCAGGGGAGGATCTCAACAGAACAGCCATCAGCTTTCCAGTATGCTCTTTCGGGGTAGTGGACGCCACTGATTGATCGGTGCCAGGGCAGGGGGACATTAGTCATAGTCAACGTAGCTGGTCCTGAGGCAGCCTGGGTTACTTGTCTGTCTGGTTTTGCCGTTCTTCTGGACCTGGAGCTAGAATACAACTGAGGCCTAGATGTTACCTCCAAGGGAGGAAAAGGTCAGGGGCTCTAAACTGCATAACTAGTGATCTGAGAAGTCAAGGGATCCAAGCCGCATAATCAGCAATGAACTAGGGGAAGAAAATTCACCCTGGGGGTGAGGTTATTGTTTTCCCAGTTTTGGTGTTTGTTGTTGTTTTTTTTTTTTTTTTTTTTTTTCCTTGCTAGGCATCCAGGGTTTTCTGCCCTGGTGTGTCTCTGTACTTTGCCCATTATCCTTGTGTTACCCTGAACAGCAAGCTTGGGTTCTTATTCCAGGTTCTTGTCCTATGAAGTTTGAAGGATAAAAATTACCAAATAAATACTTTATGCAAAAGAATAGACATTTATGGCAAGCACATACAAACTTCTTGCCTGTGGAGAGGGCTCAAAATGGGTAACCAGTGAAGTCTCTTTGTCTAAGGGTTTCTAAATGCTGGTGGCTTCTTTGTCTGTTCATGCTACTTTCTAATTGGACCCTTCCTCGTTTTATCTCCCGTCATGAGTTTTTCCCCCCAATTGGCTGATTTCCCCCTTGACTGCCTAGTATGTTTCAAAGCTCAGCCAGTCAGCTGCCCTCTGTGCTTTTGACAGTCAGCTGTCCTCCATGCTTGTAAGATTAACATTCTGGTGGTTTAGAGCTGGCTCCACCCACCATGTATGCATTCCTTTCCTGTGGACCCTACCCTAACTGCCCCTCTTATCTCTAAATCCTCTCACTTATTCTCTTCGCCTCTGTCTACTAGTAACTGACCATAACAACGGTAAAGCCAAGATTTGAATCTAGGTCTCCCCGCTCTGGCTTGACTGTCTACACCATTTGTTTCCAAAGTGCTACAAATGTGACATAGATTCTCTTGAGTTTTGTGTTTGTTTGTGTTTAAACTGTCCATACATTTCACAGTATGTGTCAGAAAACCTTGTCGTTGAGGTTAGGGGATTTTCAACCCATACTTCATTTGAATAAAGGAGAAGATAACGTAAACACCGCTTCTCTCAGAGGTTTTGTGCCACATTTTAACTACTATGGTTCCCTAGATTTTTATCAGAGCCTTTCGTGTGCTTTGCAGCCACGCTTCTAAATGTGGCCAACTCAAGTAATTTAACATGAAATTCATGATCAGGTTACGCTTTTGCATTAATTTCTGTTACCTCTTATTAGATTAATTTCACTTTTTTGTCTGCTAAAGAAAGCTCATAGCAATCTTTTGAAAACTATTGAACTCTGAAGGTTATCATCATGTCTAGTTTTTTTTCCTCCTTTCTCATCTTAAAATTATCATAGTAATATGGACTCTAAAGAACTGCAAATTAGGAGCCCGAGGAGTTAGATTGCTGTTTCAAATTTCAGCAATCTTTTCCTGTCTTAAAACCATTAGATTCACTTCGAATGTAAGATTTTTTTTTTTTTTTTACAAAAATATTGATGTTGGGGCTTTGATCTCTAGTCATTGTCTTTGAGTATTTGGATTTAGATCAAACATCTTTAGTTATCATTATCAACATATTTTCTAGCATGATTGATAATAATGGAATTTATGCTGATGAAAACATAGCCTTTAGCCATCTAGAAACTGCTTTGTATATTTTACATTTCAGTGTAATTTAGGGGTTAAACGACTTTTGTGGTTATGCACAGGAGTCTTTTTTTCTGGAACTAGACTTCACTAAAAGTTCCGGTGGTTACTAACATGAGCATTGGTGGATTAACATAAGAGCTAATTTACTTTTCCAGCAATGATGAGCCATGATTGTAATTTAATAGTAATATTTCATATTATTCCACCTGATTGTAACAAAACTTTTCAGGGTTTAAATGGGATATAATGGTATTTACATCCCACACTAATCTAAATTGGTATAGTTCCATGATTTAATAAATGGCTGCTCTTATTACTGGTAAGTTACACTGCCCAATATGAGGGTACTGTCTTTTATAAACCCAACTCCAGTTCTTTTTGGAAAACAAGTTAGTTTCATTGACATTATCTCAAACTGATTTATAGGAAAATTTCCAAGGCAATTATTATCAGCCATTTAGATTAAACAACATATAATGCAAAATTCATTACTCATCTTTTTTTTTAACTTGCTCCATTTTCTCTGTAATGAGGTCTTCCCTCTAAATTATTTAAATTTTGACTACAGTACTTTCTCATGTATTTTCCTTAGTTTAGGAATGTGGATGATACAGTCTAAATCTTGTAACTCTGATAGTTGAACAATAGCTTGATTGAGTCTAGGATTGGGTGGCAGTCCTATTTTCTTTGTAAATTGCACCTGGTGTTGCTTTATCTCATAGTCTCCAGTGTTTCAGATAAGAAATCTAATTCCAATCTGTTTCTTCTTCCTTTATACATTAGTTTTTCTTTTGCTGGGTAGTTTGTGATATTTTCCCTACACAACTTAACTATTCCTTGTGTTTTGTGCCAATCATTTAAATGGACTCACAAACTATGTAGATTATATATAATCAAGTAATCAAAAAATGAAACACCTTTTGAACAATAAGGGAATTATTATTTCATCCCCTGATGACAACTGTAGCAGGGTTACATAAAGGACAGGATGTAAAAACATTGCCAAATCATAAATAAAAATTTAGATAAATTAAAGTTACTACATCTCCTAATTCAGATAGATTGTTTCCCTTTAAAACTCTGTTTGACTAATTAAACTTCTGCTTTTTCTCAAAAAGAAATGAGTTTTAGTATTAAAATATCTGAGGTGCACTGAAGAATTGGATGTCTCTGATTCTTTGTTGACATATGCTAAGGCTGTTCTCTTCTATGTTTCAGCACAAAGTATTAAAAAAAAATCCTTAAATCAAACACGCAGTATATATGCCAGGCTCAAGTTCTCTCTATGTCATACAGCCTTCATGTTTATTTTACACCATTATTTCAACAAAGTAAATTGGATATCTAATTGGCCAGAATTTATGCTGCACTTGTTTATGCTGCCCTTCAGGACCAGAAAAGTCCCCTAAGAGAATAAATAATATTGTGCACAATACGGGGCATTATAATTCAGCATTCCCATCCTATTCTGTATTCTCCTATTCACCACCAAGTATGTAAAGCTAAACATTATATTTCTCAGATTGCTCTGTGTTTAGTGTTCTGGCTGCACATATGAGATTTATGTATTTTAGAACTGGCATTTAGAAGAAAGCTAAGACCATTTTATCTATTCCTGTGTCAGGTAGCAAGCTCATTTGTAAATGAAGGTTGACAATGACCAGTTTCCATGTTCCAGAGTCTAGCCATCACCTCCGTGAGTGTGTGGTAGTTTTGTGGTGGCTGCAGTAATAATAGCAATAGCTTTGCCTTTTGCTAGTTTACAACTGCATTTACATTGCAACCAAATGTCACTTAATTCTCCAGCATGTTTTATAAAGTGACTTAATTTTTGTTACTAAAGTGATTCTTATTGAAACATGTGGAGTAGTTTCTGTTTCTTGAACTGAATCCTGGAAGCTTTTTATTGTATACTAGAGGCCCGGTGCATGAGATTCATGCAGTAGGCAGGGGAACAGGGAGGTCCCTTAGCCCGGCCTGCACTCTCTCGCAGTCCAGGGCTCTCACAGTCTGAGACCCCTTGCTCTTTACTGCGTGCCTGCCTCGGAGGCAGGAGAAGCTTCTGCCACTGCCACTGGGGTTGCCAGCTTTGAGCCCAGCTTCTGGTTGAGTGGTACGCCCCTGTAGGTAGCAGGCCTAAGACGGCAGTTGGACATCCTCCAAGGGGTCCTGGACTGAGAGAGGGTGTAGGCCGGGCTGAGGGAGCTCTGCCCACAATGCACAAATTTCGTGCACCAAGCCTCTAGTTATACTATATTATTATAATGATATAATTTTGCAGTATATGCAAAATATCTGCACCAAATAACAGCAATAAATAAATTGTGACAGGCAGATGGTGAGCAGTTGTTATCTTGATATGAGAGTTGGAATTATGGAATCTTTTGCTTAGTTTCTTTTTTCCCCATAAAAGTTCATTTTTTTATTTATTTTACATATTTTATTCAGCCTTCTGACACTCAGTAGATAGATGCATTGAAAAACAATAGAAAACATCAAAAACAGATGTGTAATTTTCATGAGTTCCAGGATATAATTATGACAGGTAATAAGTAAACTAAACATAGCAAGCAGGAAAATGTACGTAAGTAAGTAAATATAATTTGTGTATGTGTGAACAAATAGCTAGTGTTGCTAGAGAGTAAAATGCATTAAACTTAGATGTAATAATTGAAATGAATATGCATAGATTCATGGAAATCAGACTACTTTTAGGAAAATGCTTTCATTTTAGTAAGCCAGAAGCTAATCAAGGCAAAGATGCTATTCTGAGTAAATTAAAATAAATTACTGTAATGTTTTTTGATGAACAGTTTGAAAATTTTCAAGATTTTTATCTGTCTTAACAAATTTATTCATTAGAAAAATGTTTTTCTATATTTGCATAATTTGCATTTTCTTCACTTTCTCTGAAAAGTTTGAAAGAAAATCTGCATGAATTGAGTTTCTTTAAATTTATTTTACTACAAATATACTTTACTAAAAGCTTTACTTGTTCTTTTGAACACCTGTTTTTTATTTGTTTGTTTTAAATATATTTTATTGATTTTTTTACAGAGAGGAAGAGAGAGGAATAAAGAGTTAGAAACATCGATGAAAGAGAATCATCGATCAGCTGCCTCCTGCACACCCCTCACTGGGGATGTGCCCACAACCAAGGTACGTGCCCTTGACCGGAATTGAACCTGGGACCTTTCAGTGTGCAGACCAACACTCTATCCACTGAGCCAAACCAGTTTCAGCTGAACACCTGTTTTTTAATTTTATACTTTTCAAAATCTCTTCAATATCATGATAGACATTATAAAGACATTTAGATTTATTCTTTTGTGAAATATTGGTTTAACTGACATATATGAAGAAAATTCAGTTCTATACAGATATATAATTAGAAAATGGGAAGAATATTTTGATTCCTTATCAAATAACTTTGTATATTCTTCTTTGATATGCTATCAAAACTCAACAAGTGGAAGTTTCTTAAAAATTAATTGCAATGCACAATCCTTTTTTAAAAAATTATTTTATTGATTTTTTTTTTTACAGAGAGGAAAGGAGAGGGATAGAAAGTCAGAAACATTGATCAACTGCCTCTTGCACATCCCCCCATCTGGGATGTGCCTGCAACTAAGGTACATGCCTTTGACTGGAATCGAACAAGGGACCCTTAAGTCTGAAGGACAATGCTCTATCCACTGAGCCAAACTGGGTTCGGCTGCACAGTACTTTTTAAAAGGGCAAACCAATACCTACTCCAACCAGGAATTGCCTTAGTGTAAACTCCAAGTTGCCTCAGATTCCATTGTTTCAAGAGAAATCAGCAACCGGAGGAATTTTAATGAAATAGACTATAAAAAGTTTTCTGACATGGTTTTCAGTTTGTACATTGCAACTAAACATATGTCTTTAGGTGAAGGATCAAATAAATGAAAATAAGATGATAATATATACCATTGTGAACACATATGAATATACTTTCCTAAATTACAGCCATTTTTTACAGTGATTTTTTTCATAATTAAAATCTAAATATGTTATTTAATGATCTATTGTATTCATAAGCATATCCATAAAGTGGGGGGAATAAAGGCATTGTAAAGTTCCAGTTGACAATTTTAAGTGAGCTTATTGTCCCAATAGATACTTTTAGATTTTGGTAGTTTAACAATGTATTCAAAGTTGTTAATCTGTGAACTAAATTTTAAAGTCTGACTTGACTTTATAATTTAGTTCGCAGTTTATTAAGATTTACAAGATTTTAAAATGCTTAGTTTTCACAATTCTGCTAATTCAATTAAAATGTCATTTTAATTGAATTAGCAGAATTGTTAGTACCACTCTCACATAATGTCATGACTTTCAAAACTTTTGATAATAGATTAATTTCAGTTTTCCACATTTTCTTCTATATTTTCAACAGTTAAGTTTAATACTCAAAATGTTAGATTTTATTTATTGATGGATGTTTGTAATTAAAACATTTAACATGATTATGCTTTGAAAGAAACACTCCTAATTTTTACTAACATTATCCTGTGGAAATTAATATGGTGGAGGATGTTTGTGCTGTGCCAGCGCAGCCAAGGGTTCGGCGAGCCTGATGGAGGGCAGCGAAGGATGTAGAAAAGACAGACAAGGAGAATAAGCTGGGACTAGGTGGGTCTCCTGTGCTTGGCTAAGGCCACACAGAGAAAGAACCCGCTGGCAAGCTGAGCCTTAATTTATAGCCAGAGGTAAACAAGGTAGTGGTCTCCATAGTTACAATGTTCTTGTGAGTTTCACTTGTTTTGGCAGCACTTGCTACATCTCCCACAGCCCATTAGTTACCCAGATACGATCATAAGGTCAAGCTTAATTATGCTAAGAGGGCTGTGCCCTCCAAGCTGGGATTTGTTTGTTGCTTTGCCAACAGTCTCAGGCTTAACCCTAACCCTATAGCTGCTCCCTACAGATGTGGACATTATTATTATTAATATATTTTATTGATTTTTTACAGAGAGGAAGAGAGAGGGATAGAGAGTTAGAATCATCGATGATAGAGAATCATCAATCAGCTGCCTCTTGCACACTCCCCACTGGGGATGTGCCCGCAACCCAGGTACATGCTGTTGACCTGAATCAAACCCGGGACCCTTTAGTCTGCAGGCTGACACTCTATCCACTGAGCCAAACCTGTTTCAGCTGGACATTATTATTTTTTTAAATATTTTTTAAAAAATATATATTTTATTGATATTTTACAGAGAGGAAGGGAGAGAGATAGAGAGCTAGAAACGTCAATGAGAGAGAAACATCGACCAGTCGCCTCCTGCACACCCCCCACCGGGGGATGTGCCCGCAACCAATGTACATGCCCTTGACCGGAATCGAACCCGGGACCCCTCAGTCCACAGACCGACGCTCTACCACTGAGCCAAACCGGTTTCGGCTAGCTGGACATTATGTTTAATGAAAACAAAAGGTAATAGGCATGAGGTTGTGGTTCTACATAACACAAGTGTGTGTGTGTGTGTGTGTGTGTGTGTGTGTGTGTGTGGTGTCTGGGTTGGGGTGCATGAACAAACAGATCTAATTTTACAGGTAACTTTAAAAAGTTATTTTGTCTTTGCTAACTCAGAAATGGATTGAGGTTTCAATTTATCTTATTTGGTAAAATGGCAGAAACTTTTTGTGTCCCATGATGATAGTATGTTTACTCATGAAAGCTTTGCATGCTCACTTTGAGGAATCTACAACAACAGGTACTATACTACTTTATCATTTAGTCACTTATAATTATTCACCTTTTATGTTAAGTAGATTTTTGGTACAAATTGGTCAATGTGGAAAACATTTTTAAAAAATCAAGTAATTTCAGTAAAGAGCCTATGTGAAAAGGATATGAGGAACAAATTACCGGTACAAATATTCTTTATAGATGTTAGAGAATACAGTCGCTCCAGTCAGATGTTTGTGGATGAATAGCTGTTTTGTTAAATCTAGTTTCTTAGAGATTTTATCATTCACCTTCTGTGATCGTATTTATAGTTCATTTATTCATCCTTCTCATCTCATTTCTCTAAGAAATAGAGGGATAAGTGACATATGCTATTTGTCCTAGAAGATTCTGAAAAATTTAATAGAAATTGTTTTGGAGTAAGAAAAACAAGTTGTCAAAATTTATTTTATGAAGCAGTAAAGATAACATCCCCAAACTGTTGACCTAAGAATTGGAACCCATATATATTTCCAGAGTGCTCTGTACTTTATGGATTTTGGTGACCAGGTTTTTGTCTTAAGGTTTCTGAGAGTATAAGGAATAACTCAATAATAATAAGGGGAATGGAATGATTGATAGTGGGAAATCATGAGTGAAAAAAAGCACACAGCATACTACTTACCAAAAGGACAACTTTTTCTGAGATGATTAGATTTATATTAACAGATAGGGCTTTATAAAAATCATAAACTCTTGTATACCCTTTAACACATTGTTTTCTGAGCAAAAAAGAGAGAGTAGAAATTTGTCTTATATATTTTACTCCTGTTTTTGGTACAGAAAGTAAGAAAAGAGATGGAGGGAGTGAAGAAGGAAGAGAGAGAATGGTGGAGAAGGTGAATGATAGATAGAGTGAATAGGAAAATCTCTGTAGAAATAAGTACATTACAAGAAAAACATAGAAAACATGAGTCATAGAAAAATTTAGTTTCTTTTATTCTGGCATATTATACTTAAGAGTAAACTTTCATGAAGATAAAGAAATCTTTCAAATGTTTACATCTGGTTTTGTTATATTTTGTAGTATACGTCATTTTTCTTTTATTTATTTTATCAAAAAGACTTTTCAATAAAATCCTAAAATTAATAATATTACAGAACTCAGGAGTTATTGCATCTTTTCTGAATATTCTTAGTTAGCATTATTCTAGTCATTGAAAATCCAATTCAGCATTTTAAAAAATACACACTGTGTTGCATTAGTGGTCACAAACTCATGTTAATTTGAGCTAATGTATACTTTCATTCACTTTGCATTTCTCTTTTAATGCTGAGAATCATTATTTTGGTCATAGTTTAGTTAGAACTTCTTGCAGTTCAAAACGTGTGCTAATATTAGATATACATAGTCAAAACTGGGCTTTAAAGACGTTTTGCATTACTGGAAATGACAATGGAGACATCAGCCCCTACTACAAATTATTTGGATCTTACACTTGTAAATGTGTATGTATTTTCAATAAATAACACCCATCATTTGATTGTTCTCTTATTTAAATTGTGAATTTTTTTCAATTAGTGAAAAGAATTCAAGCTTATTAAAAATAACCTATACATTGGAATAAAAACTGGGGCAGGGGTGCTAGTATTGAGGTGAAAGGCCCTGGAGAAGCATACTGAATTCTTCAGGATAGCACCGTCACCTAGGCCATGAAAATAGACACAGATTTTGGTCCACTCCTTTTGAACTCCTGCTACTACCCCTGGGCTCCAGCCTGGTCAGCGATCTTCTTTTCCTGATTGCCTGTCCTGTGTATCTCAAGTTTCAGCATCTGATACTAAAACAACAGCCTTACAAAGACTGCTTAACTAACTCCAAAAATTGGGAAAACCAATTTTCTGAAACAAATCCCTACTAATATCTCCTTCTGGTCCCTGGGTGAACACTGACTAATATAAACAGGATATGTACAAGGTGATTTTAAGTAATTCTCTTTCTATAAATTGCTGTACAGCAGCAATTTCCAACCAGTGTTCCACAGAATTTTTAAAACATGCAATACCTGGCTATTTAGTCAGGGCACTGACCTAATTTCCCTGAGATTGTCAAATACAAAATGACACCAGCCAACACAACAATAGCTGTCCGGTGTGAATGAATCAAAATTATACTTATACCTGTATTATACCAGTGTGAATGAATCAAAATTATACCTTTTTTGGTGTGCCAAGAATTTTAGCAGTTAATTTATGTGTGCCATGAGATGAAAAATGTTGAAAATCACTGCTTTAGCGAGATGGGAGTATATACTTTATATTATTATTTGTTTACACATAATAGCATTAGTCTACTGAAACAAATAATGCTTTATCTGAGATCATTAAATATATTGAAAAACTATGAAAACAGGCAGTTAAGGATTTGGAAATATCTGAAATAAAAACTTAAGTTGGAAATTGTGTTGTAATTTTATTATTCATACTAGAGGCCCAATGCATGAAGATTCATGCAAGAATGAGCCTCCCTTCCCCTGGCTGCCAACACCACATTTGCTCTATTTGGAGCTGCCTTTTTATTCCACCCAGAGCTGCCTTTCCACTCTGGCCCAAGCCACCTTTCTGCCTTCCCATTCTGCCCAGAGGCCCAGAGCAGCTGGGGTGGTGTAGAATGCCTGCAAATTAACCTGCCATCTTTGATGGATTAATTTGCATATTCATTCCTGATTGACTGGTGGGGTTCCGGAAGGTACGGTCGATTAGCATGTTACTCTTTTATTAGTGTAGATATACAATAACTTCATTTAAATATATGAGCTCCGAAATCAGTTTGGCTCAGTGGATAGAGCATCAACCTGCAGACTGAAAGGATCCAGGTTCGATTTGGGCCAAAGGGCAAGCACCTTGGTTGCAGGCACATCCCCAGTAAGGGGGTGTGCAAGAGGCAGCTGATCAATGATTCTCTCTCTTTGATGTTTCTAACTCTCTATCCCTCTCTCTTCCTCTCTGTAAAAAATCAATAAGATATATTTTAAAAAATAAATAAAAAATAAAGATATGAGCTAAATTGAATGAAAAGAATAATTTAGTACTTGCAGAGTATAACATATTGATATTTAAACATACACACCATTACAATATCAAGAAGATACCAACTCAGTATTTATGAAAAGCATTGACAGTCAAACTCAAAACTATTAATTTGGACAGCTTTAGGCAGAACTTCAAAGGTAGACATATATGTTTCATAGGAATGCTAAAATTCAAAAGACATTGACTGACCCTAGCTTTCTTTTACCTTGCCCTGAGACATCATTTAAAAAATTGAATCAGGCCCTGATAACTCAGTTGTTAGAGCATTATCCTGATACACCAAGGTTGTGGGTTCAATCCCCAATTAGGGCTCATATAAGAATCAATCAATGAATGCATACATACATGGAACAAGAAATTTAGGTTTCTCTCTCTCTCTTTCTCCCCACCTACTCTCTATCTCCCAAATCAATAAACAAAAAATATTGAGCCATAAATTGATGATCATAAATGCATAGTTTGAACATGGCAAAAAATTAAACTAGAATTTGGGAAGAGTACTGCATATTTAGTGCATCAATCCATGCATATCTATAACTAATATATATATATTAGAAATGTCTAATATGTGTTACCTAATGTAAAATATCTCTATATATCTAATATATTATTAAGAATATATTATGCATATATTATAATACATCTCCTATAAAGTTATTACAATCATTTTAATGTTAATAAAAATATATATACAGCCCAATATTAGATTCCATTTTAGATTGATGTGTATTTAACTTTCATCTATAGCATATACAGCTTTTTAGAAAAATGTTGTTTTTGTATTTTTCAGGATAGATTTTCCAATAGTGTATGTGAGAGTATAAAATTACAAATAATGTGTTTTTACATCAGTCTCTCTGTAAAAGTATTATATAAAACCACAGGAGAAATACATTAGAAATGTATTTATAATAATAAGCTGAGTGTAGCACTGATGGAACTATATGAAAATGTTAATAGCTTAGAGTCCCATAGACTACCTTTTCTTCAGTATTTATTCATTCCCCTGGTGATTTTTCTTTCTTTTGTGGTGTCCCCCAGTAACTCAGATAATAGTAATTCCTGGCTCAGCGAGAAACGAGAGCTCCACCTAGGGGTAGAGTCCCAGGTTGAGATTTGGAAAATGAGTGTTAGCCTGTACAACATAGTTCATGTAATTTACAGATAGAAGGTGGTCAGGGAATATAAAATTGTACATTAAAAAAATCATGTTTTACCATTACTTCATCTTCCTCTACTTTGAAAACAAAGTAGACAATCACTATGCAATAAATTGGTAAAAACAACAACAAAACTTTTCCATGTAAACTTTTTAAGAAGCAAGTACTTTTCAAAATAATCAAAGCAGTACACCAGAAATGGGTGGTTAGGTTGCAATTTTACATTATGAACAATGATAAATCCGTAAAATTCTAGGGTCATCCAACTTTCCAAGCTCTTACCAATTCTACTGACAATTAAGCATTATCACGAAATTTAAATTTTGAAACCAGGCACTATTTACTCAACCTAACGAGAGATTATTTAGAATCCATGCCTTTACTAGATTACCTTGGGAAAATAAGTTGTTTAGGCTCTCCTTACATTTGTAGACCTGATCTAGAATAGTATACATTTCTCAGTAGAATTAAATAACCATCTCTTATTATCTTTGATTAATAACTAGGTTAAGTTTTTGACAATAGTACTACTTTGTTTTACTCGTACATTTTTATCTGAGCAAAACATATTCAGTGTCTGATTCTGATATCTGAATGTCAGAAACAACTAAAAAAACAGCTGGCCTACAAATCCCAAAACTAGGCTTATAATTTCCTGCTTTTAGCTGCATAGAAAATTCCAATGAATCATTCACGCACTGGCATATGATATATTTATCTTAGACATCACATTGCTTATTAGTTTATTACAGACTGAGATATCTGGAGTCAGGAAAGCTGTTCAACCTTTCTCTGTCCATATTGTATAAACTCATTTAACAAAGGAACCCACAATTGTTACACCTCTTAAAGTTCTTGACGAAGAATGCATTTTGTATACAATTTTAAAACTTTGGAGTAAAATGGAAGCACATGAAAGCTACTATATATGAAGAGATGACATGTGCAAAAGAGTAGGGAATAACGTAATATTGGGAGTACTGCTTCAAGCAATGTCACATAGCTTTACACCCCAGGGAATAAGAGCAAAGTACATAATAGAGTATGAAGGAATTATCACAAATATATGGAGGAGGTGTTTATCATTAAGTGTTTTATTTCATTATTAATTCTCATGTTAGAAATGCAAACATTTCTAGGCTCAACCCTATTTAAGCTGAAATCACAAAGCTCAGTGTAAGCTATTGAGTCTTTAATAGAAAACAACAACAACAACAGGACAGAACAAATGAAAAGCCCTTCTAATTTTTTAGACGGGTTTCAGAATAATCTAATATTCAAAATCACTTAATAATATTAACTTTAGCTATGAAGTGTGAATGGTAATGTAGTTCCAAAGTATATTTGTAATACTATATTTATATGGTATGACTGAAATTTGTAGTTTTGAATACTTTCCAGGAATCAAAATTTGACCAGATGTCGCCATTGAGAAATTATATTTTTCAAGCTGTAATTCATTATGGATACCAAAATAGGTAGAGTTTTGGAATGGTACAGTCACTAAAGTTCTAGATCTTAACAGGCACAATTTTTAGCACATAACAGCACATTTTTCCAAATGTACAACTGTATATATTTTTGAAAATATAGATGAAATAGAATCATTTCTTTTTATAAAAATATTTTGTAGCATAGAGTTGTTGTTTTTTTTACAAGAAAAATAATTATCTACCATCTTATGCCAGTCAAGCATATTCTTCTAGGAGACTATGGAACAGCTGGGAAATTCTGTGAAAAATCAAACCATTTGAAAATATCTTAATGAGAATGACTATTTATGTGTTCCTATGAAGGCTGTTAAAAAGAAAATTACTCCTTTCTACTTCCTGATTCTCTGCCATTTTAGTAACCAGCTCTCTACCCCTCTACCCACCAAGCCCTCCCCCTCCTCCCCTCCCCGCCACTCTGGGTACTCCATCCCTCCTTCCCATGCTTGATTTTGTTTTAGACTTGATCTGGTAAGAAGCTGACAAGAGGAAAGCCACCTTCACAAACCATCTTCATACTGTTCAAGAGTATTTATAGAATTCTCCAACATATGTTCAAAAATATATTCAAAAGCCTAGGAAACTCAAGGGACTCTCACAACTTTCCACTATTCCATTCTTGCTACAAACACACATATTTATGTACAATGTGAGTATGCAATTTTCTTTGTTGAACTTAGTTACTATTTCTGTTCAGATTTATATAGTCCCCAGGAAAGAGATGATATGGGAGGAAGGGAGTGTGTAAGATTAGTGACCTTAAAATGCCTAAGTTTCAATCCCTGTCTTCTCTTAGTACTTTATTTATATCCTGAACACTCAACTGATTTGAATGCCCAAAATAGCTGTTTTCCTGAGACAAATATCAAGGGAGTGCTGTGAATCACAATAGTTAATGACAAAACAGTATGCAGTTCCACCTGCTAATTTGTCCTTTCTTTTTTCCGTTTTTCTTTCAGTTTCAACCACCAATTTAAATTTTGGTTAGCTAGTTTTTCAGTCCCTTACCTTTTCCTATAGATACTGATTCTGAAAAGTATTTATCTTCAGTTATATTATTTTCTCCAAGTGATCTTTATTCATTTACTTATGTAAAAATGACAAAATAATAACATAATTTAACTGAATTAATAAAATTAATGTTTTTAATATATCATAGTACCAAAAGCCATCTTTGGGTTCTGTGATGAGTTCTGCTTTACATGAGCAGTTAAAGATATCTGTGTTAATAGTGACAAATTATACTATCCAATAAAGACAGAATATGCAAATTGACTGTAACTCCACAACAAAGATGGCCAGCACCCACAGCCAATAAGTAGGGAATATGCAAATTGATGCAATAAGGTGAGAGGCAGAAGGCAGCACTGGCCAGAGCAAAGGTGGAAAGGCAGCTCTGGGCCAGAGCGAAGGCAGTGCTGGCAGTCAGGGGAAGGAAGGACTATTCTTGCACAAATCTTCATGCACCAGGCCTCTAGTATTAAATATACAAGTTTTGGCCCCTACACTCACTAAAAATTGTTAGATTCTGGAACATAAAACATTTTTTTGATTGATTGAAATATTCTTCTTTTTTAGTCTTGGGAAATATAATTCTTTATATATGTTCAAGTACAAAAAAAGCCACACATTTTTTTTTGCAAGGAAAATTAATAGAACAATGAAAAGAAAGTGAGAATTGTGTTTTAGTTCTTGCCGGCAATGAAATTTTATTAAATATATCTAGTCTCCATGAACATGAATTTTGTTCAACTATGAAAAAGAACTAATAATTATACGTTCCTTATTGACATTCATAAAGTCCATGCATGTTAATGGATACATATGCTCCAAGTAAACTCTGAAATGATATGCCACTTTCTTTTACAAAAGTATAAAAATGCATAGGCTTATTGTTAGGATGTACACAGAAGTTAATAAACAGAAGAAGATTATTTTGAAATAACAGAGCAGAAAAAGAATGGGTTAAATTGCAACTTTACTCTTTAATAGGACAGTTTAGTTTGGAACCTGGTACAAAGACTGAGCACCAGGTCATGGCCAAGCTATGAGTGAGGCCTAGATAACAATGTCATATGTAGTCAAATACTATGGAACTCACATCTCTACTTTTCTCATGGCTTCTGAGTTGTCCTGGCTGCAGACTTTTTACTTCATAATGTTTTTCTGCTTTGTAAAACTTGCTTCAACAAATTTCCAGGTCTGTTTCATTAATTATGTGAAGAAAGTAACAACGTTGACCAATTAGTCAAATATGATAGAATAAGAGCACAGTATTAATTGCCACCAAATCCAATCTATTCTTAAATTTTTACATTTGTGCTCTGCAAAAGGATGAGATAGAGGTGGCTTGCTTTGATCCCAAGATTACTCTTAAAATATTAGAGAGACAGTAAAACATCATCAGGGTTTTTGTTCAGAGAAGGTAAGTCATAAATCAATGTTTGGAGTACTTTTTCTTATTTGTTTGTTGCAGATTTTTCAAGGTCTCTTTGACTTAGAGACAGTATATGCTGAAGGTTTCTATGCCTCCTGACCTCTCGTGGTCAGTTAGCACACAGTGCTGATAACCAACATGGTAACATTGCTGATCACACTAGCATGTATGATTTCCTCATTTTTCAAATTACTAATTGGTTATGACAACCACTTTTTAAACCTTTTTTTGTTCTATATTATATACTTTTCATACTTTCTTTAAAATCTGACTACTTCATGAGTTCAAGATAATAATTTTTTTGGTATAAGTTATAGATAAAGTCATAATTATAACCTGATTATGGCCTAAGAATGAAGTTTTATCTAATTTTATCCAACACAAAAATTATAAGTTATTGCAAAATGGATTCTCAATTCTCAGATTTTTAAAATATTAATGTAGATAGGTATGTCTTAAGCATAATCAAAGTATAACTGTGGCATTAAAATATATTTTTCTACAGAGTTGGCACTGTACAAAAGGTATGGGAACTTGCTTTGTTGGTAATGTCTTGAAATTTCATTGGCCAGCTGGGGAACAAAATTATTGAGTTTGAAAGTCTGACCTGTGCTATTTAATTTATTGTAGTTCTATGCTTTGTGTAAATTTTGCCACCTGTGTTTTCTGTTTATAGCCACTCAAAACCCCATTGGCTTATTCATCTGCTCTTGTTCACATAGGCAATACAAAAATATATTAATTTAAAAATTATAATAAGAAAATATATCTGTAAATTCATACGCATGAGCAAAGATATGATTGGAGATGCCATAAAAATATATTGCTTATTATTAATCTTCTGGGAATAATGGAGTCCAAAAATGAGGTAAATTGAATTTTCTTATACTACTTAGGTGCAGAAGTAGAATATTGTGGACTGTTATAAGAAGCATTATTCATACTCTGTTAACAATGATAGTTCTGTTCTGATTAGAGAAAGCACATTCTGACCTGGCTGAGAGTTATACACATTGCATGGCCCTGGGACATGGGAGTAAACCCTGGAATGCAGTCCATTCTCCTTTTAGAGAACTTCCCATTGTCATGGAAAGATTAATAACCTTGTTAGGGAAACTATGGAGTCACTGAGGAGCTCACCCTTTTTACCCGCAGCCCACATTGCCTGTCACCTGTAACCACTGTGCCTTGCCTACTTTCCCATGCCTGTAATTCTTACTTTCCCATGTAATACAAGCAGCTGGTTTTTTGGGGAAGGAAAATGAGAAGCAGATTTTCCTGGATCACCTGCTGCTCTCCCATATTCCATCACTGGAATACATGCCCACACATGATTCAACCCTGTCTCTGCTTAATTGACTCAAGTAGTGACAGGGAGCCTGGACCCATTCACTGTCTGGTTCCAAATGGACTTATAACACTATGACCTTTTCCTCAACTGTACAAATGTGAATAGAACCATGTTGCCCTAGGTTCTCTTATCCTAAACTTTTACAAATATAATGAGTTGCTCTGTCCTGACGGTTGGAAAATGTTTAACATAGCCTGAGGTTTAAGATCCAAGTATAGCAGAGAAACCATGCCATGGATTCCTGTGGAGTGTGCCCTATAGAAAAGCAGACCCAAATTCCCATAGGCTTTCCCATTCAACATCATGGCTGGTGTTTGAAACTGAGTCGCCTGGCCTCTATGTGGAAGAAAGGCAGTGTGCAGAGCATGATCACTCAGAGAGGGACCCTTGATGTCTGCAGTTTTCTCCCCTGGCTCATAGGTGAAAGAAGAAAAGCAGATGCGTACAGGTGGAAATCAGGAGAGACTAGCTATAGTTTTATCTTATATAAAGACTTGTTCATTTTGTATCATATAAACAAGGAAGAATTTAAATAAGTTCTGGCATATTTTTTCTCTCTCATGACATAATTATAATTATATAACCTCATGGTTGGAAGCAGCCTTGACATGCATCTAGTTTAAATACATCAAGGCCTTTGCATATTGTGTATTTTTCGAGGAGCTTTCAGATTTTGTTGGAAGCAAAGCATACTGGAGGTGCAGTAACCATAACTCAGTTGTACTAGATGAGGCCACAGAAATGTCACCTAACCTTTCTGGGCTCTGCTATGACATTGGTAAAACAATACAAGAAAGGATATTAATCTATATTTTCCGGATTGTTTGGAAGGTTCCAGCGAAAATATTTTGAAATCCCAAAGTGCCATCCAATTATGAAATGCAATTATTATTTTCCTTAATGTGGAGCAGAACTCAGAATTAAAACATCAGAACATCAATAATAATTTTAGTAAGCTAAAGAAAGAGGCTTTATTGCTTTTGTAGATTCAGAAAAGATCTAGAGAAAGGACACTATCCTAAAGAAATGATGCTCAAGCAGATATTCACAAGGAGAAAACAGGTTACATAATAATGAGACATTCTACCCAATTATAAAAACTATGCGGGAGCTAGGGAATAGTTTATTCACATGAAAAAATATGAAAATATATTTAAAAAAAACAATGAAATTGGAGGTTGAATTTAAAAATGTTCTGACTGCTGGAAATAAAGAACCAATACTGTGTTCAACATTGAACTCTACAATGAGAGCAGTTACAATGTTTCAGAAACATAGTGTCCTTGGAAAAAATAATGTCATGATGTCTCAGCGCACATTCACACACAATGTTCTCATTATTTGTGGAAAATAAGCCAAAAATATATGTTAAAGTAACAAGGGGTTTTGCTGTGGACCTGAACAGACATTTTGAAACTTAACTGGAACAGACAAGAACACAAACATGACATGGTTAAGCATGGTAGGATGAAGGCTGGTGATAAAAAATGCGTAGGTGAATTAAGTATGATATTTACTAGAATCAAATACTCTATTACTCCAGGAAAGATAGTACGAAGATAGATTAGGGTTTTGTTTGAAAAATATTTTATACAAAGCAATATTCATAAGATAATTAGCTGAGAAATAGAGTACATCAAGCACTGAGGAATTTACATTCTTTTATTACTTTTCTTAATTGAAATATAATTGACATATAACACTGTAAATTTAGGATGCAAAATGTCTTGTTCTGGCAACAAAGTAATTAATTCCTATTACATTTTAATGCTGACATTAAAATTTCTATGTAGAAATTTTAATTTTATAATCACATAAAAGGAAAATATTTGTTCTTAAAATTCAGTCACAACTGCTATATAAATAATCATTTGTTGCCAATATTTGACAGCATTGATAAGAAATCATTTCCTTATAAATATAAATTAATGTAGTTTATTTTTGTCAATATTTCAGACATTTTAAGGCATTAATCATCATCTTATATTTATTTGCCTGTTTGGAATTTTATTGGATATCATCTTGGGTGGCAGAGATGTATAGTTCATGGGAGGTTGCACTTTTTGATATAAAAACAATTATATGTTGTAATAAACTGAGTTTAAATACATTGATAGTAAGGATAAGAATTATGATTGAATACTTGTAAAAATGAGTGAACAAAATTAGATAATTCTTATTCTTACCACCAATGTATTTAAAATTAGAGAATGAATAAATCAAATATAGACTACATTTTCTGTGAGGCTTGAAAAAGGATCATCATTTCAGATAGCAAGGGGTATGTCTATAAGAAATGGAGTGATTTTTATTTTTAGCTTGAAATGTAATGCCATTAAAGAAAAAAATCAGTAATTTATGGAAAGCCTGATTATTTGGGGTAATTAGTAACAAATATTTTGGTGTTAATCAAATATCAAGAGAATGTAATGTGCCTCCTTATCAAAGCAATGGCTGATTATCTGCTTAATAAAAATCACATTATTATTTTTGTTATATTTTCTTTTTATTTTTTCATTTGGAATTAATATAAAGACTATTCAGATTAACAACATTGTTTTTAATTTACTCAGAGGACTTATCAGTTCCAAATAGTCTTCACTAAAATAATTCCATACTACCTATTTAGTTAGTATAAAACCAGAAACTTCTGTTTAATTACACTAAAATATAGGGTAAGTACCAATAACATAAGGAATTTTTTCATGGAAAATCTATTTTATACATGATATATTAGAAATAATCACAATACCATACTAACCAAAATAAATATATTCATAAATTAAAAGAATATTGTCAAAGTTTATAAAATGAACATTAAGAAGTTTTTAAGGGGGGAATGTGCAAATGGCATGTCACCCTAACACAAATATGAAGTTATCCTGGCAAACATTTTCAATACTTAAAATAGCAACTTATGTTTTGTTTCTAAAAATTTAAAACTTGGAAAATATATACCTGAGGATTATAAAAGAAGTTATGGTTACAATGGCATGACTAATCTAGTGTGATTGAAGTATCACTTTAGTATTTACAGAGCTGATTATGAAAATCTGAACATTTTGGTATATATTATGCAAGGAGGGAAATCTAAGGGCAATGCAAATATTTATTAGCAGGAACACATTTCAAAGACAGCCCTGTAACCTCCTATTCTTAATGTTTCTATTTGATTTCAAAGTCAAATCAGTAGAATTAAATCACTAATTTAAACACATAATGGGATTAATAGCTTAACCAAACACAAATGGCTTTATTTCTAGAATACTATTAACCTTAATTTCCTTATGTCATTGGTAGAGAAGTGCAGAGTAATTTTTTCATTAACCCATTTTAATTTTTTCAAAATGTTTACATCTAAATTCTACAGAATATTTTTTAGAGTTTGCAATCATATCTTATATAATAAAGAGGTAATATGCAAATTGACCGTCACTCCCAACACACAAGATGGCCACCCCCATGTGGTCACAGATGGCCTCCCCCATGTGGACACAACATGGCTGCCAGGGAAGGGAAGTTGTGGACAATCAGATCAGCATGAGAGGACAGTTGGGAGGGAACAGGTCTGCAAGGGAGGGCAGTTAGGGACAATCAACCTGGCAAGGGAGGGAATTTAGAGGTGACCGAGCCATCAGGAGAGGGCAACCAGGTCAGAAAGGGAGGGAAGTTAGGGGCAACTAGGCCTGAAGGGGAGGGCAGTTAGGGTTGGCCATGCTGGCATAGGAGTGGTTAGGGGGTGATCAAGTTGGCAGGCAGAAGCGGTCAGGGGCAATCAGGCAGGCAGGCAGGCAGGTGAGCAGTTGGGAGCCAGTAGTCCTAGATTATGAGAGGGATGTCCAACTGCCTGTTTGGGCCCAATCCCGTGGGGTCCCAGGTTGGAGAGGGTGCAGGCTGGACTAAGGGACACTCCCTTCCCCCATTCACAAATTTTGTACACAGGGCCTCTAGTATTTATCATATTAATGAATCCTAAAACATTTCAATTATTTGATTTTCTTCTTTTAAGGTTTGCTTTTACAATATATGCAAGCTATGACTGGAAATGGAATTCTTCTCTACAAATTGAAGTTTCAGGAAATTGAATTAGCAGAGGGCAATAAGAACCTGGTTGCAACAGACAAGGAGAAAGAAAGATGGAAATTTTAGAACTCAAATACACAAAAGGAAAATTTGATAACACAAAGGGAAAATATTTTTTTAATGTCATAATGGCCTTTCTTTAAAAATTATTTTATTGAGTTTTTACAGAGAAGAAGGGAGAAGTATAGAGAGTTTGAAACATCAATGAAAGAGAAACATCAGCTGCCTGCAGCACAACACCTACTGGGGATGTGCCTTCATCCAAGGTACATGCCCTTGACCAAAATCAAACTTGGGACCCTGACTCTCTATCCACTGAGCTAAACCAGTTAGGGCAACAGCCTTTATTTTTAATTTATTGAACTAAATGTCTTATGTCTGAAGGCATTTCAAATCTATTCTTATAGGCACATTACTAAACACACACACACACACACACACACACACACACAGCATGAAGAGATTTCTCTACAAAGTGAAAGAAGATGCAAACCTACTCCCTCAAGAATATTTTCTCATAAAATTTTGGTGTTATGTGAGTATTTGAGAAAGTCATTAAAATTAACTTTGACATGTGTATTAGAACCTCTGCTACCATTCTCAAATTATTTCCAATACCATAAAACAGAAATTTAGATGCAGGACAGAAATTAACAGTAAAATCCTTTCACCCTTGGTAAACCCTGCCAAATATAAAATCTATATTTTTCTTATGTAAACATTTTCATTTTGAATTATTTTTCTTATTTAATGCTGCAATGACACCACTTGGGAGATTGTTTTGTCACAGAGGCCAAATATTACCTTTTTTTTTTTACTATCTAGCAAACATCTACTCTGAATATCTAATAAAAATGGACATATGTTGACATCAGCTTTTTTTTCATAATGTCACCATACCTGTGACATGGATGCTGTAATAAACTTTACAAATATTTTTGTTGACGTGGTGCTTTCTTTCTCTAGTCATTTAATGTGATGTGTTTAAAGGACACCTAAGATATTGGTGATAAAGAGAGAAGAGACCTGCAAAGTGTCTGTTGTGTAGGCTCATCTTCACAATCATTGTCACAAGGTTAGATATGCACTTATGGATGATTTGTTGCATCCCTTTCATTTTGAAATATTACAATAATTTCTAAACATGAAAATTGTTATTAATTCTCTATGTGGGTCTATATAAGTACCTCTGTCAAAATTTAAAAGCTGGAAGGAACTTTATATTTATGTTTGTAATAAAACACTTTCATTTGTCTATATGACATCATCAAGAACTATGAACACTTGTGGAATATCCAAAGCTATATGCATATGCTAACAATTACAGAGGAAGGTATAGAGCCAAGTGTTCAGACTAGAAATGTGGTATCCTTTCTCTTTTTGATTAATGGTTCACCTCCAATTATACTCCCACTTCCTATTTTCTACTCTTAGAGCTATAGCAACATCAACCCCCGGTCAATTCATAAGTTACCATAGCTATCTCCCATGTTAGGGATTTTCCTTTAACTCTTCCCTATTCCTGATATCCATTTGTATTCTCTCTCTCTCTCTCTGTTTATATTTTCTGTCTCTGTCTGTCTCTCAGTCTGTGTGTGTGTGTGTGTGTGTGTGTGTGTGTGTGTGTGTGTGTGTGTACTAGAGGCCCAATGCACAAAATTCATATATTCATATAAGGCTAGGGCTTTGCAGCCCCAGCTTTGTCTGGAAGGTTGTCTTGAAGGGCGTCAGGACAATCGTTCCACTGTTCGGCTGTTTGGGTGATTTGCATATTATATATATATTAGAGGCCTGGTGCACTAAATTTGTGCATGGGGTAGGGGATGTCCCTCAGCCCAGCCTGCAACCTCTCCAACCTGGGACACCTCAAAGGATGTTAAACTGCTCTCCCTTGCAGACCTGGTCCCTCTCAACTACCCTCCCCTGCTGGCCAACTTGTGTCCACATGGGGGCAGACATCTTTGACCACATGGGGGAAGCCAACTTGTGTGTTGGAGTGATGGTCAATCTGCATATTACTCTTTGATTAGATAGGATAGAGGCCTGGTGAATGGGTGGGGGCCAGCTATTTTGCCCAGAAGGGTGTCCCAGATCATGATGGGGGTTCCCTTGGGGTGTGGGGTGGCCTGGGCAAGGGGCCTGTGGTGGTTTTCATGCCCCCTGGCAACCCAAGTGGTGGCCCTGGTATCTGGAATTTATTTACCTTCTACAATTGAAACTTTGTAGCCTTGAGCGGAGCCAAGACCCCTACTTGCTCTGTGGCCATTAGCCATTTCTGTTGGGGTTCATGTATCTTCTGTAATTGAAACTTTGTAGCCTTGAGTGGAGGCTCAGGGTGTGTGGAAAGCTTGGCTTCTGTTGCCCGGGAAACCCAAGCTTCTCTCAACTGCTCTCTGTGGCTGCAGCCATCTTGGCTGGGGTTAATTTACATACTCGCTCTGATTGGCTGGTGGACTGGCCTGTGGGTGTGGCTTGAGTGGAGTGATGGTTAATTTGCATATTTATCTTTTATAAGGTAGGCTATATACACACACACACATTTATATATTTGTGTGTATTTACCAATTTATCTGAATTGATTCTTTGGTTCTAGAAATGTGTCCCTCAATCCACTATATATTTGGCTGATCAAAATAAAGCTGAGATTAAGCACTTCCTTTTGCACAGAATCTACACTATATCAATAGCTTTAAAAGAAAGTGACCAGGAAGGGTCCAACCTCTTTAGATGAAAAGTAAAGCCATTTGGTTACAGAAAAGAGATGGACTCCAGGTATAATCATGGCAAGAAGAGAACATCAACAACTAAAACCAGGGCTCCTACTACCAGGGAGTGTAGAAAACTAATTTGTGAACGCTGGGTCAAGGACTTATGAATTTTGTTTGGACTTTAGGTTCTGTTTGACCTTGGAGTGCTTTAGTATCACTTGGGTAGTTACTTCAGATTGGTTCACCTGAAACCTCTGAAAATATGCACACGTAATATAAAAGTCCTTGCTGTATTTAATGTATTTGAGATCCCTTATTTTACTTAATGCTCTAAGATCACAATTTGTTTTTATAACGGAAAGACATTCAGAAACTTACAGGCAAATTTTTCACTCGAGAGAGCTGATGAAAATATTTAAGGATTACGTCATACTACAATGAGATTGATAAGTATATTGAGATACCCAAATATTGACCTGTGATTAGCACTGCACCATGAAACCCTAAACAATAGAATGATACAAATGGTTTTGATTTAACAAGAAAAATAAATCATCTAAAGTTGACTATGGCCCTAGCTGGTGTGAACTCAGGTGTTTGAATATTGTCCCATATACCAAGAGGTTGCCAGTTCAATTCCTGGTCAGGATACATGTCCAGATGTCCAGGTTGCTGGTTTGATCTCCAGTAGGGGCCTGCAGGAGCCAGCCAATCAATGTTACTCTCTCACTGATGTTTCTCTCTCTCTCTGTAAAATCAATACAAACATGTTTAAAAAGAGGTGACTAAAGTTAAATGTCTACATACCATGTACAATGAAGTCAATTAACTATTACACGAATTTGAATGAGGAAGAAGTCATTTCTACCTCAGATGTGCTCAGAGGTATTCATGATGAAGGTCTTATGGAGTGGAGTCAATGATGAACATTTTAATGGATGAACAGGAATGAGGGCCATATTGTTTGGCTTATGATTAATAAGGTTCATACAAGAGTTAGTTGAAATTCTTAAATATTTGGGCGGTCAAGTTATAGAGTATTTTGGGAATGTTTTATTTTTTATAATGGGAAACATACTATAGGCTTTTGAGGTTAATTACTTAAAAAATTAAATTAGTTTAACATTACTATCAAAATGAACTGAAAGAATGGTGAGTTAATTTAACTGATATTATTGAGAAAGTTACAAAATGAAACAAAACTGACAGTGAAGAAAGATGTATAGTCAAAAATAAAGATGAATAAACATCAATCAGCAAATTTAAATGATGTATAAGATTTATTAACAATTTGAAGGAATGTTTTTTAAAAAAGAGAGTCTAAAATGTATCTGAATTTTGAACCTATGTCATCCAGAGAATGGTGGGGCCAAGAGTTGGGTACCCTAGTAGCAGAGTTGGATTCAGGGACTCAGGGAATGAGTTTACTGAAGCAGTACTTTCACATGTAACTGAGTGAAGAAAGCAGGATAGGGGAAGAGAAGGAGACATGAATGATATAGTCTCAGATGATGTAGTCTGACTGCCAGTGAGGTAGGGATCTCAGGAGCATAACGCTCTCTGGAGTTATTCCACAAGAGCAAATCTCTAGAAAAGAGGACACATCTGTGTGCCTTGCAGCCCAAACTCCCATTAACAGGGGGCACGGGGCACGGCACAGTAAAGCAGAACTAGACAGGGGTATCAACAGCATCTTACAGCAGGAGAGGATCTGTTTTACCATGAATACTCAATGTAATGTTCTTGTCCATCTAAGTAGAAATGTCCAGTGTGCTACTGAAAGCTCAGAAAGACATGAGGAAAATAAGTGCCTGAATTAGAGATTTAGATTCATCCCCTCATTTTTCATTCCAAACATTATCACAGGTGCACTGAAGCAGAAGCTTAAAAGAAGAGGATTGATGTTAGCAAAATAAATTAAAAACACTGACTTCCTGTAGACCCTCTTTTGCAGCCTCTGTTCAAATTATATCAAATTTATTTTTTTTTTTTAAAAAAACTTTTAGGCAATTTGTTTATTTTATTGTAGGAATTTTTGCTGGTAATAAGGAAGATAACAGAGTTCTAAAAACAAAACTAAGTAAATTTGAAGTGCTTAAACATAAGAGGAAAAAAAAATCAATGTGAACCAAGCTCTGTGAAAATTCTATGGATATTTTGTCACTGGCATTAGAGGCCTCACTAGTCACTTGCTAAGTTATGTAAATTTACACCCTTATAAATTAATATCAAAACCACAAGAGTAACATTGGGAGCTGTAAATAATTACACTGGAGCAAAATATGTAAATGGTAACTGTCTGGGAAAACCAAGATTTAGGAACAATTAAGTTGTCCTAGAATAAATTAGTCTCTCCAATCCTGAATAAGTGACATTATGATGACAGTTAACAATACTGCATTTCATTTTAGATATTTACCCTGGAAAAGATGGAGGAAATGCTTGAAAGTTACCAACAAAATAGTGCCCTTAATTCTGCTTTCATGCCCATGAAATTATTTTATCCATTCCTTAAATTTAATATCATTTTGGAATATGAATGTTTTTCCACCAAAGAAATGTATTACTTCTAGGTAAATGTCTGCATATGAATATTCATTATTAGGCCAGCTCCATTCCTTGTGGCACCCTGCTCTAAGACAAGTTAATGCCTTTAAACAGAGTCGGGATCGAAAAAGGTTAATCCTGAATTTATTTTGTACAGTTATCTTATTTGATGATAAAATATTAAATATGAACTCATCTAAAAATCTTTAAAAATTGTTTGTCTTCAAAACCCTTTCTAAGTCTATTAACTAAATTAGACCTTGATTATGAGTCAAAGATCAACTGCTAAATAATTATGCATAGTATTTCATAATGTTAAATATAATCTTTTCTAACTTAAATAATTACAGAGTAGTTACAGAATTTAAAAACTATAGTTTTCACATATTGTAAAACAGAATTTTCTGGGGGAAGGTTGCATAAAATAAATAGGCAGAAAAATTCACATATAAGAAAAAACAGAATATTATATATGTGCATACTTTAATCACTTCACATTTATTTATTTTTTCTAAATACTTCAACTCACAAATGGGACAAGTCCTCAACTTCCATGATCTATTTCAATGGAGACCATAAACTATACTATTAGAATTCATTTTCTCTGCTATAGAGCTAAGCATAGCTAATCACAGGCTCTTCAGATTATGGCAACATAACTAACTTCCAAACTAAAAATCTTCTGAAATCTTTTAGATAAACTAATTATTTTTCTTGTAAAGTTTATGTCTGCTTTTCATTTGCAGAAATTTTTAAAAATATTTTTTATTGACTTTTAGAGAGAGAGGAAGAGAGAAAAGATAGGTAGAAACATCAATGAGAGAGGAACATCATTAATTAGCTGCCTCCTGCATGGCCCCTACTGGAGCTTTGCAACCAAGGTATGTGCCCTTGACTGGAATTGAACCTGCAACCCTTCATTCTACAGGCCAACACTATTCACTGAGCCAAACAGGCTAGGGCCACTTGCAGAGATTTTTAATTAATAACTCCTAACTATTGGAAAATAGACTCAAGACAGGTTATGAATCTATATAATCCAGTTGGTTTTCACTTTCCTTTCCCCTATTTCCTCACTCAGTCATTCCTCAAAAAAAGGCTCTTCCAGTTTCCACCCCATGGATATTGTGAGTAGTGCAGTAGTGGACATATTATATGCAACTATTTGAGTGCCTGTTTTCAACTCTTTTGGGCACATACTTAGGAGTGGAATTGATGGGTCCCATGGTAATTATATGTAAAATTTTGTGAAATTGCCAAACTATTTTCCACACTCTCTGTTTTCCACTTCTATCAGCAATGTTTGAGAGCTCTAATTTCTCCATTTCCTTGACAATATTTATTTACCTTGTTGTTTGGTGTTGTTAGTGATAACTATTTTAGTGGCTGTGAAACAGTATCATATTGTGGTTTTGACTTGAATTTCTCTAATGACTCATTATCAACACTTTTAATATCTTATTGACCATTGGTTTATCTTCTTTGGAGAAATATCTATTTAAATCGTTTGCATATGTTATAATTGGGCTATGTTATTGTATAGTTGAATTGAAAGAGTTCTTTAAAAATGTCTTATCAGATATACAAATTATAAATATTTTATCCCATTCACAATAAGTTTTCTTGGTAGCATCATTTGTTGTACTTTTTTTTTTTGATGAGGTCCAAGTTATGTGTGTGTGTTTTTTTAAATTACTATTTAAATCTTTCAGAAGAAGACAGAAGGAAGGTCTAGAGACACATGAAAACATGCTCAGTGTCACTAATTATCTGAGAGATGTAAATCAAAACGACAATGCGGTACCACCTCACTCCTGTCAGAATGGCTATCATCAACAAATCAACAAACGACAAGTGCTGAAGAGAATTCGGAGAAAAAAGAACCCTCGTGCACTGCTGGTGCAACTACTGTGGAGAGCAGTAGGGAACTGTTTTTCCTCAAAAAACTGAAAATGGAACTCCCATTTGACCCAGTAATCCCACTCCTATGAATATATCCCAAGAAACTAAAAACACCAATCAAAAAGGATATGTGCACCCCTATGTTCATAGCAGCACAATTTACAATAGCTAAGATTTGGAAACAGTCTAGGTGCCCATCAGCAGATGATTGGATCAGAAAACTATGGTACATCTACACAATGGAATACTATGCTGCCATAAAAAAGAAGGAATTCTTATAATTTGCAGCAACCTGGATGGAATTGGAGAATATTATGCTGAGTGAAATAAGCCAGTCAATGAAAGAAAAACACCACATGTTCTTGCTCATTTATGGATAATAAAGAACGTTATAAATCAATGAACAAAAAGATACAGAGACAGTAAAGGAACAGACTGTCAAATTACAGTGGGGAGGGGAGGAAGAAATGGGGAGATAAGAGATCAACCAAAGGACTTGTATGTAAGCATATAAGCATAATCAATAGATGCAAAACTCTGGGGAGGGAGGGCATATATAGGAGTGGAAGTGGCAATGGTAAGATATGTACATATATAATACCTTAATAAAAATAAATAAGTAAGTAAGTAAATAAATAAATAAATAAAAATAAATCTCCTTACTTGTTGGTCTATTCAATTTTAACTTCCTTCTGAGCCAGCTTTGGTTGTCTTTATAGTTCTAAGTAATTCTAGGAATTTACTAAAGTCATCTAGGTTATGTAATTTTTTTGCATACAATGTGGATAGCATTCCTTTATAATCATTTTTATTTCTGTAAGATTGCTAATAATGTCCTTTTTTTAATTCCAGATTTCAATTGATTGAAATGTCTCTCTTTTTTTTCTTTGTCTTTTATTGACTTTTAAACTCATTTAATTGAGATTAGAGAACATTATTTGTATGTGCTCAATCCTTTTAAACATAATTGTGATTTGTTTTTATGGGCTCAGATATGGTCTATCTGGAATAATGTTCCATGATCACTTTGAAAAATACATATTCTTCTGTTGTTGAATAAAATGTTCTATAGATGTCTGTAACTTGGTAAAACTGTTGATCAAATCCATTTTCTTGCTGATCTTTTTTCTAATTGCCCTATTCATAATTAATAGTAAGGCATTGAAGTCTCTATTATTATTGAATTGTCTATTTAATTTTTCAATTTTGTTTATTTTTATTTAAAGTATTTTGAGTCTTTATCAGATGTATACATGATTATAGTTCTTATACTTTCTTGAAAGAGTGATGTTTATATCACAAAATGTCATTCTTCACTAGTAAAATACTTGTCTTAGCTCTAATTTGTGATATTATTATAGCTACTTCAACTCTCTTTTGGTTAATACATATGTTGTATGTCTGTTTCCTTTCCTTTATTTTCTTTTAAAAATATATTTTATTGAGTTTTTACAGAGAGGAAGAGAGAGGGATAGAGAGTTAGAAACATTGATGAGAGAGAATCATCGACCAGCTGCCTCCTGCACACCCCCTACTGGGAATGTACCTGCAACCAAGGTATATATATATATATATATATATATATATATATATATATATATATATACCCTTGACCTGAATTGAACCTGGAACCCTCCAGTCAGCAGGCCGACGCTCTATTTACTGAGCCAAACCAGTCTCAGCTCCTTTATTTTCTTTTAAAAAATATATATTTTATTGATTTTTTACAGAAAGGAAGGGAGAGTGATAGAGAGTTAGAAACATTGATGACATACATTGATCAGCTGCCTCCTGCACACCACCCACTGGGGATGTGCCCGCAACCAAAAGTACATGCCCGTGACCGAAATTGAACCCAGGATCTTTCAGTCCACAGGCCGAGGCTCTATCCACTGAGCCAAACCGATTTTGGCTCCTTTCCTTTATTTTCAATCTATTGTGTCTTTGAATATGCAGTGTCTTTTGTAGACAGCATATTGTTGGAGCGTGTTCTTAATTGCTTTGCCAATGTCTGTCTTTTAATTAAAATGCTAATTAATCTAATTGGAATGATAATTATTTACATTTATTACTGTAATAACTTATAAAGTAGATTATGTCTGCAATTTTTTTCTTTGTTTTACAAATGTGTTACTGCCTTTTTTTGTTCCACTATTATTCCATTTTTACTTTGTTTTGTGTTAGCTATTTTCTAGTGTATCATTTTAATTATCTTCTCTTTATTCTACTTAATTTTTGAGTTATTTTCTCAATGATTGCTGGGGGTTACAATTAATAACTTACAACAATCAGTTTGGATTCATACTAATTTAATTTCAATAGTGTTATTCATTGAATTGAGTCCCTGTCCAGTCCCTCAAATTCATATGTTGAAGTCCTAAATCCCATAATTTTAGAATTAGATTATATTTGGAGATAAGAAGTGAGTTAAAATGAGGTTATTAGGTTGGCCCCACACTAACATAACTGATATACTTATAAAAAGGAGAAATTTATACATAAATGTCCATAGAATGAAGATAATGCAAAGAGATATGGTAGAAGATGGCCAGCTATAAGCCAAGGAGAAAGGCCTAGAACAGATCCTCCCCTCACAGCCCTCAGAAGGAACCAAGTCTGCCCAGACCTTTTGGATTTCTAGCCTCCAGAACTATAAGACAATAAATATGTGTTGTTTAAGCTACCCAGTCTGTGGCATGTAGTTAAGACAGTCCTGACACACTAATGCAAATAATATACAAAACTGCATTCCTATATATCTCTATGCTTTACCCAATTCATTTTTTAAAGACATTTTTTATTTTAATTTTTAAAAGGTATTTTAGAGAGACTCAGACAAGAGAGAGAGAGAGAGAGAGAGAGAGAGAGAGAGAGAGATATCAATTTGTTGTTCCACTTATTCATGCATTCATTGGTGGATTCTTGTACATGCCCTGGCCAGGGATCAAACCCAGAACCTTAGCATATCTGGATGATGTTCTAACCAACTGAAATACCTGGTCAGGGCTAAAGACTTTATTTTTTAAAACAGTTTTTAGGTTCACAACAATTATGTGATGAAGATACAGAAATTTCTGATAACTCTACCCACACACATGTCCTGACTCCCCATTGTTATCTTCTGCTAGAATGTTTGTTACGATTGATGAACCTGCACTAACACATTATAATCACACAAAATCTATCATTTGAAATAGGGTTTACACTTAGTATTGCATATTCTTATTGATTTGGATAATGGATCACAAGCTATCATTATGGTGTCATGCAGAGAATTTTCACTGTCCCCCAAGATCGTCTGTGCTCCACCTATTCATCCCTTCTCTGACCCCTAACCACTGGCAACCACTGAACTTTTTACTGACTCCACAGTTTTGCCTTTTCCAAAATGCCATATACTCGAAATCATAGAGCATACAGCCATTTCAGATTGGCTTCTTTTACCTAGTAATACTCATATAAACTTCTTTTATGTCTTTTGTGGCTTGATAGTTCTTATATCTTTAGTCCTGAATAATATTATGCTGTCTGCATGTACTGTGGTTTATTTATCCACTCACCTACTTAAAGACATCTTGTTTACTTCCAAGTATTGCCAATTTTAACTAAATCTGGTGCAGACAACTATATGCAGGTTTTTATGTTGACACTAGAGGCCCGGTGCATGAAATTCATGCCGGGGGGGGGGGGGTGGTCCCTCAGCCCGGCCTGCACCCTCTGGCAAATCAGGACCCCTCAAGGAATGTCTGATGTTTGGGCCTGAATCTGCAGGGATCCCTGCAGGATCAGGCCTAAACTGGCAGTCAGACATCCCTCTTGCAGTCTGGGACTGCTGTCTCCTAACTGCTCATCTGCCTACCTGCCTGATTGCCCCTAACCACTCTACCTGACTGCCTGATTGCCCCTAACTGCTCACCTGCCTACCTGACCATCCCTAACCACCTCTGCTCGGCCCCTGCCATTTCAGCTTCATCCAGAAGGACATCCAGAAGGTAGTGTGGCTGTCTAGTCTAATTAATATCTTATGCTTTTATTAGTATAGATAAGTTTTCATCTCCTTTGGGTAAATACCAAAGAATGCAATTGGTGGATCATAGCGTAAAAATATGTTTAGTTTGTAAGAAACCACTGTCTCCCAAAGTGTGTATACCATTTTTGCATTCCCAGCATCAACCTGCCCTATTCTTTATGCTACTGAGTTGCTTCGCATCTGTAGATTTTGATTCTCTCTTTGATTGACATTTAACAGTTTGAATGTGATGAGTCTAAGTACAGTCCACTGAGTTTTTTCTTCTGGGAGTTCAGTGAGCTTCTTGTAGATGTACATTAATGCTTTTCACCAAAATTGATATCTTTTTAGCCTTTGTTTTTTTCAAATATTTTTATTTTTCTCTCATTTCTTTCTGTGACCCATCATGAATATATTGATACATTTGATAGTTACCATGGATCTTTGATATGCTACTCCCTTTTTCTTCGTGGTTTTTTTTGTCATTCTTATTCTTAAACTGGATAGTCTCCATTGACCTATCTTTAAGTTTCTGAATCTTTCATTGTCTGTCCAAATTTATTGAGATCCTCTAATAAATTTTTCATTTCAGGTATTATATCATCATTATATATATCAAATCCATACTTTCTATTGACCTCATTTTTATAGTTTATCCTTATTGGTATGAATAAATTTGGGATTACATGCGTCTTATATAGGGTAGGATAAAGTAGTATGGTGATTAATGGAGAAAACATGAGATACTTTTTCTGGTAATAAATTAATATCATGTACACTAAACCAGCTTCAAGGTTTTTTAACTTAATAACTAAAGTTCGAATGTACAAACATGTTCAATAAAATCTGATGTATTAGTTTGTCAAATTTAATAAAAGGATATTTAGTGGATTGTATTTTCTTCTCATGTATAAAATTTTATGTGGAGAGTTTTCAAGTGAATGAGAAAATCATTTGAACTAAAGCTTTAGGTTCAACTAGTTTGGATTAACCATGCTAATTTAAGTTTTCAGAAAAGTATTACACTTATTTCAGTGCTGTCTATCAATAGCTTATCCAAAAAACTGTCCATTCCATCCCTGAAGTGCTCTTTGCCAACTAGATTATTTTGATTATTATAATTCCCTAAGAAGCAGAGATATTTTCACAGAGAAGCTATTTGTAAGAAAAATATTTTTGTTTTCTCCAAGACCGTCCCTTTCTGGTTAGTTACTGGACACATTAGCCGTGAATGTGGATGCCTGTTAATGACAATATGGTGGTGATGATGGTAAGAAAAGGTGAGACTGAAAAGTTTCCAGATGAAGGAAGAGTTTTGTTGTCAATACATACCAGTCAACACATTCATATAGTATTCCATCATATTTATAGCAAAAGGAAAAGTAGAAGTGATAGAAAAGGGGAAACATCTTCAAAAAAAATTTTGGTACAAAAAAGACAAAATTTCAGATTGGTCATTCCAACTTATGCAGATATCTCTTAATATCAGTAAGCTCAAATGCAAAGTTACTTGTCTGCTAACATCTTAACTGAGTCTGAAAAAATGACTTCATGATATTTTTTCATCCTCTGTAGGAGAAAGACAAGCAGTAATGTAGTAAAATTATGGCAAATGAACATATTGTTTATAAATGTTAAAATACTTTGCTAGATATCCAAATTGTATATTGACAAGAACTATTACCAAAATAACAATAAACAAATCATGGTGATTTGGAAGATTTCAATTACAAGATAAAGTGCATTAACTCTTACCACTATTTTCATGCATTCCTTGACCTAGCTACTAAGGAATTAACCGCCCTCTGAAACGTCGATGAGAGAGAATCATTGATCAGCTGCCTCCTGAACACCCTCTACTGGGGATGTACCCGCAACTAAGGTACATGCCAGAATCAAATCTGGGACCTTTCAGTCCGCAGACCAACGCTCTATCCACTGAGCCAAACCGGTTTTGGCTGGGATCTTCTTTTTCATAGGCAACCCGGCAGGTGAGTAGTAAAAGCTATGCTAAAAATCCTCTTTATCGGAGTCACTATTGCTTCATGATCTTCTGAATTACAGCAGATTTCTATACCTGCTGTATTTAGTTCTACAAATTTCCAATATAATTACAGGTGGGAATTACTAAGACATCAGAGTCCTCTATAGCCTGAATCAGTTCTGCATGTCAAATAGTACAGATGGAAAAAGAAAAATATCTAAACTTTCAGGCAGTTTTACAATGCAGAGTGCATGATCCAATTGCAAAGAAGGCATACTACACGATAAGGAAATAGATTACCTTATTCTTAGTATTGAGTCTGTCATTGATTAATTGTGACCTTGGGCAAGATGTTTGGCATTGCAATGCCTCTTTTTTAAAAAAATACATTTTTTTTTTGTTGATTTCAGAGAAGAAGGGAGAGAAATATAGTAATATCAATGATGAGAGAGTCATTGATCGGCTACCTCCCGAATACCCCACACAGGTTATGAAGCTGATAGCCCAGCCATGTGCCCCAACGGAGAATCAAACCATGACTTCCTGGTTCATAGGTTCATTTTCAACATCTGGCCACACAGGCTGTGCCTCTATGATAAGCACTGGATGGATTAACTGATATCTAAGTTCCTTTCAGCTTTTACAAATCCATCCACTTGCCTTAGACTAACTGTTCTTTAAGATATTTTTGCAGAAGCTGG
This sequence comes from Vespertilio murinus, assembly GCA_963924515.1. Lineage (NCBI taxonomy): Eukaryota > Metazoa > Chordata > Mammalia > Chiroptera > Vespertilionidae > Vespertilio > Vespertilio murinus. The sequence continues at coordinate 54,264,895 of OZ004705.1, forward strand.
AAAAATTTGCTTTCCATTGCCTTCAAAAGTGTTCATTCTACCTTGATTCTAGTTAATTACTTGCAGACAACAACGGTATCTATTTGAAGCCTTAAGTTCAACAATTGCTATGAGCCACATCTGAAGTAAGCCAAATTAGGAACCTTCCAAATCCTGGCTGCAATAAGGATATCTAAAATCATTATGAAGCGTTATGTGGCCCATCTAATATATTCAGACAACTCATACTGAAGATTATTCCTCCTTGGTGTGTGTGTGTGTGTGTGTGTGTGTGTGTGTGTGTGTGTGTGTGAGAGAGAGAGAGAGAGAGAGAGAGAGAGAGTGAGAGAGAGAGAGAGAGTTAAAACTCTTTTTGTACATTTACCCAAGGTCAAATATATGAGCACCAATTCTCTGTTTCACCAATGAGACTGTCTCTCTGGGGCTAAAAACACCCTCTTCATGTCACTGTTTGCATGAAGGCACAGCAGATAAACCGAGATTTGCTGCATGAGTCTGCTTTCTCTTTTACTTGCTGCACCATCTTTCACTAATAAGGCCAGATTATCCCAGAACACCAAGTCTCCAACATTACTCATTTAAGAGATTGCCTAAATTAGACTTACAAGGACAAACAGAAAAATGAGTTCTCATGGAAGCATCTGTGCCTGTGTATTTGGGCCGATTATCAATGTATTTTTTTGTATTTGGACTTTATCATTTGATCTCTTTGCCAAAGATATACGTAAATCTTGCTAAAGTCAGCAAATAAGATATCTCATTACGTAGCTAAATATCACAGATTGGTTCCTGACACTTGAAAGCTGATGACAGTGCCATATAGGTTTTGACATCTGGAGTAACATGTTTCTTCTCTGATATGAATAAAATATCTCTCACCATGGCACTGCTATTTCCCCTGAAATATCTCAGTAATGAGATGCTTTGATATATAAAATAAGCATTATATATCTGATGTTAAAATATAGAATTTTAAATCAGGTTTCCAAATTCTTATCTGTGTCATACTGTACATAATGAAAAGTTTTTATTTTTGGTCAATTTATAAATGTCTAAAATCTGACACTTGAAATATTCAAAACAACCACTTTAATGGAGATTTTTTTGACAAATACAAATACATTCACACAGCAGAAAATCAGACTTTGAGCCAGTTTGTTGCCCGAAAGACATCATTTTGAAAACAAATGATGTGTTAAGTTCAGCTGCCATCACAGTGACAGTACAAGTAGCTAAGAGACAGAATGATTGCTAAGAGTTGCACTTTGCTTGTTAATGATTGAGAGGAAATTCATTGTGGTGCCATCAAGAAATGTAGGTTTTTAAGAAGTTTTATTTTCCTAAGAGATAGTTACATAAAACATAAATGTGCATTCATGACCTTCATTGTATTTAGTTTAATAGATAGAATAAAATGAAATAATTTAAATTTAACTTTATTCATAACTCTTTCAACTTGGGAAAAATCCTTTTCTGGAAATACAAAAGTCAAATATTTCTCAGCCACACAACTGAAGGCTTAAAACAGGCTTTCCTGGTCACTTGCTGTTTTGTTCTCTACCCAACTGGAGGTGAAGTGTCTTGGGAGGAAATAGGATGTCAAAAACATGCCAAGTTTGGGGACCTTCAGACAGAGTGGTTTTCCCTGGCTTTTTCTCAACATGGGTTCAATGTATAAGAGTTAGCAGGTTTATATATTACCCTTTCTTATTTTTAGCCCATAGGCTTGAGATAAAATGACTTTCAAATTTCTTCCTTGCTATTGTTATATTAAAATGAAATATTTTTAATTATACTCAGGATATTTTGTCTCAGTATTTTATTCTATGTAATTAAAACCCTTCACACACACACACACACACACACACACACACACACACACACACAGAGAGAATGAGCCAAGTGAAGGAAAAGTGGTGTTCAGTCATCTTATAGGGCCATAGTTTGGAGATTAAACTACCCTTCAGGTAATATAGCTTAACTTTGTAGCCATTTAAAATCCAGGAGATGCCAAGAGGTGTGTGTGTGTGTGTGTGTGTGTGTGTGTGTGTGTGTGTAATTATTTATAACATTTCACCATATATCACTAAGCATGATATAAATTTGAAATGAACTCTGTTGTCAGATAGGTAAGAGAAAACAGGAAAAGTTAGATAGTTCTTTTAATTTTCTATAAGAATACTCACTGTAATTACCATGATAAAGAATTTTTTTCAATTTACATTATGTCTAATACAGAATACCTGCCCTCTCTCACACACAATGTCTATTAGCACAGTAGAATGTTTATTAGGATTATCAATTCTATGGCTTTTGGTACTGCAGTATTCCCTGTTTTCCTCTATTGAGGCAACATTTTCTTATTCATAGAACTCAATTATTTTCACCAGCCACAAACTTTAAATGCTTAAAGTTCCACTGAATTTGCTCTATTAACCTGACAGGGCATTATGTTCAATGTCCTGAGAGATATTATGGGATGCAATTAATCCATCCGTGACTCAAGGACATATCCAGTCTATGTTTTGCGTGTTGGGTGTTTTTGGTTTTGGGTTTTTTTTTTTGTGTGTGTGTGTTGTTTTTGTTGTTGTTGTTAGCTGCAGTGCTGTAAGTGGGCTAAGTACATGTATTAAGCAATTTCAGTAAATATAAATTTTCAACATATATAGCATCTGGTATTTAGGCATAAACAGATGGCTCAAGTGCAGATGTTTTCAGATATTGGCTACTGTTCTAGTGTAGATCATAAATCATGGTTATATCCAAAAGCTCTTAAGCTAAGGAAGATGGATGTAAAGCTTTCTTACCAACAAGGAGGGCTTTAATCGTAAGAAAAAAATATACAGAGTAAATCTCCATTTACTTAACTAGCTAGTTTTCCGACACTGTTTTTTTTTATTACACTCAGAAGGGATATAAAGGACAAATTAGCAAATCAAATATATCCCTATAATTTATGATATACTCATAATAAACATAACTTACATTTTCTGACCTTTCTATGTGGCAGTCGCTTCTCTAAGTTATAGATATAGAGAGATATTACAGAGCTTACTGTTCTATAAAGAACAGACTGTGTAACATGACTTCCAAAAATGCTTGTTATAATTTGCATGTTTCATTACATGCCTATATGACTGTCCTTGTTTAAAAAAAACAACACAGAATAAAGGATGGATGGATAGCAGAGATGTTCTGACAGTAGTCAAACAGTAGCATAGAAATGTCTTAAAGTTTTATCAAGACCTTCAGTTTTACAAGTGACTTACACATAATTTGCATAATGTGACATAATTTTTCCATGTTCACACTATTCTGATGATCTGCAATGCTGTGATTTGGTCACATTGAATCTTTGACATTCATAAGGGATATTTAAAAAAAAAACTTGTGTCAATACAAATGCAAAGAGAGCTTCTACGACTTTTTCAGAAATCATGTTTGCTGGCTAAGTGCTATCACCCTCTCATATGAACTTACTATCCCTGCCACAGTAGAAAAGTTCAAGAAGGTTTCAATACAATGCATGTGCTGGATAGTAGCCTTAAGTCAAAAACCAGCTAAATAAACTCATCATTAACTCTATGAATGTATTACTAATTTCACAAACTTCGGAAGTACACAATTGGTGAAACCACAAATTTGTGGGGGTTGAGAAGAAGAATCTTAAGGTGGCATAGGTAAAAACTGGTGGCCTCTAGTCCAAAACAAGGTCACATGCATGTTTTCCTCGGATTTCTTAATAACTTAACAGCATTAATTTGGAGGTTTTGAATTTTTAAAAAAAATAGATTTCTGGTCTCTCATGGAAAATAAGATATCTGAACACATGAGTATATCTCTCCATAGCTGGAGATAAGTAAACACAAGAACTTCAGCAAAATAAATGCAAATAACCTACTGGGACAATACCCTGTATTCTGTTAGTTCTTCAATCAAAGTTGTCAAAAAGACAAGATGTAACAAATGTTGGCAAGGATATTAAAAAAAGAGGAACTCTTGTACACTACTGGTGGGAAATTAAATGGTGCAGCCACTATGGAAAACTGTATGTAATTTCCTCAAAAAATTAAAAATAGAACTACCATTTGACCTAGCAATTCCACTTCTGGGTATTTGTCCAAAGAAAATGAAATCATGTTCTCAGAAAAGACATCTGTACTCCCATGTTTATTGCAGCCTTATTTACAAAAACCAATATATAAAACAACTTAAGTATATCTATGAATGAATAGAGAAGATGGTGTATATTATTTATAAATGAATATTATTCTAAAGGAGAGAGTCATGACTTTTGCAACAACATGAATGGACCTTGTGGGCATTATAATATGTGAAATAAGTCACACAGAAGAAGACAAATACTGCACAATCTCACATATATGTGGAATCTAAAAAAAACTATACTCATAGAAACAGAGACTAGAATTGTAGTTGCCAGGGGATGTCAGGTGGGGAAAATGGGGAAATGTTGGTCAAAGGATACAAACTCCTAGCTGTTAAGATGAGTAAGGTCTGTATATCTAATGTACACAAATGTTTGACTGAAGCAGTCTTTGGATTCCTATCAATAGACTAAAGGCCCAGTGCACTGTTGGGGGTGAAGAGTGGGGGAGGGGAAAAGGGTGTCCCTTAGCCCAGCCTGCACCCAGATATGAAATGACTCATTGTGATTTTGATTTGCATTTCCCCGATGATTAGTGGTGTTCAGCATCTTTTCATGTACCTATTGGCCATTTTTATGTCTTCTTTGGGAAAATGTCTATTCAGGTCTTTTGCCCATTTTTAATAGATTTTCATTTTGCTATTGACTTGTATATTATTAAACCTTTATAAGATATATGGTTTACAAATATATTCTCCCATCCAGTAGGTTGCCTTTTCATCTTGCTAACTCTTCTTGTTGACAGAAGCTTTATAGTTTGATGGAGTTTTATTTATTTATTTTTGCTTTGTTGCATGTGCTTTTGGTGTCAAAGACCAAAAAAGTATTGCCAAGGATAATGCCAAGGAGCTTTTCTCCTGCCCTCCCCCAACCCCATTAGGAGTTTTAAGGTTTCAGGTCTCACATTTAAGTTTTTCAACCATTTTGTGTTAAAATTTGTGAGTATTGTAAGATGGAGGTCCAATTTCATTCTATATGTGATTATCCAGTTTTCTAAACAGCATTTATTGAAAAGACTAACCTTTCCCCATTGAATATCCATGGCTCTCTCTTTAAATATCAATGAATTCTATATGTTTGTGTTTAAGTTGATCCCTTTATTATACTACTCATATTTTAATTTTTCAAGAGCCACCATATGGTTAGTGGCTATCATACAGGAGGTCACAGATGCAGATTATTTCCGTCACTGCAGAAAGTTCTATCAAATAGTATGATTTTGACATAATCATATTAACACAATACTAATAATAATGTTTTAACTATTCAACAGTTTTTATGGTGAACAACACATGAGTCTATAAAAATGTAAATCATTCTCTCCACTTACCTGGGAAAAATGTTCCTTATTTTTTTAATTAAAAACAAATAGAAAAGCAGAAACTCAGGGCCTTCTTTCAGTCTGGGCAGCAAGTTCACTAAGCACTCAATAACCTGGGAGTGATAACACTAGCAGATGGAATTACACTGCTGTCCTATCTGTCTAAAAAGCTCTTTGGTAATGGCATTGTTTAACTTATAGGGTGTAGCCTAAGTTCCATCTTCCCCCATCTAAATCTGAACTCCATATGGTGAATTATACACAATATAAAGTTATTTTCACCTATGTCTAACAAAATTTTACTAGCATTTTATGTTTAACTAGAGGCAAAATTTGTGCATGGGAGAGGGGTCCCTTAGCCTGGCCTGCACCCTCTCTAATTTGGGATCCCTGCGGGATCAGACCTAAACTGGCAGTCAGACATCCCTCTTGCAATCCAGGACCGCTGTTTTTTAACTGCTCTCCTGCCTGCCTGGCTGATCACCTCTAACAACTCTGCCTGTCTGCCTGATGTTCCTAATTGCTCCCCTGCTTGTCTGATTGCCCCATACCCGCCTCTGCCTGCAGCCTGATCACCCCTAACTGTTTTCCCCGGCCAGCCTGATTGACCCTAACTGCCTCTGCCTTGGCCCCTGCCACCATGGCTTTCTCTGGAAGGATGTCCGGGAAGACGTCCAGAAGACATCCGGTCTATCTGGTCTAATGAGTGTATTACCATTATGGATGTTATGTTTCATTGGTTGCCTGTGTTTTACCTGCCAGTATTCTCAGAAAATGATTTTCTAAGATTGTTCAAAAGAAAGAATTTTATAATGAATTCATAATTATCTATTATTGAATTACAATGCCCTAGAATTTGTGAAAAGTATTATTTCCAAATGATACTATATTTGTTTCTTCCTTCAGGTTACTGTAACACAGACCACAGAGTGGGTAACTTAAACAATATAAATTTATTGTATCACAGTTCTGGAGTCTAGAATTCCAAAATCAAGATGCCATCAGAGTTTGTTCCTTCTGAGGGTTGTAAGGGAAGAATCTGTTCCAGACTTTTCTCTTTAGCTTATAAATGGTTACCTTATCCTTATGTATTTATTTTCACATAAGCATCTCTCTATTCATGTCTGTGTCAAAATTTCCTCTTCTTATAAGGACACTTGTTATACTGGACTAAAGGCTCCTATGATATTGTGAGTTATAAGAAGAGATTTATAGCTTGTCTTCATCCTATTTCTAGCACAAAGTTCCTAAAACCCTGTTCTACCCTAAGTGATGAGAGCAACAGCGGTCTTTCATTGTATTAATCAGGTGCTTTGGGAGATCATGTAAGGTTGGGGCTGGTTGCCCATAGACCCAACTACATGATTAGAGGATTGAAATTTTCAGTCTCACTCACCTATCTTCAATCTTTGGGAAGGAATGAGAAGCTAGAAATCGACTTCAATTGCCAATGGCCAAGGATTTAATAAATTATGGCTATGTAATAAAGCTTCCATAAAGCCCCAAAGAACAGGGTCAGAGAGCTTCTGGATTGATGAACATTTGTAGATTTGAGGAGAGTGGTGCACCCAGAGAAGGTATAAAAGCTTTGTATCGTTTTACCATGCCTTCCTTTATTAATTTGTTCCAGAGTTACACACTTTATAATAAACCAGTGATACAATAAGCAAAATGTTTCCCTAAGTTATATGAGCTGCTCTAGCAATGTATTTGAACCCAAGGAAGAAAGGCATTATGGGAACCTCTGATTTAAAACCTATTGGTCATAAGTACAGGTAACAACCTGGACTTGTAACTAGCATGTGAAGTCCAAGGAGCGGGTCATGGGAACCCTCTCTACTGTCCATCAGTCAGAAGCACAGGACACTATGTGAACTTCTGACCAGAGTTTTCAGTCTCTGGGTAGACAGTGTCAGAACTGCACTGAATTGTAGGATACCTGATGGTATGTGGGAAGAACCACCCCACCCCACCTCTGTTAGAATTGGATCCATGAACAACAAAGAGGACTATGTAATGACCTCTGTAAATATATTATCTCTAAAGAAGGCTACATTTGGAGGTACTAGGAATTAGGAACTCAACATATGATTTTTTTTTGTGGGGGGGGGATACAATTCAATTCATGACACCTACTCATGTGCATTACACCTTCAAATATTTCTCTCTTTCTCAACTTATTTGTGTGTGTATTATTACAATATACTATATGTATATACTATAGAAAATATTATGTAGTACACCATATATAATATATATATTCTATACTAGAGGCCCAATGCACAAAGATTCATGCAAGAATGGTTCTTCCTTCCCCTGGCTGGCAGCACCACCTTTGTTCTGGCCCGAACCACCTTTCCACCTTCCCATGTTGCCCAGAGGCCTGGAGCAGCTGGGGTGGTGCTGCCCCACCCCTGGCCACTCAGCGCCAGCATATGCAAATTAACCCGCCATCTTTGTTGGGTTAATTTGAATTATATTACTGTACTAAATAACCACACCATGTATATACATACATACAAAACACACACACACACACACACACACACACACACACACTATTTAAGCTATTTCAAGGAAGAATAAGTATAGAATGAAGTGAAACTGATATAATGTATATTTTTCACATATTCTCCTCCCTAACAATTGCAATTAAGAAACCATCAGCCTAGCAGAAACTTGTTTGGCTCAGTGGATAGAGCGTCGGTCTACAGACTGAATGGTCCCAGGTTCGATTCTGTTCAAGGGCATGTACATTGATTGAGGGAACATCCCTGGTAGAGGGTGTGCAGGAGGAAGCTGGTCGATGTTTCTCTCTCATCAATGTTTCTAGCTCTCTATCCCTCTCCCTTCCTCTCTGTGAAAAATCAATAAAATATATTTTTTTTAAAAGAAAGAAACCATCAGCCTGTCATACCTCAGATGTGGGGTGGGGGTGAGAAGAGATAAAATCAAAGAATTTATATACTTATATACATAACCCATGGACATGGGAACTATGGTAGTGAAGACCTGGGGGTTGGGTAGGGGCTGGATGGAGTGGGGGGTATTTGGGATGGGAGATATCTGTAACCCTACCAACAACAAAAAATACATTTAAAAAATACCCATAGGCCTGAAAAGTTGGTTTAAAATAATCTCTGAAAACTTACAAAATGCATTAGACCAGAAGGCAACATAAGTCTCTATAAGAGCATAATTCTGTTTAATCATTAGTTTTACTGGAGACAGACTTAGCAACAAAAATCTCCCACTTTCCATTCTTGTAATGACTCAGCATACTACCATTTATAATAAAGGAAAACTTCTTATGAATTCTATATATTATGCATGGTCGTACAAACAAAAAAGCAAAACATGTCTTCCTGTTTCCTTAAACTAAAATAAAAAATTCATTTCCGTCTGTACCCCAGAGAGGCAGAGTTTTCATTGTTTTTAATTCTAGGTCTTAACAGCACTTTTACTATGAATCAATGAATAAAATAGCAAAATACCATATTATCATTATATATTTCACAGGTAGGAATATCAATATTGGTGCAATGGAAAGGAAGAATGCTTGAAAACAAATGCAGAAAGGGAATACATATATGCAAAACCATATTGGATAGAACTGTATTTAAAATACTCTGCACATGTTATGAATATTCCTCTGCTATACAAAAAAATAATTATACTAGTTACTAAAGATCTGGAATATATAGTCAGAATCAAGAAGGCTGTTGTAATATTCTATAAATATTCCAGCCCGATAGGCCAGTTCTGGGAACTGTAGGAAAGGCAACACTTTATAGTAATGTCTACAGTGAGTTTGGCACTGTTTGCTTAAGAAGTGACCTATTAGTGGAGTGAGTTAAATAAAAGTGCAAACAACAGAGCACATAATCCATTTATAATCCTAAGGCCAGGGCTTCTATATGCTAATACTTCCAAGAAACTTGGCAGAGAATCAATAATTAAATAGGTCCCAAAGTATCTGAGTTATTATAGAAGACAGGTCTCAAGATCATAGAAGTATCTTTAGTATAGTTCCTACTACAGATAAATGCATCATATTAAGCAAAATAAGCTATATTCTGGTTGGAAATGAAACACCAAAGGAAACCCAGATTTTTTATGTTTTCAATACTTTTTACAAGTACGCAGATAGAAATAACTGGCAGAAAGTCTGTCAAATAAAATTACATGCACACAGCACTTCACCAGTTCCCAGAACTCCAAATCAAGCTTTTATGCCTTTCAAGACAGTTGTAATCTATAATAATAAAAGCATAACATATTAATCAGACCAGATATTCTTCCGGACGACCTTCTGGATGAAGCTGAGGCTGCAAGGGAAGTCCAGGTCCTGGGTGCCTGCCAGCGGCCGGAGGGAAGCCTTGGTCCCAGGTGCCAGAGGGAAACCAGTGTCAGCAGCCAGGGGAAGGAAGGCCTACTCTTGCATGAATTTTGTGCATTGGGCCTCTAGTCCTCCATAATCTATATATATAAAAAGCATCAGTGACCATTAAGACTGGTCAACTGGATAACTGGTCACTATGATGCACACTTACCACCAGAGGGCAGACTCTCAACACAGGAACTGGCACCTGGTGCTTGGTGTACTTCCACAGCCAACCTCCTGCAGTTGGTCAACCGCTTGTGTTCCCTCCACACAGCCAGCCTGCCCCAATCCACCCCCATCACCAGTCAGGCTGAGAAACCCCACCCATGCATGAATTTGTGCACTAGGCCTCTAGTAAAAGCATAATATCCTAAGTGTCTGACAGATCGGTCCACTGTCTGGTTGACTGCTCAACCAGTCACTATGACATGCACTGACCAGAAGGGTGCAGATGCTCTGACCAGTAGGTTAGCTTGCTACTGAGGTCTGGATAATTGGAACTAGGTGAGAGGGCCTGACATGCCCTGGAGACCTCCCGCAGGCCCTCCCAGGCTGGCCAGCCCCCATTTTGCCCCATCTGGGACTAGGGGAGACAGCCCTGATCACCCCAAATCACCAGCCAGGTCTCTAGTATTTTTTCATGGGACCTCTAGTATTAATAGAATCTTGCAACCTCAATATTATTTAAATGTGTAACCTGCTTTTTTTGTGCACACAGCATGACATGCTAAACATATTTTGCAGCATGCAATTTTGCAGGTGCAAGGCCACTGGGAATTTTTTCGAGCAAAACAGAAATCACAAAATCATGATAATACAAATGTTCTCAATTTAAAAATTACTCAATTTAGTCTTTTCTTTTTATTTTAAAGCGGTTTGTTGCTTCTAGAGAGCTTATACATGTCATGAACGCCATTTATAATCTTCATGATCCCATAATCTTCCTTCTTTTTTCTTGCAACAAAGATTCAAGGCTTGACCAAATTCTCTGATCAGGTTCTTCTGAGCTCTTCAGTAGCAAGGTCTCAAATTTTGGCCCCTATGTATTGTCCAATTTTAGCAAGAATCCTAAGGAGTTTAGCCAGAATTCCCCACTGAATACCTGATCACCCTTGACATTTAATCAGGTTCTTTATCTTTCACCTTCCCCCAGATGATATCTGATCACACTGACTGCCTTGGGCAAGAATCCTGTTGAATCTATGTAGACAGAATCCCCTCTTATCCTGATATTTCTACTTAACTAATTTTCTATTCACCGCATACCCCTACCACAGCCCAGATTCTTAATGATAAATTTCCTTTACCTTGCTGTATTCAGAGTTGAGCCCATTCTCTCTCCCCTATTACAAACCTCATTTCAGTGGTCCCTACACTTATCATGACGGTCCCTGTGAATAAAGGCTGCTTTACCATCTTTAACAAGCGTCATTAATAATTTTTTTCTTTAACACTTCCTTCTTTCCTTCCTTCCTTTCTCCCCCCAACTAGTCTTAATCCACTATTTCTTTCCTATCTTTTCTCTTTCTTTTTTTCACTTTCCTTCCTTGTCACTAAAAATGTCTATTAATTTTCCCAGGCTCTTTGTGATACTATGTGAAACATGTTTTTTGTTTGGGTGAAACATTTCTAAATTGATATAGTAGGCTTACCAGGTCATGGAACTACTGATAGAGAGGAAGTCATATTAGGGAGACCCATTGTACTAATATTATGGAGTCAGAACCTGATGAACATTATCAAAATATAAAAGATGATCCCCAAGTTATTCACTCAATATAATAAGACAACAAATGTGAAACTCCTGTTTATTTGTGTGCAATTTAGCCTAATTTCAAGGTTAACTGCTTCTTTAGAAAATGAAGATAAATACCCTTTTTCAAAATCTATAAATGTTCCCCTATGAAGTTATAATATCTTAGAAACTTAAAGAGGGAAAGGACATCAGGACTCATTTATTTAGGCAAAACTTTAGTCAAAAGAAGAAAAATCAATCATTTTATATAGTCATAAAGTAATTACTACTTGATGTATAAAAAGAATGGGTATAAATATGAAGCCATGTGATAACACAGAAGTAATATATCAGGGACAATGAAACAAAAACACTATGAAGCTCATTTCTAGCATAAGACACTATATTAATATTATCAAATACTAATAGAGTAAGTAAATATTAAAAAATTCAAAGGTAGAAGAGATGTCTACGAATAAATCCATCTAGAAAGCAAAGGTAGGGTTTGAGTTACAACTAAAGAATTTCTGAAATTTTGTTTGTAATCTATTTTAAAATATATTTTAAGTAATTAATGGTATTTTTACATTCTATTGTAAGCTACAAAATATAAAATTGCCTGCCCTCTCCCTCATTACTATCAGTATATTAACATGTGCTTAAAGGTAAAATTTATATATATATATATATATATATATATATATATATATCCTCTTTCTGCCACCTCACTCTTACCTGACACCTCTGTAAGTTTCTAAGTGATAAGAACACTTAGAAGCACATTTTGTTTTAAGGGGGTGACTCTGGTTGGGCTCCTCGATGGCTCCTGAATGGGGCTGGTCATCAGAAAGACCAAGCCATAATTAGAAGCTTAGAATCCCCAGTTTCCACCATCCCCACTTCTCAAAAGAAAGGAGAGGGACTGAAAATGGAGTAAATGATCAGTCATGCCTACTTGATGAAGCCTTCATAAAAACCCCAACAGGATGGGGTTCAGAGAGCTTCCACATTGGTGTGCATATCCACACACCCAGAAAGGATATATTGTATCATTTAGTCCCTCCTTCAAACCAAACAAACTAAAACAAAGATATTTGCCTTCAAAGGTCCATCACCTCTATCACTTTTCTCATCTCAGTCAAAGCAATCTAGAGTTCCTAAGCTTTGTCACATTTTTTTGGTGACAAAAGTGTCCTGTATTCATACAGAGTTTATTTATTATTATGCTTTAGGTTAGTTCAAGCTACATTATATAATATGATCATAAACCTTGGTGCTAGTAAAATATGATAAATTATTTTTATAGAATATACAAAAATTGTATTTCATTAAGAGAAACCCTCCAGCTATGATGCTATTTTTAAGGGTATTGTTTCTTTATATACCATAAAACACTGAATATAACTTTCTGTAAAATATTCTTTTTTTCATGATACTTTTAAGAATATAATTTATTCACTAGACAAAAATGTGCTTCCATATAACAGACTGGCTTGTTTTCTTTATGAACTGGACATTTATGGTTTCCTGTCATAAAAAACCCTATATTGGATAGGTATTAAGTATTTAATAAATAACTGATGAACATAATTGAATATATTATTTATCTGTTGAATATTCCATAGGAATCCCAAGTAATCACTCCACCTGAGTACTAATATAAAATCAAAGGGTCTCACAAAATATATTCAGGGACAGAGAGTTGGGGTTACAACTTGAAGTTCATGTTTACTGAATAGTGCATGATGCCACAACTTTCTTTTGCTCCACACTTTGATTTCCTTCAGTTCTGTGACTAGAGGCCCAATTTTCATCCCCAATATCTCAATCACTTTCATTTACCTCTCCATATTTCACCGTGAAGCCAAATTTAATAACTGAGCTTTAAAATCTGAAAGCTGGGGAAGGCCTTATCTTTAACAACACAATGTCATGACACTAAAAAATAGAAAAATCCCTTCAACTCAGAGACTAAGATTAAATTATATATTTACTTTAGGTTCTGGACATAGACAAAGTCAATGACTGTTTCAAATCATCTTTATTAGCCATGCTATAAAGATGCCATCCAGTACCTTGTATTCTTGGTGTGTTTATTGTTTTCTTTTCATACTGTGATCAGTGACAGTATGAAATTTTCTGCCATTTACTTGGTCATTTTACAGCCCTAGGAAATGACATAGAAAACTCAAGAATATTAGCAATGTATCCTTTAGATGTGGAGCTAATACAATACTCTTCATGATTTACTAATGAGATAAAGTCAATGGGAGAGTAATAACAAAACTGCACTTGGAGTATATTTCCTTAGCTCTCCTTTTTCCTTGGCTCATCATTTTATTACTGAATTAAATGGGAAAAATGAAATAGCCTTTGAGCCTGCATCAGCAATTCTATAGCTACTCAAAATGCCTATTGTCCTGCTATTATTTTATTTTAGATCATAACTTTTTTTTTTTTTTTTTTTTTTTTTTTTTTTTTAGTTTTTGGAATAAAGTTGAGGTTATCTCTGCCGTTGATCATTCAAAGTAACTCAATCTTCCTGGCAGAGAGAGAGTGCCCTAGAAATATAAGGGCCAAATTATAGGGCACACCGATAAGCAAGTTTACCAGGCCAGTCATAATGTAGTACTTTGAAAAGTACTGTGTCTTTTTAAAGAGTTTTTTTGGTTACATATCAGAGAAATGTACTGAAGCATACTAAACAAAAGTCATAGGAGTTATTAGATGGACCAAGTTACTGTCTGAAATGCAAGGCTAGGGATAAATCATTTATCAAGGTAGACTGAATTTAGAAGGAGAGTATTCAGAAATATCAGACGTACTTTCGCTATGTTTTTTTGCCTTTTTTTCTTTCTACACATTGTTTTTTTTCCACACACTGGCTTCTCTTGCTTCTTGGTAATTTTAGCAAAACTGCCATTTCACCATGCCTGAATTTATTTATCTTAGTGCCAAACATGCGCAGAAAACAACTGGCTGAGTCTGAATCCTGTTTTAAATGTCTCAATGTAACAGCTATCTGTTATGAATATATTTGCCTTTTCAAAATAATCTGCTTTAACTTATCTGAAGGCAACTTATTTTGAGTTTTTGCTTTATAATATTCAGCAATTCACTATTTTAATTACTGTAATTTTAAAACAGTAAAATAATTGTAAAGAAAATGTGACTGAAATATTCAAATAGGTTCTAGTTGATGAACAATATAATCAAATGGTGTGTATTTGACATACTATCAGTTCTCACTTGACATCACCAATAGGTTCTTGATAACTTTGACTTTAAGAGAAACTTCAGCAAATCTAATTTTATCAGAATTTAATTGACATAAACAAGTAAGATCGTTATTTTCCAACCCAATTATTCCTGTTCATGGTTGCATGTGGCTAAAGTCAATCTCAGCAGCTTCAGGGCACCATTCAGGGAACTAAACACAGACAGGATGTCTTTCAAACTTGGGGAGCACTCACCCCCCCCCCCTCTTACACTCACTCAGACTGGGACAACTTAGACATTCCAAGGCATCTAACATGCATGTTTTTGGGATGTGGGAGAAAACCCATGCCCACATGGGGAGAATGTAGAAACTCTGCACAGACCATGGACCTGGCACTGATTTTTTCCTTCCATGTTGAACAAAAGGTTATTATTCAAGAGTCTGCTGTAACCACATTTAATTTTTATTCATTTCTATTTTATATATATTTATAAATACTTATGTACCCAGAAAAAACTGCCACAAATGATACTGACCTTATATAAAAGCAGCCCCAACCCTCTTCTTCAGGGGATGTATTTCAAGAACCCCAGAATATGCTTGAAACAGCTCTTAATACCAAACCCTGTATATACTATGTTTTTTTTCCTATACATAGATACCTAAGATAAAGCTTAATTTATAAATTAGGTATAATAATAAATTAATACAATAACTAACAATCAAAGAGAGCAATTAAGTTATATAAGTGAGATATATATTTATATAAAAGTATCTATTGTACTGAACTCACACTTCTGGTAATGATGTGAGATGATACAAAGGCTGCGTGGTAAGATAAAGTGAGGTGGATGAGGTAGGCATTGTGATGTAGCTCTAGGATACTATAAAAATTACTTGATCTAATTTTTCAATGTCCTGTAGTTTTCAGAATACAGGTCTATTTACCTTCTTAGTTACATTTATTCCTAGGAATCTTAATTTTTTGGTGCAATGGTAAATGGGATTTTTTTTTTAGTTTCTCTTACTGTGAGTTCATTATTGATATATAAAAAAGCGATAGATTTCTGGGTCTTAATTTTATATCTTGCTAGTTTGCTAAGTCTAGTAGTTTTTTGGTTTTTATTTTTGATGGTTTACAACACCATGGATAGACCTGGAGAGCATTATGCCAAGTGAAATAAGCCAGTTGGATAAAGATAAATATCACATGATCTCACTCATTTGTGGAATATAATGAACAACATAAAACGATGAACAAAAGTAGATCCAGAGATGGAGAAGCATTGATCAGACTGTCAAACCTCAGAGGGAAGGTAGGGGAGGGTGGGGGTAAAGTGGAGAGATCAACCAAAGGACTTGTATGCATGCATATTAGCATAACCAATGGATATGAACACTGGGGCAGTGGGGGCTTGTCCTGGGGGGTGGCAGTGGCCGGGAAAGGGTTGATGGGGAAAAAGAAGGCATATGTAATATTTTAAACAATAACTAAAAAAAAAGAAAAGAAATGACTTGAACAAGTACTAAGATAAAATGACAATAGATAATTGAGTTGTCTAAGAAGTGACTAATTGACGGGTATTGTACAGAGCCTGGATATCCTGGAAAAGTGGTGATTCACTTCCCAGGCAGGATATAGAGCTGGAAGGCTCAAAAATTAATCATACTTCTCAAAATGGTGAGCAATTTACTCTTATGAATTGTTTATTTCTGAAATTTTCCATTTAATATTTTTTGACCACGGGTATTGAAACCATAGAAAGTGAAGCCACAGAAAAGGGGAGCTCCTGTATTAAAAATGGATTAAAAGTAACATTGAGTTTGTTTTGGTGAAAATATGAAAACATTTGCCTCTTCAGAAACATAATATTAAAATACAGTTAGTTAACATGACTTTTATTTGCTACATTGACTACTATTAACAAAAATGACATTTATCGTAAGAAATATATCCTAAGAATCTTGAAACACCAGTAAGAAAACTGTATGCATCGCTAAGTTCATAGCAGCACAATTTGCAACAGCTAAGATCTGGAAACAGCCCAAGTGCCCATCAGCAGATGAGTAGATAACAAAGCTGTGGTACATTTACACCATGGGATACTATGCAGCAGTAAAAAAGAGGGATCTCTTACCCCTTGAGACAGCATGGAGGGACCGGGAGAATATTACACTAATATTCTATACACAATCTAAGCAAGTGGTCAGCAAACTCGTTAATCAACAGAGCTGCAAACTGCAGCTTGTGAGCCGCATGTGGCTCGGGAGCCGCAGTTTGCCAATCGCTGCACTAAGCAAAATAAGCCATTCAGAGAAAGGCAAGTGTCACATGATCTCACTCAATTGTGGAAAATGAACACAATAAACTGATGAGCAAAACAGATGCAGCCACATAGGAGTATGGAATAGACTACTGAACCTTAGAGGAAGATGGGGGAAGGTGAGTGGATGGGAAGAGAACAACCAGAGAACTAGTATGCATACATGCATAACCTATGGCCACAGACAATAGGGTGGTGAAGGCCTGGGGCAGGGAGTGGAGGTGGGCTGGAAGAAGTCAATAAGGGGGGTAAAGAGGACATATGTAATACTTTCAACAATATAGACTAAAAATAAAAATATTTTTTATAAATTTAAAAAGACATATACATAAACCAATAGTTATAAATCTATGATAATGTATAAAGATGTAATTTGTGATAGCAACAATAGGAGATGTGTGTGATAAGACATGGATAAAGTTTAAATGCATATTTCTAAGTGAAAGAAGACAATCTAAAAAGGCTTCAGTGTAATTTCAAATGAATGATATCCTGCAAAACTATTGAGAGAGCCCTAACCAGTTTGGCTCAGTGGATAGAGCATCGGCCTGCCGACTGAAAGGTCTCAGGTTCGATTTTGATCAAAGGCATATACCTTGGTTTCAGTCACGTTCCCAGTAGGGGGTGTTCAGGAGGCAGCTGATTAATATTTCTCTCTCATTAATGTTTCTAACTCTCTCTTCCTCTCTGTAAAAAATCAATAACTATATTAAAAAAAAACACTATTGAGACAGTTAAGGATCAATGGTTGGTAGGTCTTGGGGAGAAAGGAGGGATAAATGGGGCATTTATTTGCAGTGCAATCATTTGGCATAATACTATGATAGTGGATACATGTTGTTATACATTTGTCAAAACTCACAGATTGCATAACACAAAGAGAGAACTCTAATGTAAACTAATGTATACAGTGTCCCAAAACATGTATCCACACTTTAACAGCTGATAGCTCAATTTTGAAATGAAGTGTATTTTAATAAACATTGCCTTTATAATTATTCAAAGTGTGGACACATGTTTTGGGACACCCTGCATTTGGGTGATAGTGATGTGGTAATGTAGGCTGATCTATTAGAAGAAGTGTACTGCTTTGGTGGGGACATTCATGGTGGGAGAGATGATGCATATGTGGGGGCGAAGATATTATGGAAATTCTCTGTACCTTCTGCCCGATTGTGCTGCGAACTCAAAACTTCTTTAAAATACAAACTTTATTTTTAAATATACGACTAAATCCAAGACAGTGAAGTTGAACTAAAACCATAGAGACAAATAACTTTCATGTTCTATTTTGAGTTTTTGGTCACTTTTTTTTGGGGGGGGTGGTGGGGGGTGATAGCAGGAAGTAGTGAGGGACTTCCTGCAGACTAAGCGTGGAAGAGGGGGAGAACCCAGCAGAGCAAATGAAGACCTCACTTGCAAACAAATGATGGCTTATGCCCAGCTCAGGGTGACAGAGCAAAAGAGTTATAAAGCACCTTTCTTAGTTTCAACTCTGAAAGCCAAACACAGAAACCCCATTGTGAGAAAAATAAAACAATCTGGTCTCACTCATGTAAGCCTTCTTTCTGTAAAACCAGCACCAGGTTGAAATTAGAAGGACACTAGGTTGGGAGATTTTGAGAACATAGCCCTTCTTCCACAGCAAGACAAAAGGCGTTGTCTCTGCTGAGCTCACCTTGGGAGCAGCATACTCTCAATGAGCACCTCTGTGACATGTACCCTGTCCTTGTATTTGAGGAATCAAACCATTTATAAGAGGCTAACAAGCAAGTGATAAATTATTTTGTCACACATCATGTCAGGGTGGTGGGATTGGGAGATAGAGCCTTTGGCATTTACCAGTGATTCCTTTGCCAGCTACATGTGCCTACTGGGTCACTACAACAGCAGTAGGCTTAAGAAAATGCAGAAATACGTAATTAAGGAAAAAGCTGACAGTCATCTTTCTGTTAGATTTACACAGCTGGTACTTGCAGCAGCCGTGGACCTTTTGCATCCATCTGAAGTTGATTTCAATCAACATTGATTGCCCAGCCTGGGCCATTAAGTGCATAAGCTGATTTCAAAGAAATGAAAGATGATGGATGTAGAAATCAGCGTAAAGAAGCTAGAGAACAACAGGAAGAAATCAAGGGTCCTAAAATAAATAAAACCATTCACAAACTGTTTGCTAATTAGCTTATTTTTTTTAAGTTCAGCAGTTTTGTTGATGGTTCTTTTCTTCTTTACAGTCTGAATCTAGAGATTACGAAATACTGTGCATCCTAAGAACTTTATAACGGTTAATAAATTCATCTTTGTAGCATTCCTCAAGTTAATGAAAATTCCACACACACAGGGAAGTAAAAGAGTGAGTACAGGGAAGATGGAGTATCACAAGCTCACAGAGGGGCTCTTAGATATTTGAGGTCGTCAATGAAAAAAAACTGTTTCTTTAGCACAATCCTTTCTTTTCCTCATTATCTGAAGTCTGAGAGTCATTTTAAAAGTCAATTTTCCTTCCTCCTTATACACGTACTCTTTTCTACAAACAATAACGTGCAACTGTCTGGATATCTCTGAAACTCATCACCCTTTTATTAACAATCAATAACAGCAAAAATGGAAAATGGAAGGCACGAGGCGTTTAGGACTTAAGTGAGTGTACTATGACTGTGATTTTCAACTGTTGTATCACAAGAACCTTTAAAACATGTGTCTCCTACTGGGTATGTTTCTGCAACCAAGATACATGCTCCTGACCAAAATCGAACCTGGGACCTTTGAATCCGCAGGCCGACACTCTATCCACTGAGCCAAACCAGAAAGTGAAGTTTGTGCCCTAGCTGGTTTGGCTCAGTGGATAGAGCGTCAACCTGTGGACTGAAAAATCCCAGGTTCGATTCTGGTCAAGGGCATGTAACTTGGTTGTGAACACATCCCCAATAGGTGGTGTGCCGGAGGCAGCTGATGGATATTTCTCTCTCATTGATGTTTCTAACTATCTCTCTCCCTTCCTCTCTGTAAAAAAGCAATAAAATATATTTTAAAGAAATGAAAATGAAGTTTTGTGAGAGTGGTACCTGGAAAACCGCAAGTTCCACTTAGTGGGGAAAAAAAGAAATGAACAGCATAGGGAAAATGTGGAAGTAATGGTATAAAGATCTTAAAATTATGCCTAGGATTAGCTACACACACACACACACACACACACACACACACACACACACACACACAAATATATATTTAACTGGGGCCCAGTGCATGAATCGTGTAGCTTGAAAGGAGCTGTGGGCCATGAGGCTATGGTGCGCACAGGGGTGGGTCTCAGTCTATCCTCTGGGCCCCCACCCAGCCCCTCCCGCTGTGGCCCCTGGTCCCCTGTCTGCCAGCAGCCCCACTCCTGCCACTCCCACCTGCTGATGAAGGTGGCCCTGCTCACACCTGCTGATGGCACAAAGCAATTGTGGAGGTGCAGTGGCTCCAGCACCAGCAGCGAGTGGGAGTGGGGTTGGCACAGGCAAGAGATGCAAGTGCCAAGTGGAACTGTGGTGCTCGGGAGCAAAGAATTTTCAGTAACCACCAGAGACTGGCCAGTGCCTTGCCTTGATCTGGTGCCTCCATTCACCTGCTCCACTGCCCTGCTGCCATTGCCACCTGCCATATTCTGCATGCCACCTGGTGGTCAGCACACGTAATAGTGGCAGATTGTTTGGTTGTTTCACCATTTGGTCCATTTGCATATTAGGGTTTTATAAATATAGATTATATATTTAATGTATTTTATATATAATTAGCATATAATTAATATATGCTTTTATTTATATTTATATATAACTAGAAGCCAGATGGATAAAGATTCGTGCAAGAATGGGCCTTCCTTCCTCTTGTTGCCAGCACTGCCTTTGAGCCAGCTAGAGCACCTTTCCACCTTTCCAGCTTCCCCCACTGCCCAGAGGCTCAGATTGGCTGAAGCCAGGCATCCTGCCTGCATCATCACCATGGTGACAATGCAGGTGTCCTGCCTCTGGCTCCTGGGCGCCTGTGTATGCAAATTAATTCACCATCTTTGTTGGGTTAATTTGCATACACACTTCTGATTGGCTGGTGGGCATTGCGAAGGTACAGTCAATTAGCATCTTTCTCTTTTATTAGTGTAGACTAGAGGCCTGGTGAATGAAATTCATGCACAGGTATGGTCCCTAGGCCTGGCCTGAGGTCAGGGCCATTTTCCCTGCTCCCAGCAGCCTGCCTCACTTCCCACCACCACCTACCCCAGTTCCCTGTTACCCATCAGGCGATCGTAGCCTGCAGGCTGGGGAAAGGGACCAAAAAGGTTGGCCAGCAGCTGCTGCATTGAGCATCTGCCCCCAGTGGTCAGTACAAGCCATAGCAACCAATATTTCTACTGTTAGGTTGATTTGCATATTACCCTTTTGTTATATAAGATAATTATAAAATGCATTACATATTTTTATAAGAATTAAAGGGATTAAAATTTTTAGTCTGTGATGGAGTTTTTAGCAGGTATTTTGAAATGTATAAGATCATGATACATTTTAGCTGAAAGAAACTCTAAAGGATTTATTTATCCTAATTTTCCAGGGAAGGACACATGAGTATGCCAAATAAAGTTAAGTAATGTTTTTTAAGGTTAGAGATAGGTTAAGAGTCAATGATTATTTTATTGCCATGTGCCCTCTATATGATAGCAGTGTTAACTACTCATTTACTAGTGCTTCATGCTTTTGACATTTTTCTGTTTTTGTGCTTGCCTCATCATCAAGTGCATGGCCCTCCTGTGGTACCTAGTTATCCTTCAATATTTAGTTCATGTATCACCCGGGAAAGCTATTCTGAGCCTCATGCCTCTGTTTGAATGGAAGATTCCATTCCATTTCTTCTTTTGACAAGAGATGTGTATCTATCTATTTGTCGTCTGCCAACTATCTATAGCTGCCTTTTTCCTTTCCTATTTTTCCTAACCAAATTGAATTCTGTGAGAAATGGAACTATATCATCCACTTTTCATCCTCAGTGCCTCTTTCATTGGCTAATTCATAGTAGGTGATTAGTAAATATTTGTTGCAAAAACAATTGAATGAATACCTGCTAGAACTCTCATTTTATACACTGTATTTTCCTCCCTGTTATTTCTTTTAAATGACAAAGAAATTTCCTCTTCTATAAATAATGGAGTTTAAAGTAGATTCTGCCATTTTCTTTCTATATTCTACATTTTAAATATTATAATAAATACTGTTTTTCATATTCGGTTCAATAATCTTTCTCTTCACCATCTGTTATTGATTTAATTTTATAACTACATGTCACTCTTTCTGTTTCACAGCTATTGTAGTGCTTCAATTTTCATGCCCACTAAGGTCTTCAAAAAAGGGACAGATCTATTTATAAGAATGTATTACACTTTTCAATTGCAATACTCCCTTCCTTTATTGAAATAGTCAAATAGCCTCCAAGCCTGTATTTTGACAGCTTCAATTCTGTAGAATATCCCTGGCTTCAGCCATTATTTCTTTAGAAGCTTCTGTTAATTCAAACCACATCAAAAGGATTAGGTATTTTAGGTTATTTCAGCTATTTTGCAATGAATAAAAAACATGTTCGTCAAAGTAAATGGACATTGTCAGAGGCATAATGGAGCAATAGAAGGCTATGCAGAAAAAACACACAGGACTAAATAAACTCTCATAGGGAAAGAAATATTTTATAAAAGTTTGTCCTACTCACAAGTAGGAAAGAAGATGCAGATATTGTATCCCTGTGACAGATATTTTAACTTTTTAATATCTCAACTGCTTTATACAATCAATTTCATTGGACTATTCTACATTTATTTCTGATATCTGAATAACATTCAACATTTTTGTTGTTGGAATATGCTATAACTGTACTTAAATACTGAGAAACACCTATTGTATGGATATAGGATTCTTCCATGCTCATTATAATGTATTCTAATTTATGAAATGTTTGCCTATTTCACATTAGATTTATGATTTTTCATTCATTCAGAGACATGATTAAATTTTTACTCATCCATTATTTCTTAAGAAAATATGTTTGTTAAGTATCTACAATTATATACCTGTTTTGGATTCAAATAAGTAAAATATACAGTGTGTCTGAATGTCTCTTTAGTCTTTCACATAAGTACATTTTCCTCTGAAGTTAGGTAACATCTAGAGAATTCCTCTCAATTCCAAATTCAAAGAACCAAGTTGAACTAATTGAAATAAAATTGTTAAGTATTAGTCAGAACAGACTCAGTTACATAGGAATTATAGGATCAGAATTGCTAAGAGTGTGTCTTGAAATCAGAATTTTAACAAGTGTCACAGGAAAAATGTAATGCATACAAATTTGAACTATTGAGGGCCACTGATGAAGAGGGTGGGCCAAGTAGACAACATAATGACAACAGAGGCCCTAACAAGCAGTAGGTGTGGAAAATTCTTGAAGTAAAGAGAAAGTCAAAATGGATATATAACTAAATCAGCAAAAAAAGAAAATAATTATTATAAATGCAAAACTCTGATTTATCCAGTGGCTTTTAAAATACCTTCTTCTCCCTAGCCAGTTTAGCTCAGTGGATAGAGCATTGACCTGCAGACCAGAAAGTCCTTGGTTTAATTCCAGTCAAGGGCAGGTACCTCAGTTGCAGGACCCTCTCTGGCCCAGGCATTGGACAGAGCTTTTGCAGGAAGCAACTAATCAATGTGTTTATGTCACATTGATATTTCTCTCTGTCTTTCCCTCTCTCTAAAAATCAATGGAAAAATATCCTCAGGTGAAGACTAAAAAAAAAATAATAAAATTAAAAATAAATAAATTACCTTCTATGGTGAAAGCCAACTAAGGTGAAGGTAGCATTAGATAGCAAGTAGTCTTATTCCAGAGCTATATATTTAAATAGTTTTCTTCACAAGTCTTTTAAGAAGCTTGGCCAGAGCACAGAGGAAAAAGAAATATATGAAGGGTAATTGAAGGTAAAAAAAAACACACAAAAAACACAAAACAAAACAAAAACTAAAAGGTAACCTGAGGTGTGTAAGGGTGGCATCTGATAGATGGGGAGAAAAATCTGAGCATTATAAATAAAAAGATCTATTTCTATTTCTATCTGTCTCATCATATACTAGAGGCCCAGTGCATGAAATTCGTACACAGGAGGGGGAGGGTCCCCTCAGCCCAGCCTGCACAAGGCCCAATCACTCACAATCCTGGACCACTGGCTCCTAATCACTCACCTGTCTACCTGTCTGGTTGCTCCTAATGCCCCCCCCCCCCCCCGCTGGCCTGATCACCACCAACTGCCCTCTTCCTGCCGGCCTGGTTGCTTCTAACTGCTCCCACCCTGCTGGCCTGGTCATGCCTTACTGCCCCCCCCATGGGCCTAGTGACCCCCAACCATCGCCCTCTGCCAGCCTGGTCACCCCCAACTCTCCTCCACCAGCCTGCTTGTTCAGTCATTTGGTTGACCCTAACTAACTCACCACTGGCCTGATCATGGCAGCTATCTTTTGAGGGTGTGGGGGTTAATTTGCATATTACCTCTTTATTATATAGGATAGGGTGGGGGAAAGTTGGTTTATAGCTGTGAGTATGCAAAACACAGAGTTTATATTCATATTATTTTATTAATTATTGTATTAATATTTATTGTAGTATTGTATTATAATACACGAAAAAGTGAAAACTGCTTTTGCACCACCCTGTATATGAAGTGGCAAAAACAAATAGTTAAAGAAGTGAGAAATAGTTGATTTTTAGATTCACTTGTTGATAGATATGTATTTGTTGTCATTTTGTTGCTTATAATTTTTATCTTCAGCTTTTTCTTCTTCCTCTTAGCATTTCATATAATACTGGTTTGTTAGTGATGAATTCCTTTAGATTTTTCTTATCTGTGGAGCTCTTTATCTGCCCTTTAATCCTAATTTATAGCTTTGCTGGGTAGAGTAATCTTGGTTGTACGTTCTTGCTATTCATCACTTTGAATATTTCTTGCTACTCCCTTCTGACCTACATAGTTTCTGTTGAGAAACTGTATTTCTCTTGCTGCTTTTAAGATTCATTCTTTGTCTTTTGTCCTTGGCATTTTAATTATGATATGTCTTGGTGTGGTCCTATTTGGATTCCTTTTGTTTGGGATTCTCTGCCCTTCCTAAACTTGTAAGTCTATTTCTTTCCCCAGGTGGGGGAAATTTTCTGTCATTTTTTTCTTCAAATAGGTTTTCGGTATCTTGCTCTCTCTCTTCTTCTGTCACCTCCATAATTCGGATGTTGGTATGCTTGAAGTTGTCCCAGAGGCTCCTTATACTGACTTCATATTTTTGGGTTCTTTTTGCTTTTCCGGTTGGGTGTTTTTTGCTTCTTCATATTTCAAATCTTTGACTTGATTCTTGATTCTTTCCTCTAGTCTGCTGTTGTATCTGTATATATTCTTTATTTCAGTCAGTGTATGCTTAATTTCTAATTGGTCCTTTTTCATATCCTTGAGGGTCTCACTAAATTTCCCATAGGTTTCTAGAAGATTCTTGAAAAACCTTATGACCGTAGTTTTGAACTCTATATCCAGTAGTTTGCTTTCATCCATTTCTTTCATTTGTGACCTGTTTCTTTGTCCATGATTTTTGATTGCTTTCCTGTGTTGATAGAGTGGCCTTGTGTGCTAGGTGTCCTATAGGGCCCAGTGGCTCAGCCTCCCCAATTACCTAAGGTGGACATTCTTGGTGCACCCCTTTGTGGGCTGTGTGCATAGTCTTATAGTTAAACCTTGATTGCTGTTGGTATCACTGGGAGGAATTGACCTCCAGGCCAATTGGC
The DNA here is from genome assembly GCA_963924515.1 of Vespertilio murinus. Lineage (NCBI taxonomy): Eukaryota > Metazoa > Chordata > Mammalia > Chiroptera > Vespertilionidae > Vespertilio > Vespertilio murinus. The sequence goes on from OZ004705.1 coordinate 54,290,876, forward strand.
TGTGAGGACCCGCTGTGTCTACAATGGGAGAACTGTTGTGTTGGAGATACCCTTATGGGGCAGGACTTGTTTCGGTGGGCTTTGGTGGTCACTGAGTCTGCCCCTTGAGTGTGTCTTTTATGGATGTGAAGAGTCATAATCTGATATGGTCTCCCGCTGACCACTGGGATCACTGGCTCTTGAATCTCTAAGGGGGTGCAAAGTCAGTCACTGCCAGAGGCCACCCAGTAGGATCTACAGAGAGATCTGAAGACTTCTCCTCTTTGTAAAAGCCGCTGTGCACAGTTTGGGTGGAGTTGTAAATTGGGTGGGGTAGAGTCTCAGGGAATGCCCGGGGCAGAGCAAATAGCAATGGCTGTAGTCAGCCCTTCCCCAGAGAGGTCTCTGGTCGCTGTGTCCCATGGCCCTGTGCAGGAACAATGATCACTGCAAGCACCCCTGAGAGAAAGCCATTCTCATGTTTAGGCCCGATGCCAGAGAGTCCAGTTTTTCCCCTGTATGAGTCTGGGTCCCAAGAGTCTTGCCCCAAACTGGAGTTGAGAGCAATTGGGAGCTTGTATCTCCTGACTTATTGGAAAAACAACAACAACAGCATACCCAATTGCCAGCCTGTTTCATGTGTGCCTCCATACCTCTGCATCTCCGCACCTCTTACCAGTCTCAATGCACTTTTATCTTTCCTTCTAGTTGTAGCACTTCCACTCAACCAGCCTTCCCATAGTTTGGATGATATCCATTTTGTCTTTTAGTTGTAGTTTTGATGAGGTGGTGCAAGCAGCAAGTACAGGTGTTTACCTATGCTGCCATCTTGGTTCCTCCCCCCTCTACCATACTAAATTCTAATGCAAAATCTTGTCAGATTCATCTTGTGTTTATTGGATCTTCATTATATCTGAATTTCTACTCAAAAGGTAGAAGTAGGTGTAACAGCAGTACTAAGAGGGTTCTCTCACAGCAGATGGCTGGCTATATAATAAAAAAGTATTAAATACTGCTTTCTGGGTATCCTGTCAAGATAATTTTTTTTCTTTCATGGTAGAATGTACTCTTCTTACATTGTTAAATTGTTAAATATTTTCAGTTAAAATAATGGATTAGGACAATCATGTTAGTATAGTAATACAACGATTCTGCTAATGTTGGCCAAAAAACTACACAAAAACAAACAAACAAAAAAATACCTACTCTTTTGTAGATACTTATTAACTTTTCAATTTGGTCAACAATTAATCAAGGTCAGGATAACCAAGACAAATTAGATATTACCACTCAATATAGCTCTCCAAAACTTTTTCTAGGTGGTAATGAATTAGTATTCATCTTTGGGTAATGCAGCATTAATAAATTGCTTGATGGACACCAAAATAAATTAATGTGCTTAAAGATAAACATATTACTATAGTAAACTATATGTACACATAGGTGGTAACATATTATTACCTCCTCAAGCTTTTCTTATAAATGTACCTTAAGAAACAAATAACTGATAATGTATTTAATTTTATTAATTGTGTGATCCCATGTTCTTATGAATAATATTAGCTATAATTTCTTTTCATTATCTGGGTACACTTAAGCAAATTAGGACTAATGCAAAGTAACTTCATTAGAACAGACTGAATTTATTAGAATTTAAACAATGATCATGTTGATTCATTTTAAGTTTGGAAAGTTATTCAAAAATAAAATCCCATATCCAATATCATTTATATTTAGGTTATCTTACTTGAAACTACAAAATAGTACATCTAACATTCCCTATGTTGACTACCTTTTAAAAATATTCATAGCTAACAAATGTAAGTTTTAAGATTCAACATTATCTAAAGTGAGAAAATATACATGAAAACTTCACTTTTAATCTTGAGGAAAAAGGATAACTAGGTGGTTATGAACTAGCATCTCCCATTAAATTAATGATTTTTACCTATTTCTTGTGGCTGTGGAATGCAGATCATTAAGCTTCAAGCTCTTTTATATTCATTACAGTAGCACCTTGCAAATTTGTGTGGTATTTTTCTTTATAATTCTATTATAAATCATTTGACAGGTGAGGAGGTTTAATCTATTTTCCTAAAGATAAAAATCTCTACAAGTCAGTGGTCCAATATAATCATCAAAATACTGTTTCAAAACACAGAGAATTTACATGGAAATAGGTAATGTCTCGGTCAGTTGGGGCTGCCATAACAAAAGCCGTAGACTGAGTGGGTGAAACAACAGACACTTATTTTCTCACAGTTCCGAAGGCTGGAAGTCTGAGATCAGGGTGCCAGCATGGTTAGGTGCTGATGAGATTTCTGTTCCTGCCTTACAAGTGGCTGCCTTCTCATAGCTTGTTCCCATAAACTCCCTCTGTACGTGTGCAGAGGAGACAGGAACTCAGCAAACTATCTGATGTTTCTTCTTATAAGAACGCCTATTGTATCAGATGAGAGTTCTACCCTTGGGACCTCATTTACTAGTCACCTTAATCACCTCTGTAAAAGCCCCATCTCTCATATCGTCACACAGGGAAGAGGGGAGTTACATGTCAATTTTGCAGACACAGTTTGATCCATGGAGAGTACTAAACTAGCATGCATCTGCCCCAGCCTGAAGGCCCCAGGACAGCCAAGGTGGGTGCCAGCTGGGGCCCCCTGATTGCCCCAGAGGGAGGTGACTGTCAGTGGTGGTGGGGGGCAGGGCTGGCCAGCAAACGGATGGTGCCAGGCAGGCCAAGGCAGGTGCCAAGGAGGGGGCCCTCGATCTCCCTGCTGGTAACTCCACAGATCGGCCCTGATCTCCAGCCAGGCCTAGGAACCCTACCCGTGCAAGAAGTTCATGCATCAGGCCTCTAATTGCTTCATAAGAACTCAGGACCTTCATCTTTACTGATGTTCAATTTCACAATTAAACTTCAGGGTTTTCCAAAGCAGTGACATATTTATGTATTTATGTAGTTCTTAATGATTCAATAACATGTGTGAAATCACTTTTATTAAGTTCCTATCTTCTCATCCCCATAAAACCAGAGTATTTTGCTACTGAATTTTTCATAGCCAGTAATATTTAGGGTTATAGAAAAAATGACTGTAGTATAGTGAACAAATTAAACCAACATATTTGATAGAAAAAGAATAAACAGGGATAAATAGGGTTCATGCATATCTTATGGTCTCTTGAGAACAAATGATTAATTAGCATCATTAAAAAATAGCTACAGTATGTATTAAGTTCTTGAGTTGTACACTTTTCTGTAAGTAGGGTAAGCTTTAGTAAAACATTGAGTTATAAAACTTTATTTTAAAAATATATATAGACCAAATTATCTAATATTTATCAATTCTTTTTTACTTGTTTTTTTCTGAGTTAAATGTGCAATAAATGAAATACCTATATTTATCTATCTATATTTAGTTACATAGATATAAATAGAAAGAAAAATATAGGACTCAAAGGATTTTATTTAGCTCAAATTTTTAATTCCTTCACTTCTAACTAAATGCTCATATGTAAATGCATATGTAAGTCCATTAGGTTCACAAATGTCTTTGCTTCTTTGGGGTTAGTGTGATATTTTTGTTTAATGTTTCTATTTCACATATCAATAGTTATATAATAAAACCATTAAAATTAGTGGCTCAAGATAACAGTAATTTGTTATTCCTCATCTTTCTGAGGATTAGTTGGGTGATTCCTCCTCTGTCTTCCCTACAGGTATTAGAGGGTCAGCTGTGCTGGAAGTTTTCTGGTGGCCTCACTCACTTGTCTGGCAATTGTCACTGGTTATCAGATGGTGATGGCTGGTTCTGCTCCATGTGGCCGGTTTCCTTACACAGCACCCTCAGTGCAGCATTCCAAGAAATCAAGTACAGAAACTGCAAACTATTGTAGGGCTTAGGCCCCAAAAGTAAGAAAGCTAAGGGAAGACATTTGGTTGTTGTAGCTTGGTGTCACCCTACATAAGATCACCCCACTAAATCCTTTGGTTCCTTCAAAAAGTAAGACTTTCCTTCTGCCATAGTCAATTGATCCAAGCAAGTCAGAAGACCTTTTCAGGTTTCAAAGGGGTTCGTCTTGATTGAAATGTAAAAGTCACATTGTAAAGAATCATGGGAGGACCTTTAGCAAGCATCTTTGAAAAACAATCTACCATGAAATGTATTTGAAATGCATGTCCTGGATACAATCATATGAATCTTTTAAAAATAGAGCCAGAAGGAGAAACTGCTATAGTTAAAAGGTGTCATGAGTCGATTGACTGATATAATCAAATAAACATATAAGTAGGTGATTCTAACTGGAATTCATAAAAATCATGGTTTCAAAGACCATATGCCAGGAGACAAAATAGATTCAAATAGAGCATCTTCTCACAACAAAAAGGAGGCAAGATAAAAAAACAACAACAACACACACATGCATATCTAGCAATAATAAAGTATTTTTAATTACATGGAGGGCGAGTAAAGATTTTTTAAAGAAAATTATGGCAATTCTCATTAAAAGCATTCTGTGAACAATTATTTGAAAAAAAAAAATGCTTACAAGTTCTCAAGCACTGGAATGTATGAATAAGTACAAAATGGTATAAGTAAATGGATGAGAAAGTCCCTCAGCAGGGATAATTTGAAGTGAATTTCATAACATTTCAATGGTCTCTAATAATACATCAATTTATTGACTTGTGACACAAAGCTTAACAGTATATGGATTTGAGACAGTTTCAATCAGAACTTCTGTGGCTCACCCCCCCTCCCAATTATTTCAATTTTCTCTCTTTTATACATTAACCTTATCATCAGACTGGCTCCTCTTATGGTCACAAATGGGTGCTCATGATAATCATGATCACATTGTATTACAATACACAGGTATTTTACTCTTTTCCTTACCCTCAACCCTAGCCATGGGGTTCAAGGAAGGATAAGTGGGGGATTCAAGCTAGGCAAATCAGATGATCCTGAGATTTTTGATGGAAATATGGTTAAATGCATGACCTCATGCACTCCATTCAGTTTATACAACAAAATATAAGCTAGTGTTCTTGCTGCCACATAGTAGGAAGCTGGATGAATGGAGCCATTTCGACAATAGTCAGCTGGATCTAGCTGATCCTAAAGCCTGTCTCAGATTTTCTGTTCTCTTCGACAATTAGCCTTTCCTTTTGATAAACCCCAAATAGTGTGAATTAAATTTCTTCTCTTTGCAACTGACAGTGTGGTGAGCATAGAATTGGAACCAAAGGAGTTAGTGGGGTGATCTTATGTAGAGTGACACCAAGCTACAACAACCAAACGTCTTCCCTAGTCTTCTTTGCCGAGAAGGACTGTGCATAGCCTCTCTAGTGCGAGAAGTACTGAACCATCCTCTCTTACGTTTCTTCCCCTGACCACGCCCTTTCAATTTCTCAATGACTTAATCTTTAGAAATAAGAATCATATCATGTAATCTAAGGTTATTCAACTCTTATATTCTAATGTGACCTTGTAATTTCTACTCCAGTTCACACTGTACTGACTTCTTAGTTTAGCTCCCATTAAATCAATTTGTTTCCAGAGTTCTTTAGGCCTTATGAACAGATTGTCCTACAGACCTTATGCAAACTTAAGCCCTCATTTTTACTTGACTCAGAGACACATTTTTAAAAGAAATGATCAGCAATTTACTTGTAGAGATACGTAGAAGCATCAAGAGAGTAATTCTTATTCAAGAGTAGCCGTATGATATCTGAAAAGTTAAAAGAGAAATTGAAAGTGATGTCTGTGAACAGTTTTCTATATTATTGACTATGGGAGGAAGAAGAAAATAACAATCCTCTCCATTCCATATACAACTTCAAGAATACTATTCTAACAAGCATTGTTTTCCCGCCTTTATTGGATCATGAAAATATATTCCTCCAAGTGGAAATAGAAAGGCAGATGCTTCTGAATTCAATTACTAGGTTGTGTGGTTTTTTTTTAAATATAATAATATTGAGAATTAAATAAGATAATTTCCCTTTGCTTTTATAAAATGACAATATTCATTGGCCTGAAGGAGGAAAAGTGGTGTGAAAAATATAAGTAATTTTATTATTCTTCAATTACAGTGACAAGAAAGGCTGTTCTGTATCCTCACCAGAAGTTGGCATTGCCAGTTTTCTTTTTTCTTTTTCTTTTTGTAACTTTTAGTCATTCTATTAGGTGTGTAGTGGTATCTCATTATTGTTTTAACTTGGAATTTTCTAAAAATGAATATATTTCGCATATTTTCAAATGGGTATTTACTAGCTGTATATCTTGTTGGTGAGGAGACTTAAAATCATCCACCAATTTTTTTTGTTTTCTTATTGTTGAGCTTTAAATGCCATTTGATATATCCAGGGTGAGTCAAAAGTAGGTTTACAGTTATAAATACATGAAACAGTTCGTTTTTTATTTTATTTATTAATGAATATATTATTTTCCATAAGAACAACTGTAAACTCACTTTTGCCCCACCCTGTAATATATGATATGTGTTTTTCAAATATTTCTCCCACTCAGTAGCTTGTCTTTTCATTCCATTACAATGTCTATCAAAGAGAAGAAGTTTTTAATTTTAATAAAGTCAAAATTATTGTTTCCTTCACGAATCACACTTTTGAGGCTGTATTTATAAGTACATTGCCAATCTTGATATCACCTAAATTTTCTCCAACACTTCTTTAGAAAAAACAAACAAACAAATAAACAAGCAAAAACAGGTTAAGAAATCTATTCACTGAGAAGCATGGGTAATTTCTTTTTTAAAAAAATATGAAGGATCATTCAGAGGTTAGGTCTGGGAACTTTGAAGAATAATTCCCTTGCAATAGAACAAAATCAGGTAAAAACAAAACAAAACAAATGAACAAACAAACAAAAAACTGTTGGTTTTTAGAATCCTTATGGATCAGTGATTGCTACATACTTCCTATTATCTGCCATTTGAATGGAAATACACACAGAGTTGGCCAAAGGGCATTTACTGCTGTTTGTATGGAAAGTAATACAATGATTAATAAATATAATACAAGAATAAACTCTTTTTCACATATAGCTATAAACCTACTTTTGTCCCACCCCCTTTTTTTTCTGTTGTTGTCCTTTTCAACTGACTCAGCACTATATTCTGGGTTTGTAGAAGACATTTATTCATTTTGTAAGTCTAATGGTCATTAGGGCAAGATAATCTGTACCTGAGGGGCTACTGAGTCTTCATTTAGATGATGAGATCATAGGCTTCATCCTTGAGCTGATACCATAATGGATGGTACTTTGGGAATATTAGAAAGAAGTTAACTAAAACATAAATCATATCAGTCTGTATGATTTATTGATCCCTCAGGTAACATGCGGCTGTTTTTTGCCCAATGGTGTTAACCATTTCCATTTCCTTGAATATTGATTGACCCGGTGACTTGTTTAAGTAATGGTAAATAACACAAGCAACAGGGCACAGTTTCTAACCTAAGTCTTAAGAAAGGCAGCCTTAAGAAAGAACGTCTGCAACTCCTGCTTTTACTTGCTGGGGGAAGCCAGCCAACAGGTAACAGGTGAAATCACCCTGGGAGCCCCATGTGGTGGAAAGCTTATTTACAAACACTGATAAGATTTTTAAAATAATTAAAGCCCAGACCAAGCTGATGGTGGAGTCTCACCCATCAACCAGAACAAACTTGCCAGCCATGTGAGTAAACTCATTTTGGGAGTGAATCTTCCAGCTCCTTTTGAGCCACCCCTGTTAGTACAAAGTGGAGCAGAAATAATTTATCTCCATGGACCCTGAAAATTTTGTATAATTATAAGCAAACAAATATAATGGTTGTTTTAAGCCACTGGGCATTGGGATAATTAATTACATAGCAAGAGATAACCAAAACACTACCACTAATGCTTTTATTTTTCATGTCCCTTTATCTGTTTGGTGGCTGATAGACAAAATTACAGACTAGATATCTCTCACTAAAACACCAGAAACAATTGGTAGATGTCCAATCCCTTATTATACATTTATCACTAACAGATTCTCTCTCTCTCTCTCTCTCTCTCTCTCTCTCTCTCTCTCTCTCTTTCTCTCTCTCTCTCTCTCTTTCTCCTCTCTGTCTCTCTCACTAATATATGTATATATAGTTTTTCTCAATTAAATATCTAATATTTAAAAATAAAATTTCTTGTTAATTCAGTAGTAAATATGTAGTGATAAGGTTAGAATGCTCAAATATAATTTTTTAGGAAATAAAAAATGACATTCAGAGGAATATACAAATGATAAATGATGAAAGTAATCAATTTTGCTACTTAACAGTCAACACTTGTATTTATGCATAGTGGTTTGTTGGAAATAATTTGTCACTAGTATTTTCCAAAACAAAGCATCACATTGCAGACTCACAGAGTTGACAGAAGTCCTTGAGCATCCTCATACATGGCTATGCTTTTTGGAAGAATTATGTAAAACCTCCCCAACCTCTGCTAACCCAACTAGTTAAAAATCCTTCAATCCCATTATGTACAAGCTTACTTAGTATCAAGTTACAATGATCTTGTAGATTATTAATGAGGATATTGGTGCATATTTATTATATGTGATAGGTGTGCAACTATTTGTGAATTTGGCAATGTATTTTGTTCATGACAAGGCATTAAAATAATTTGATTATGTGTTACATCTTCCCTTTATGGGCTCAATTCCTATCTTAAATTATTAATTATTGGATTCTTCAGGCATATTTGATTATGAAAGAATCATTTTCTAAGTTGAATAATATGGTAGATATTAGTTGAAAATATCTACTCAAATACAATGAGAAAAAAAATCAACTCCTGTGTACCAATAAATGAATCCATGGGAGATGTCTTATTAAACTGTAGCTCTATGTATCACAGAAGCAAACATTTTTGGGCCTTTTCTATGGTAATGTAGAAACTTCTGAAATCTCTCAAAAATATCTGCCTATATCTGTTTTCAAATGTACTAGGTTGCATTTTTCCTTATACACGGGAAAGTGCACTTCTCATAAATATACAAATTGGCACATTTAAAAAGAGAAGAGCTATGTGGCCACCATTGAAGTTAAGAACAATAATATGGGCTACTAGAATCACTTGTTGTGTCCTCTTCCAAACATTACCACCCCCCACATTGTCCTATCACTACCCTGATTTCTAACAGCATGATAGTGTGAAATGTACCAAAATGGTATTATAACTTAAGTATTCTCTTTGACCTTTTTTTTTTTTTTTTGCTAACAGTATGTTTTTTAGGTTCATCTGTATTACGTAGTTGCAATCTGCTCCTTTGCATTGCTGCACAGCATTCCATTTTGTAAATACAACAAAATGTGCTTTCCTTTCTATTGTTGATATTGAATAATTTAATTTTAGCACTCATTGATAGTGCTGCTATTAGTAACTTGATATGTTATTTCATGATAATAAGCATACTTTCTTCTTTGGCTTATACTACTTCTTTTGCCAGTTCTACAATCCGATACCTCTATAGTATAATTTTTTTAGTGGTAGGTTTTGATATTTTGTAACTATTCCAACTTTGCTGTCTTTTCTTAAGCCTTAATAATTTTTATTTTGCCTTTCATATTTCCATATATACTTTAAGTTGGCTTTTTTTTTCCTGAGATCTAGAATAGAATTTTATTAGATACTAGAGGTCCGTAGCACAGATCTGTGCACCAGTGGGATCCCTAGGCTTGGCCTGTGCTCTCTTGCAATCCAGGACCCCTCAGGGATGTTAGATGGAAAGTTTCAGCCTCATCCCCACAGGCTAGACTGAGGGACCCCCACCAATACATGAATCCGTGTACCAGGCCAGTTTTAGCCTGATCCCACAGGCCAGGCCAAGGGACCCCACCAGTGCATGAACATGTGCACCAGACTTCTAGTATGCATATAAGATCTTTGGTTAATCTCTTCCCATCCCTCCCACTCCCCCTTCCCTCTGAGATTCCTCAGTCTGTTCCATGTTTCTGTGCCTGTGCATTGAGTACCTGCCCCCAGATGGTCAGTGCCTATCATAGTGACCGGTAGAATGGTCTCTCAATTCAATGGTCAGCTTGTCAGTTAGGCTTTTATATATATAGATGAAGGTCAATTTGAAGAGCATTAACATCATTGTATGTTAGTAATATTTGCAATCTATAAACTTTGTATATTCCTCTATTTCCTTAGTTCTTCTCAAAAATATTTTGTAGTATCTATAATAATAAAAGCATAATATGCTAATTAGAGTGAACAACCCTCTGGGTGCAGCTGGGGCTGAGAGGGAAGCCTGGTCCTGGGTGCCTGCGGATGGCTGGAGAGAAGCCAGCCCAAATCCTGGGTTCCAGAGGGAAACCAGTGGCAGCAACGAGGGGAAGGGGCTTCTAGTGTAAGTATAAATATACTACACATTTCTGCTAAACTTATTCAGAGGAATACAATTTTTTTTAATATGGTATAATTCATTTTATTTCCATTTTTCTTGTATACATTCTAATATACTGGAGAATATGGCTTCAACATATGAATTTGGTAGGAGGGGGTACAATTCACATTAATAACACATATACATATATTAAATCTCCCAACTCTTTTCCTCATACCTTTTTCCTTTTTCTGTAATTTTTATTCTTCTTTTGTGTACATTTGTTTAGATATTTTCTACATTTTTCTTCCAGTTAACAATCCTTTATTGTTTTGTATTTAATTTATGTAATGTTATTAAGATATAATTTATATTAAATATATTCATTTTAAAAACAAAGTTTTGACAAATATACACACCTGTATATAACTACCACTCAATCAAGATATGGTACATTTTCATACCCCCAAAACGTTGACTTTTCTTTTGTATTTTTATTAACCAATATGTTCCTCTCTTTATGAAAAAATACCCCTTCACCATGTTACCACTAAAATATCATGCACACAGTCATCAGGTTCAACATCTAGAAATAGTAACCTATGTCAAGTGTGCTGTAAGCTGTTCTTGGTCTGGAGACCTATGAACCAAAAAGATGCTATGTGGCCCTCACACTTGCAATTTACATTTGTAAAAAGAGTGGTAAAAATAAACACAATGGCCTGGCCAGCATGGCTCAGTGGTTGAATGTCAACCTATGAACCAGAAGATCATGGTTTGATTCCTGGTCAGAGCATATGCCTGAGTTGTGGGCTCAATCACTGGTGGTCAGGGTGTGCAGGATGCAGCCAATCAATGATTCTCTCTCATCATTGATGTTTCTACCTCTCTCTCCTCTTCTCTGAAATCAATAAAAATGTATTAAAAAATAAAAACAATGAATATGCTTGATAAAAATGTAAGAAATAGAGATATACAAGAGACAGAGATGAACAGAAATAATGAAATACCATTAAGCAAATAGAGAGACTCTTTCTCCTTGGAAGTAGCTCCAAGGTCTATTGCTTTCACAGAAGGCATATTTTTAATATCATATTCTGGACAAACGTTGAAGACAATATTGGAGAAGTCCACTGTTTGGATGGCTGGAAAACTTCCTTAATGTGTTACTACCTTCTATAAAGGTCTAGAGGGGTTTTTGTTTAGTTGTTTGTTTTACATCTTGAAGAACTATAATCTCTTTTTCCTCTTAGCTACAGCATTTTTGTCATTTCAACTCTTTCATCATGTGATATATATATGGTTTCATATATATATATATATATATATATGAAACCATTACAGTGGAACAACCAGAACAACCAGTCACTATGAAGAGCACTGAGCAGGCAAGCAGGCGAGCAGTTAGGAGCAAGCTGGCAGGCAAGTGAGTGATTAGGGGCAAGCAGGCATGCAGATGAGCAATTAGGGGTGAGCAGTCCTAGATTGCAAGAGGGCACAGGCTGGGGTGAGGCTCCCACCTCTTATACATGCATTTCATGCACCAGGCCTCTAGTTTGAATATATTTGATTTCTATTAACTCTGTGAAAAACCATTTGCACATTTTTTTCAATGAGCTCCTCTCTGTCTCCCTTCCTCTTTCTTCTGTTATCACAGGTAATTTGAATACATACTTTCAGTTCCCTCTATAGAGTCATTTTGAAAAGCTTAAAAAATCTACTAGGCAGCAAAACACACACACACACACACACACACACACACACACACACACACACAACACCCAGAGGTCTTAACCACAAGTTTACAGCATTTCCTTAACTTGGTTTTGCCCTGAAGCTTTCTCAAAATAATAGCACACTGGAATGCATCTTTGCCCTAAAGCTGTCTTCAGAACAAAAATTTTATTTTAATGTAAATACTTTTATTTGTTTTAATACTAAAGTTTAAGGAATGAATTAATTTCCTGTTTTATATTAGTTACTATAGGTCCAATACACAAAATTTGTGCACTGGGGCGAGGTGTTCCTCAGCCTGGCCTGTGCTCTCTCGCAGTCTGGGACCCCTCACTCCTTACCACCCATCTGCTCCTTATCACTTGGTTCTTTGTTTCTTAGCACTGCTATGGAGGTGGGAGAGGCTCCTCCCATTGCCACTGAACTTGCCAGCCATGAACCTGACTTCCGGCTGAGTGGTGCTCCCCCTATTCCTATAGTGCACTGACCACTGGGGGGCAGCTCTTGCGTTGAGCATTTGCCCCTTGATGGTCAGTACATATCATAGTGACTGGTCTTTATGGTCTTTCCACCGTAAGTGTTGCTTATGCTCTTATTATATAGATGTTTGCAAATAGAGCTCATGTTTTCTTATAATACCCAACGCAATTAAATAATAAAAGTGAACTCCCACCATTATTTTGCCTCAAAAGTTACTTGCCCATTAGCATAAGTTACGAAATGCATTTTTATTCCTTCTAACTTGTCACAGATAATTTTCCCAAGTGTTTCAACATATAAAATGCAATCAACACAAAATATTTACCAAATATGAGTAACAATTTTATAGTCTCTTATAACAGTTTCCTTGTTACCTCCTAGCCAGTCCCAAAGCTAATATTTTGCCATTATTGAACTACTCATTTCTAGGTGCAGAATCCCACTTTAAGAATTTGCTGCTGCGAAAATAGTCTGTGCAATGAAAACATTAAGTATCATAATGACAAAACAAGTATTTTTATTTCACTCACTAGTCTGCAAAAGACTTACAGGTCAGTTAATCAAGGCTGAGATCAGCTGGGATTCCATGCTTTAGGCTATATATTGATTGGACTTAGCTTAGTGTTGAAAGTTAGGGTTTAAAACTGTTCCACATGAATTCTTATAACTCAATAAGTAAAATACAAAAAGCTTGCATGAAAAATGGGCATAAAATAGACATTTAACCAAAGATGATACACAAATGGTTAATAGGCAATTAAAAGATGTTCATGGTCATTAGTCATCAGGCAAAGAGAAATAGAAATTATGAGAGAATACTACACTCTACAATAGCTAAAATTAAAAAAGTCTAACACTACCAAGCGTTAGTAGAATTCTGATATATTTCTGGTGAAAATATTAAAATGTGCAATTACTTTAGCAAACAGTTTGTCATTTATTATAATTAAATATGCACTTCTTTGAATTAGCAGTTCCATATGTTCTAGAGCTTGCTCACACTGGCCTCACAAGAGTCTTATGTGCACATCTCTTTTCGACTCTACCTTGAAGAAGTAATGTTTTTAGCATAGAATCAATCATGGCCATCAGCAAACACTACAAATAAAAAATTTCCTCCTCTCTAAGGCTTAGATTGTGATTGGCAAACTCATTAGTCAACAGAGCCAACTATCAACAGTACATACAACAATTGAAATTTCTTTTGAGAGCTAAATTTTTTAAACTTAAACTTCTTCTAACTCCACTTCTTCAAAATAGACTCGCCCAGGCCGTGGTATTTTGTGGAAGAGCCATACTCAAGGGGCCAAAGAGCCTCATGTGTCTCGTGAGCCTCAGTTTGCCAACCACAGCCCTAAGCCATCCAGAAAGCTAGTTGTTAAACATCTACCATCTTGTCTCTACAGCAATTCTATTCCTAGGTGTTTTCCTGAGAAAATAAAACATACACCCACAAAGTCTACACATATATTTATAGCCACTTTACTAATAATATATCTATAGAACCTAAATATCCATCCAAAGGTAAATGAATAAAATGTGGTATAGTGTCTGAAGCAAGCACACTTCTAGCTGCTACCTGAATATGTGTCTTCCAGTTACAATCTGATCTCAAATAAATGATTTTAATTTCTTTTTTAAGATGTTGCATAATGTTCTGCCAAAATAAGTGGCAAATTATAATGGATTAGGACTCATCAGTAATAAATAATGGCACAATATGGATAAACCTAAAATCATTATCCAGAATAGAAAATCCAGACACTAAGATTGCATATTCTATGTGTTCACTTATAAGACATTGCAGAACAGTCAAAATTATAGGAATAAACACCTGAACAGTGGTTTCTAAGAACTAGGATTGTGGGGAATACACTGATACAGTATCTCCAAATTTTTTTGAGGTGAATAAGATCTTTTATATCTTGTTTTTAGTGGAGTTTATATAAAGCTCATCAAACTCTGTTTTCCAAATGGTGGGTTTTATTACAAGTTGACTATATTTCACTTAAGAAAATATATTAAAATTTAGCACAGTCTAATCATGGGAATCAAAGCAACAACAAATTTACATTGCATACTGGAAACAATCATAATTTCTATGCAGGTGAAATAAAACAACAATTGGTAGAAATTAATTAGGCAATTTACAATAAGAAATTACAGAAAGAAAATCAACTAGTTAAAAATTTAAATGGTACCTGAAAATGTAATCATTTCTGCCTATACTCACTTATATTTGGAATTTTTTTTCATTCTATGTGCCTTTCCTATGGAAATGTGTGAGTATATGTAAATGGCCTCGTGATTTGAATCATGCCAAAGCAGGACCATAATTTAGGGAAAAACTCAGACTATTAAAAAATTATATTTGAAGTAAACCCTGCATGTTAAAAGGCAGTTGATTTCAAAGGAACTTTGTTTTCTCCATATGAAAATAGGTTAAATATCAAAATATCATGGGAGGTTCAATATTTGTACAATAAATCATGACCTAATGTCAACTCTCAAAATCCGTTTCCAGGGCTTAATATTTTTTTTTAATTAAAGATACAAAAAAAGTTATGTAAAATCAATTTTGGACATAAAAATGTTTGCATTGATATATTTTTGAAAGTTGCACTTATATGTCTCACTTCATCAGATGCAAAAGTCATATAGAAATTCCTCAAACCATGATGAATGATTGCTCTCACTCTATTATCAAATTATCAACTATATATAATCATTAGTACATAGTCAGTGCAATGGTACTTACTTACTTCCCCAATAATGACTACTGAGAATCTAAGTTACATATTTAACAAAAGGATCTTTCCATTTATGAAAATATATCTATAATAATAAAAGGACAATATGTTAATTAGACTGGACATCTTCCAGATATCATTCTGGACATCCTTCCTGATGAAGCCGAGGCCAGAGGGAAGGCAGCCTGGGTCCCAGGTGCCAGAGGGAAGCTGGTGCTGGCAACTGAGGGAAGGAAGGCCTAATCTTGCATAAATTTTCATGCACCAGCCCTCTAGTCTATAATAATAAAAGCATAATATTTTAATTAGACTAGACAGCCGAATCACCTTTGAGGCGTCATTCCAGATGTCTTTCTGGATGAAGCCATGGTGGTAGGGGCCAAGGCAGAAGTGGTTAGAAGTGATCATGCAGGCAAGCAGTTAGGGGCGATCAGGCAGGCAGGCAGAGACGGTTAGGGGTGATGAGGCAGTCAAGTGAGTATTTAGGGGCCAGGAGTTCAGGATTGCGAGAAGGATGTCCTACTGCTGAATTGCGGAGGAATTTCTGCCGGATGTCCAACCCCTGTGGAATTGGGCCTAAACTGGCAGTCGGATGTCCCCTGAGGGGTCCTGGATTTGTGATGGTGCAGGCCAGGCTCAGGTCAGGGATCCCCCACCTGGTGCACAAATTTCATTCACCAGCCCTCTAGTTAGATACAAATTTGCCAGCATCTCCAGTTAGTGGTCCAATTCTTGTGAAGAGTTTGTTACAGTCAAAATAAAATATGGCCTAAAACAAAAATATAATAATATTGCCTCAAAAAACCCAATCTAAAATGTTCTTTTTGTCTATCTTGCTTCTTGTATTTTGGTACATATCTGAATTCCCTTGGTTTTTATATAATCATTTATTTGGCTATCCAATTTTAGATGTGAATTTTAAATTAACACATACTAAAAATGTGAAACAAAATGTAAAAATTGCCTCCTCCTTAGAGATGGGAAATGGGCAATATAGAAAGGATTTATCAAATAAGAATCAAATACGGGTAGAACTGAATATATAAACTAGTAAGCACTGATGGGCATTTTTGTCCTGAACCACTTTTCAGAATCTGGCATTTTCATGTAAACATTTATATTACCATATTATACATACAAGGACAAAATAAATATTTTTCAAATGGGTAATTTGTTGAATATCCACAAAGTCAACATATCCAGATCAAGAAACAAACATTAATTACCCAACATGACAAATCCTCTCCTGGGGGCTTCACTACTGGGCTTGCCTTTCCAAGGGCAACTGTTGCCCTGAATTCTAACACCATATATTAGCTTCCTTATTATTAAATGTTACATAAAATAAACCACTCAGTAGGCATTTTTTTTGTGTGTGTGTGTCTAGCTTATTTTATTTAATGATACATTGGCCATGTGTATTTTCACTTTATTCATTCTCATTGCTGAAGATATTCAGTTGTATGGCCTTACCAGAATTCATTTATTCATTCTAATGTAATGGCATTTAGGTTATTTCTAGTTTGACACCTCTAGGAATAATGTTTCTATGAGGATTATGTAGGCATTTGGTAAAAATGAATATATTTATATTTTTATAAACAAAATAGATGTTCATAGTATTACATATGTTTACTTTTAGTAGATAGTGTTAAGCAGTTTTCCAAAATGTTTGTATGATTTATACTCCTACTACCCTGTTTTCCCAAAAATAAGACAGTGTCTTATATTAATTTTTGCTTCCAAAGCTGCGCTAGGTCTTATTTTCAGGGGATGTATTATTTATCCATGAAGTAGGTCTTATTTTGGGAGAATGTTTTATTTTCGGGGAAACATGGTAGCAATGTATGAGTTTCAGCTGTTCCACATGGATATTCCCTATCTTTTTTATTTCAGCCATTTATGTAAATGTCTAGTGGCTCTTATGATTGTTTTATTCTTTATTTTTCTGAGGATATATTTTTCATAGGTTTGTCAGTTGGTTATTCCTCATCTGTCACTTTTTACATTTATGAATTAGAGGACATTATTTGACCCATGCTTTAGTCTTCTATTTGTAATATGGATATAATAACTAGTTACCCATTTCTTAGAATTATTGTTAAATTGAAATAGTTAATATATGTGAAATCCTTACTTTTGTACCTATCTTGAGTAAACACTCACTGTGAGACAGTTTAAATACATATGTTGACATTGTATGCTTCAATACAAAATTATTTTAGGATAAATTAGCAAACATTTTAAAATTTCAAAATTACTGTGTGTTTTTTTCTTTATTATGAAACCCTCTCACAAATAATATTACCAGGATTAAGACAAAACAAAAAAATATATATATATATTTGAGAGGTGAAATCCTATTTGTTCATTCTCATTGCTGAAGGGTATTGTATAGCTATACCACCATTCATTTATTCTACTGTAATAGCATTTAGCTTATTAAAACTCATTTGCAACTTTAAGTAACTAATTCAAAATCTGGTCTCATTGTGACCAATTTCCAAATAAATTCCTTGCTACTAGAAAACCAGTTCTCTCAGTTTCTTCTTAAAATAATCTAGTACTTCTCCAAAGAAATTCATCTTACCTAGAATACCCTCCTTTCTTCATTTTACTTCTGAAATCTTATATATACTTGAATAGGACCCAGACAAACTCTTACTCTGAAACCTTACATAATTCCAATGCTTCACAATAAACTTTCCAAAATGATATTACATTAGCACAGATATTGGTTGAAATGTCATCTTCTCCATGAAATTTCCTCAGTCATTTTTGTTATATTAATCCCCATTATCCTATTGTATTTGTCTAAGGCACTTAATTCCTTCCAGCATTCATGAAATTTATGTAATAATTATATATATATATATATATATATATATATATATATATATATATATATAGCATATATATATTGCTATGTATAAGCATATACACATATGCTTACATGTATATAAGCATGGAGGTATTAATTTGGTTTATCATTTTATTTTTATTTTATTTTATTTTTTTATTTTTTTATTTTTTTGTGTAGATGTTATTTATTGAGATATAATTCACATACTATAAAATTCACCCTTTTAAAGTGTGAGTTTTAGTATAATTACAGTGGTTTTTAGCATAATTACACAGTTGTGCAACCATCACCACTAATTTCTGAACATTTTTTTAAAATAAATCTTTATTGCTCAGATTATTACAATTGTTTCTCCTTTTTCTCCCCCATAGCTCCCTTTCACCTGATTCCCACCCCACCCTCTGGATAGTGTAAGGAGCCTCTGGGACAACTGCAAGCACACCAACATCAGAATTATGGGGGTGCCAGAAGAAGAGGGAGTGCAAAATGCTGAAAACATATTTGAAGAAATAATATCAGAAAACTTCCCTCACCTGGTGAAAGAAATAGACTTACAAGTACAGGAAGCCTATAGAACCCCAAACAAGAGGAATCCAAAGAAAAATTCTTGGAGACACATCATCATCAATATGCCAAGGGTAAAAGACAAAAAAAGGATCTTACAAGCAGCAAGAGAAAAGCAGTTGGTTACCTATAAGGGAGCACCCATAAGACTATCAGCTGATTTCTCAACAGAAACCATGCAGGCCAGAAGGGAGTGGCAAGAAATATTCAAAGTGATGAATAGCGAGAACCTACAACCAAGATTACTGTATCCAGCAAAGTTATCATTCAGAATTGAAGGGCATATGGTTTATCATTTTAACTCCCATTCTTTCCTCCCCTATCCTCTGATAAAACGTTTTACTTTCTGTTTCTATGTATTTTGCTATTCTAGATACCTCATATAAATAGAATCATACATTATTCATCCTTTCATGTTTAGCTTATTTCATTTTGTATAAGGTCTACAAAACTTCATCTATGTTGTAGCATGCATTTGGATTTCATTATTTCACAGGCTGAATAATATTCTATTGTATGTACAGACTGCATTTTGTGTATCCGTTCATCCTTCAGTGGATATATGGATCGTTTCTACCTTTTGGTTATTGTGAATAATACTATTATGAACATGCATGTCTGAGTCCCTGATTTAAATTCTTTTGTTTTTACTCAGAAGTGGAACTGCTCTATAAAATGAAAATGCTATGTATATATTTTTGAGGACCCACCATACTATTTTTCACAGCAACCACACCATTTTATGTTCCCACCAGCAATGCACAAGGGTGCCAATTTCTCCACATTCTTGCCAACAGTTGGTTTCTATTTTTTAAATAGTCATCCAAATGGGTGTAAGGTGGTATCTCATGGTGGTTTTGATTTAATGATTAGTGATATTAAGCATTTTTCATGCTTATTGGCCATTTTTATATTTTCTTTGTAAAAATGGCTACTTAAATCTTTGTCCATTTTTTAAATAGGCTGTTTATTATTGCTGAATTGTAAAAGCTCTTTATATATTTGGGATCTTAATCTCTTACCAGATGTGTGCTTTGCAAATATTTTCTCCCATTCTGTGATTTGCATTCTACTTTGTTGATAAATCCTTTGATGCATAAAAGTTTTACATTTTGGTGAAGTCCATGTTGTCTATTTGTTTTCCCCCCCTGTAACTTTGGTGTCATCCCCCAAAACAATCGAAAATGACTTTCCTCTAATTTACTGGAAGAAATAACATAACAGTCCTGGAGCTAGAGTTGCAATTCCCAAGTCTTTCTATATATTGTTTCCAGCCTACATCTATTACCAATTTGTAAGTAAGGCAGACTAGTACTGGAAGTAGAATGGAACACATTGCACAGTGAAAGCTATAGGCCAAAAGAGTGGGATATATATTTTATAAAGGCATTAGGCACTAAATGCACAGGATTTGAAGCCCAACAGACCAAAGCCAGTTCTATCTATTCACGTCACCTCCAGCAAGCTTTGCAATTTCCCAGCCCAGACCCAAATTACCCAATCTCTAAAATGACAACAACACTCACTCAAAATTATGTAAATCACTTAGTGTAATTCTTGGCATCTACTAAAGGAACTCTATAGATGATGGCTAAAACAACTATTGAAAACTGTTATGCATTTATCCTCCCATGGTGTATGGCGTATTAGTGGCATACAAAAGCTAAAGAAACGCTGTGTTTTAACCATTTAAACATTGCTGGTTCATAGCGAAATGCCTCTGCTGCCTCTGTACAGAGAAGAGACGGGCTGATTTTTCTATTATCACCTAAGCTCTGTTTGAAGTGCTTATCATATGCATGTGATAAACTTATGAACTAAAATTAACCTATTAGAACAAAACATGACAAAATATAGCTTCCATAATCACAAATTCACGATAGTTGTATGATTTCTTAAATAACCAAACAATTTTGCTGCTTAAACTGGAGGGGCTACTTGGGAAATAGAAGAATACTACATGGAGACAAAAGAAGAAATTTACTCTATGCAAAATTGTCTTAAATTTGGATATTTTACATAGGCTTTTGATGTTGTTAATTCTCACCTGAGGATATTTTTCCATTGCTTTTTGGAGAGAGTGCAAGGGAGGCACAGAGACTGAGAAGGTGCAACATCAATTCATGGGAGAAAGACACAGGATTGTGCTGAAACCAAGGCACATGCCCCTGGCCAGAATCAAACCCTGGGCCCTTAAGTCTGTGGACCAATGCTCTATCCACTGAACACACTGTCTAGGCTACACTGACTTTTTAACACTTTTTCTGAAAGCACTATGGTAATATAACCCAATGTACTCTTTTGACTGTTATTTGTTTCTTTTGTAAAATTAAATTGTGTTTTAATCAAAGGAACATTTTTTAAAAATCAATTATTTTTCTTATTTTAAAGGTAATACTTGTACATTGCTGAAAAAAGGAAATCAAACATAATCCCATCAGCTGGTGGTAACCACTATGAATATACATCAGTGTATTTTCTTTTTATAGGTTTTAATATTTTTGTATTAATTCATAGAATCATATTGTTTATATCCTCAAACAGTATGTAATATTATAATGTAAGCCATTCCCTAGGCCCAAGGTTGAGCAAACTGTGGCTCGCGCACCACATGTGGCTCTTTGGCCCCTTGAGTGTGGCTCTTCCACAAAAATACCAGGGCCTGGGCAAGTCTATTTTGAAGAAGTGGCATTAGAAGAAGTTTAAGTTTAAAAAATTAGGCTCAAAAGAAATTTCAATCGTACTGTTAGTAATATTTGGCTCTGTTGATTAATGAGTTTGCCGACCACTGCCCTAGGCCACTATTTTTTAATGTGAGTTTTCACAGATGAATAAAATTCCATTTGTGTAAGTATCACAATGCACTTAATATGCTACTGCTGGAATTCCACCATTGTTGCTGTGATAAATAAAACTGATTTAATAGAAAGTTTTAATTTTGAACAACAATCTAACTGAGATGAACTTAGGCAAAAAACAGACCAAAAGTATTTTATTTAAAAAATACTAGTATATCTTATGTAACTGATCAACTTCTACCAAAACAACAACAACACAAGAAGAGGTAAGTGGCAGGTCTCCTGTATCATTGGGCCCAGAATTTAAATTCCTTCAACATCTGTCTCTCACTTCTGTGAGATTATAATTGATCATAAGAAATTGATCTTTTTGGTCTCCCTCCCTGTTTCTGACATAGAGCTCCTACAAGCTGGAGGTTTCCTAAGCCATAAGTGCACTAAACATGTCTTTAGTTATGTTAATTAGCTACTGGGAAGCACCATACGTTTGCAGGATGGTTTCCAGGAGAACAAACCATGTGTATTCTTATTACCTTCATTCCCACCTGTGTATAAGATACCAGACATTATTGCTAATAACATCAAATTACCTTTGAAAAAAATTAGACCAAGGAGCTATTTTTCAAAACCCTTCGGCTAGTATCCTTCAGAATATCGAGTGCCATTTGGTGATGTGAGGACATGTAAAATAGCTCCAACAGCTTTTTAGTAGGAAGGTACCGCACCAGCCAGACAGCTGACTTTGGTCAGGTACTGTATTTTGCAGATGAGAAATAATAATTAGAAAATTTTAGATCTAACTATTACAACATCCAGACCTTATCTTACCTCCCTTTGTCCTACCTTAGGAATTAGAATTGATGCTTCAAAAGCCCTTAAAAATGCCAAGAGTTCTACAATATGGTTGCATATTAGAACTAAATGTAGATCTTTTAACATTATCTATCATTGGCCCTAACCCCTGAACTTGTCATTGTGGAGCGAAACCAGGCATCCATATGTTTCAAAAGCTCTAAATTTCATACAGAGTTGAGATCCATTAGCCAAGGGTCCAAAGCTGTCATCAATTTAGAATCAGCTCAAGGTTACTAGTATTTCATAATTTTTATATTCTTTAATATACAACACATTTTTGGTGGAAATCACTAATTTATCTAGATTTATTGAATGATACTTTAAAAATCTCCCTCCAAAATCTACTATGCATTTGACTCATCTCATTTATTTACATCAGACTCTTTGTTACATGGTAGGTGAAGTTCCAAGTATTTATCAGCTGATAAAGTTCTATGGTGAAGCAAGAAGGGGCAATCTGCTTTCTCCCTCTGTTGATAAGCAACACTGCTTTTCTTCTAATAAATTAGAAAGATATATCAAAAAAATTTGCCCATAAAGTGTACCTGAATGCTATAATGTTGGCATTTGGCCAAATTATATTGAGAAACTAAATATGGTTGAGAAAATTATTATTCCCCAACCTTGAAAACTTTACAGACTGTTGAACACTAAAATAGGGCAATATTTCTTTAAAATAGCTAACAACAGCAAGTAAAATTAAATAGTAGATCCTCCATCAGTTCTCAAGGAAAAATAAATCTACTTTGTCCATTTACCTCAAGGGAACAGTTTAATTATATTTCCACTAAAGCTGTCCTTTCCAAGCTTATAATATTTGAAACTCTCCATAAACGCCAAACTCGGTTTCTATGGAGTTCTAACATATATGCATATGGATATAGAAATCAATCATGTTTTTAAAAGTAATTTATGTTATTGAGAGAGTAATTAGTTCATCCTCAATGCGGTATAGCAGAGGTCAGTACTTCTTTTCTGTAAAAGTCCAGATATTAAAATTTTATGCTTTGTTGCCAGACAGGTTCTCTTGTAATTAGCTGTTTTGTGGTAGCACAAAAGCAGCCTTAGGCCATATGTAAAGAGAAGGATGTGTCTGTGTTCTAATAAAACTTTATTTACAAAAACAGGAAGTAGGCCAGATGGGACCTGCTGGTTTTAGTTTGCTTACTGTCCATTTCCCTTGAAAGGGGACCCCTAGAAGGCCTGGTCCCTAAACTGCCATGGCATTCATTTGAGTGAGGGATGAGGTATGTAGAGCTCAAAAAAACTGAGGCATGCACCACAGACAGGGACCAAGAGAAGGAAGTCATTCCTTTGAGGATTACCTTACCAGGGTCTAAATTGATTTTTAGGACTGCTAAGAAAGTAATATACTTATGGTAACGGCATTGCCTACTTATAAGTAGTATATAAAAAGTCTTTATAAAAATGTGTGGAATATGGCAGAAGAGGCTTATTCAGATTAACTGTTAGATTAATAAAGAATAAAGATACCCCAAATGTCTTTATAATTATCCAGGTACATACATTTTATTGCCAGATTTGTTTGTAGATGTTGAATTAACATGAGAAAAAGAAAACCCTTCTACCATCAAATTGCTGAGTTTGAAATATTGGATTCTATAGAAGCAGCATGACTATATGACCATGAATAATCTTCACCTATCTGATGATTTAAGTTACTTCTGATTTACTTTGCAATTTACAGGATCACCCTAATACATACTTGCAATTTCTCTAACCATTTTTTTTAGTCTTAATCATAGTTTTGTTTCATCTTTCAGGGGAAATCTTTATGGCTTTTTATTTATATAAATTTATAATAAATATTTTAAATTTATTTTGTGTTATAACTAGAGGCCCGGTGCATGGTATTCATGCACTCAGTCAGGGGGCGGGGTCCCTCAGCCCAGCCTGAGCCCTTTAGTAGTCTGGGAGTTTGAGGAGCAGGCCTAAGCAGTCAGTCAGGCATCCTTACTGCTGCAGCAGAGGCTGGAGATGCTCCCGCCACCCCACTGCCAGTCCGCTTGCCAGCCCTCAGACCGGCTCGTGTCTGGAGCAGCACTCTCCCTGTGGGAACACACTGACTACCAGGGGAAAGCTCCTGCATTGAGCATCTGCACCCTGGTGGTCAGTCCACGTCATAGCAACAGATCATTCTGCGGTTAGGTCAATTTGCATATTACCCTTTTATTATATAGGATAATCTAAGTATAACACAGTCACAGTTTTTTTTTCTAAATTTTTAAAAATGATTTGAAAGTTTCTCTACTATAAAGATAAAAAACTTGAATAAATTCCCATTTCATAGTTACTTTTTTTAGTACATCAAAATATTGATATAAAAAATACTAAGAACTCATCATTTTCCTGTTTTGTGAATAAATTAGCAAGAGAGTTATTCAAATTAATTTTCACAAATTAATATTGAATGATTAATTTTTCCTAACAATAGGTTAATACATTCAGAGTAAGCTATAAATGCTTTTCTTTTAAATAATTGTCATCTACTTTATAATTAGAATTTACTCTACTAATATAATTCCTCAGAAATATACTAAATTATTAGTAAAAAATTACTTGGTGTTGCATGATGAATTATTTTCTTCTTTTAAAATAATTTTCAAATGTATACATTATATAAATGAATATGAATATGAATGACTTAATGGTTCCTGTCAGTTGGCAATAAAAATATATCTAATGTTATAAAGTGTAGGTAGGCAATACAGTAAAATATCATTAAAAGAAGGATGTAAAATTGATCCTTTACTCTAAAGGGTATAAATTATAAAATATATGAAGACATATAACTTTTCAAAGCAATTACATTTTTAATAAATATAATGTGCTTTATTTATCTGCAATATGATCTGCTAAAGTATTTGGGCAATTTTGTCATAAATAGTTTAATAAATGTTAATCTAACATATTTGTAGAACTCAATTGCTAAATAAAATTTGTTAAATACATGGAATAAATCCCAATATCAACCAGCCTTTCCTATAGTTTTAGTTTCCTACTAAAAGACTGAATTAATGCTGCTTTCCTATTTATTCAATTTTAACTCAGCTGTATCGACTATGATTCCCAAATGTTATTCCTAAAGTTTTATACACCCAATATTTTGACCTGTGTAGCTCTTCACAAGTGCTTATAACTAAAAGATACAACAACACCTGAGATTAAATATTAGTCTGGTAGCTCAGTGTCTAAGAATCTCAATTTGATTGCTAAGATATAGAAGAAAACAATGCACTAGAAATGGTAACATTACAAGTGTCCCTAGATTTTCGTTTCCTACTAAAGGAATCTCAGAGCATTTAGGAAGAGCTGATCAAAGTTTAATGTACTATGATCTAACACCATATCTGAATTAAATTCATTACCTTGTGTTTTTTTTCCATCCATATGTTGAAGTGTTTAATTTTTACTATGGTGTTCTAATAAAGGAATAGGAATCAAGCATTCTTTTGTTTATTTATGCATTTCAGAAATATTTACCTAAATGCAAAGTCCATGGATAAATATTTTAACTCTATATTTAATTCTCTAAAGAACAGGTATAAACAAATATGCCTGAAAATATAATTTTGCTTTTCTTATAATTTCATTATTTAAAGATTATATAATAACCATACACACAAAAAATCTGGTTAAAAAAATAGCTCTCACACTATATGACTCCAAGACTTCTATAAAGCTACAATAATCAAGATAGTGTGGCATTAATAAACAGATGGACAAATAAACATATATAGTGGGAAATAACAGAAATATAGCCATATATATTCTGCATGATTATTTAAGCAGCGTTTTTTATACAGTTATATAAATAACTCCAACTTGTGCTAGAGAAGTACATGGTATCATTTTAATTTCATATACATGAGATAAAAATCCCCCAAAATAAGACAATTTTAAAAAATTAGGATGTGCATGAAACTTTCTGTCTCTAAATTCTACTTAACACAACTGACATCTCTGTATTTTCAACATTCTTATCCATTTCAGGGCATAAGTTTAAAATTTGCCTTCCTAACTAGATAAGCAACTTTAATTAGAAACAATGAAGCTCACTTGGGTGATGAAAATCTGAATTTGCTTGAGCTTAAAAAAACAGCACTTTTACCACAAAAATTCATGTAGGTATTCTTTACTTTAAAAAGAGATAGCATGCATTTCAATATGTTCTATAACTTGAGTAAATACATATCTAATAAAGTGTATGTGTGTAAATATGGAGTTTAATTTCATATTGCAGTGCTCGATTGACTTTGAGTGTTCATGAGACACTTGCTCAGAAATTTGATTAGCTCATGTGGGAGCTTTTGACCTATGAAAAATATTAAAGAAAAATTGGGTTGTGTGGTACAAAGTGGCAAATGTAATTGATGATCTGTTTTATATCTTTATTTTGCATTGCTGAGAAAAAGATTTCCAAAGTTCAGTAAATGTTCACAGAAATTAGAAATGGACTTATTGATCTTGCCTAATGATGTAAAGATATTTACCCTGGCACTTTTTCCTTAGTAGTATGAAGATTGTGCATACCTACTGTGACCTTCAAAGTTGCTATTTGCAGGATTCTTCAAATGTAAAGTCATTAAAACATTTCCAAGTATATTGTGCACAACCAACACCCATCCACAAAATAACCTTAATAGGAAATAAATATATTAAGAATTTCATTTTCTTTTTTCCTAAATTTTCTACTAAATTGCTTCTGTTTTAAACTTTGCAAACAGAGCTTTGGCTTTTTATGATGCAGAATTGAGAGATAATGAGAAGAAGAGAATTAATAAAATGTGCTGGTGTATTCTGTGTAGAGAAAAGTTGAACAAGGAAAGACAAGCTAGAAATTCTTGATATAAGAGGTGTGGATGGCCCAAGTTGACAGGGGTCAGATGAAAGTGTTGAGATTTCTGTGAGAACACAGTCTGTAACATAGATATTCTAGACATTGGACAGTGAAAACCTTAGGTATTTGGAAAGAGAAAAAGAATTTGTGAGTTGACATAAAGGGATTTTGTAAATCCCATGGATTACATGTTTGGTTCCCTGGGTCATAGAGCCCTTGGTGTAACTGTTTGATAGGCCAAGAAATTGTTCATTTTCTCAGTGGCGCTGCTTCCACTGTCTTTGCTTATCTGAACTTGTCAACCATTACTGAGAGAGCCTGTTTAAAGTCTGCTTTGTAATATCTCTGTTAGGGAGGAGAGGATGCCTACATCTCAAACTCCAAAGGTGAAAGAGAGGTTGTATCTACTGGTCATTACTGCCAATTGCCTAATATATAAAAGAGGGAGACGAGTTTCCTCACAGACAGAGGAGAAAAGGAGTAGTCAAATCTGGCTGTTCTAACCAGTGCTGTGAGTGGAAGGCAGTAGTAAATTTTGAATCATTGCTCAAAATTTTATCACTGTTGAAATGCAGTGAGTTCATTAGCAGAGAGTGGAACACCTATTCAGGTGAGGTATGGAACTTGCTTTATATCTACTAAAATTAAGAAATTGAATATTAACTATGGTCAGATCACTTTGAAGTAAAAAAGTTTTTCTAAGTTTATGTTTCAATTCATTTTTTAAAGTTTCTATCTTTAATATACTGTTGAATTATTTTTCCTATAAAATATTCACCAATGAAGAGTCTCAAAAAAAAAAAAAACACCACACACTCAAATGGAATTTTGAAAGAAAAATTAATTAAATAATAAATTCATAATAAGCATTAATTTTATAGAATTAAGAAACTTCTTTGAATAGTTCTCTCTAGGAGATGCAAACATTTTGTTTACTGACTTTTAAAAAAAAAAAACTAATCCTATATAATAAAAGGCTAATATGCAAATAGACTCAACAGTAGAACAACCTATGAAGTGCACTGACCACCAGGTGGCGTGTGGGGAATATGGCAGCTGTCTACCTACTGCAGCTGGATGATGGAGAATGTGAATAGGGGTGCCAGACCAAAGCAGAGCACCTATTGTGGTTACTGAAAATTCTCTGTGCCTGCGTGCTGCAGTCCCACCCAGCGCTCCCACCTGCTGCTGGCGCCAGAGCCACCGCTCACACCTGCTGCCAGCACCTGATGCTGGCCCTGATTGCTTGTCACCATCAGTGGGTGTGAGTGGTGGCTGCCAGCCTTGATCACCCCTCAGGGCTTCTCCACCTCTCCCTGCTCCTCAGGGGTGATCAGGGCAGCAGCTGCTGCTTGCCCCAGCGCAGGCCCCAATTACTCCATGCTATCAGTGGGTGCGAGCAGGATCTGCACTGTCAGTGCATGGAAGTAGTAGAGGCAGGAGCTGGGCTGCCGGCAAACTGGGGGCCTGGGTCCACAGCAGGAGGAACCAGACAGCAGTGTGGATGATGGGCCAAGACCTCTCCCTGTGCCTACCGCAGCCTCATAGCCCACAGTTTCTTTTAAGGTGTATGGATTTGTGCACTGGGCCCCTAGTTAATGCATAATATCAAAGGGAAGGGAATTTCTTCCAATTTCTAGTTTTTAAAGTTGCCCTAAATAATTATGTTAATCATTAACATAGTGTATTTTGTTAGTCAAAGTCATTAACTTTGGGAACTTAGATTCAGAATTGTACCCTTAGAGAGCACTCCTGACATAAAGCAGTTGGAGAGAAGCCCACTGTGCTAGAAACAACTCTGATGCAGATACACCAGAGATATAACATTTGCTTTGTCTCATGCAGCTTAGCCTATTCATTCACTACATACGAGTGGTTACCAAAACATAGTATTTAGCTGTTTTCAGAGGAAACATATAGATTTTGAACCACTCAATAAAATGGGGACATCATATTAGCCTAATTCTCAAGGCTAGTAAAAATGAAAATATAATAAAAACTTCCATTTATAAAACTCTAAAAGCACAGGCTTTTTGAAAATGGTCAATAGAAATAATTCTCTTTTTTTACTGAAAGGGATACTAAGAGCAGCAAACAAACCCATGTTCTTAGTGCATTCAAATAGCATGAACATTTGGCTCATTAGATGTCCTATATTCAGCAAATTAATTGGGACAACTACTCCAGGAAAAAAATAACAATATGTTGAAAATTATTTTATTTCCTTTTAGTTCTGCTTCAAAGACACACACTGATAAAAAGGTGTCCCAAAAACAAGGTGGTTAATTATTAAGGTTGTTCTGCTCCAAAATCACAGTGAAACCGCAAATTACTCTAAGAGCATAAAGAATAGTTACTTCAGTTGCCAGTTTTAAACTTCCAGCAACAGGAAAGTTTGAGGAGTATTAGACCGATTGTGACTTCACTGACTTCTCTAATTATTCTGTTTATTCGGGAAAGGAGGCAATGGTCATAAAAATGTATAGCTAGTCATATTGGCTCAGCCGACAAATTGCTACTAATGCATTTTGTAGACTAAAACAATTTTACAAATGTACTTGGTCCTTAAAAAAAAAAGTCTTTGTTGTATCTCCCAAACTTCAATACCATTCTAAAGGAAAACAAGGCTGCCTTCTTGGGAGAAAATACGGTTATAGTGAGTCAATTTTCAAGGTGCTCATCACGTTCTCAGACAGACTGTACTGCACACTTTCTCCTTCATGTTTTCGTGGGAAGTCAGCAGTTTACTGATGTAGAAGATTGGGGAAAACAATTGCTTTGTGAAAGGAAACCAAGGCCTGCACCTGGATGCTCACACTGAGGATCAGTGTCTCTCTGGACTCATTTGGGGCATTCCATCTGCTACTTGGGCTCTGGCTCAGGATGTTCTCTTGGGTAACTGTGCTTGACATCCCCCAGAGACCCTTTTATAGAAAACCCCTCTAGACTCCAAATAAGGTCATCCAGCACCTGACCAGAAGTGTAATAGGATATTTACCAAAAAATCAGATTTTCAGAATATTTTCTTTATGATATGTACCATATGGAGAAAAAATATCATAATATGAAAAAATCAGTTACCTGTCTGTCTCATCATACAGAAAAATGTCAAACAGAGCAAACGAACGCATATCATTGAAAAAGTGTCTGACTTGTAAACTCCACAACTCCTAATCATGTTACTATGTTTTACTATCATCTGAAGCCTTTTGTTTATTTACACCCATTGTATAGGTTTGGTGGGACTGTTATGTTAAATGGTCTGCTACTGCACTCATCTTTGCAAAGCCATAGTAACTGATGTCCTGTCAAACAGCTTGAAATCTGCCATAGAATATCCATATCACAAAAAAATTAACAAATTGGGCAAATCAGGGTTTAATTTTTTGTGTTGTTGGGTTGTTCAGACTTCCAGACATGACAAGAAAACTGATTAAAGAGCAGTGTGTCATGTCTATAACTTTTGTGTTGTATATATCACAACATTTGAAGAAAATGTTCTGCCAGTATTCAAAAACTATTAAATTTAACAAAGAGTGCATTTTTACTTGAAGGTGTATTTGCGAGTCCCTTGGAGGACCCTATGTGGGACTCCACTCTGCAGTTATTGATGTAGGAGGTCCTGCTGGAACTCGTCTCTGTAGGCCCCCCTCAGTTCTGTACAAATTGAAATCTCTGCAAAATCAGACCCCCTTCTTCTAGCACAGTGGCCAGCAAACTCATTTAGTCAACAGAGCCAAATATCAACAGTATGATTGAAATTTCTTTTGAGCCTACTTTTTTAAACTTAAACTTCTAACGCCACTTCTTCAAAATAGACTCGCCCAGGCCATGGTATTTTGTGGAAGAGCCACACTCAAGGGGCCAAAGAACTGCATGTGGCTCATGAGCCGCAGTTCGCTGACCACGGTCCTAGCTATTTCATCTTATTGATTGAAGAACAAGGACTGTGATGATGATGGGACTGGTCCTAGCACTTTGTAAGTGGCTGAGCCTCAAAACTAGACACTGACTTTGGCTGCTGAGCACTTTTCCACTCAACATTGGCCTTTGGTCATAATTCTCATACAACTGAGGGGAAAATGCTCTGGACAAAAACTATGATTGGTATTAACACTTCCAAATTCTTCTGACTTGAATATCTTAATTTTCTTCATTTTAACTAAATATCACAAATTTCCTGATGCTTTGCTACTGTCCTATAAAATACATAAAAACAATATTCCTTAAAAAAGACTTCTAGCCATGGTCCACACTCAGCACTATGATTTATATAATAATAATAAAAATTTAGAACAATAATTTTATTTCAAATATTTTTGTGTTTTTTACTGATATTATTGATTTCCTCTATCCTTTAACATTTTTAACGTTTTAAAATCTCTCGTAAAATACAGTTGCTGTTACTTATTAATCAAAATTTATATGTTTCATCTGATATATATATATATATATATATATTAAAATAGAAATACAAAATCAACAATGAGTAAGATAGATATGTCTCTGTTTTACAGTATTTTTTCTGTACAATTCTAGACTGTGAAATAAACTGGGGGTTAGCATCGTCTCAGAGAGTGCTACTATTGAATACCAAAATTATAATGAGAGTTTTTAAACTGAGCATTAAAATGAAAAGTTTAGAGCCAACTTAATACTTCATGGCCAAGGATAAATGCAAATATAATTTTATTAATTGTATTTCTCATCGTATTACTATTTCAAAAGGTGTATCTTATTTAATTCTTATCAAAGTGAAAAACTCAAGCTCTCCTTCATAATTAGCACTCTCCATTCTATCATTTATAGTGTAGCAAATCAAATGTTTATCTTATGTACTCTGTTAGCATAAATTTATAAAGTATTCCTGAAGAATATAAATGTTCATGAATGTTAAATCATTACATTAATGTTGTACTATAAACTGAATTCTGAAGCAGGGAAAAACAAAGCTGTGTTACATCCTTCATAAGTAAGAAAAAAGCACAGTGGTAAAAGACCAAAGTGCATACAAGGGAGGTTTCTAAACAATACTGGTAGTATGAGCAATTGTGGAACTGTAAGAAGCTTGTTGTTATTCTAAATATAATGTAATCAAGAACATGTTGAACAGAATCAGGCAGATTGGAGTTTTTATCCAGTGATAACTCATGCAGAACTGAGCATTGCTCAAGGTATTTGGAGTCCAAGCATCCTTATTTTATTTTATTTTATTATATTTTATTATTTTTTCAAATATATTTTATTGATTTTTTACAGAGAGTGATAGTTAGAAACATCAATGAGGGAGAATCATCAACCAGCTGCCTCTTGCACACCCCCTACTGGGGATGTACCCACAACCAAGGTACATGCCCTTGACCTGAGTTGAACCTGGGACCTTTCAGTCCACAGGCCGACACTCTATCCACTGAGCCAAAACGGTTTCGGCAAGAATCCTTATTTTAAATATAGGAATCATTATATCTGTGTTATGTAACCCAACAGGATTCTCTGAGGATTCATTGCACAAATGTATATAGAATTCCACGGTAACAATTTTGAATGTGGAGAAAAGGGCGGGATTGTCAACAGGTATGGCCACTATGTACAGCAGTATGTAGATTCCTCAAAAAAATGAAAAACAGAACTGTTATATGACTGTAGTCCAGCAATTAAACTTTTGGGTATTTATCCTAAGAAATAAAACACTAATTTGAAAAGATATATGCACCCCTGTATTCACTGCAATATATCTTACAGTATCCAACAAATGGAAGTAACCTAAGTGTCCATTGATAAACAAGTGGTAAAGAATATGTGGTACATATATATGCAATGGAATATTACTCATTCATGAAAAAGAATAAAATCTTGCTATTTGCAACAACACAAATAGTCTTAGAGGGAATTATATTAAGTTGAATAAGTCAGATGGAGAAAGACAAACACCATACAATTGCATTGGTATGTAAAAATCTAGATAACAAACCAACAAACAGAAATAAATTCATACTACAGAGAGAAAAATTATAGTTACCAGGTGGGAGGTGACGTTGGGGATGAGTGAAAGGATAAATGGGACTAGAAGGACATAGTTATAAAAACAGTCCTGGGGATGTTAAGTATAGCATAGGAAATACTGTTATAGTCAGTAATATTATAATAACTGTGTATGATATCAGTTGGGTACTGATTTATCAGGGTGATCACTTTGCAAGTTTTATAATAATGACCTTACACATCAGAAACTAATATAATATTATACATCAACTATAGCTAAATATGAAAATTATGCAGGGTAAAGTATTATCGTGTGGAATGTTTTGGCATTTATTACATGGGCAACATGAGCTAAACGCTTGTGTATTTAATTTATGTATATTTCATTTGGATATAACTGCTGTAATGAAATCATTTGACTTTAAGCAAATTATCTTAAATATCCTGTGGAATGTAAAGAAGGCAAAGATTTAATCACAATGTAGATGTCAAGGACCTTAGCTCTTGGCGCATCTTGAAAATGTCCAGGTGTCAAAAAGGACTTTTTTCCTGATAAAATTCCAAACAATGTGCCTACTTAAAACAATATTCCATTAGTTATATCATGCAAGCCAACTTTTAAAGAAGACAGCTGCAGGGAGATGTGTTATCATTAAAACATCTCTTTCTGTGAAGGCAGATTCTGCATGTATTAATTAAATAATGCATGCTAAGTCTGATCCAGAACGCACCCGAATGCAGAACAGAAATAATCTTTAGAGTGTTTTGCTGAAAGACTTGGACTTCTTTCCCAAGAAAAGAATGCTTTTCAGGTCTAAAGATGGCCTGTATATTTTGAAATACTAACAAAGTGTGTTATTGGTTGACATTTATGATTCATGCAATTCTGTTTTGGTAATTAAGTATTCTGTTTTTTCTCAAACTATGAAAAAATCCTGCACCAAATGTCTTTGCTTTTTGTTTTAATTTATTTTGTTAGTTTTTAATTGAGGTTTAATTACAGAGTGCAGAAGTTGGAAGTGTATACTTAAAAATGTATACACCCACATAAGCAACATCTGAATTATAGGATTTTGTCTAAAAAATGTCCTCCAAGCTATATAGAGTTACTTTACATTTCTCTTATAATGAGCAATATTCAGCATCTTTTAATAATTACAGAGCAATTTGCACTTATTTTGAGTTGTTGATTTATCTATTTTTCCTGATTCTTTTCTATTGGGTTATTTTTGCATCTCATAGTTTGGAGATCTTTATATATTAATGATATTGGCCTTTTGTTATTATATTTCCCCACTTTCTTTTTTGCCTATAGTATTATTTTTTTTCATGCAGTTCATATTATTGTAGTAAACTTATTTATATTTTCTATTATTAACTTGGGTTCCACCATAGTAATAAAATATTTCTCCACTTTTGTCCCATAAATGTTTTCTTTCGGATTTTACATAATTTTACATTTAAATGTTTGACCAGTGTGCACTCCAATGTTATTTTGTATATAATATTAAGGTGTTAAGTTGACATATAAAATATATATACATTGCATTTGTCACGAAAATCCAATTTTCACTCTAGATAAAAAACAAGGTTATTATGACCTTAACTTTTTTTTATAATGAAAATGATTGATAGAACTTAGGACATTAGATATTATATATGATGTAACCTGTTCAAACTAAACCCCCATTTCCCCAACACTGACTGAAGACCATAAGCCACGGTGAAAATTTGAGTGATGTGGAAATGCTCTTTCACAAAGATCATATTCCACTATTGGA
The DNA here is from genome assembly GCA_963924515.1 of Vespertilio murinus. NCBI lineage: Eukaryota > Metazoa > Chordata > Mammalia > Chiroptera > Vespertilionidae > Vespertilio > Vespertilio murinus. Next base: position 54,325,894 of record OZ004705.1, read on the forward strand.
AATATTACAAAATGATTACTTTAGTGAGACAAAATTATTTGCAGTTCTCATCTTTTGGTTCTAGGTTTTGTTTATCCATAATGTCACATACAAACACACACACACACACACACACACACACACACACACACACACACAAATCCTACCATTTAAGTGACAAACTAACAAAAATGTCAATTATCAGCTGATAAATACTTCATAACGTCTTCTTTTCCAAGCTATCTTTCCCAATTAATACAACTTCTCAAACATATTATTTTTAGTCCCTCACCATCCTGGTTATTCTAACCTTGGACATCTTATTTCCAAATGTGCCCCTTTTCATATGTTGCTACATTTAAGCCGAACTCAGTGTAATTATTACTTTTATTGTATGTCCATTAATTAACATTGCCTAAATGTCTATTTGGATTTCTCCTGTGTAGTCTTTTTGTTGTACCTAATTTAGTCTGTCATTTCTTTTCTTTTTTTAAAAATATATTTTATTGATATTTTACAGAGAGGAAGGGAAAGAGATAGAGAGCTAGAAACGTCAATGAGAGAGAAACATCGACCAGCTGCCTCTTGCATACCCCCCGCCAGGGATGTGCCTGCAACCAATGTACATGCCCTTTGCCGGAATCGAACCCGGGACCCTTCAGTCTGCAGACCAACGCTCTACCACTGAGCCAAACCGGCTTCGGCTAGTCTGTCATTTCCTAATGGACTATGGATTATTCAGAATTTCTACTTTATGTTTTTGAAAATATATGCATGAGTTTTAATTATCTGGCAAACTCATTTAACAATTTCTTGGTGTCATTGTGCTAGAGTTAATCTCCTACGATCCATGCTTCAATTTCAGGACTTTAGCTCGCTTCTGTGAAATTGTTAGCAGCTTTAAAGAGTAAATGCACTCCTCTAAAATCCAAATCTGATCTTTATTCAAATACTTTACTTAAATATTTGCCTTTGGAACATACAGAATAATTCTATACTTTTTCATATTACTGTCCTAAATATTTAAAATACACTTTCAAGATATAATTTGCATATAAAACATTAAAATTAGATGAAATATTAGGCTAAAACTTACTAAGATAGGATGCTAGTTTCCCTACTTCCCTCAGAAGTAGATTCTTGTCATGGTATTATATTTGAATTTCATACCACCTTATGTTGTGCTCATATACTTTTACTTAAATAGTTAACCAAATAATTTTAACTGCCTGTTAAATGACTGATCAGAATTGATATAAATAAATTTATGTCCCTAACATTTTGCTTAATATAGCTGCAAATATATTTATTTTCAATTTACATAGTTAACCTATTTCTATTCATTATTCTTTTTTAATTTCCCTGATGCAGACAAATACGTTTGGGATATGCTTTGGTTATGAATGTAATCAGTGTTCCTATGAAAGAGATTACACAGTGATCCCTAGTCCTTTCCACCATGTGAGGCCATAGCAAGGAGGCAGCTGCTATGAACCAGGAAGAGGGGCCTCACCAGAACACTACCATGCTGGTGCCATGATCTTGGAATAGGCCAGAGTTTCACACTATAAAATAAAGATGTTTCAGTAATTTTTGCAGTATCAAGCACTCCTAAAATTTTATAACCCTTATGTGATAGTAACTACTTTGACTTAATCTTTAGAATATGAAAATGCATTGTTGATTTATATTTTTAGATCACAAAGATAAGTGCTCTTGAAATTTACCACATTTTCCCAAATATTTTCTTACTAGAGACCTTGTGCATGCAATTTGTGCATGCGTGGGGGGGGGGGAAGAGGGGTGTTGCTCAGCCTAGCCTACAACCTATCCAGTCTGGGACCCCTGGAGGGATGTGTGATTGCCCGTTTAGGCCCGATCCCTATAGGATCCCTGTAGGATCAGGCCTAAATGGGCAGTTGGATGTCCCTCTCACAATCCAGGACAGCTACTGTGTTTCCCTGAAAATAAGACATCCTCCGAAAATAAGACCTACTTCATGGAAACATAATGCATCCCCTGAAAATAAGACCTAGCACATCTTTGGAAGCAAAAATTAATATGACACTGTCTTATTTTTGGGGAAACAGTGTAGTTCCCAACTGCTCGCCTGTATGCCTTCCTGATTGCCCCTAACTGCTTCTGCCTGCCAGCCTAATCACCCCCTAACTACTCCCCTGACATCCTGATTGATGCCTAACTGCTCCCCTGCCAGCCTGTTTGCCCCTAACTTCCCTCCCCTACAGGCCTGGTGCCCCCAACTGCTTTCACCTGCAGGCCTGGGTCCCCCCCCAGTTGCCATTCCCTGCAGGCCCCGTCACCCCCAATTTCCCTCCTTGGCCAGCCTGGTCACCCCTAACTGCCCTCCCTGCAGGCTTGATTGCACCCAACATGCCCTCCCTTGCAGGCCATGTTGTGGTGGTCATCTGGTGTCCACATGGGGGCAGCCATCTTGTGTGTTGAAGTGATGGTCAATTTGCGTATTATACTTTTATTAGATTATTAGATAGGAGAGAGGTCTGGTGCATGGGTAGGGGCCAAGTGGTTTGCCCTAAAAATGTCCCAGATAAGGGTGTGGGTTCCCTTGGGTTGTGGAGTGGCCTGCATGAGGGGCCTCTGGTGGTTTGCAGAGGCCATGCCCCATGGTAACCCAAACAGAGGCACTGGTATCTGGGATTTATTTATCTTTTATAATTGAAACTTTATAACTTTGAACAGAGCCAAGCCTCCTGCTTGCTCCCTGGCAGCAGCCATTTTTGTTGGGATTTATTTACCTTCTATACTTAAAACTTTGTAGCATTAAGTGAAGGCCAAGGCAGGCCAGAGTGTCTAGAAAGCATGGCTTCTTCCATTGCCAGTGACAACTCAAGCCTCCTGTTCTCTCCAGCTCCGTGTCCGCTGCCATTTTTTTGGAATTTATTTATCTTTTATAATTGAAACTTTGTAGCCATAGCCATCTTGGCAGGGGGTTAATTTGCATACTTACTCCTATTGAATGGTGGGCATGGCTTATGGATATAGCAGAGTGATGGTCAATTTGCACATTACTCTTATTAGATAGGACCATGAATCAAATAGTTTATGAACTGGTGTAAAGTGGTATATTCAAATTTTCTCAAATCCTTTAGACAGCTCAAATAGATTAAATTCAGAAGGTTTTTTTTTTATTCCAATCTCTTTATTAATCCATTTAATCTCAAGCTCACCTAATGTCTAATAGAAATTATAAAGATAAAAACCCTCTTTGTCAAAACAGAATAAAGTAATTCACAAAGAATAAACAAAATCTAAATTCTGTAGCTTTGGCACAGAACATATCCTCATCTTATCTAATAAAAGAGCAACATGCCAATTGACTGTCACTCCAGCACACAATATGGCTGCCCCATGTGGTCAAAGATGGCCACCCCCATGTGGACACAAGATGGCTGCCATAAAGTGGGGAGGGCAGTTGGGAGGGACCAGACCTGCAAGGAAGGACAGTTGGGAGGGACCCAGGCCTGAAGGGGGGGGCAGTTAGGGGCAATTGGGCTGTCAGGGGAGCAATTAGGTGACATTCAGGCTGTCTGGGGAGTAGTTAGGGGGTGTTTAGGCTGGCAGGCAGAAGTGGTTAGGGACAATCAGGAAGGCAGGCAGGTGAGCAGTTGGGAGCCAGCAGTCTTGGATTGTGAGAGGGATGTCCGACTGCCCATTTAGGCCCAATCTCACAAACATCCCTGGAGGGGTCCCAGATTGAAGAGGGTGCAGGCTGGGCTGAGGGACACACACACACCTGTGCATGAATTTCATGCACCAGACCTCTAGTTAATTTATATCCTTCATAAATATATTTTTGGCTGTGAAATACTAAATTTTAAGATGAGAAGAGATAGTCTTTTCCTTTATTTAAATAAGTTATTTATTTTCTGGTTCCTGAGACATAAAGACATTTCATTTATGTTATACCATCTGTATAATAATAAGTAAAATTACTCCATCCTTCCAAATAATTACTTTTATTGAAAGAGTCCAAAATCTCTGTTCCATGGATTATAGGTTGTTAAAGTTTCAAAACAAATTTTAGCATTGATAGTAATTTTTTTCCCTATGTTCCTGATACCTGTGAACTATGGATGAATTATTGGATATGTTTGAATTTAGTTTTCTCACAGGTAAATAAAGATGACTTTTATACCAAAATGAATATTCAATTTATAACAAATTATTAAGAAGCATAATGAATGTAAGATATTTATATAATCTCTATAATTTTGATGTCTATATCAGTGCTTTAACAATTTTGGTTGAAGTTAATTAACATAATTAAAGTCTGACCCTTTTTATGTCAATCAGAGAATATACTCAAAAGTTAAAATGAATTAGGAAAATTGTTATTTGTATTTTATGTGCTACTCCTTTGCTAAATAAAACTGATTATATCAGAGCTAATGATCCGAACAATTAAGAAAATATTATTTATCTTATTGGATATTTTTTCTTACTCAACATGCTTGAAACTATCAATTTATTTACACAGTGACTTGTTATTTTTACTATCAAGCTAGCAATTACTATAAAGTATGAAATAATTAAAATATTGAACTTATCCTCTATTACTTTGATTGTCAAGGGAAAGAAGATTTCAGTTACTAATTCCTTTGAAAATGCATTAAATTGAAATTATACACATTATATTTATACTTAGTTCTATTTTTTTAATATCTTATTGATTTGCATAAGTATTATAAAGTAAAAGTGACTTGAGGTTGCCTTTGATTTATTAAATTTTTATAGACACTTTTATCTATCTTAACAATATTCATCCCTAGTTGGTCCTTGAAAATATAATCTTGATTTAATTTTATTGTGGAAAATCAAATGCAAATCATAGTTGTCATGCCCTGGTTTCTCAATTATTCCATACAGAAGGTGGGCTTGAGGTATGGTTTTTCCAAAGAGAACAAATGAAAATATTAGTACTCATTAATAAAATCATTCACTTTCCTTAGAAAATAGGGAAGACACACTAGCCCCACTCCCTGTTATTTACTTCTTTCTCAAACACTGATGATTCTGTAGTGACTGGGACTGTAGCAGATATCTTGTAGTAATGGCAGAAGGTCAAACTGATCATGAACATTTTGGCCCTATAGACACCAGTAAAAGCCTACTATGAACTAGGCAAGAAAAAAATATTGTGCTCCTTTTTTAAACTTTGTTCTTGCTAAGGTGCAGAAGGAGATGTTCCTTTAGTTAGGAAAACATCTTACTGTCTAAAACAGAGAACCTGATTGACAATGGCTTAAACAAACAAGTGTTTGTTTATCCTCACATGACCAAAAGTCATTAAAGAAAGGAAGTTGCTGCTTTTTTTAGCTGGCTCCACAAAAAACTACCAGGGACCCGATATTAGCTTTCAGGGTTTAACATATATTAATTTGATGTTGAGTAGTTTTTGATTCCCTAACTCTTCAAAACAGAAGGCACCACATATTTTAAAAAATAAGTTTTATTTGTTTCTATCCAGAGGGCATTTTGAAAATGAACAAATTAGTAATATTTTATTCCCCTAAACTTAGTTATCAATAAAAAAGAGAATGAAGACCAGCCCAGGCAAATTTACATAGTTAATTAGCCAATGATATTAAATAATTATATATACACTAAAGGCCACATGCATGAAATTTGTGCACTGGGCAGGGGGAGTTGTCCCTCAGCTCAGCCTGCACTATCTCCAATCTGGGACCCCATGTGGGATATCTGAGTGTGGGATCAGGCCTAAACCAGCACTCAGACATCCCTCTCAAAATCTAGGACTGCCTGTCTGCCAGCCTGATCACCCCTAACAGTTCTGCCTACTAGCCTGATCACCTTCTAACTACTCCCCTACCAGACTGATCAACACCTTACTGCTTCCCTGCTGGCCTGATTGCCCTCAACTACCCTCCCCAGCTGGCCCAGTCACCCCCAACTGCCCTTCCCTGCCAACCTGGTTGCCCCTTACTGCCCTCCCCTGCCAGCCTGCTCACCCCTAACTGTCCTCCCCTACAGGCATGGTTGTCCCCAGCTGCCCTCCTCTGCCTGCCTGGTTGCCCCCAACTGCCTGCTCCTGCTGGCTATCTTGTGGTGGTCATCTTGTGACTTTGTAGGGGTGGACATCTTGTGATGACATGAGAGTGGGAGGGCCACCTAGGCTTTTATTAGTATAGATTCTAAGCAATTTAAAAATATCTATTTATGGGGAATAGTAATGCCAAAATAGTGGAGGATACTCAAGAGATGAATTAAAATTTTACTGCTGACTGAATAAACCATTGAGTTGTATTATATTAATAAGCTATCATAACTCAAAATTACCCAAGTTCTTGAAATTCTTTCAATGGAAGTCAGTGAAGTGACATTTTCTCCTAAAGTCCTTTATATAAGCACTAGAATCTCAGTGCATGAATTCGTGCACCTTAAAAGGAACTGTGGGCACAGGGACAGGTCTCAGCCTATCCTCTGTGCTCCCGCCTGGCCCCTCCTTTCGTGGCCTCAGGACCCCTGCCTGTGGGCAGCCCTGCTCCTGCCACAGCCGCTCCCATGCACTGACAGTGCCAGCCCTGCTTGCACCTGCTGATGAGAAAACCAATGGGGGCCGGTGCCATCAGCAGGTGTGAGTGGGGCTGGAACCATCAGTGGGTGCAAGCACTGGCTGCTGATCTCAGGAGCAGGAGGTCAGGGGGAAGTGGAGAAGACCTCAAAGGTGATCAGGGCCAGCAGCCGCTAGTCACACCCGGTTACAACACCCTAGTGATCGGGGCCAGTGCCAGGCACTGGCAGTGGGTCTGAACAGTGGCTCCGGTGCTGGCATGGGTGACAGCGTGGCCGGCACTGGCAGCAGGTGCGAGCACCAGGCAGGACTGTGGCACATGGGAGCAAAGAATTTTCAGTCAACACCAGAGGCTTGCCCCAATGACAGAGACTGGTGCCCCGCCTTGGTCTAACACCCCAGCTCACCTTCTCCACCATCCCGCCGCAGCTGATGACTGCCATGTTCCACACTCTGCCACCTGCTGCCATTGCCTGCCATGTTCCGTGCACAACCCCTGGGGGTCAGTGCATGTCAGAACCACTGGTTGTTCAGTTGTTCTGCCTTTCGGTCTATTTGCATATTAGGGTTTTAGATATAAAAATAGCTCATAATAGTGACCAATTTTATAAATTATTCGTATAAACATTTTGTATTAATGTTCTGAACTCATACTGAAAAACAAGAATAATAAATTGCCGAAAATATAGTAGCACTAGCATATTTATGAACCAAGATCTTAACATAATGTAGTATTTCAAGATTTTCATACTTTTAGAAGAGAGGTTGCAATGGTATTTGTTGTAATTCAAAATGGTAATGATATAACAAATCATGAAAATATTTTAAAGTTGTTATTATGCAGGTGATTGTAATTGTAATTAAGTAGGTCTCAAAGCTAAATATCATAAACATCCTGAATCATTTCTGTCTTATCAGTAAAATAAGGCTTACCCTGAACTCAACCAAAATAATTACATAAATTTACAATAAATTATGTACCATGAATTATATTTTTACAATTCTTACTAAAATAAATTAAAAGTGTATGTTTGACATAAAGATCATGTTATGGGCTGAATTGTTTCCCCCACCTCCCACCCCCAATTTTGTTTTAGAGTCTTTACTTGCAGTGTCTCACAATGTGACTCTACTTTAAGATAGTCTCAAAAAGATGATACAGTTAAAATGAGATCATTAAAGTGGGCCTTAATCCAACATGACTATTCTTCTCATAAGAAAAGGAAATAAGGACATAGCCATGTCCAAAAGGAAGACCATGTACATCTCCAGGGAGAAGACTGCTATCGACAAGCTGGAAAGAGTGGCCGCATAAGAAATCAACATGGTTGACAGCTTGATCTCAGACATCTAGCATCCAGAATTGTGAGAAATAAAATTCTGTTGTTTATGCCAACCAGTTTGCAGTAATATTTTGTTGTAGGAGCCACAGAAAACTAATATAGATAGCAAAAATAAGACTTTTAAATAAGCCAAGTAGAAAGATAAATGCATTTTGGTAATATGCATTTCTAACCAAAAGTCATTTCTGTCCTTGACCTCAATCTGTTAAAATGTTATTGTCAATCATAACTCAATTCAAGGCCCTATATTGACATAAAAATAAACTTTGCACTAGCTAAATGTTTGTTGAAGAAACACAGATATAAAATATGAAGCAATTGTGCAAAATGTGAACATTTTTTTCGCCTTTATTTCCAATATTCAGATTATACCTTACTGAACATTTCAGTCTTTATATTTGCAAGTTATGATTCTTTTTGGTACTATTTTCTAGGTCTATATGTGCTTTCTCACAGTGAATATCTTATGAAAAGTGACTTTATCACATCTGTGGAACACTATAAGATTATTACTTCTAAAATTCATAATTTGACTTATTTGTACTAGAAAAATATGATTTTTCTTTTCTTCTGAAATTTTGAGTATTTAAGAGTAAACTGCATTTTAAGTTCTTTTTTATATAGCAAGGCAAAATGAGGAATTTAAAGGCAAATAACATACAAATTATAATAAGATTGAAGATGATGGCAGCACTAGTTATATAGAAAAAAGGGAATCATAGAAGCATAGCATCATTAAATCACCTAAACTCCAAAGTCTGTAACCTTACAGATTTCCTTAACTCCATTGGATGTTCCTTTACCCTTCTGCTTGGGAGATGCAGGCGAAATGAGGTAGCTGTAAAAGTTGGGGATTTGAAATCTGTTGCTGAAGCACAGGTTATATATGCAGTAGATTTATTTATTTCATTATCTTTTTCCATAAATAAATATCCTGCTTTAGACAGGCCAACCTGTTCATTATTTCTATAGAGTTCTATGCATATTGCCAACAACAAAGGGTCTTAAATTATAACCCATTCCCACTCTCTATCATCTGTCTAAATTCTACTGACCTTCAAGGCTCTCCTAAAGCCTTGCTTCTTCTCAAAGCTACCCATGTCATATTAAGATCATGCAGATGTTCACTCTGGCCATTGAACCATCAGAGTCTCTACACCATAGAGTCTCTACACAGCACCTCCTCCTTAGGGCAGCAGCAGAATTGAAGTGGCAGCAGCCCATTTTCCCAGTGTAGGACCTTGGTCTCCAGTTCCAGAGAGCACAGAACTGACCTTATTCACAGATTACTGTAAAAGTCTGTTCTGACCTGTCTGGGTGGATGCCTGAAGGGCCTACACAAGGTGTTTGTCTCTGCTTTGTATAATTCAAAAGTCAGACTAGAAAGGTGGCAGGCATTGCTCAAAAGTACTGCAAATGAACTAACAAACAACAGACTTATAGGACAAAAGATACTAATATTACATGACATCAAGTAAATGTAGAATCTAAAAATGGAACACATAGTAACAGAGAATAATGGTGATTACTAGGGGCTGAAGAGTGGGGGGCAGTGAAGGAAATGGTGAGGTGTTGGTCAGAGTACAAACGTCCAGAAAATGAATGATTCTAGGGATCTAATGTACACCATGGTAATTACAATTAATAATGTTGTATTATATATAAAAGTTATTTATGTAAATAAATGTAATAGACACTAATGTTAAAGATATAAACCATGCAAAAGTAAATAAGCAAGTATTTTCATCTTACGTCAGTAGAGGGCTTGAGGTTCTTCACTCTGGCATTTACAATGAAACAAAAAACAAACAAACAAATTATGGCTTTTTTTTAATGTTCCCCAAGTGTGTGGGTTTTTTAAATTGTTTTTAAGTATTACAAATAGTAGTACATATGTTTCCTTTCCCCCCCAATTGACCCCTCAGCCTCCCATACCCCCCAGGCACATGCCCTCACCTCCCTCCCAGCGTCTTGCATCCATTGGTTATGCTTATGTGCATGCATACAAGTACTTCAGTTGATCTCTTATCTCCCCACCCAACCCTCCCCAGCCTTCCTGCTGTCCTTGTTTGACAGTCTGTTCAATGCTTCTCTGCATCTGTTTATATTTTTGTTCATCAGTTTATAATGTTCTTTATTATTCATAAATGAGATAATGTGGTACTTTTCTTTCACTGACTGGCTTATTTCACTTCGCATAATGTTCTCCAGTACCATTCATGCTACTGCAAATGGTAAGAATTCCTTTTTTATAACAGATAGTATTCCATTGTGTAGATGTACCACAGTTTTCTGATCCACTCATCTGAAGATGGGCATTTAGGCTGTTTCCAAATCTTAGCTATGGTAAATTGTGCTGCTATGAACATAGGGTTGCATATATTCTTTCTTATTGGTGTTTCTAGCTTCTTGGGATGTATTCCTAGAAGTGGATTAGTGGGTCAAATGGGAGTTCCTTTTAACTTTTTGAGGGAAATCCATACTGTTCTCCACAGTGGCTGCACCAGTCTGCATTGCCACCAGCAGTGAAGGAGGGTTCCTTTTTCTCTGCATCCTCTTCAGAACTTGTCATTTGTTGATTTGTTGATGATAGCCATTCTGACAGGTATGAGATGGTACCTCACTGTTGTTTTGATTTGCATCTCTCAGACTATTAGTGACTTTGAGCATGTTTTCACATGCCTCTTGGCTTGAATGTCCTCTAGACCAGTGGTCAGCAAACTGTGGCTTGCGAGCCACATGTGGTTCTTTGGCTCCTTGGGTTTTTAGAAAAGGCCAGCTTAGGAGTACCCTAATTAAGTTAATAACAATGTACCTACCTTTTTTAAGTTTAAAAAAATGTGGCTCTTAAACGAAATTTCAATCTTGTATTGTTGATATTTGACTCTGTTTACAAATGACTTTGCTGACCACTGCTCTAGACCACCAACTTACACTATACCCAAAAATAAACTCAAAATGGATAAAGGACTTAAGCATAAGATGGGAAACCATACAAATCTTAGAAGAATCCATAGATAGCCAAATAACAGGCATTTGTTGTAGCAATATATTTAACAATACAGCTCCTAGGGCAAAAGAAACTAAGGAGAAAATAAACAAATGGGACTACATCAACATAAAAAGCTTCTGCACAGAAAAAAAAACAACAACAAAACAATAAGAAAGCCCACTGCATGTGAGAACATATTTGCCAATGATATCTCTGATAAGGTTTTAATCTCCAACCTTTACCGGGAACTCATACAACTTAACAAAAGGAAGATAAACAACCCAATCAAAATATGGCTGATTTTAACCTGTTATAGTGCTAAGATCACAGAGCAATAAGAGTTCCATAATCTAGTCAGAGATAGCAAACTGAGGGAGGGAGAAATGAGCACTGGCTTACTTGATGTAAATGCAGGTGGGTACTTGCAACGTGAGTTTGGCATGAATAATGGACAAAACGTTGACAGCTGCATTTGGACTCATGGAACACGGTGATGCCTTTGGAAGTCACACGCACTGGAGTACCTTCCACACTACAAAAGGCACTTATCAATAAGTCTTACTGGTTTTTCACAGAAAAGGTCAGAATGAGCCCTAAGAAAGCTTCCACTGCAGTGCAATGCAGGAGGGAGCAGTTATTTAAGAGGGGCAGGAACCTCCGCCTGGACCCTTCACCTCTATATTCACTATGGAACAAAGACCTTATCCAGTGGCAGAGGTAGGTAAGTATACCCCCATCTTTAGGCACTGGAGACATTTTATTGCATCTTACGGTTAGAAAAGATGGAAAAATGGAATAATTTTTTCAAGAATTAATGATAAACATTAAAGTGCAAATCCAAAAGTCCCAGAAAGCAATCAGTGTAAACTACTGTAATTAAAAAAAATAATTGGCATATCATGTTCAAAGTGCTGGAAATGTTAGATAAATATCACAGAGGCAGAGAAACAAAAAACGGTATAACATATAGGTAAAATATATATTAATCATAGCAGATTTTTGTCTGAAAATGTATAAACCTGAATAATATGAATCTAAAAAATATGTGAAGAATCTGTAAATGAAAACTAAACAAACAAACAAAACCTTATATGAAAGAAATTGAAGACCTAAATACATGAAGAAATAAACCATGATCTTAATTGAAAGACTCAATACTATAAAAATGTCAGTTAATTCTTCCTCAAGTAATCCATGGATTAGATGAAATCTCAATCAAAACTCAATCAGCTTTTTTTTGATATTTCAAAAATATTTCAGAATCATGTTGGAAAGCTAAGGAACTAAAAAATATTTTTGAGAAAGAAATCTTGAGAATTATATTAATATAAATAAATAATGGGATATAAATAATGAGGGAAAAGAAACAATTATTCATCATAGAATAATTGACAGAAATAGAAAATCACCATGAAAATCACACTTTAGTAATTTCTACAAGCAATATCTATTGGAACATGATAACATTAGTGGGTAGATGTTGAAACAGAATGAGAATATTTGCATAGCCTCAAATACCTTCCCCCAAATATTTATAAAATAATTATAAAGTGGAAATAGTAACAAGGGAGAATCATTGCTGACTCTGTCCACATGGAATGATCAAGTTAACATTATCAGTAAAATATCTAAAATTAAAATATGATGGACTGACAAGGCATATGACAACTGAATATACTGTAGAATCATGCATAGATTTATTTAGAACAGAAAATGAAATGAGAAGAAAAACTGGTAACATTTGAGTAAATTCTTTACTTTAGCTAATAGTATGTTATCAGGATTAATTTATTTGTTTAGATAATGATCTTATGTTTATGTGAGATGTTAATATTAGGGGATAGTTGGATAAAGGGTATATAAGGATTCTCTATATTTTTATAAAGCTTCTATAAATCTAAAATTAGCTCTATTAAACATTTAGAAGAGGTTGAAATCTAAACTACAAACAAGTCAATGAATAGGAAAATAATGTTTTCCTCGCCATCCCATATTTAATATTTCATAAGAAAAACAGATATATATAATGATATCGTACTAGAGACCCAGTACATGAAATTTGTGCCATTTATATATTTTTCTGTTTGGGGTCACTTTGTTTTGCAACAATAAATGACTGTAAGAATGAATGTAGTATTTAGAATCCTCCTTATATTGTTACTGCATTTGAAAACAAGACTTTTTGTCCCAATTAAGTAAATAGCCTTGAATCTTAGACTCCTTGTAGTGAGAGTGTTTCTTGTATATGTTCTCTGCATTTTATTTTGAGACTAGAGTCCTGGAGCGTGGAAATTCATGCACTGGAGCAGGGGGCCCTCAGCCCGGCCTGCCCCCTCTCACAGTCCGGAAGCCCTTAGGTACGAGAGGCGACCCGGTGATCAGGGGAAGGCAAAGCCCTCATCACCCTCTGCTGCTGCTGCCAACAGCACAAGCCTTGAATGGTCCTGGTTACCTGAGCCTTGGGCAGCCCTTTGCGGCCTGGCAACTGCCTTCTGAGGCTTGTCTGCATCTCAGGCCCTCCTGGGCGACTGGGCAGCTGACATCTGAGGCTTGACTGCGCCTCGGGAATTGGCTGGGCAGCCACCATCTGAGGCTTGCCTGTACCTCAGGCTGGCCCTACGTGGCTGGGCAGCTGGCACCTGAGGCTTGCCTGGTCAGCCGAGGGGACTGAGGGCCCCGGCCATCTTGTGGCTGTGGGTGCCACTATCTTTGAGGGCATGGCAGTCTTTTAGCATATTCCCTCCTTATTAGCTATGGGCACTGTCATCTATGTGAGGTCATGATGGTCAATTAGCATATTACCTCTTTATTAGATAGGATGATCTTTATGTATCTCAGAACCTTTTATCAACTACATTTGTCAAAATTCTTATCTTTCCTCATGAATTCAGTTGAGTTTCTTAAAGTAAATGGAAAACAGTTTTGCATGAAGCTTCTTCCTGAAGTTGTTCATTTGCAGGGGTGTATTTTGACAGAAGAAACTTGAGCTGTGATGTTCAAATCAATACTTTGCACTCTACATGTTAAAAAGCTGGGGATCTCTAATCAAATGCTTAGAAAACTACAGTCTATTATCTTCATTTCTTGGTAATCCTTTCCCCTTTAATACTTACACAAAGTTTGTAATATCTAATTATATTGAGCCATAGAAACATTGGAGACCACATTATCAGATTTTACTTTAGTCTTACTGCTGATTCACTATAAGAAACTGGAAAAACTGTTTAAACATGTAGGGCATAAAATAGCGCATGTGAGAAATATTTTTTCCATTTATATCATGTGCTTATCTCTCCAAGATTAGCCTCTGAGTACCTATGTGAAATGCTTGTAGAAGTGTCTGAAAATTGATGTACAGCAAATTTTAAATGTGACATCATCTCATATCTCAAAAGCTGAAACAGAAGTAAACACTCCAAGCAAGAAGTTCTGATCTTTGTAAATAGTACTACTTGCATATGGAAGTAATTAAGAGGTGCCATAAAAAATAGGATGGGAGTAAACTTAGCCCCCCCCCTTTTTTTTTTTTTACCTCTGTGGTGACTTGCTCTTTGGATAATCTCTCCTTAGAATATTTTTTTTTCTTGGCTCTGCCCTACTTTCTGACATCACAAGTTACAGGCAGGGGGAAGAAAGACTGCTTAAGTAATGGTGTCAGGAAACGGTAGTAAATTGCCCTTTAACAGCTGTGTGTTACATACTTAGTCAGTAAACTAAATTAGAATAGGAAACCTACTTCACAATACTTCCCATTATTCTCATGCTCTAAATTGATGCTAGTGACATAAGATACATTAAGACTTTAAACATTCCCTGACAAACTCATTTATTTTATTAATCCACTCCTTGGCTAATTTTTTAATAAACTTTTATTTAGCAATGAGTTATTGAAGAATGCTAAGAAATGGAAATAGGCTGGAAATGGTTATTTTCACCAAATTGCTCTACTAAGTTTTTTAATAAGTAGGAAATAATCACATGCCCACAAAAGCATGACACTTATTTTTCTGTTCTCCATAAGGGATGTCCTGTGGAATCCTTTAAAATCCTGAGAAAAGAGCTTAATGGCAATATTAGAAACTATTAAACTGTATAAGATTGTTACTGTATATATTACATGAATACTTTGCCAGTTGTAAATTCTTGAGACCTCCATCGATACATTAGCAATATATTGCGAATGCACTTAATATAAAAGTGGATGGGGAACTCAGGAAAAATAGACTCATCTTGAAATCACAAATAAGAATTTAAAGGAATGCAATTTTCACTTCCACTGTTGTGCTAACTTCAGTTCTGATGAATTTTGAGTGTATCAAGTACTTTCGATTATGTTTGACTTCAGTGTATGACAAGTATTTGATATTGCTATTCATCTTGCTGTATAATGACAATGCCTGAAGACCATTAAATGCATCCTATTTTAGAGTCTGGAAGATCAGTCATAAACTCAAGTTATTAAAATTCTAAGAGATAAAAAATTTCTATAGAAATGATTATAATTCGAAGAGGAAATGATTCCATAACCTGGTTGGAAGATAAGCCCTACATTTGGGAACAGGCTTCCAGGGTTTGGCGGCATTGATGCATTTCAAAAGTGCCAGCTCACAGAGGAGACACTGCCAGAGAAAGGGGCATGTGAGTAAGAGAGACATATGCTACATGCATGCATTTAAGAAAATGTCTCATTTAAATTTTTAAAGAGGTGTTCATTTTAATTAATAATAAAGCAGAAACTGCAGATATTCTTTTTCTTTCTTTTATTCTTGCAGTCTGGTGCCTTCCTGTTTCCCAGAAGGAAACCCCAGTGCCATATTCTCAATTTAGGGAAATAATGTACCATGGGTCCACGGAACTTTTGTTTCAGAAGTGATCTTAGAGCTTTGTTTTCTCATCTCCCTGTTTTACAGGTTGACAATTTAAAAAAACAAACGTATTTTCTGAGAATGGTATAATCCTCTTTTTTTACCTAAGCATTATTCAAGAAGCATACTTTCAGTAGATGGAATCATTTTCTTAGTTACATGTTCAGGTGGCTCACTATTCAGTCAGGAAGGCAAGCGCCAGCCAAAGGACTTTAAAAGCGAGTAAACATGCAGATCATAACTCAATGCAGATACGGCTTTCATTCTTCTTCCAGGAACAGGTTACAGAGGACCCAGAACAACAAGAACAACATCGATAAAACACATGCGATGGGAAAAGGAGTACTGTCCCCACACATAGCCGCAATAACCAGTCCTCTATTATCCACTGAGAAAAATACACATTACAGTGGGACATGATATTCTAGGTGGTTTAAAATGCCATGAGCATTTTTATTTTGAGATTTTTTTTGAGTTAGGTTCTTTTACTATTGTTGCATTATATATTTTTAGCTTCTATGGTAACAGATATTTATATTCTAGGATGTCATTTAAAACAAAACAAAACCCAATACCATAATTAAAGATGTTTTCAGGTGATGCTGAGAATTGTAAAATATTACACGGAGCTGGATCAAGCATCGAGCCATGTTATTGATGAGCCGTCTGTCCAGCTCTGAGATCCTCGGGAAGCTGTCTTTATTAGAACAAAGCCATGCTGTGCTAAAGCTGACAGGATACAAAAGGGAAAGGGAAACGTGCTATGCCGGATGCCCACAACTCAATTGCTAGCCTACCTCCTCTGAACTGTACCATCACAATTGGTGAGCTAGTATTACTATAAGACAGAGACGGCTCACATAAAGTATAAAGGGAAACTGTTTCCTAAAAAAGAACATAATGGAACTGTGTGTTGCCAAGGTAAAAACCCCACGGGATAGGAAATAAATAAATTAAGAGATCTAATTAGGATGTGTGGTTGAACTTCTCACTAACTTAAGATGCAGTTCCCAAAGAGGGAACTTAATCTCTAATTTTAGTCAAAGGGCAAATGTACAATTAAGCTAACACAAGTGCCTCAGCCAATCATTTAGGAGAATTCTATCAGCCCTGGACTCCCTAACCCGCCACTGCTTAGCAAGAAGTTCCAATGGCACCAAATTGCTGTCTGTCAGGATGAAAAGAGCACGGCCCCATTGCACGGCTCTAGGGACAATTTGGCCTGAACAAAATGTATGTATAGAATAGAGTATATATAGCACCCATAGTTTCTGGAATTACACATTTTTATTTATTTATTTCCAAAACAAAATAAAACCTTATGCCAGCCACTATTTGAGTGATCCCATAGATTGAGAGTTTAGTCACCAAATGAATTTTATTTCCTTTAAACAAATACAAGAAATCACAGGCTTTCCTGAAAAAGCTTCCAGAATAAGGAAGTATATAATTATGGAAATGCTTATGCCATTGACCTTAGTTCCCTAATGTGTTAAGGAATAGAGGTATTTCTAGCTTACAGAGTTGGTGATGGGCTTACTACTGCTGGTTCACGTAGCTTGCTCCTGTGAGTAGGCGGAGCTTTCCTTTGTGACAATGAAGCTTGTCCTTTGACTGATGGGGTTTGCCAACTCCTCTCATTCTTTTGCAAAGGTTCCTTTCAGAAAAGGGAAGTCATGAGAGAGCCTCGGAAATGAACCTGACCTAGGAAAATGATCTGGCCTTAGCTAATATGATGCACTGCTTTCTCTACTCAACTAATTTAAATTCAAATGCACTTAATTATGCATCCAATACTTCTTACTCCTACCATATTAAAACTGGTGTTGCATCAAGTTTTCAGAGAACAGTGGAAAGCAAAACGGCCTCTTCACTCAAACTTCCAGTTTATTAGTGTAAAAAATTAACAAATAAAAATATCCCAAAGCCAAAACCGGTTTGGCTCGGTGGATAGAGCGTTGGTCTGCAGACTGAAAGGTCCCAGGTTCGATTCCGGTCAAGGGCATGTACCGTATTTGCCGGCGTATAAGACGACTTTTTGGCCCTGAAAAATATGCCTCCAAGTGGGGGGTAGTCTTATACGGCGAGTATATAACAAACTCTGTATTTTTAGTGGAAATGTTAGGGGGTCGTCTTATACGCTGGTAAATACGTATTTTTCAGGGCCAAAAAATCGTCTTATACGCCGGCAAAGACGGTACATTGGTTGCAGGCACATCCCCAGTAGGGGGTGTGCAGGAGGCAGCTGGTCGATGTACCTCTCTCATCGATGTTTCTAGCTCTCTGTCCTTCTCCCTTCCTCTCTGTGAAAAATCAATAAAATATAGATATTTTAAAATATCCCAAAGAAGAATATAAAATGATGAAATAGCACAAATAAAATGTTATGAGTTATACAATAAAAACACATTAAACTCACCTAATCATGCACATCTGCCTGAAAGCAATTGGTCATAATAGAAAAATTGTTCTCTTGCTCAAAACACATCACTGTCACTTGTTTAAAAATTGTCACCAGCTCTGGCCAGTGTAGCTCAGTTGGTTTAGCATCATCTGGTGAAGTGAAAGCTGCCAGTTTGATTCCTGGTCAGGGAACATACCTGGGTTGTGGGCTCAATCCCCAGTAGTTTGCATGCAGAAGGCAGCCAATCACTGTTTCACTATCACATGGATATTTCTTTCTCTCTCTCCCTTCCTCTATCTCTAAATTTCAATAAAAATTCTTTTTTCAAAACTCATCACAAAAATCTACAAATACTTTGTGAATAGAAATGTGAAAGGCACCCCTAGAGTCATGGATTACCATGGCCTAATGGATATCTGTCTTTTATCCATTTCTCCCCTGAAAAATTTGGCTTATCTTATAGGAAGAACATATTAAAGGGATGCAGAGGGGAGAAAAGTCATCATTTCAATAATGCACCTTGGGAACAGAGTGAAGGTCCTCTTCTTTCTATGCAAGGTTTGAAACAACAGGTAAATCTCCCCTTGAAGACAGAGTAGTCTACATTTGGCTCTCCCCATTTCTACAGTATTTCAGACATGGTAGGTCATACTTGGTTATCCTTGTTTGTGAGACATGTATGTAAATCACATTTGATAATTTCTGAGGAATATGGGTTTTCTGTTTTTCCTGCTTCTAATAGTTCCTTCCTTCAATTTACTTCACAATGATCCCAAAACATCGCATTGGACACTTTCAGGTACTTCAGTCCCCATGTCCAATTAGTTGTAAAATTCTAAGGAGTCTTTTCTAACACCTAGGCCTTCATTTTAATACTCTTTAAAATATGTTTTCTCCTATATAATTTATTCTGAAATATAGATACAAGACCAACTATTCTAATGAGGTCTTTCAGGGTATGAGTCTGACCATGGGAGTGATGCTAACTTCATTATTCTGAAAGCAGATATACAAATCCAAATTTGGATGTGAACCTACTTCTGGGAGAAAGGAACAGTTAGGACTATAGAACTGTGTGTTAAGAAGGGGTGAAATGTTCACACTTTCAACAATAAAGATTTTAATAAAGAAGGGGTGAAATGGAGCGTGGTCCTCGAATAAAGAAAATACAGGTAGTTAGCAAAAGTCCTAAGAGTAGAAGTTGACATACACCTTTATATAGATAAATGATAATTTTCAGTGAGATCTGGATATAGTTCCCAAAATAAGAATCACATCCAAGGAAAAGAACATCAGACAGGTGATGCAGCTCCTAAGAAGACTATAAAGACAATATATTCATCCTTCTGTTTTACATGTATTTTGTATGGCCTTGAAAAAATCCTCTTCTGTACTTATTGTCCTATTTCCCTATACTTAAGTTCTCTTCTTGTTATCATTATACCATCTTTCTTCCAGATATATTTGTTCTCCTGTAAATGAACTATCATCATTACTATCATTTCACTTGTTATCAAGTCCTTAAAGAATTGAGATTTCTGGGAAAAAGTAGGTACTTTGGACAAGTCAAAAGTGATTGCAAGTTTACAAGGTAACCTAGCACTACTTCTAGGTTGGCTTGGGAGCAATCTTAGTTTCATCTCTAGGAAGGAAATAAACCTACTGGTTGATATTAATTAGTTATACCATTAAGGTTAAAGAAATGTGTGGGAGAAAGTATGCATCTTTCTGATCTTTGCTTCTGTGAGATTATAAAGCAAACATACCTTAGAAGTTCATCTCTTTTGATTAAGTCTATGGATCAATAATTTTTTTTCCTAATTATGAATTATTGTGCTTAGGCAAAAGTCTCCATTTTTAAGTTTGTCTCAATGTGTAGAAACATTCAATATTGTCCTCAACTTGGTATATTTTCTTACAGTGATTTTATACTTTGAGAGTATATTTAGTTGATTTACTAATTAATTCATTCAGTAAATACTGAGCAATTACTCCTTATAGAATTTAAAAATAATGGAAATGGATAAAATGAAAACAATTCACTGCACATCCCAAATCCTGAGAAATGGAGTGCAGCACCACAAATATATATTTTTTAATAATAAACCTACAGAAATTTTATAAAACAGTCACTTGATATACTGCTTAGAATTTTTCAGGTATAATCTTATTTGTTTAAAGCAACTTTTTAATAGATAAGAATTCCCAAACTCTAAGAGATTAAGTAAGTGATATGCTAGAACTGAGGGTCAAGAGGTTACAATGTCAAACTTACACCCAGGCACTCTGAGGCCAGATCTTAACTAAAATAATAAACTTGATCTACTCATCTTCACACATAGATGTTTTCTTCGCATGCACTCCACTTTATATAGCCATTAAGATTGTGCTGATTGAATCATCAAATAAAGAGCACATTTAATAAAATGTGACTCTAAATAAAGTCCTTACTATTTACAGGAGCTGACTTATAGTGAGCTTGTAACACTTTACATATCTTAGAGAAAAGTAAAAGGTAAAGAAATGAATGACAAAATGTCTTTGAATAGATAAAATGATAATTTGCCTCAAACATAGTGAAATGAAAATTTGCATAAACCAAGGGTATTTCTTATTATCAAGAGCTACTTGTAAAGAATTCATTTTATGAATCTCAATGAATCCTAAAAGTCAAATAAAATAGGGAAATTTTACTACTGAGATTTCTTATGTTTTCTTTGTTGCTTTAATAGCACAGAAAAGTAGGGTCTTTCTTTAAATGAAAATTATTATATTTATTAAGCAAAAAGTCTTTATCATTATCTTTTGAAGAAATTTCAAAATTCAACTCCCCACCTCTTAGAAATAACATTTCAGTTCTTGGAATGTCTCCTCTCAAATCAGCAGACTAACTAATGCCTAAAAACACTACCAGGAGACTTCCTTTGTTCTGCAAGCAATTCAAAAGAAATATAACAATCTTAATTTCAAATGATAAAATTCTTCAAAATTTTGACCTTGAAAATGTGATCTGATAAAACCCAAACCACCACTTACCCTCTGGACTATTACTGCTAAACACCTAATTCTGACCCAAATAAATGATCTAACATTTTAGAACCCATTTTCTTTTGAACAATAATAGCCAATAAGATTCAGGTGGTGGAGAATACAATAGATGGCTTCCAGTTAAATGGTGGTTGCCTTGAAGGACTTTGTGCTTAGATAGCGGGGGTGAGGGAGTTATTTATTAGCCAGATACTACCCATTCTAAAAACAGGAGGTCAGACCATTGCATAACACACTCACTGGACTATTTCTGTTGTCTGGAAAAAAAAGGTGTGTTGAGCATTAGGATAATGACAAGAGAAAAGCTTTTGTAAGTAGGCTAAGCTTCAGGAACCTGTTACCAAGAGGTCATAAAATAGATATATTGCATCTATGGAAACTTACCCCTATTTGCAGTTCTCATTGTTGGGATCTTCATGAATATTGTATGATTACTGCTTTTCACAAAGTTCAAGGAAACAATCGTGTGGCACCACTAAGACACTGATGTTCAGAAACTTAAAAAGAATTCTCAGAAGTGAGCATTGATAAAAGGGCTATGATAATGGGTATTTGAGGCAGACCTATCTAGAAATGCTAGGTCAAGTCACCTCTGGTCATATGGTTAGAAAAAGATTACAAAGTGCACACAAAGAAGTCATTCTAAGACTTAATTTATCATTCTAATTCTTAGTAAAAAGTGTATGCTCACGTTCAAGATCATCAAGATTAAATTGAAAAACTCTGATGATCTCATCTGGCTTCTTATGTACAGAGTAATGAATAAAAGTCACTCAATGCTCATTATTTGCCCAGACTGATTAATGTCCTAGAGAATTCCATGAGACTAGGTACATATGTAAATTTTTTTAGCCATAATTATTTAAAAATATGTAATGATGAATAAAAATGTGATGACTTTTAGTAGAATGAATACTGCTGTTTGAATGGAAAATAATACAATGATTAATAAAGAAAATAATAATACAAAACAAATCTATGTTTCATGTATTCATAACTGCAAACCTACTTTTGCCCCACCATATATATATATTCAAACCGCAAGGAGATATTTTTACTCACTTGGTAATACAAAAGATTTCTATCAAGAGTAATTTTAATAAATTAATTTAAAATATCATCTATAACAAATATAAATTTACAGAGTAGTATAATTTTAATGCTAGTTATTAATTATTGACCATGTTAGAGTATAATGATTGATAATTATCATCATGAACTGAATGCTGATATTTGATTCAAACATATATTTGATTCCTTTAACTATATATATTTTGAAAATATATTTTTATTGATATTTTACAGAGAGGAAGGGAGAGAGAGATAGAGAACTAGAAATGTCAATGAGAGAGGAACATCGACCAGCTGCCTCTTGCACACCCCCTACCGGGGATGTGCCTGCAACCAATGTACATGCCCTTGACCAGAATTGAACCTGGGACCTTTCAGTCTGCAGACCGACGCTCTACCACTGAGCCAAACTGGTTCTGGCGTGATTCCTTTAACAATATTTATATTTGATAAATAAGAGAAATCCTGAAACAGTTTACTTATTCAGAATACTTGGTAACATCTTTCGCAAGGTCAGTTATTCAAGATCAATTTTCTTATGTTAATATAGCTTTTGATCAGATATTATAGCTAGGAAATCAATTAAAATATAATAGAAGAATCCATGAGAGCACAAAATGAAGATACTATTCCTTCTTTAAAGGAAGATACAGTCTAGTGAAGGGACATTATATACAGACCCGTACAACTACAACTAAATATCCCCATGTAAAATTTAAGTTACATAAAATAGCAGAGAGAAAACATGGTGAAAGCCATGGAGTGAGGTGTGATGATGGTGAAAGTAACTTGTGTCCTGATGTCCTGACTACTGAGTAGGATACATATCAGGGGCAATCAGAGGAATCCTTGCAGATTGGAGGCACATCATGAGCAAGTACTAAGAGCTAAAAATGAACTTTGCATATAAAAAACCTAAAAATAGATCTTACTGATTGTAATAACTGGAGAGTTCAGATTAGGTCAAAGAAAAGAAAATTTGAAAATTATGAGAATGAGTGAAAATGATCTTGAATACTAAGTGAAGTAGCACAAACTTTCCTATAAAGGTATTGGGTTGCATTGATGGTGTGTGTGTGTGTGTGTGTGTGTGTGTGTGTGTGTGTGTGTGTGTATTACAGGAAAGTAATGTTTTATTATTGTTAAATCATCCATTCATTTAGATGAATGAAGAAACTACTTTTGAGGTTAGAAGTGATAGATCCTGCCCCACAGTGGTTTATGGGTAGATAAAAAGGACATTTTAGATAAAAGATTACACTATGAAAGAAGAATATAAAAGGCTTATCATCAATTAGTTACATACAATATAATATTATATATATATATATATATGTATATATATATATATATCACATAAATATTTAAATCTTTGTGTAGGGCAGCTCATTTTGGTTTAAAGATGATAAATCCAGTTTTATTTTAAGCTTGGAGCTTCAGGAGGATTTAGGGATGGGGATATATATATATATATGTTACACTTTGGTTGCAAATGTGAGGATCTCCGTTAGGTCTTATAATAAATCTTTAACACGTTCAGAGTCTACAATAAATGTACCTTTTTATTATCCATTTTCCTATAAATACTAACAGAAACTCTAAAAATGTAAGAACCCAAGTATATGACTTTGGAGCTTCCTAAGTATTTGAGGTATATGAATGGTTGTATCTGGGGAAAGACTATTGCCTGTCTCAGGCAAAACAATACATCAAGTAAGAGAGTATAAATATATATATATATTTATTTATTTCACTAGTTTCTGTGATATACAGAGAAATAGAAAAGTGTTTAAGAAAGATACTGAGAAAGGGCTCAGGGAATCAGTAAAAGCACAAATGTAGCTCCAGAAAAATGACAGAGACCTTTTCATTGCCAATACTTTTGAGAGTATTCAGGTATCTGAGTTACTTAGAACATAAAGTTATGCTATAAGTAAGAATGAAACAAGTCTTGTTTGGAGAACATTGAAGTTGAATATGTGTAAAATTTGAATATAATCAAATGATGTATCAGAACCTAAAACTCATCCTAGGAAATGTTAGAAGTAAAACATAAAGGCATAGAAATACAAGGCATTAGTCGGATGAAAAAGAAATTAATTTGAATAAAACATATGATATGAGGTTCAATAGGAAAGTATTGCCTTACATATATTAAGTGATGAAGTAATAAAAATATGAATATTTGACTAAACAAGTAATCATTTAACAAATATAATAATAAAATTTAGTAAATTATTTTAATAGCATCATTGGTAAAACACAATATTTTTCTGGTATAAAATATATATCAATTCATGTTTATTATGTATATAATTCAAAGATAAAATGATTTTTTATAGAATCATTTTTATGCTGTCCTCAGTACTTCAGTAACTATTAATTAGTATTAATGGGAGTTGCTAAGGCATCGTGGAAACACACATTTAAATAACAACTTTCTTCTTTTAAATAACATAAATATGCAAAAATACAATCTGCTGCCTTTAAAGACATGTTTGAAGTTTCTACTTTATTAAAATCGTCAAGTTAAAACCCTTAGTATGCTTTAAAAACAGCCATACTCCAGCGACTTCAGCTTTGTTTGATCATAATTTGGACAGATATGTATGAGATGGAATATTTGTTGCTTGATATTTATGGATGATATTTTCTAATGAGAAGAATGTTAAAATTTATGTAACAGGTATGTAAACGATAAGACAATGAGGGATAACAAAAGTATAAATTTAATTTTCAATGTAAACAAAATGTTATCCAAACTTATATTATTGTTAATATTTCATAATGCAAAGATTTGTAGTTATGTGAATCAGTTAATTTTATTTATATTTCTTCACTATTCTGTATGTTTGATAACAAAAATGCAGTATAAATTTAATCATTACTATAGCAGAAAACAAATAAAATTTAGCACAAATGGTTAACATAACTAATTCTTTGTAGACAATAAGCATGTGTCTAAGAAGCAAAATGGAAAAAATAATATGTATCCCACTATGTAAAATTCTGTATTACAAAATGTTTTATGTATTCCAGTGCATATGTAAAATAAAATTTTTATTATAAATATACAGAAATAACATATGTAATATATATATTCTAATTAAGATATGTATTTTTCATCCTTAGAGGTATTTTCTATACTAACAAAAGAGAAACATGGAAATTGACCATCACTCTGCTATGCCCACCAGACAATCAGAGTGAGTATGCAAATTAACCCAACTAAGAAGGCAGCTGCCATGAAGCTAGAGCAAGCAGGAGGCTTGGGTTGCCCCAGAAATGGAGGAAGCCAAGCTTCCTGCCCCTACTAGCCTTCCCTGACATCCATTCAAGGCTACAAAGTTTCAACTATAGAAAATAAATAAATCCCAACAAAGATGGCCATGGCCACAGAGCTGGAGCCAGCCAGAGGCTTGGATTGCTCCCAGGGATGGAGGAAGCCAAGCTTTCCACTGCCCTGGCCAGCCCTGGCCTCTGCTCAAGGCTACAAAGTTTCAATTATAGAAGATAAATAAATCCCAGATACCTGCTTTCAGCCTGCTTTGGCCTATGCTTGGGTCACTGGTGGGGCATGACTGGCCTGCAAACCACCACAAGGCCCCTTGCCTAGGCTGCCCAACACCCCAAGGGAACCCCCACCCTGATCTGGGATACCCTCAAAGAAAACCAGCTGGTCCCCACCCATGCACCAGGCCTCTATCATATCTAATAAAAGAGTAATATGCAAATTGATGTTACTCCAACTCACAAGATGACTGCCTCCATGTGATCAAAGATGGTTGCCCCCATGAGGACACAAGATGGCCACCACAGGAAGGCCAGCAGGCAAGGGCAGTTGGGAGGGACCAGGCCTGCAAGGGAGGGCAGTTTGGAGTGACCAAGTCTACAGGGCAAGGCAATTAGGGGTGGCCAGGCCAGCAGAGGAGGGAAGTTGGGGGTGACAGGATCTGCAGGGAAGGGCAGTTTGGGGGGATCTAGGCCTGCAAGGGAGGGAAGTTAGGGGTAACCAGACCTACAGGGAAGGGAAGTTGTGGGAGACCCAGGACTAAAGGGGGGAGCAGTTGGGAGAAAAGCAGGCCTGCAAGGGAGGGCAGTTGGGGCGATCAAGTTTGCAGGGGAGGGCAGTTAGGGGTGACCAGTCTGACAGAGGAGGGGATTTGGGGGCTACTTGCCTGCAGGGAAGGACAGTTGGGAGTGACCAGGCCTGCAGGGGAGGGAAGTTGGGAGGGACCAGGCCTGTAGGGGAGGGTAGTTGGGGGGGGGGGGCAGACAAGCAGGGAAGAGCTGTTAGGGACAATGAAGCTGGCAGGGGAAGACAGTTGGGGGGATCAGACTTGCAAAGGAGGGTAGTTAGGGGGGATGAGGCTGGTAGGGGAGGGAAGTTTGGAGTGACCAGGCTGGCAGGGGTGGGCAGTTAGTGGCAATCGGGCTGGTAGGGGAGCAGTTTGGCATCAATCAGGCTGGCAGGGGAGTGGTTAGGGAGTTATCAGGCTAGCAGGCAGAAGCAGTTAAGGGCAATCAGGAAGGCAGGCAGGTGACCCGTTGGTAGCCATTGGTAGACCCTGCAGGCAGGTAGCCCCCAAATTTCTTCCTGAATTGTGAGAGGGATGTCCCAGATTGGAGAGGGTACAGGCTGGGCTGAGGGACACAACCCCCATGCATGAATTTTGTGCACTGGGCTTCTAGTGGTGTATATAATATCACATATATACACATATGTGTAGGTGGTCAGAGCAATAAATTCTATATGAGCAAAGCAGATTTATAATCTTAATAAAGACAATAATGTAGTAGAAAAAGTCATCTTTTGTACTGAGCCAATAACCAACACTTAATATGTTTCCATTAGTTAAGTGGTAACAGGCATAAAAATAATTTAAATTTAGGTTATTAGTGGAAATATTTTTAAAAATGGAACCTTAAAAGTTCAAAGGGGAAATCAAAGTAACTATCACTTTTAACATGTAAGTTGAATGATATTCACAAAGAATTAGAAGGAAAAGGACTTCAAAGGTCTCCTAAGCCTAAAGAAGTCAAAGAAGGTCAATCTTGAAACAACTGCTGGAGGGGATCAGAGACATAATAAACTTGAACTTCATAATTACTGCTAGAAAATTAAAGGAATAAAAAAGGCCCACATCCAATCAAAGCACCCAACTGGCAGATTCATGAGACACAACAATAAAATTTATCTGGACATAGTGATCAGAATTCATATTAAAATATGATTAAAGAAAAACTAGCCTTTATCAATATACTATCAAGAAAGTCCTAGATAGTATTTGACAAGAAACAAAAAAGATGACATCCTGTGACATGGAGAATTAAAAACCTTGAGATAAAGAAATAAAATCCTAAGTTTGAAATGTAAAAATGTAATAGGTTATGACACAATGTTGACTTTTCAATGACATTTCATATATTTTTCCTGTCATATAATCATGACCTTCTAATAAGTCCAATATGTATTTTTATTACATAGAAAGAAGTTCTCTAAAATGGCATACCGTATTTGCCGGCGTATAAGACGATTTTTTGGCCCTGAAAAATATGCCTCCAAGTGGGGGGTAGTCTTATACGGCGAGTATATAACAAACTCTGTATTTTTAGTGGAAATGTTAGGGGGTCGTCTTATACGCCCAATCGTCTTATACGCCGGCAAATACGTATTTTTCAGGGCCAAAAAATCGTCTTATACGCCGGCAAATACGGTATTTAATATTAGGTTACTTTAAGTGTTTTGGATCTTTATGGGTTATTTAATTATGAATGTTACTGAATTTAAACTATTTTTTAAGTCACAAATTACTTGTATTGTGTGCAGTTTAATTCCCCACAGTTCTTTTTATGGTCTCGCAATAAGATAGAATAAAAATATTAATCAAGCAAAAGAGTAAACATTTGAAGCAGACTCACAAGTAATTTCAATAATAATGCTTAGTAGGTAATGATTTTAAAACATTATAAATTAATATATTGAAGAATAGCATTGATTCAAACCATTTAAAACAAAACTCAATAGAATTAAAGGGAGGGAAATGGTGAAATCCAAAATTAATATAGAAGATTTTCGCACTTTTCAGGTAGTAATGGAAAAATCAGTTAGAATGTAGAAGATAAGACAAATAACAATAAGATTTAGACTAGCCAGCATATTCAGAACAGTGCCCCCACAAATGGCAGAACATGCATTCTTTTCAAGTACACATAAAATATTTTACAAAAACTGACTACATTTTGGATCAATAATCAATGGTAATTGATCAAATTGTTGAGAAAGTAAAATAACAAAAGATTGAATTAAGATGTACACAAATACTTTAATCTTTAATGTAAAACAGCGTATTTCTATATATTATTCAAGGAAGAAATCTCAAAGGAAAATACAAAATATGTTGTACTTAAAGATAACAAAGATATGATATATAAAAACATCTGGGATACAACTAAAACAAATAGGAAAATATTTGGCTTTAAATACATATTAGCTAAAAGAATGGCTAAAAATCAATTATTAAAGGTTGAATGTCAAATGTGAAAATTAACAAGAAATCTATCAAAGAAAGTAGACCACTAATATACAAAATAACAGAAATCAATAAAATGCAAAACATGTTCAATAGATAAAAGTCATGACAAGTTAAATTCTTTAGAAATATTAAAATTGATAAACTCCTAGCAAGATTGGATTAAGTAAAAAGAGATAAAACAAATGTCTAACATTAGTAATAAAAAAGTAGACTCCACCACAAATCATACACATATGAAAACCATAATAGAATAACATAATCATAACTTTTTGCAAATAAATTTTAATTTAAATGAAATGGGAAAATTCCTTGAAGTCCAGAATTTACTTAAGCTAACCATAGACAAATAAAAAACTAAACAAAAGCCAGACAAGTAAAAATAGCATCAGCAAAACAAGTTTAATTTTCAAATATGAAACCATAAGGAGACGGAGATTAATGTATAAGTATTTAAAAATTGTAAATATCAAAAAACTAAAATGGCTTTTCTTTGGCTGGTATACTCAAGAGCAAGTGATAAAATTAAATTTTAACACTACAAGAAACACTAGCCAGCAGGAGGAATACTACTGGCTGTAATAAAATGACTCATTCTCTTACGGATTAGGTATGTGGCTTGAATGACCCATGGAGTGCTCCTTATAGGTTCTGTAGTGATTGGGGGAAATTACTATGGTTATGAGTCCTTATGTTTCCGGGAATAAATTGATCACTGCCAGACTTAAATAACAAGTTAATCCCACAGTGTTATATCAATAACAAACCTATCCCAGAATCACAATTTATTCTTCCCTTTCCCGTTTAAAAAACCAGAATGAAAATTATCTAGGCTAGTTTGTTAAACTGTAAATGCTCAGCTTCCACAGAGCCCAATACAAAACAGACAAGTAAGCACCACCCCCACAAGCTCCTCCTTCCTCCCCGTTTATCCTGAGTCCCCATTAGCAGAGTTGTGTCCCTGTCTCTTTTATGAAACTGCTGAACAATGAATGCTCCTAGAACACTCACCCAGCCAATAGGCAAGAAATGTTTTGAAATGGTTATATTTGGTATCCTCCTTCTTATTGCTACTTGACAGGCAGAAGGATTTGGGTACTTACTTTTTTGGTAGAGTTTTTAAATGATCACTTTGAACAATTATATTAACAAAATCTCACTTTTGATAGCATTTTATACTTTGTAAGTGCTCTACCAATTTTCTTTCATTTGATTTTTGCACATTCCTGTAGAAAAAGAATTGATTTTGAAGTTTGGAGAGAGTAACACATGTAGAGACTTGCATAAACTTTTTTGAAAATACTAACAAAAGAAGAGCATGAATTCACTTCTTCTTTACTCTTTCCATGATTATACCTTGTTACTCATAACAAGAAATGTTAGGGGCACTTGAAATAATGCTTCTTAAAAGTAATAACCTCAACAGAATGTTGCTCTGGAAACATTATTGGCAAACAAACAGATTACTGCACAATGTGTCTTTCAATAGACAATCGCTTAGTAAATCATAATTAACAAATCTTTAGATTAAATTTCTGTTGTCTGTGGTTTCTATCTCTCGATAAGACCCAGCTTGCTAGGCCTCCTAATTCACATAACATGAATAAGTTAAACTTGTCTAATGAGAATGATCCAGGGCACTTGTTTAAATTAAAAAATACAGGGTTGTTGTTTTTTCTCATAAATTCATAGCTTTCTTTCTCCTGTGCATTCTAGAATTATCATCTACATACAAGGCATACTAATGGGTTCTCATAGCCTTGGAGCAAATATCTTGTTTGACATTAACATCTGTTTAAACTTAGGCATCTATTCAGTTGTACACGTCCAAGAAATTCTAAATTCCTTTTTTTCTGTCTTACTTTTCTATTCCGGAGGAAATTCACAACAAATATCTGTGGGAAGAATACATAATGGGCTGTGGATCTCTGCTCTGTATGCCTAGGTGAATCTTGTAATAGCCACACACACACACAAAAAGATCAAAATTGCAGGGAAAAAGTTGTATATTCTCATTAACTACTTGAAGAATGTTCCTAATTATTGAACATATTACTAATTCAAAAGAGAGTAAAAATATCCCAAGCTTATTTTTTTTTGCTCACCATGACACTGTACATTTTATTCTTAAAAAGACATTTTTATTTAAAGGCATATTTTTTTCTTCAAGTCTCAAAACTACATACACACATTTAAAAGTATGTTGAGGCAAAGCCAATGCTAAATTACCAATGTGCTCCATAAGTGTACACATTTAGTTGTTTCTTGTGCTTCTGTGAACTTACTGATTATTTCAAAATCAAACAACTTAAATTATTTAGCAAATATCCAGCTGAAATGTGCTACTATTAGATTGGTAAGAATAAAGAAGCCATTGGATTCATTAAGCTATTTGAAATATTTTTAGGATTAAAGGTTATTAAAATAATTTAAATTAGTGTGTATTTTTGTTATTTATTTATAATACTGATTTCATAATTGTGAAAATTAATATTTCCCTTTTAAGTGCTATTTTACTGAATTTTAAATATTTACATTAATAAGAAATAGAAACTTCATTATCCCCTAATAATAATCCTTTCCGGATATATGCACCCCTATGTTTATAGCAGCACAATTTACAATAGCTAGGATTTGGAAACAGCCTAGGTGCCCGTCAGCAGATGAATGGATCAGAAAACTATGATACATCTACACAATGGAATACTATCCTGCCATAAAAAGGAAGGAATTCTCATCATTTGCAGTAACCTGGATGGAATTGGAGAGCATCATGCTGAGTAAAATAAGCCAGTCAATGAAAGAGAAACACTACATGACCTCACTCATTTATGGATATTAAAGAACACTATAAACGAATGAACAGAAAGATAGATATAGTGACAGTAAAACAACAGGCAGACTGTCAAATGACAGCGGGGGCGGGAGTGGGGGGGGTCGGGAGATCTGGGGGAGATAAGAGATCAACCGAAGGACTGGTATGCTTGCATATAAGAACAACCAATGGACACAAAACTCTGGGGAGGGAGGGCATCTATGGGAGGGTGGGGGGGGCAATTATAAGCTATGTACACAGATAATACCTTAATAAAAAAAATGAAATACTAGTCAGAAAAAAATAATAATCCTTTCCTTCTTTTTAATTTTTCAGAATAACAGTATTGTTTTATAAAAATTTTAATCAAACCCGCATGCATAAGATTCATGTCTGACACCAACAAGAAATGGTAATACCTAACTCTATATTTGAACTACCCACTCTCTACTGTGAATTATCAAGCTGGAAATCAATGTTTTACATGTAGAAATTATTAATTTGGTGCCTAGAAGAAGTCCAATCAAATTTAAGCTATATACATAAGTTAAAATATTTCAGGATTTAATTAAATAGTTAAATATTTGTGGTGAATAACTTTTATTTTATCTTCATGAATGGAGTATAATATTTTTGAGTGCTGCATATGTTATATAGTTTAACAAGTTATATAAGTCTAATATGTAGACTAATTTTCTTGCTTAGAAAATTCCATATGAAAAATTATAATGGAGCCTTGGCCGGTTTGTTAGAGTGGTTAGAATGTCAGCCCATGGACTGAAGGGGCATGGGTTCCATTCTGGTCCAGGGCACATACCTTGGAGTGAAGGAAGCAACCAACCAATGTGTCCTGACTGGGGATCAAACGAGGGTCCTCTAGGTTCATGGGTTGATGCTCAACCACTGGGCCACACTGGCCAGGACCTGTTTTAATGTTTTGCATTTGCCTTTTATTCTGCCTAGAAAGTTCTTTCTCTAGTTCTACTTGGGCTTGTCCAATCACTGCCTTCAGATCTTTGCTCAAATACTGCCTTCTCAGTAAAGTTTCCCCTAATTACCCTATCTAAAGTACAGTCCTTCTCTTTGATAAACCCTATTCTAATTCCCAGATATATTTTTCTCCATAGCATTTCTCCTGACTCAATATAGTTTGTGCTTGTGTGTGTATATATATTTTTATACATATATACTGTGAGTGTTAAGGTTACTAGTAGATAAAAACCAGAATGCCAGTTAAATTTGATTTTCAGATATAAATCTGAATTTATTTACTTTCAAATAAAACATTATTTGATTTTTTTCAGAAATTCACTTTTAATTCTGCCTTTGAATAGGTAATATATGGAACATACATTTAAAATACAATATATCACACATTATTCAAACATGCAATAATTTGGACATATATATGCTATTTATCTGACATTAAAATTTAACTGGGTGTTTTATATATATTTATCCATCTGGAAATGTGTGTGTGTGTGTGTGTGTGTGTGTGTGTGTGTGTGTGTGTGGTCAGCTAGAATGCAATCTCTATTAGGGAATTTTCGCTGTTTTGTTCACTCATGTAGAGGGACAAATGAATAGAGGTGCTCAATGGCACACATTTAAGAGTAAATTTAGTTGCCTGACTCTTTATAGCCTAAACTCTTTATAGTTTTATTTTCTGCCGAATTAGCACAATAGTATTTACCTTTAGAGATTTGGTGAGGTTTAAGAGAAATAGCTAATGTCAATAATTATGCATATTTCCTAGCAAAGTAGTAACTATATAATTCTCCATGCCACAAAGTAGTAACTATATATTTTTCCATGCCACAAAGTAGTAACTATATATTTTTCCATGCCACATTTCCAATAGTAATTATATATTTTTTCATGCCACATTTGTCCTTTCATATTCCATGAAAGGACAGTAATTTTGATGATTGTTCATTCACTTGCATTTGCTATCATTATAGTTATTATTGTTATTGTTTTTAATCCCAACAATAGCTGCTGAATATTCAAAGTGAAGAATTTTCAAACTGTTGAAGTTTTTTATATAACAAATGTCATTAACTGCTTTCCCTAGGATTGAGTTCAAAAGAGATTCACTTTGCTTCCAAAAGACATATTCAGTGTCTATTCAATCCAATTGAAGCTCAACAACATTTTTTGATTTTTCAAAGGATATAAAAATAACAGCTTTCTTTTCTTTCCTCATTTTGGAAGGCATAAAAGAAAGTGGACCAAATAATTCTATGAAGGTTTGGATGGCACCTATAAAGTGACCATTTCAAATGTCATTCCCCATTTTCAAATGGAAGTGTCATACACAGGAAGAGCATATAGGTAGAGGAAAGTGCTTACAAAGTAATTTCAAGACAGTTTTTAAATAGCACCATTTCAAAACTTAAAATTTCCTGTTTTCTGAAATAGGCCTGATAAGATGTGAACACATCAAATGCACATTAATGCACTGAGTGTTGCCTCTGTCCACATGGAGACTCATGTAAGCAGCTGAGAGTGCTTTGATGGGCAGGGTTGGGCACTTTGGTGACCAGGATGCTCTCTCCTCTTCCCCTAATAATATAGAGCCACAGGCTTTCAGGACATGCATCAGGCACCAGTGCTTTTCTCAGACCGCCATCATGACTTCTTCAGGATCCAGGTTTGCCTAAGTTTAAGCCATAGATGCATGCTTTAAAAGACGGTTGTAAATTTATTATTACCTACAACTTATAGCATGTTTCAAATTTTTTCTGAGAAAGATTACCATTTGAAGACACTTTAGTAAATATTCTTATGACTGACAAATATTTGGGGCTATCACAAAATCTCCCTAACTTATTTGTTTTGTAAATTTGGACATTCACAAAATTATTTTATTTTGTGTAATTGGAGAATACCTGGTAAACAGCAGGTAGAATTAAAGACAAACATTATTTTAAATTCTGTTTTGATTACATCACTGATACTATTAAAGAGATATTTGATGTCCCATATGGTGACACCCACTGTCAATAGTATTCTATTCAACAAAGGACACATAGGTAAAAAGGAACATACTATTACTAAGATTTATGGTTTCATTTTGACAAGTACACTTACATATCAGAATCCCCATGGTTCCTACTGGGCATCAGAATAAGCATACACTTGAATTTTGATAGGCATGCCTAAGGAAGTTCTATTTCTGACTTTGCAAGACTGTTCTCTTTAGTAGAAGCAAATTGTTAAGGCACAGGAATTATGAACATTGACTCTAGAATGAGACTCCTGTTAGCCACTTTCTACTTATGTAATCCTGTAAAAATGACTCATTTCAATGCTAAAAATAATTAATTTAATTAATAGGGAACTGTAACAGCACCAGACTCAACGACATTTTGTGATGATATAGTAACACAATTCATATAAGGTACTTAGAGCTGACCTTTTTATACAGTATTATATAACACACCAGAGGCCCACTGCACGAAATCCATGCAAGGAACTAGGAAGGGGTCCGTCAGCACAGCCTGCACCCTCTCCAATCCAGGACCCCTCAGGGGATCTCCAACTGTCTCTAGCAATCCGCTGTTAGGGTCAATTTGTATATTATCCTTTTATATATAGGACTGACTTCTTGAAACCAGTTTATCAATAAAGTTACTGATTACCTAATAGTCCCTAAATCTTTTTTAACTAAAGCAGAGATCTAATAAATAATTCTACTTAATATATTAGTAGCCGCCTATCTATAAGTGAAGGAAAGACAATATCATTTTTTAAGAATATGAGTATTTGAGTCATAAGGTTTCAAATCCTGGCACCACAATTACCCTGTGACCTTGTCCATTTTACACATACTTAGATGTTGCTCTATTCCTTTGGTCAACCTACTCAGCAATTAAGCATACCTACAGGGGGATAACTGTGTTTTATGTAGTTAGGAAACAGATTGAATGTAGTTAATAGAATGGCCCTATTTTAAAAACTTCATATACTCCTCTCCCCAAAACCTTGTAAAAGAGAGAGGGTATAACTAATTGTTAGTTCTAGTTTATAAATGAAGATCAAAGAATGGAAATATATTGAGGTATAAACTCTTTGAGCAAAGTATTCCTGTTTTTGGACTATTGGGTCTACACACATACACACAAACATATTTAAAACAAGGGGATAATAAGTATGTGGCAGTAGGTAACTAATAGTCTCAATCTTATCTATTCACATATTGAATTTTTAATTATTAACAAACTCTGTCCTCATAGTAATCACTATGCCATCAGTAAAAATTCTACAAGAGATTTGTCCACCAACCTGAAGCCAAAATCTCAAATTCAGGATACTCAAACCATCCCAAGTCTTCTCAAATTTTCATTTTTATATGTTATTGTCAAAGTTGGCTTTACAAAGACTCATTAATTTGACCATGTGAAAGAGTTGCCAATTAGGAAATAAAATACATAGGGCTACT
Organism: Vespertilio murinus; assembly: GCA_963924515.1. Taxonomy (NCBI): domain Eukaryota; kingdom Metazoa; phylum Chordata; class Mammalia; order Chiroptera; family Vespertilionidae; genus Vespertilio; species Vespertilio murinus. The sequence continues at coordinate 54,361,959 of OZ004705.1, forward strand.
TGTACACACATAAAGACATATACTACAGCTTGCTTTAATCTTCCAGCCTGGTATCTATATAGATAAATAATTCTGAAAGAGGGTTCAACAGGAACTATTCTCCCAAGATCTTGAGACACTCCCAAAGATAGCCAAAGACTGTTTCTGGCTGCCTGTGTACAGCTCCTGAGACTGCAAGTCACACCATGAAAATCTTTATTCTCTCACACCCAATACTCATGCTATGAAGATCAGAAGTTTCTCAAAACTCGATTTTCAACCTTGAATGACTAGGACAAACAAATTTGAAGAGATCAGAATGCAAAATAAGCAGAACTCTATCAGAGAGAAGCTTTCCAGAGATCCCAGAGAGTGACCGAAGACCTAGCAAACCAAAGGGGCTCTGTGGGTACCTTCACATGCATGCAGATGCTATCCCCGAAATCTTCATCATCTGTTTTCAGCTCCCATCTCTTCACCACCACTGTCAAACAACAAAATCATTTCAGGGGGCATAATGTTGTTCATCTCTTGGTTAAGGAAGTCTCTGCCCAATCATCTACTCAAGTTAACAATTGCCTTTATAAATGAAAACTAATGCGTGAAGAGATACTATGAGTTCACACTAACCTATTGAGAGTCAATAGTCTCCCACTGGTTTTAGCATCCATAGATTTTGTTTTAACCAAATAATTCTTCTTTACTAGGTAGTGTTAAAAAGTAAAATATCTGAAACTTCTTTTTTAATTATGTTTTTATTCACTTGTTTATATCTGTATGTATTGAGCTTTATTTTATTCCATGGGCTATATATATTGCCAACTTTATTCTGATGTTCAAATGTGTCAGATTTTTCCAGTGGAGGTCTCTCTAAGTAGTTTTCTGTGTCATTTTGACAAGTCCCTATAATTTATTTATTTTTTAAAAATTTATAAGATTTTAAAATTGATTATTTTAGAGAGAGAGAGTCAAGGCAAAGGGAGAGAGAGAAACACCAATGTGAGGGCAAAACAAAGTGAGGACAGTTGGCTATCTCCTGCATACCCCTCATCTGGGATTGAGCACAGGGCATGTGCACAACCAGGGCATGTGCCTAGGCCCTGACCAGGATTCAAACCAGCCACTTTAACATGCACAGCCACACTAGCCAGAGCACCAAGTCTCTATAATATTCTTAATGTATTTTCTTACTTTCAGAAAGGATGGTATTCTGCTCTCATTCTATATTTTTATTTTCTGTACCTCTGCCCTGAAATTAGCCATTCATCCAAGAAGCAATAGATTCTTAAGCTGAAAATAATATCATGGCATTGAGCCCCCAACTCTCTCCCATATATTATAATATCTTAATATTTCTATCTCATCTATTATAATAATATCTCATAGAGTATAATATATTAATATAATATTATAATATAAGTGATCTAAATTTCTCACTGTTTGATAAGTTTCAAGAGAAACTAGGTATAATCCTGCAGTAATGGATTGTAAATGAATGTGTCAACATGAGAACTTGTGGTTTTATAAATAGGTTGATGGGGAATATTAAAATAAACACCAAAAATAATAAAAATAAACACAATCAATATATTTAAACTATTAATTAGCTAGACATGTCATTATTTTAACAAGTTTAAAAATTATAATAACAGGGAAGTAATAGAAGAGACAAACAGAACCACTAAATTTAAAATGACAAAAAGCTTTGTTTAAAAAAAAAACACACACAATCATTTTCTAAAGTTTTGAGTGTCTAAGAAATTTTGTCCTTTACTAGGTTGTTATTGCTTTGGTAATGATGCATTTATTCCTCAAATTTAAAAAAAAACATACATTGATATTGTTTTCTGTTACAATAAGAATTGCTTTTATTATGTAAGCACTTAATCTTAACTAGGAGTTGGTATTCATTCAAATAGGATTGCATCAATGTTTAGAGCGGCCTGCTTCACAAAGTACTGTCTGATAATGTTTTTCAATCAACAAAGCCCTTGAAACTGTTCATCTTGTTAGGCATTTGCTATAGAAGAATGCATCCATCTTTGAAAACAAGATGCAGGGAAATACTGTCCTCATTTTCTCCAGCACTCAGTTTGTTCAAAGGACTGTAGCCATTTTAAGAGGTGCTAAAGATATGCATGCATAAGGCTTGATCCTGCTAACAATGAAGATGTATAATGAGCATTTTTTATTTGAACTGAAGAGTTTCAAAAGGATGCAAATTAGTATCTTACTTAAAAAAAGATAAAAATCCCATCAAGCTAAACAGCAATTTTTTTCAGATTCTAAGTTTATCATGAGCATTTTAAAAACAACTTGTGTTTACTACATTTGCCTAGAGTATACTGCAATTCTTTCATTTCCCCAATGAGAGAGTACTTCAAAGATATGAAGGACACTCACAACTCTTAATAAAGCGTATAAGTGAAGGAGGGGGTCATGGTAATAACTGGGAAGTGTCACCTGAGAAAACAGAATATAAATTTAACTGTCAATGCTAAGAGCAAGGAGATGTCAATCATATCCATCTTTATTAGTTTCCTACTGCTGTGGAACAAATTACCACAAATTTACTGACTTAAAACAACTCATCAGTTCTCATCTAGTTCTATAGGTGAGAGGTCTAGGCAGGCTTGGCTGGGCTCTCTGCTTAGGCTATCCCAATGCCAAAGCCAAGAAGTCAGCTGAACAGAGATCTTATCTGGATATTCTGGGGAAGAATCCATTTCCAAGCTCCTTCCCAATTGTCAGAATTCAGTTTCTTACAGTTATAGGACTGAGGAGAAACAGAAGAAAAAGAAGTCACTAAATCTCTAAAAAGATAGGATAGTGATGAGAAGCATACCCCCCAAAAATATGCCTCTTTGGCATATTAATTATATTGAGGTGATTATTTTTAATAAATGGCAGACACAGAAGCTCTGAAAATCAAGAAAGTCTTATCCTATGGCAATTTGCATTTGTAAAAGAAATCTCCATTTGTAAGTGTGTCTTCCTCTCCATACCAGGAAGAGGACAATCAAATTTCTAAGGCTCTTAACAAGGAAGAAGATATAGATTTCTGTGCCCTTCCAGCATGGCCAAGGCTGAATTTGAGTGGGGCGGTAAAGGAGTTAGAAAAGAGAGACAAGAGAATAAATCTGGGTCTGGGAGGGACGCTGCTCTCTCTGATGGAGAGGCAGCTCCACAGCCTGGGAGCTGTCTATTTTATAGCCAGATTCCACAAGGCAAAGTGAGGGCATGGCTACAACATTCTCATGGGTTTCAAATCTACCCAATTACATGCACCCGAAGTCTATCAAGCCCACAACACTCAGGCGCGTGGGACCATGTGTTCGGACTATAGGTTCAAGCTTACAACTATAGCCTCTGGGACTTGCACGTGACCATGAGAGGACTGTGCCTTCTCATTAGTCTGAGACTTGAACCTGTCCAAACGCTCTAGCCACTCTCCACAGATTTAAATCTGAATAACAACCATACCCATGTTTACTGGGCTTTTCCTGGGCCCCCTCAACATATCCCTTTAGTCTTTAGCTGGAAATGGTATTTAAGAAGGTGGCTTGGGCCATTTAGGAGAGCAACTCAATTTTACTGGGAATGTCCCAGGTAAACAGGAAGTATACATGTTATTAAACTTGTTTGTTTTTCTCCTGTTAATCTGTATTTTATTATGGGGGTGGGAGGATTTGTGGAGGGTGGAGGAGGTTGGAAAGCTGGGGACTGCATTGTTACCGGTGGAACTGGGGTATCCCCTTCCCCACTGGGTGCTGGAGGTGGGGCCCTGACGAAAATGAATTATCTGGGACTCACACAGGAAAATGAGTGATTTTTTTTTGTATGGACATACATCCCTGGGTTTCTATTTCCCTTAATCCACTCCTGGAAAAAGAACACCTGAGGATTCAGCAGAGTTCAAAGCCAGTGTCCAGAGTTTTCATTCCATGTTGGAATTGGGTCCAGGTTAGCATTTGGCTAGTTGTAGGCCATCAGTCCATTGTGTGGGGTCCTCAGGGCTGTGGGCATTGAGCACTAAGAGAGCATTGGGAGCACAGACCAAGAATGCAAGACAAGAGAGACCAAGAGGGCCAAGAGAGTAAGTTCCCTTGTTTAGGGACTTAACTATCCCATATCTTCATGCGCTTGCAGTAGCCAAACTACTCTGGCCAATGACCTGGTCCCAGGTGTGACTGATACACAATACCTTCCCTATTTCACCCAGACTTTACTGGGCATGCGTCTATACTCCCCCCCACCCCCCGGGCCAGTCCCTTCCCTTAGAGATCTGCGGGGAATAGATGGGTGACTCCCTGGGGAAGTGAGAAACTGCACAAATGAATATACTATGTGGCCTTCCCTTTACTCCTTTCTGCTATTAATAAATAGGCTAATTACAATGGTATCAGTATGAGCCAGCAACATATAAGGGTAGAGGGGAAATTATTTTTCCTCTACTACAATAGAAATTTCACATTTCTCCCTCATCCTCCCATCCTGACTCTCTCCCTCCTATCCTCCTTTTGCCACCCCTGAATAAATGATATTCAGTAACTTTTCCTAATGTGAGGGGTAAGACTATACACCCACGTTCCAGTCCAGGTATCTCAGGCAGGCACATATTGAGCTGCTATAATAGGAATGCCTGCTGCTCCTGTAGACCATTACTATTTTTAGTGACACCACCCAAACATCATTTCAGGCGTTGATAAAAATGAGAAAAACTTTCCACAATGCTACCATTAGAGAATGTTTTGTTATCTTAAAAGAGGCACTAATGAACACACGAAATCAGGGACAGCCTTTTGTCTTTCCTCTAAATTACAGAACTGGTGAAAAATTCTGTACTTAGTATTGTTCTTGTTGTATGTTTTTATAGACAAAACTATAGACCACTGCTAAACTCATTTTGGAAAGCTGGCCTATTCACAAATTATTTTTATTTTATTTTTTAAAATATATTTTAATTGATTTTTTTTACAGAGAGGAAGGGAGAGAGATAGAGAGCTAGAAACGTCATGAGAGAGAAACATCGACCAGCCGCCTCCTGCACACCCCCCACCGGGGATGTGCCCACAACTAATGTACATGCCCTTGACTGGAATCGAACCCAGGACCTTCCAGCCCGCAGACCGACGCTCTACCACTGAGCCAAACCAGTTTTGGCCACAAATTATTAATGACATATATTTACACTCTAATAATTGAAAAAAAATACTGAGTTTATTTTAGGCATTTAAACATTTACACATTGCTATATAATCATCTTCTATAATAATAAAAACATAATATGCTAATTAGACCAGACTTCTGTCCTTCTGGATGAAGTTGGGACTGCAAGGGAATCCCGGGTCCCAAGTGCTTGCCATTGGCTAGAGGGAAGCCTGGGTCCCAGATGCCAGAGGGAAGCTGGTGCTGGCAGCCAGGGAAGGAAGGCCTACTCTTGCATGAATTTCATGCATCGGGCCTCTAGTCCATACATATTTTTAAATGACCTCCTCATCTCTAGGTTTGCCTGGGGTTTAAAAGGAGCACAATGTTTCACATTTCACACTTTGGGTATCTATTAACTTTAGCATTGAAAAGTTTACCAACTTCAACATTCTCATGTTTATGTACTCAAGACCAAGATATTTTTTTTCTTTTTTAAAAAAAAATATATTTTTATTAATTTTTTTACAGAGAGGAAGAGAGAGGGATAGAGAGCCAGAAACATCAATGAGAGAGAATCATCGATCAGCTGCCTTTTGCACCCCTCCCCCCCCACTGGGGATGTGCCTGCAACCAAGGTACATGCCCCTGACTGGAATCCAACCGGGACTCTTCAGTCCACAGGCCGATGCTCTATCCACCGGTCTCAGCTTTTTTTCTCTTTTTAATGTGAAATAAAGTTGTTTTTCTCATGAGGTAATAATGCAGTAGTGAGTCTCACCCACTGAGGAAACCCTTAGAGGTTTCCTCTTCATTACTCTGCAGCAATCACTTGCTTATTAAAGACATGAGGTCACAAGGTTTTCCTGAGTCTAACTCACAGTGGAACCAATTAGGAAATGCCTATACATTTTTTGAAAATCAAATAAAATACCTATGCATGAAAAAAATCCTACCTAATAAAATAGACTAAATATGCAAATAGAACAAATGGCAAAACAACCAGAACAACCAAACAGCTGAATAACTGTCACTGTGCAGTGTGCTGACCACCAGGGGCCGTGTTCAGGCATTGACCACGGTGGGATGGTGGAGCACGTGAGCAGGGGCCCCAGACCAAGGTGGGGCACCGGTCACTCTCACTGGGGCTACCCTATGGTGGTTACTGACAATTCTTTGTTTCCATGCACCAGGGCCCCACCCTACACTCACACCTGCTGTTGGTGCTGGTCCTGCTCACACCAGCTCCTGGCACCAGAGTTGCTGCTCGTACCCACTGCCAGTGCTTGGTGCCAGTCTGATCACTCAGCAAATGTGAGCAACATCTGCCAGCCCTGATTACCCCTGAGGATTTCTCACCTCTCCCTGCTCCTCAGGGGCGATTGGGGCAGCAGCCACTGCTTGCACCTGCTGACGGTGCTGGCCCCAGTTGCTCTGCACTGTCAGATTAGGGCTGACACCATCAGCCTGTGGAAGTGGCAGCAGTGGGAGCAGAGCTGCCAGCAGGCAGGGGACTAGGGGCCACAGTGGGAGGGGGCAGGTAGGCGCATGGAGGATGGGCTAAGACCTGCTCCTGTGCCACTGGGCCCCTAATAAATTAATAAAAGATCTGTCCTGGCCTGTGTGGATCAGTTGGTTGGGCATCATCCTGTGCACCAAAAGGATACCAGTTCAATTCTTGGTCAGGGAGCCTGCCTGTCTTGACTGCTCAATCCCTTGTAGGGGGTATGTAGGAGGCAGCCAACTGATGTTTTGCTCTCACATAAATGTTTCTCCCCCTCTCTCACTTCCTGTATATTTAAAAAACCAATACAAATAATTAAAAAATTAATAAAAGATCCTTTTAGCAGAAGGTAGAAAACATCCATGGAAGGATCAACTAGTAGACACTTCCTTCTGCAGTTCTTAATGGGTCTTTGGCTAGTTCTCTAAGCTCCAGCTCTGACATTTGTGCTAACCCTGCCTTGTCACACTTATAGACACAAATTACAGTCTTTCTCTGACTTCATGCTGCCCTGAGTATTGGATTCAGATTAACATCCAATCCCAGACCACATTTCTCGCCTCCATATTTCCCCTGAAGAATCCCCATTTTGACCAAACCCAACATTTTTTACACTGGAGAAAGGAAAAGCAGAAGCCATTATGTTGTAACAACCCTATCACTGACAGGTCATTTAAAATACAAAGGAATTTTTGAAGGAGGGAATTTTAGAAATGCTAATTATAGCCACATTTGTAGAATTCTTAATAAGAAAAGTTTGATTAAAAATAGTCACAGCTTGGAGCTATAAAAGGAAGAAGCAGTGCCTAATAAATCTGATAATTTTTAAAGACAGAACAGAGTCAAAAGGAGGGATATGAAGACTAATTTTCCTCTGGTTTGAGAGTAACTCAACACAGTATTGCACACGGAAGACTAATTTAGGGGGTCAGGAAGTGTGGCATCATGTAGTGAGCACTGAAAATGATCTAGGAAATTTTAGATGGTAAAGGACTTCAGGCAGACAAAAATGCTTTGAAATGAATAGTGTCTGTGAAAAATGTCCCTCCTACAGATATCTAGTTTTAGGGAACTGAATTGTTAGTGACCTACCAGAAAGAATATGGATGAAATAAAATAAAAAAATTAAGATATTCAACTACTGATTAATTCATTAAAAAATAAAAATAAAATAAAACCAAATAGTTTGACTAGATTAAAACATTAGGTGACAGCATGGTTATCATTCTTTAAAATACATATGTAGCTTGTATACAACAATTGTAAGGTAATATAATAAGGATATGGCTAAACAGAAATAAAGAAAAATATTACTTATACATTCTGGCAAAGCTGTCAGTGGAGGACTGAAGAGTTATTAAATAGTTAGAATATTAAGACCTTGTTTAGGGGCTTCCAGTCAGGATAGAGGAGTAGGTAACCGCTGTACACAACTACTCTCACAACTACTTCAAAATCACCACCGAACTACAGAACAATTATCTGGAACCACCTAAAATATAGCTGAACTGAAGTCCGACAACAAAGGATAAAGAAGAGGCTATGTCTACACTGAGAGGAGGGACCAAGGCTGCTCCTACACCCAGGTGTGGTGGTTAAAAATTAGCCAGGATATCTTAAGTATGGAGGGCCTCCCTGAGGAGAGAGGATTCCCAGATCCACAGCAGACATCCCAGCCCAGGATTCCAGAGCTGGGAAGAGAGGCGCTCATTACTTCTGACTATGAAAACCAGAAGACTGCGGCTGAGTGAGACAGGGCTTCTGGAGCCCCAGGCCCTCCTCTTAAAGGTCCTGCACTGGAACCTGGTAACAGACTCACTCACTCTGGAGATCCAGTGCTGGGGAAAAGCACAGGGCACTTAGGGAGGAACTGAACTGCCTGGCTTCAGGTTGAGGGCTGGAGGAGCCATTGTTCCTTTACTGAGCTCTTGCCCTGAAGGTGCAGACTGGCACTGTATCTCAGTCTCAAGCAACCTGGTTAACACTATTCCCCTGGCCTAGTGATTCTCTGAGAACCGGCTACACAACTCGCAGGCCCACTCAAGCCAGTTCCAGTGGCTTCTGCATATAGACAGCCTCTCTTGGCTCATGCTGTCTTTTGTAAAGTCTCTCAAATGTACAAACCCCACACAAACAGCATTTAGCCTTGGCTTGCCCCATATTTCTTGCAGAGCAGCCCCAGCAGCAGCTAACTTCAGTTTGCAACTTACCTTCTTCCGGAGATCTCCAAACCTAGCACAACTGAGCACCATCTGCAGATCATGTTGTAGCCTATACCAGGTGGCTCTGAGCAAGGCACAGAAACAGCTGACCTTGGCATGCACCTCCTTAGAGGCCCTATACCAGCATACCACACCAGAGGACCACATAACCACCATCATAAATAGCACACTCAAAGAGCAGACTTGGCAGACACCATAGCCCTGCTGAAGTAAATACTGCTATGTAGGGTAAGCCCTGTATAATAACTCCTGTATAGTAGTAGCAGCCTGAAGGTCAATACCTCCAAACAGCAATCAAGCTTACCTACCCCAGAAGGGCACACACATTTCACACAAAAGACACACCTGAAGTACCCAGCTCAGGTGACCAAGAAGACTGTGCAAGTTGGCCCAACAGGACAGCTACTACACAGGTCACTCCACCAAAACCAGGAGACACAGAAGCTCTAACCAATACATAGAAATAGAAACAGCAATGCAGCTGTCCAGAGAAATAAAGAAACATGCCCCAAGTAAAAGAACGGGAGAAATCTCCAGGAAAAAAAAGAGCTAAATAAAATGGAGGCAAACAATCTACCTAATACAGAGTTCAAAAAATAATCGTTATAAGGATGCTCAAGGAACTTGGTGGACCTTCAACAGCACCAAAAAGAACATAGAAACAATAAAAAGTCAGAAACGAAGAATACAATAATTAAAATTAATAATACAGTAGAGGGAATTAACTAGAGATTAGATGAAGCAACTGATTGAATCAAAGACTTGGAAAATAAGGTAGCGGGGGGGGGGAAGCAACAAATAGAATGGCAAAAAGAATAAAGAATCAAAAAAACTGAGTGCAGTTTAAGAGACTTCTAGGACTGTAAGCTAACACTCACATGGTAAAGTTACCAGAAGGGAAAGGGAGAGAGTAAATAATTTAAAAAATTATTTGAAAAAATATCAGAAAATTTTCCCAACAAAGTAAAGAAAATAGGCATACAAGCCAAGGAATCATGAGATGAACTCAAAGAGATCCACAACAAAACAAATTGTAATTAAAATGCCAAAGGTCAAACACAAAGTGAAAATCTTAAAAGCAGCAATAGAAAAGCAATTAGTTACCTAAAAGAGAGCTAATTACCTATAAAACTTTCAACTGATTTCTCAACAGAATCTTTGCTGGCCAAAAGGATATGGCAGGACATATTAACAGTGATGAAAAGCAAGAACCTACAAGCAAAATTAGTCTATCCAGCAAAGATATCATTTAGAATTAATGGACATGTAAAGAACTTCTCAGAAAAGAAAAGCTAAAATTCATCACCATCAAACCAATATTATAAGAAATGTTTTCTTCTTTAAGAAAAAGAAGAAAAAAGATAAAAAATATGAATAATGAAATGGCAATAACTGCATATCTATCAATAATTACTTTAAATGAAAATGGATTAAATGATCCAATCAAATGACATGGTGTGATGTAGTGAATATGAAAAGCACATCTTCATATATGCTGTCTACTTAAGATTGAAAAACACACAGATTGAAAATAAAGGGATGGGTGAAAATATTGCATCACAATGGAAACAAACAATAAAGCTGGAGTAGCAATATTTATACCAGATAAAAAAAAACAACCCAAAACTTTGAAACAAAAGCTATAATAAAAAGAGACAAAAAAGGACCCATCGATTCCACTTTTGGATATTTATCTAAAGAAACTCAAAACACTAATTCAAAAGGCATGCACATTATTTGCAACAGCCAAGACATGGAAGCAACCTATGTGTCCATCAAAATGAATGAATGAAGAGAAGTAATGCATAGATACAATGGAATATGACTTAACCATAAAAAAGAATGAAATGTTGCCACCTGCAACAACATGGATGGACCTAGCAGGAATTTACTGAGTGAAATAAGTCAAGGAAAGAATAATGCCATATGATTTCACTTATATGTAGATTCAAAAAATAAACAATAAACAAACAGATTAATAGCTACATAGAATTATTTTTACAATTGCCAGATGGTAGGGATGTTGGATGCAAGGATGAAATAGGAAAAGTTTTATGAATACGAATTATTACTTATAAATTTTCATGGGCATGTAAATACAGCATAAGGAATGTAGTCAATAAGCCTATGTAATGAAGAAGTAATACGCAAATTGACCATCAAGCCCTCACACATGATGGCTGCCTCCATGTGGTCACAAGATGGCTGGCAAAAGAGGTGAGTTGGGGGTGACCAGGCCTGCAGGGAAGGGCAGTTGGGAGTGACCAAGCCAGCAGGGAAGGGCAGTTGGGGGTAACTGAACCAGCAGGGGAGCAGTTAGGCATCAGTCAGGCTAGCAGGGGAGTGGTTAGGGGCTGATCAGGCTAGCAGACAGAAGCAGTTAGGGCAATCAGGCAGGCAGGCAGGCAGGCAGGCAGGCAAGCAGTTGGGAGCCAGCAATCCCAGATTGTGAGAGGGATGTCCCAGATTGGAGAGGGTGCAGGCTGGGCTGAGGGACACCACTCCCCCCCCCCCATCTGTGCACGAATTTTGTACATTGGGCCTCTAGTATTGTAATAACTCTCTATGGTGTCAGTACTAGATTTTTTGAGGTGATCACTTGTAAGTTATATAAATATCTAGTCAACTTGTTGTATACCTGAATCTAATATAATATTATATATCAACTGTAATGAAAAACTATTTTAAAAAGACCATATTTATAATACCAATTGAGAGAAAAAATGGAATAAAATATTAAAACATTAACAACTAGCTAAAATCAGTTCAAATTAAACAGAAAATAATTTTAAAAATGAAAAATATTGCCTACTGTGCAAAATAAATATATTATTTAGAAATTATAATTTCTGTCTATTAAAACTTATTCCATTTCTTAAATTTTTTTCTCACAGTCAATATAATATTATACATACATGACTTATTTGCTTCTACCTCCACCTCTAATCTTTTAAGTATGCCACAGAATATCTGAACTTCCCTATAGGTTTATAAGCATGGAGGTGGGTCTAAAATTGTTATACCAGTAAACTGTTGTATTCTTAAGTCCTATTTCAGGTATCTCCATTTTCCCCTCCTGAATCTTCATTTTCGAAGTCACCAATGGTATCTATTATGCAGAATACTTTTACTAAGGTGTTGTACCACATGTGAAATTTATTACAAAGTTTCAGACATAACCATATTTCTCACTGGCTGTGCTGTAGGAATGAGTGAATGAACAGGAAATTGTGAACAGCCTACACTAGTAGAATATTGCATCAGAGTATGCGTGTGGCATTATATTCAAGATTCCTGTGGCTAAGATAGCAGCTATTTTTGAGTGTCTATGATTGTACAGAGGTAATCTCCTCATACTTTACACAAATTACCTAATTTAATGATCATCCATACACACACACAAAAAAACCTACTAGGTAAAAATTATTATATTTGAGGAGCAGAGAAATAACTTTCACAAAAATGGCAGCATTCAATAAGTTATTCTGTCATAACCAGATATGAGGCTTATTTTATCTTTCTTTAAAACTTATACTTCGAACCACTTTTATACCTGTGCACAGAGAAATAGGAAAGCAGAAAAGTAAATGGCTCAAACACAATTTTACCTGAGGTCACTCCTCTCCTAATGGGATGTGAGTTGAAGCCAAGATATTGGCCATTACTGAAAAATACCTATGAAATAGTCTAATCTTTTTATGCCTCAAAAATAAGAGGGAGCTGAGGATATTCCGCAAGAGGAAGGGCTGCCACTGGCCAGTAGGTCTAAGTGATAAGTAAAATGTAATTCTTTTAAACAATGATGCAAATTTCTGACTAAACTGGGTTCATTTACACAAGTAGGGGTTTCAGACAGGATATTACAACATAATATTTAATACTAAGCACCAATTAAGAAAAAAAACTAGAACTAAGAGCATTTTTACTATTAAAGAAAGAACACTTTACCTTAAATTAATCTTATTTGTGCATTATAGGAAGATTAAGAAAAGGCCTAGGATTCACGTTACCCCTGTAATGTCATATACCTAAGAAATTGTTTTTTTTACTAGGTTCAGTAACTGGCACTGGTTTAGGTAAACATTTGTTAAAGTGCATATTGTTACCATAATAAATACAACCATCTAGCAACCATTCCTTCCCATAAGACCTGGAGGAACAAAATAAAGGACAGACAGTTGCAGAAAATGGCAGGCAACTTCAAAAATAAAATAAAATTACAACAAAGATAGCAAAACTTAAAAAAAAAAAACAAGCTTATTTAGGGCTGTCATTTACAGAGAATAATATTTCTTGCCAGCCACATGTGATTAGAATCTAGTCATCGATGTGATGAAACTGTTCATGTAATTAATTTTCAAGTTTTGAGAGAAACTGCAGATGAAAAACCTCTTCACATAAAGTAAGTAACAAAGAATATATTTTCTGAATGCGCAATGTTTTGTTCAGGTAATCCCCATTAACACAAAATGAGAAAAGGTATGCACATAAATTCTCTCTCATTAAAATAAAATTATGCACATTAGCATGTTTAGTGCTATATGTAAAAAGCATATACCATGAATTGACAATTAAATTGCCTACATTCATTTTCAAGTAATTGGGAAAATTATCTCTAAAATTCACTCTTTGTTTTTCTTCTCTTCTAGGAAATTAAAGTGAATTAATATAGATAATTTGTGATATAGGACTATGATAGTCTAAAATGTATTTAAAGATAAAAGATTAAAAGTATTTTGAAACCAAAGTAGTTTCTTTAGCATATCAAAGCATCACTAATAAAAATTATAAAATAAGATTATAAGGAAAAAATGTTGTCAGAAATGTAGAAGATGACTAAAGGAAAAAAATAGATCTGTTAACGGAACAATCAATGGGTTTCTGCTTCCTGCAACTACTTGAGCTAATTAAGCAGAGACAGGGTTGAATCATATATGAGCGTTTATTCCAATACTGCCAGCAGTATCGGAGAACAGCAGGTCACCCACAAAAATCTGCTCCGCGCCCCACACTAAGCCAGCTGCTTATATTGGATAGGAGGACAAAGATTTCATGGGGAATGACATGCCAAAGGTGCAGTGGACAGATAATGGAGACTGGTTATTTGCAAATGCCTGCAGGTATGCAAAGGGTTAGGGTCTTCAAAGGGCTCTGGTTTCTGCAACAAGGTTGTTCATCTTTCCATGATGATAGGCAGCTTCCTGATGAGGAGGATGGGCGGCATTTCCAGGTGAGCTCCCAGGTTCCAAGTGCAACTACCGGTTAGGTTAGAATGTGCCTTCTTTAATCAGAATAAAACAATCACCCTTAACAGAGCATGATTGCTATTTCTTACAATATCATCGCTGACCGCCAATATTCTATTTCTGCCCCTTTCACATCCATAGATTTTAGAATACAGAGATTTAGAATACAGTGTGTAGTTCCTTGTGAGTCCTTTTTTCCAATCAACAGCGCTCAAATGCTGAGTTTTCATTTAACAATTAAAAGAGTATTTGTGCTCCAGCTTTAGATGATATGCTTGAATTCAAATTCACGGCTCGAATTCAAATTCATGTCATAATATATTAAAACAAATGATTGTTTTGGGGAAGATTTATTTTAAAATGGTCAATTTTCAGCGTAGTGCCTAAGAGCAAATCTGTTTGAGCTTGCTAGACAAGAACATTATTACAATGATTCTACTCCTTCAGCATTTATCTGCAAGAAGGTATGTGAAGAGAACGGGAGAAAACCTACTTCATTCAAGTAATATGTGAAGATGATAATAACACAATAATAATAGCAACAGCCAAAATTTATTAAACACTCTACATATTAGAAACTTCACTAATCCTTTTAATGTCTTTTTCTATATATATGAGACTTCTGTTTTACTTGTTTCTGTGGTCATTATTATACAACTAGAGGCCTGGTACACGAAATTAGTGCACTCGCGGGGAGAGGGGAGATACCTCAGCCCAGCCAGGAGCCCTTGGGGATGTCCGACTGCTGACTTAGGCCCACTCCCCATGGTAGTCAGACATCCTTAGTGCTGCCACAGAGGTGGGAGAGGCTCCCACCACTGCCACTGTGCTCACCAATTATAAGCCTTGCTTCTGGATGAGTGGCCCTCCCTCTGTGGGAGTGCACTGACCACTGACCACCAGGGAGCAGTTTGTGCATTGTGCATCAGGTGGTCAGTGTCCATCATAGCAACTGTCGTTCTGTCATTTGGTCAATTTGCATATTAACCTGTTATTATATAGAATTTAGATCACCATAATTTCTGCATTTCCAAGATAAATATGTGTGTAATGGAATGATTTTGAGATAAATACAGTTAGTAGTACCTCTGCTCATTCTAATACATCATCAATGAGTACCTTGCCAAGGATATCAGGAAGGCCAGAAAAGGTCCAAAGGTCTGACTGGGAATATCAGTTTCTTGTAGCAGCTTTGGTGAGAGACCACAAACTGAGTGGCTTCAAACAATAGAATTTTTTCACTCATATTATAGCCAGAATCAAAAATGTAAATTGTCTCAAGGCTATATTCCCTATGAATGATTTAGAGGACTTTATGGACTATTATGACTTCTGGTGGTTGTTGGCAACCTGGACTTTCTCGGATTGTGGCAACATCATTCCAGTCTCTGCTTCCATCTTCACACCACCTTCTTGGGACTCCCAGAAAGCTTCCTTATGCTCCATCTTTATCAGGAACCCCCAAGGAGAACCACTCTAATCACATCTATCACCTCGTCAGTTTCAAAAAGTACATAAATGCAAATAATGGAATAATTTATAAATAAAATTCATAAAAATAGAATTTTTACAAGTGGTATCACAAAAAGCCTTTTTACCAAGCTTCAAAGATGCAACTCTCTGACCATGGATGATTGGCCAAATTCAACCTGAGAGCCTCATCAGACGACTGAAATCATGCACTGTAGGAGACTGCCTCTCTAAACACTAGTAAGACAGGCAGAATCCATTTATAAATTTACTAGTGCCCTGGTGCATGAATTTATACACATTGACAGGAAATTAATTAGAAGGTGGCCAGCGGGGCAGGAATGGGAGAGATGAGCCAGACAAGCACTGGAGAGTCAACCTCCTGCAGGCCCTCCCCACCAGCCACACCTGGGGCAGCACTGCAGCTCAACTATGGTCTGCAGAGTGAGCAGGGTCCCTCTGGAAGGTGTGGCCCATAGGCCTGGCCTGTGGGAATCGGGTCGACCCCTGCTCTCTGACATCCCCTGAGGGGTCCCACATTGTGAGATGGTGGTTCTTGGGTAAGGCACCCTAGAATCAGGCTCCCTCCTCTCTGTTTCTGGGTATGTCACCCAAGAACCGCTGTTGCCAAGTCACAGCAGCTAGGCAGCTCCTGCATTGAGACTCTGCCCCCCTAGTGGTCAGTGTGCATCATACTGGCTGGTCGGATGGTCATTAGCCCTTTATATATATAGATGAGCAAGTAATATTGTAGGGAAAAAGCTACCAAGAATGTAGATTTTATTTATTTAACTATAGTACCTTAATATATGCATTTAGGGGAAGGGAGATGAAAGTTATAATTAAATAAAATCATATAACCTGCTAAAATTTGGTAGAGAAATAATATATAGAAGTACCAATTCTAGGTCTTCTAGTAATTCAGTATATGCCATTAAACAAATTATTTTAATTTTGTCACCAAGTGCCCCAAACTGGGAAATAAATATTAAATAATTATGTCCTGCTAGACCTAGATAAATGTTTCAAGAATACTGACTACTATACCATATTATATAAAACACTAAGCAATGCATTATTAATAACATTGTAATCAATTTGAATTTCTAAATTATTTTCCTATTTAAAGATAAGGATGCCAGTGCACCCTGTTTGTATTTCTTTAAGTTAACACTGTATCGGGTTATATGAAAGTAAGTGCTTATGAATATAAACTACATGTTTAAAGGTAGTTTAAAAAAATGAATTTTTAGTAAAACTATCTTCTTGGCAAGGACAGTTGTGTCACAATAGCTGACAGCGTATTGAACTAAATATAAACTTCTCATTGTCCTGACTATATTTTGTACCTTTAAATTGCTGAAAAGCAAATTTCTAAATACTTTTGTGATATAGTACATAGCACTTCTTACAGAAATGTATGGATGTAAATTTATACAAGTGTGATTTATAATTTCAAATGCCAATGACAGCCATAATTTCCAAATTGCTCTTTTAACCTCTCTATCTCACAGGTTTCCTGGCAAAATGCTGCCCCTCGGAGCCCTCCCTCACAATACAGCACACCCACCGGCTCTCCAAGGCAGAGCTTGTATTGTTACCCTCCATTGCCCGTTGTGACAACTTGGCACCATTTTTCACTTTGGAGTCAGAGTGTGTGGTTTTAAATCTGGTTCAGTATTTAGTTGCTCAGTAACCATGGGTGATTTTATTTACTTTTCAATGTTTCAGTGTCATTGTATATAAATAAGAATACAATTATTCACTATACCATAGAGTTGTTGTTTAGATTCAGTGAGATAAAAGAGTGCTTAGAAAAGTGCCCGGTACCTTGTAAGTATTTAACAAAAATGAGTGAGTGAGTGAGTGATAATGATCGTGATGATTTTAATCTACTGCCTTGACTTTTTGCAATACCGCCTATTATGTAATTTAACTATTTAAATTTACCCCTGTGGCAAGGCAGCTAAAAACTACAGTTCATATGTACTATTTACACAGATAATGAGAGAGGCCAAGGTTAGGAGATTAAATATGTTATGTACTATCATGAGATAGGAGCTAAGCCAAACATCAGAGACACAATATTAAACAAAATATATGAATAAGATAATGGGAATTAGCCATTTGGTATACATGAAGAATGTATATGCAATAAGACATAAACACACTAAATGATCATCATTTGTAAATATCCTCTTCTCTCATCTCTGATACACAGACCAGTGATTTTCAATCTTTTACATCTCATGGCACACATAAACTAAGTATTAAAATTCTGTAGCACACCAAAGAATATATTATATTTTTTGCCAATCAACAAAATAATTGGTATAATTTTGACTCATTCGCAATAGATGGCTATATTGTGCTAGCTGTTGTCATTTTTCATTTTTATTTTTTTGACAATATAAGGGAAAATAAGTCAGTGCCCAGACTAAATAGCCAGGTATTTTATGTTTTAAAGATTCATGGTGCACACCAGTTGAAATTGTTGGTATAGACTATGAACCTTTAATTTTTTTTAATTCAATTGATTTCTATGTATGAGCCACAATTTCTTACTTATATGTTCAATTCTGGGAGGACAGTTTCATGCCATCTATATTTCTACCACCCATAATTTAATGATATGTCAATTGTAGACTTAGGTGTTTTAGCAATTGGGGAAGTCATGCAATGTTTTTAATAGTTAGGTATAATGTGAACATTTTATGCATGACTCTGAGAACCTTCAGAAGATACTCCTTTCTAAATGAGCACAACCTTGACATAAAAATAGGAGTTATAATCACATTGTAATAATTAGGGATTGAACTGTTGACCTTTAAGCTTTTCAGGATCTTCTTGAACTGAAACTCATCTCTTTCAGGAAAAAAAAAGACCTATATAGTCCAACTTCTCCCTCCCATCCCTGGGAGCAAAGCAGTAAATATCTACTTCTACGGGGTCTTTTGAGCTTGAGAGGGTGGCAGAATTCCCTCTCCCATGAATAGGAAGAAAGAGTCCTGGCTTACTTCAGCCTCAAAAGCCACTACAGGGAAAAAGAGAGGGGAAAAAAAAACACTTTGAAAAGGATATCTACCAAGCATGGAGAGAATAAGCTGCATACTGTAGAATGGATGGGAGTGCAAAGAGGAGAATAAGAATCTATTATCACCTACTAATGATGCTACAAATACCAAGATTAGTGAATAGAGCCGCCCCTTTCACTCTCACTGCTCACAAACTCCAGTGCCATCACTACCACTGTGTCATATTTGATTTTTGCCAATTCAAAAATCAAATATGACACTGGGGGTGTGGGGGGGGGTGGAAGCGGGCATGTGGCTGGGTAGGGGAGACTGGGGGAAGGTCTATGGGAGGGAAAGGGAGATATATGTACTACTATATATAATACTTTAAACAATAAAATTAAAATTAAAAAAAATCAAACAGTGAATATTGCTGTATGATTAGCACATATAGAGTGTACCCCCCAAAATGTATGCATACACTTTAATTATAAAGGCAGTGTTTATTAAAATACATTTTATTTTCAAAATTGAGCTATCAGCTGAAAACAGTTTGGCTCAGTGGTAGAGCATTGGTCTGCGGCCTGAAGGGTCCCGGGTTCCATTCCGGTCAAGGGCATGTACATTGGTTGCGGGCACATCCCTGGTCGGGGGTGTGCAGGAGGCGGCTGGTCGATGTTTCTCTCTCATTGACATTTCTAGCTCTCTATCTCTCTCCCTTCCTCCCTGTAAAATGTCAATAAAAATATTTTTTTAAATGAGCTATCAGCTGTTAAAGCGTGCATACATGTTTTAGGGACAGCCTGTATGTTTGATTAATGAACTTTCTTGCAACAAGCTATATGCTTAACTAAATACATAAAATAGCTAACACCCACAGAGCACTTAATATGAGCAAAATATTCCAATTGTGCAAATATCACACATAATAACTAACATAATGCTCACAACAAATGGGAGGTAGTGCTATCATTATCCTCATTTTTAAAGATGAAAAGACTGAGGTGTAGAGAAATTAAGTGATTTGCAGGCAGAAAGATGGAAGATTCTCTGATTGCTAACTCTTTATGGTGACTCATGGTTATTTTCCTCTCACCCATGTGCCAAAAATCCAAACAGATATGTAAGTGCAGCAAGAAGCCTATATAAAATTGGATAAGAAACCCAGAGGTAATAAGATTCCTAAAAAAACTAAAATGCTAATGAGTCATCTGTGAGTAAATTATAATTTCTGTATTTTTATTGGCTTCCTCTATCTGGCATCTTTCATAACCACTAAATAAATTTTAAAAACCAACAAATAGCAAATATAATAAAAACTGTGGCAAGTGTTTATTTATTTGCCTTCTAAGCTATAGGTATAAATTTACCCTTCTACCCTTAAGCAACTGAACATATAATTCCTACTGGCATGGATGACAAATTATACAAATGTTTACAGACCCCTGAAAATATGTACACACTTGTAGCAATTTAGTGCTGTCTCCAACTATGTACCCACTGAGGCACTATTTCTAATGTCTGGACAGAGAACCCAATCATCACAACATACTTTTCAGAATCACTAAAATCCAAAACCTGTTAGTATCCAATGCTGGTGATGATGTAGAGCAATAGGAATTCTCAAACTGTGTTGGTCAGAATGCAAAATAATACAGCTACAGTGGAAGATTGGCGTTTTCTTGGACCTAAATGTAGTCATAACCGTGTGCTCCAGCAATCGCGTGCCTAGAGATTTACTCAAATGAGTTGAATACTTATGTGTGTGCAAAAACCTGCACATGGATGTTTATGGCAACTTGACTTATGATTTCCAAAAGTTGGAAGCAACCAAGACGTCCCTCATGAGGTAAATATATAAACAAACTGTAGTACATCCATACGATGGAATGTTATTTACTGATGAGTTATCCAACCCCTATGAAAAGGTTACATATAGTATTATTCTAACTATGTGACATTTTGACAAAGGCAAAATTATAGACTGTAGAAATATGAATGGTTGCCAGGTAAATGGGGTGGGGAGGGAGGAGGGATATATAAATGAAGTATAAGAAATTTTTAGGACAGTTAAACTACTCCATATGATACTGTAATGGTGGACGCATGACATTATAAATTTATCAAAACTCACAGAACTGTATAACACAGAGTAAACTCTAATGTAAACAATGGTCTTTAATTAATAATAAAGATTGGTTCATTGATTTAAAAAAAAAGGCACCACAGCTAACACAAAATTTTAAATTAGAAACCGCAAGGGGGTAAGGGTATATATGGAAACTTCACTGTTCGCTCAGTTTTTCTGTGAACATAAAACTGTTCTAAAAAAATAAGGTCTATTAATTAAAAAAAAAAACTAGGAAAATGTGCTACATATGCTCCTTTCAAAATGTTTCACTAGACATTCACTTGTTAGAGACTCTAAGATGTTTTTCAATAAATTATTGCTCGGTAAGGAGAGAAAACATGTTTCCCAACTTAGCAATATACCTTTCTTTTAGTAGACTGCCCATTTGTATCAAGGACATGAGAGCATACAACACATCCTGAAGCATCATGCTGCTTCTTCACTCACATTTGCCCATTCTTAAGTGGGACCACTAGCCTCATAAAGTTAGAGACGATCAATACCTTTTTCCCCCCGCTCAGTCATCTTGGGAAGTGAAGTATCTCTGCATGGCGTTTTCCTTCAGGTTTAACAGTTCAGAGTCAAAGACTGTGCCAAGACCTTTGTAATTGTTCCTCTTCCCCCTTGTCTACAAATGTTTAGTTTCCAAAAGTACCACTTTTACTTACTATTTATTCATTATCTTTGTGTTTACTTTTATTTCCATCTCATTGTAATCTGGTCACAATTTCATCTCATAGTCAATGAGTACTACCTGTGTCTCCAAAACCCTTCCACATTAGCAATGCAAAATGTAATAGATAAAGCTACTTAAGTGCTATTAGCCAGGCACACTTCTTACTTTAATCCCATTGTTAACATGTAAAACGCTTGTCTTGAATTCATAGATTTCTCACGTCAAAGTTTGACAGTGCTAGGATTACTCCCCCCCCGCCCCCCAAGTATGCTTAATAAGGCATTCTTTCACCCCTGTGTACCAAAATCACTCTTATACCATGTATTTCCTCCTAGGGTAAGCCATGTATATTTTGACATAGGCATTATATTGACTAGATTTCCTTTTGAGGGCTAA
Source organism: Vespertilio murinus (assembly GCA_963924515.1). Lineage (NCBI taxonomy): Eukaryota > Metazoa > Chordata > Mammalia > Chiroptera > Vespertilionidae > Vespertilio > Vespertilio murinus. The sequence continues at coordinate 54,383,745 of OZ004705.1, forward strand.
ATTTATTGATTCAGGAGAATTAAGATATATTGTAGTGAAACTAGCAGAATCACACAGCTTAATCACCCATTAGATTCAGACCAAGCTTAGCTAAATCATTTCGAGTGTTCAACCTGGTGATTAGAAAAGGAAATTGACTAACCAAATATCTGCATGGAGAATTTAGAGGGATGTGTAAAATTAAAGGAAACAAGAACAGCAATATGACTCAACACCATCCAATATACAATATTATTGTACCCAGGCCTATCTTTTATTGTTTGCTTCAAGATTTCACTCTCTCTATGATTTGGTGTGAATAAATATGCATAGGCAATGGCTAATTAAGTTCAGGCAGAAATGACCCTCTTGAAACAGCCAGTTGTGTAATGGCTTTGTCTTTTCATGTGAGTTGCTCATTCCAAAAACAAATGCAAGCACATCAGTGGATATAAAAGAAAGACTACCCTAAGGCCAATGTGGAGACAATATGGAAGTAATGATTTTAAATTTTACCTTTACTAACAACTCCAAGATAATGATCTTTTGTCAAAGAAATATTTTCTTAGTTTAACTAGAAGTCACAATGTAAACTCTCTCACCAGCATCATTTGTACAGTGAACTTTTAAGAGCTGATCATACAGTTTATAACTTCCCCAAAAATTTTCATCACCATCATTCGCATCAAAATTAACTCTTACTTACTTTATTCACATCTGTTGTATTATTTTTCTTTTAATAAAAAGAGGGGGAGGAAAACTACAACTGCCAATGTGCTCTAACATTTCAAAATTTTCGAGATAAAATTATCATGTTCTTGGTGAAAGCTATATTCTCTTCATATATATTCAAAACAGAGAAATAGGGATTGCTATCATTTTTAAGACTGCTTAAAACGATTTAAGAAATGGGTGGGGGGAAAACTTAAGATGGGTGAAAAAATAGGAAATAGTAATAGAATACTAACAATAATCTCATGGGATGCATAAGTACTCTGCATACTTTGTCAGTGTTTGTATATACACCTTCTCAAAAAATGTTCTTTTAAAAAAATATATAGATTTTATTGATTTTTTACAGAGAGGAAGAGAAAGGGATAGAGAGTTAGAAACATCGATGAGAGAGAAACATCGATAAGCTGCCTCCTGCACACCCCTACTGGGGATGTACCTGCAACCAAGGTACATGCCCTTGACCTGAATCAAACCTGGGACCTTTCAGTCCACAGGCCAACACTCTATCCACTGAGCCAAACCGATTTCGGGAGCCACAAATGTGCTTTATAAAGCATATCTTTGTGTTGTTTTTTTTAATATTGTAAACACTAGTTTAAAAAGGGAATATTAACTTTTTTATTGGAGGCCACAATTTTCCAAAATATAATTAAAAATTCTGTCATAAATAAGTTATAAAACTATAAGAAGGATAAATATCCATGTCCACAATATGAATCCAGTAGCTCAATTTTAAGGAAATGTACTCAACTGCTATGGTAGAGATAGCATTTTCTTATCAGAGATATTAGATTTGAGGACTTAAATTTATAAAGCAAATTACTCAATTACTCATATCATTTAATTAAAATTTGTGATGATATTTTAAGTACAATATTGTTTTATAATAATGGGTCAACTTATTAATTATTCCTTTCCTGTTGTTTGTTTCTATTTGGCCTCAGATTTTTAGGTGACTATATCCTTTTTCTGATGAAAGAGGGAAAGTCATTTCTACATTGGACCTTTGAGATAGTTCTTATTAAATAAAAGTTTTATTAAATTAGAAAAAAATCATATTCAGATTTTCCATGACAAGAACTATAGCAGAGATAAATATTCCCAGCACCATTCAAGGTTAAAAAAAATCCTATGTAATAAAAGGCCAGCTACCATAAGCTTAACGACCGGACAACCAGAGACTAGAACCACTATGGCCTCTCACGGTGCTGGCTCTGACCCCAAGTAAGTGGTTAGGAGGTGATCAGGCAGGCAGGCAGAGTGATTAGGGGTCGTCAGTTAGGCAGGTCAATGGTTAGGGATGATCAGGTAGGCTGGCCAGCAGTTAGGGGCAATCAGGTAGGCAGACAGCCCCTTCCCTAGCTGGCTCTGCCCCCAAGCAAGTGGTTAGGAGTGATCAGGCAGGCAGGAAGAAGGATTAGGGAAAATCAGGCAGGTAGGCAAGTGAGCAGTTAGGAGCCAGTGGTCCTGGATTGCGAGAGGGATGTACAACTGCCAGTAGTCAGACATCTCCCAAGGGGTCCAGGCTGAAGGACAACCCCCCCACTCCCGTGCATGAATTTCATGCACCGGGCCTCTAGTATTATCATAATTAGGTGGATAAGGTAGGCTTGTAAAGGTCCCATTATATCACCTGTATCACAGGTAGCTATATTTGAAATTACAACTCATGGGTGAAAATTTAATCATTTGCTACATAGTGAAATGTGGTATTTGGCCCTAAGGGAGAAGTAAAACTAAAATGACCTCATGCAATTCACCCAGGGAGAGCATGGATTCTTCCTATGAGGCTGGCTCTCCTGCCTGAGATATCTCTAGATCACATTAAAATGCTGTCTGGACTGGATGGTGCTATGAGAATAATCAAATCCAGTCTGAATGGTCTATATTCCTTTTCTCACTCTTAGGTCTTCTCATCTCTCTAAGCTATCTTCATCTGTCTTCTATAACTGAATGAAGGCCCGTTAAAGGTAATTCCATCTGTAAGTTTCTTAGAAATTATTATTATTATAATAAAGCAAATCATTGGAGAGAGATAGTTTTAAGCTTTGTATTTAGGTTTGAAGAATCGATAGGCGTTTAAAGGCCTAGAAAAAAAATATTTTGCTTAGACACAATGCAATAAGAAACCACCATGGACTCTTGAGCAGGATTGAAAGAGTTTGGAAAATAACAAAACACTATCTGTATCCCAGTCTCATAAACTTTTTTTCCCCCTAAATTACTTCACCTGTAAAATGACACTGACAGTGTAAATTTTCCCTGCAGTGACTTTGTGAAGTATGACTAATGATGCTAAATCACGCTGAAAACAACAACATAGCTTTATATTTAGTATCAGTTGTGACAATAAGACAATTGCATCAACAAAGCCTTTGAGCATATTTTGGATTACTGCATGTCTCCTTTTGAACATGCATAGAATTTGGTAAGATAAAGGCTATGAGGAAATCTTTCCTGACCCCAATACATCCTACATCTGTGATGAAGCTTATCTTTTTTTTAAATTATTATTTTGCAAAGGAGAAGACAACACTCCTCAATTCATTAATTTAAAAATAGGATTACCAAAAAAATAGGATTACAGAAGTTGAATTACCTGACAGATGAGGGAAGAATTACAGGATACTCTGCAGATGTCAATTAGAAATATTTGGCACGATGTTATTTCCTGCTAATACAAAATGCTTGAACTGGAGAACAAAATTAAACTCCAAGGGTTTGAAGAAAGACTGGAGACTCTTAAGTGAAAAGCTTGATGGAAAAAACATCTGTGACAAGATCATTTGGCTAAACACATGTAACAGGGAGACAGTGTTTACCTGGAAAATGTTAATCTCATTTTCATTAGCAGGAAGAGACAGAGGATGCTTACAACAATAGAATTTATAAGCAGAATGCAATTAATTTTTATTCTGGATGAGAGGCCCTTTATTATCCTGGATCTGGGACAAACTAGTTTGTACCCTAATAAGATTTCCTCAAGGACATTCAAGAAATAGGATAGCATACATTCATGCAGCTTTTTATAGTTAGCAACAGATTTTTTTTTCCATCTTGGTGGCTCATTTCAATTTAAAATCTCTCTTACCTCATCTTATATTTTCTATGAAAAATACTAATTTTATTAAATTTTATAACCTTTCAGCTGTGATTATTAATATTTATATTGACTCTTCCCTTGACAATTATTATGTATTCAAACTAGACAACCATTATCACAAATAAAAATGCATAAACAATAACTAAACAAGTCACTTCTAGGAACTGATATTTATTTAAAAGTCACAATTTCCTGACAGTATGCATAGTGAGATTAAATTTAATGGCAAAAAAATACATTATTGTATACTGTTGTTACTCCATTGTTCAATCATTCTAGTTATCTATCTATCTATCCATCCATCCATCCATCCACCCACCCATCCAATCTGTGTATTTTCTGAATGGAATGTGATTCATGGTATAAAAAAGAAAAAACACTGGTAAAATTGTGTGTGGATAGGTGGATTTGGGAGAAGAGACCAGATAATGCAGAACTGAGGACTGGGCTGGATGGAGAAGGATAATTTATATTCCTGTGATGTCATTCATTTGCAAAATTCAATGGAAATCCAAGCATCAATATCACAGCAGTAAGATGTATGTTATCACAGCAGTAAGAAGCATAAATATTGTAGTGTTTTATTTATTTTAAGTGTACATTTATTTATTTTTAGAGAGAGAGGAAGAGAGAGGGATAGATAGAAACATCAATAAGAAAGGAACATCAATAGGTTGCCTCCAGCTTGCCCCCTACTGAGGATTGAGCTCACAACCAGGGCATGTGCCCTGTCCTGGAATCAAACTGGTGACCTCTTGGTTCCTGGGTTGACACTCAATTGCTGAGCCACACCAGTCAGGATGTAGTGTTTTATTTTATGACTAGAGGCCTGATGCACGAAATATGTGCAAGGGGCTCGGCCCCCAGAGTCCCAGTTTCATCTGGAAGGCTGTTCGGCTGTCTGGTCTAATAAGCATATTATGCTTTTATTATTATAGATTAGAAGAATAGAGGCAAACTGTCTTATTTCCTACCAGAGAGTATTGGTGTCATTAACAGAGATAGAATTTGAGAAAAATTATTTTTTTTTACATTACTCCATCTCACATATTTGGTTCTTATTTAGCTATTTTATTTCGAATGTACACCACATGGGTTGCCTGAATGCCACACATTATTAGAATATCCCATAGATTCTTCTTCATAAGGAGCAAAATGTTAACACGTAAATAGAGGAAGTGGAACACAAAACTTATAAATCAAAAAACCTTGTGTTGTTCAAAATAAATTTAGTGTTTTAATTAATAACCATTTTATTATTATTATTATTATTTTTAGAAAGACTCTGATATTAAATTTGAGAGGACTGCTGTAGCAAAATACCATAGACTGGATGGCAAAGAACGGAAATGCGTTGCCTCATAGTTCTGGAGGATAGAAGTTCAAAACTCAGGGTATCAGCAGGAACATGCTCCCTCTGAAGGCACTAGGAAAGCTTCTTTCTTGCCTCCTGCAGCTTCTGGAATCACAGGTGATGCTCGGTTTATGGCAGCATGACTCCAACAATGACAAGGCATTTTCTCTGTCTCCACATCATCTTCCTTCTGTGCACGCCTGTCTCGGTGTCCTAGTGAACCCTTTTTACAAGGACACAGCCATGTGAGATTAGGTGCCTCTTGATGACCTCATCTTAACTTGGTTATCTGCAAAGCCCTTATTTCAAGATTGAGTCATAGTCAGAATTACTGAGTATTAGGACTTCAGCATATTTTGGGGTACATAACTTAGTTCGTAATAATGTCCAAAATCCAGCAATACAGGGTCCTGTCTTAGGGCCACATCCTGATGCTCATGTATTTAGTTGTTCATTTAGTTCACTCCATGCTTGTTTAAACATAGTAGTCCCAGAAAAAAAATCCCTATGTTTATTGTTACATAACAATTAACAGTTACCTTTTGAAAAAGTAGTCAATGTATTATTTCAAAAAATTACAGAAACATTTAAAAACATTATAATTTGCCCTAGCTGGTGTGGCTCAGTGGATAAAGCCTTAGCCTGTGGACTGAAGGGTCCCAGGTTCAAATCCGGCAAAGGACACATGCCTGGGTTGTGGGATCAATCCCCAGTAGGGGGCATGCTGGAGGCAGCCAATCAATGATTCTCTTTCATCATTGATGTTTCCATATCTCTCTCTTTCTCCCTTCCTCTCTGAAATCAATAAAGAAATATGTATTTTTTTAAAAAACAATAATGCATTATCATTCTTTGGTGTCATTGAATTTCTAATTTACAATCATTCTTTTTCTAGGCATCAAGTTATACATCTCCCTTTGAATAACTAGTGGAAAGACAATATTATGTTAATATGATTGTGGCCCATTATTTCTCTTTGCATCCAGGAATTGTTCCATCCACAGCAAATGCTGAGGCCGCTACCAGCATCTGAAGCCCCCCCTTGAATGGCCATCCTAGATACCTCATGTTGCCCTCTATCCATCACAGTGACTTCCTTTTCTCTCAATCCCTACTATTTCATGCCATCATCACAGATGTCAAGGAAATTTTAAAAAATCATATTAATCTGCACTGAGGTTTGAATGGCTGATAATTCCAAGAACCCACTTATGCATCTCTGTCTAACTCAATATAGCTCATATTGGAAGATTTTCAAAACTGCATTTAAAAAAAAATGGGGGTTAGGAACACTTATCCTAAACTGTATCATTCAATGAATTCATCTCTTAACAGAATATGTTCTAAGAAATAAAAGGAAAATGTGGCATATGAAAGTCTCTGTGCATCTTTCTATCTTCAGTGGGAATCACAGAGGTAACTCATAGCCACAATCTGACCACTAAAATCTCCTCCCGTAGCTTATTCTCTCCTGAGAGAGGGCTTTTTATAGCTTTCCAAACATATATGCATTGTTGTCACTTATCTTAAAAGAAGAGAATTTATGCTCAGTATAGAACTAAATAACAATATGATAAGCTTTATTTTAAGAATGCTGAATCCACTTGGCTGGTGTGGCTCAGTGATTGAGCATCTACCTATGAATCAGGAGGTCAAGGTTCAACTCCTGGTCTGGGCACTGCCTTGGTTGTGGACTTCATCACCAAGGGACATGCGGGAGGCAGCTGGCCAGTGATTCTCTCCCATCATTGATCTTTCTATCTTTCTCTCCCTTTCCCTTCCTCTCAGAAATCAATAAAAATAAATTTTAAAAAAAGAATGCTGAATCCTTGCCCCTCTATATCTAATAAATTTAAATCAGTCTGCTTGTTTGTTTTCTACTCACTATTAATCAGTTTTAAACTGGGTCTTCTGGTTGATTTTCTGGAGTTTTTTGGGCAAGAAAAGTATGAACTTAAAAAATACCCAACTTCTGTTGTCCTTCATTCCAACTACAATTCTTCTAAAGTTTTGTAGTTTCCAGCTACATTTGATCAGTGGAAGATTTGACTAACTCTGAAGCCCAGGGGAAAATAGAAAAAGATCAGAACATAAATGGGATAGAAAATGCTTTTGAGGAGTGTTACAAGGATGTTTTCAAAGATCAGAATACAAAGGGAGATATTTTGGACTCTGGGAAAACATGAAAACTTTTGTACATTCTTCTCATTTATTTAAATGGCTAAGCAGGGTTCTGCCTCAGCCCCAAAGACTAGATAAGAAAGCTCTCTTGGATTTTCCAAAGGAAACACAAACAAAAAAACAAAAGAAAACAAAATGAAAGAAAGATGTCAGATATTTGGAGAACTTGTGGAAACTCTTTTGGTGGGTTTCAGAAAATCAAAGAAGGCAGATTGACAAGTTTTATCTCTGAAAGAAGAGAAAATCTTTATTGATAATTAAAATGGTTCCAGAACTTCCTCAATCTTGGTGTCTGTAAGTCAGAGCTCAAAACAGTGCAATTCTGGTTTGATGTATCAAGACAGTACCATGCGGTTTATGATCCCTTGGAACAGAGAGGGCTTTGTGGTTCTGTGTTCAAGTTCTTTTTCGAACTTGTCTTTCAGAGATTGAAAGTACTGATTTACAGGAACCAGGTGACACACAAGATGCATGTTTTCAGTATCCAAGTGACCTAGATTGGCTGGTTTCTTCCAAGGCCAAAAATGTCCTGATAAAGAAATGTCCCAGCAACTCATTAAGCATTACAGTCTGATCTCAGGTTAAAAAAGAAAGACCAAGAAGAAGTTCTTAGGCAGAGAGCGAGACAGAGACAGGCACAGAGACAGAGAGAACTAGAGTGTAAAAGAATTCAGATTGTTTTTAAAACACTAGAAGACCAAAACAGAACTGACTGAAGTACAGTTAAATGTTAAAACATATTCAGTAGTAATTTAAGTTTCATTTTATTAAAACACTAAGCTATACCCATTTATTTTCTGTCTTCATTATTCATAGTTCACCGCTGTGACAGGCAGGATAATGACCCCCACCCAAAGATGTTCATGACAGAATATCTAAACCCATGAATATGTTAGGTTACATGACAAAAATGAAATAAGGTTTCAGATGTAATTAAATTTACTAATCCGGTGACCTCAACGTAGAGAGATTAACCTGGATTATTTGGGTTGCCCAATGTAATCACAAGAGTCTTTCAAAGTGGGAGAGGTGTAATAGGAGTCAATGTGAGAGTAATATGGTCTGAAGGACTGGCCATTGCTGGCTTTGAAGATGAAAGGGAGCCACGAGTCAAGGGTTATGAGCAGCTTCTAGAAACTAAAAAGGTTAAGGAAATATTTTCCCTCAGAGCTTCCAGAAAGGAATGTAGCCCTGCCAATGCCAAACATTTAGCTCAGTAAGATTTTTGTCGGACTTCCAATATATAAATATATAGGATAACAAATCTACGTTATTTTAAGACACTTAGTTGGGGTGATTGGTTATAGCACCAATAGAAACTAATACTATGGCAAGTATGGTGTGACCACTGTAAAATATAAGACCAAAAACTCCTCAGGAACCACACTTAGTATAATGAAAAGTGAGTGTTATAGTACAATGAGTAAACATTTTTTTCATGAACCCTAGCCATTTCTATTGATCAAGAAGCAAACATACACACATATACACATACACATACACACACAATCTCTCTCTCTCTCTCTCTCTCCTCTCTTTCTCTCTCACAGAATACAGTGCTTAAAGAACTGACTATAGTAGTCCCCCCTTACCCAGGAGTGACACATTTCAAGACCCCCAGTAGATGTTTGAAACCACAAATAGTACTAAACCCTACATACACTATATTTTTCCTGTACATACATGCCTATGATAAAGTTTAATCATAAATCAGGTTTAACAACTACTACTAACAATAAAATTGAATGATAACAATATGCTGTGAAAATGAAAGTCATGTGAAAACTGTTCTCTTTTTCTTTACTTCAAGAAGGCACTTTACAACTTTGCTTTGCTGTATCCAAATTGCCAGCATCCCTACTCATGTGTTCTGGGACATTATTAAATAAAATAAGGGTTGCTTGAAATAAGGGTTACCAGATCAACTATCACAAGAGCACTACCCTCTTGTGATAGTTGATTTGGTAACAAAGACAGCTACAAAATGATTAAGTGGGAAGTATGTATAGCTGGACAAAAGGGTGCAGACTTATGTCCTGGGCAAGACCTTAACTGGCTATGAGATTTCATCATGCTACTCATAGCACCTCACAATTTAAAAGGTATGAATTATTTATTTTTAATTGTTTATTTCAATTTAACATATTATACTTTTGGACTGTGGTTGACAGCATGTAACTAAAACTGTAAGAAGTGAAGCTCCAGGTAAGGAGAGACTACTGTATGGTCTTTCCATGCAAATTCCCACTGATTCCTCTTTTTGTGTTACCATGTAAATGTGAAGTCCTTTCAGGAAGGAAACATGATTGTGCACACTCACACTGACACACACACATATGCACACACACTGTTCTTTGTATCCTTCATGGCACCTGGATAATTTAATAAATGTATCTTCCAGATAACTTAAAACAAGTAATAGCCCTTTTTTCATTTTAATCTTTTCAGTATTTGCTTCATAATTTTCTTGGGGTCAGGGGTTAGTCATCTCTATTCATCTTCAGACAAACACCTTTTCTGTTCTGTCTTATTTTCTACCTGGACTCATCTGATTAAGTTTAAATAGTTCTAATTAATTAACAACAGAAGCAAAAATGGTATTGCTTATCACCTAAATAATTCAGACTCTTTCCAGGGCTAAAATAAGAAAAAAAATATATAGTAGCAAATTCCTTTTAATATAGTGACAGATGTAAATGTTCTGGATATTTAAGTTGTTTTCATTTTAACTAAGGCTAATGAATCTAAGAAATTTAACATTATAACCCTTACTTAGAAGAGTCTCTATTTTTTAGGTACTTGTGATTTATATCTTCATTAAAGAGTAATACATTACTGACATATTCATATTACTCACTACTGATGCTCATCTCTAAAAATAGGCACTTTTGTTTCCCTTAGTAATTCTTTAGGAATACCTTTAGAATATCTAAGACATATTAAACATAAATAACTTCTAAAGAAAAGTACTAGCAAGGTCTCCTGATCTGTACATTTCAAAATTTAGGCCAATATTATTTTATTTCAGAACACTAAAAATGAAGCACACTGTTTTGAATGAAACATTAAGAAAGTTAAAAAAGTGATCAGGAACAATATTTTTTAAAGTATCTTATGGATACTATGTTGCACCTATTAAATACAAAAGCCAAAAATAATTATAATCTTCTATGTAAATAAACACTTGGTTTAGTTTTCAGTTAGTATGTAAATTTCTGGAAATAATTATTAAAGAACTTAGACAATATGTTTCAAAGGCATTAATATATTTATATATGTGCCTTGAAATGTTAAGGGAGGTAAATTACTTGTGTAGCCTTCTTATTGCTTATTTATTTTCTGATTTTTCCATAAAAATGGTCATTGATAACTTAGAGATTATTGCAATTTTAAATAGTAACAATGACCCAAACATTTAAAAATATCTTTATGAACTTTCTCCCCTATTTTTAAGGATGTATAAACATGTAAATTAAAATTTATTAATCTCTAATAATGATGCATTTAAAAATATATTTATAAATTTTTATCTTGCCTATTTCTTGGATCTAGCAGATAAAATAAAATAAAGGGTGCATTTAAAAGTTTTATTTGCTTTCCAGAGAGTCTATTCTTGCAAAATGGCTAGAATCCATCACTTTTTTTTCAGCTACACTCTCAAGTGCTGTAAAGGGCTGTAGGATAAAATCCTGAATACATAATTGAATTCGAATTTCATGATGAATAGAATAAGCCACTACATTTAAAAATATACATCTGGAAGATATATTCTTACCATCAGAATGGGAAAGATAATTTACCCCAACTTAACTAATGCTGATGAAGGGTAAGTACTGGTTCATATTACTTCTTGAGAGCCCATATATTTTGAAATAATTTTCAACAATATCATTTTTCCCAATCATTTCACTTTCTTCTTACTTTCTTGTTAATTGTACAGTGCTGCCTTAGGATTTGAATATTGATGTTCTTAAGAAAGCATATGTATGCCCAATTAAAAAAAAGCTCTATACTTGACAAATACTCAATAACTAGACATACTCTTTATCCAGGTTCCTGCAATTAAAAAAGACAGTATAAACCCAAATAAAATGATCCTACGGGGCAAGTGCATTATGACTGCAGTGCTCATCCCCAGGAATTCAAATACATTTTTCCAAATTAAAGGTGGCCTTCAGGTTTTGCTTTCTAAATAAGAAAAAGCGACTGCTCTGGTAGCCTAATGTACTCTCTGTAAGCAGTATTTTTAGGTTTGGTGGAGCACAGTAATAACGAAGGACAATAGCAACAACATAAAGTTAAAGGGTCATATTCTAACGTTCTGATGATTCGGTGAAGGAACTCTAAAGGATGGATATTGTCAAAGAGCCAGCCGCAGCCTCTAAAAGCCAAAGCACATGGTCCCCTGCACTGCTGCACAGCAGAACGAAAAGACACCTTTTGCTTACTGAGAACACATTTGATATTCAAGACCAGGCACTGAGGAGTCAAGCATGTCCTCTCTCCTGGAGAGGCTGCCAAGGACGCCCTGAGGTCATTTTGGTCAACATATCCAGTGTGCACGCAAAGAGCAGAAGAGAGCAGGATAAATATTCACTCCTCCTCACATCCACCATCTCATTCTATTCAGTTAGCAAAAGAATGAGGGTGCGAGCATAAATGCTGCAATCTGAAAAGCCACTTTGCCCGAATTTTGTATTTTGAAAATTATTTCCTTTATTTTTTTCTCAGTGAAATCCACAATAACTTTGAGTGGTTTAAAGATTTATTATTTTGCATTCAATTGTTGAAGAATCACGAAATGCCAAGGATATGTACATGTTGATTCATTTTAATTCTCCAAACTTTGTGTGAGCTAAATATTATGGAGAAAGCTGAGATTGTGGGAGAGAAAAACTCTTCACCCAAGGTTATCACACAAAAGTGAGGTGCTGGGGTGAGAAGACAAAGGCATTACTGACTAAACCAAATACTGCTCAGCGTTTCACCTCATGGCCTCATTTCTTTTATACAGACATCTTCTACCACATCACTTTTTTTCTCTCTGTGGGAAGTTTAGTGTGAGGGGAGAAATAGTTAACACAGCAGGGCTGTCTTATTCAGTCCTTACCTATCTCTGTAGCCATGGTAACAACTCTCCTTCAAACACTGAGCATACACTCTAAGGTTCGCCTAGTGATTATGTAATGTGATGAACCAGGTTGTCACCATATTTAAAGAAAGCATGAAGAGCAGCTGTGGGCAAACTATGGCCCACGGGCCAGATCTGGCCCGTTCGGCTGTTCTATCCGCCCTGCGGAGCCGAAAGAGTGGAGGGTTCTCTTGCTCTCCCCTCCGCTCCTTCACCAGCAGCCCAAGATGAGAGTGCCAGCATGGTCAGGTTGCTTCCAGTTTAAGAACCCATTGTGGCCCTCGAGTCAAAAAGTTTGCCCACCCTGGTGAAGAGTCATGTCATACTTGGTTCCTGGATTGAATTATGTACCTTTAAGAATTCCTAGATTAAGACTCAGGTGGGCTTCTTTGGATGGAGATACCTCACAGGTCAAACGGAATCCTATTTTATGCTAGCAGAGAAACAGAGAGAACTTGGAAGCCTGTGTGTGACTTATTTTACAGATGTGCATCTTTTTCCTGCTGTTCCTGAATTATATCTCTTACTATCATAAATTTTAGCCATGATTTATACTCATAGCCACTTCATGTAGACATACATTATTCCTTCCGGTAAATAGCAAAATGAGTTTGGATGCTCTCCCCACACATTAGGGATTAAAACATATGGTGAGGTAGCTAACAGATTACATCAGTTAGACATATAAATGGCTTTTGTTACATAACAAAATACTCCCCAATGTATTGGCTTAATTACTAAATAAATATTGAGAGAGCCTTTTAAACGTGGCTGTTCAAGGTTTCCAAGTCACCACAAAGGCCCGGAAAGCTTCTCTAATCCTTGATCTCTCGTTCGGTTTTAATTAAATATGGCCGTGTCTGGGAATCTCCTGGGTTCTGAAAATTTGATTCTCTGCTTCTGTTTGTCAGCACAGAAATCAGCAGGGTTTAGACATTCTGAGTTAGAAGACCGGAGTTTTTCCAGGTGGAAAGAGTCACCTATGACCCTTACTTAACATGAAAATTAAAGAGTAATTAATGAAAAGCCGTGAAAAATCTTATAATACAGCCAGCTTCATAGACAATAAGTTCCCACCGGGCAGCAGGAATGATGGTGGCCGAGCAAAGCAATCTGCAGTGGAAGGGCCCAGTCCACAGAGAGGCCTGGAGAAAGCAGATGCTAAGGGCGCAGTGTGTTATGGAGTGGGGGCTGAGGACGGTAGACAATCACAGCAGCTGACCACTAAATTGATGGCTCACCAACGAAGGTGGGTCCTCCTAAGAAAGAACACTGCATTTCAAGCTTCAATAAAAAGCCTTGCAAAAGTATTACACAATAGCTAATCAATTACGGAGCTGGAGGTGTAGGTTATATCTGTCACGAAACTTCCGATCAGATAATACTTCCCTCAAACAATTACTGTTTTCTATACACAGTTTTTACATATAACATGAAATGTTGTACTAATGAGGAAAAGTATACCTCACAATGTAACTGCTGTTATTATTATATATTTTTCAAGATTGTCAAGCCCGTAACAGGGAAACATTAGTAAAACACCACATGCAGACATGTTTTGAGAGAATTTTTGCCAAAAATAGATGATTTGCAGATAGCTATTGGTGTTCATATTCTATTTCTTTTTGTAAAGGACATTATTGTTCACAATTGGATTCTGTTATCAATGTAATACTCCAATGAAACTAGGTGGACTATTAATTAGTTGCTCCATTTATTAATATCTCTGGTCTTCCCAGGGGAGATAATCAAGATTAATGTATAAGAATATTTTAACACAAATATTAAGTAACCAGAAGCTCATTTCAATGAAGTCGGGAAAGTACCTCAGAGCTAATAAAATTTATTAAGCTTACTAATAAATTTTAACCCTCTGGCAATGCATGAGAATCCTAGATCAAATGAATGACAACTCTTGAATTAAAAGGAAGCAATTTTTTCTTTCCTAGGAAGAAAATGCAGGCCATGGGTGAATAAGGGAGGAAAAAAGAACAAGGGAGAAGGCCCTGAAGAGGTAAGAAAATGAAAGAAGAAAAAAAGTTTATTTAATTCAGAAGAAAATATTTTCTTTGAAATATTTTCTTTGAAATATATTTACAACTATAACTAATATATTTGAAATATTTAATATATTGGACAATGTTTTACATATAAGCATAAAAAAGATTTTCAGAGGTCAGTAATATAGCCACACTTCTGCAGTTTCAATTTTGTAGCATTCTCACCAAAGCAATCCTGTTAATGTATTTAACGGGTGTAACATCAGCTGGTACTTTAAAATTACCTCATTAATAATTATGTAAATATTCTATGATAGCATAGGCATGCTTTGTTTGCACTGACTTTTTTTCAATGTCAGAAACATTTAACTTTTGTATTATTTTATTTAGGGATTATGTAATATATTTAGACTTTTTTTTAAAGGTTTTGATGTTTTGTGTATTTGATTTTGTTTCATTTATAATATATGTTGCTTTTATTTTTTTATTTTATTCTTTTAAAATATATTTTATTGATTTTCTACAGAGAGGAAGGAAGAGGGAGAGAGAGCTAGAAACATCAATGAGAGAGAAACATTGACCAGCCACCTCCTGCACACCCCCTACTGGGGATGTGCCTGAACCGATGTACATGCCCTTGCCCGGAATCGAACCTGGGACCTTTCAGTTCGAAGACCGATACTCTGTCCACTGAACCAAACCGGTTTTGGCATGTATGTTGCTTTTAGAATAACATCCCTAATTAGCCTTTTTTTTTTTTTTTTTTAAAGAAAATGCATTAGAGCGAGGCTCAGTGGATGGAGCCTTGGCCAGAGGATTGAAGGGCCCAGGGGTTCAATTCCAGTCAAGGACACGTACCTGGGTTGCAGGCCTCAACCATTTATTTTTGGTACTAGATGAATGATATTAACCTGTATAAGTTCATGCTGGATGAAAGAAGAAATTACAATATATACACATAATGGGAAATAAGTTAACCTTTTTGGAAAAAAGAAGGGAAGCCTGCCATATACAAAAAAAGAAGAATGAACCTTGAGGACATTATACTAAGTAAACCAAGCGAGCCCCAGAAGAAATACTGTATAATTCCACCAATGACACCATGTGAAGTATTAAAATAGTTAAACCCAGACGTAGAGAGTAGAATGGCGGTGCCCGGGGCCTGACGATGGGGAAAATGATGATGAACACTTTCAAGAGATGTGCCCAGCAGCACTGTACCCCGAGATACCAATATTGTACACTTAGAAATCTGAGGGCATATCTCATGTTGCATCTTTCCCACAATATTAGTTTAAAAAGAAGCTAAATTACCTCTGTTCGGTCTGGATCCCAGGCTAGAGCGCTCCCCTGAAGCATGGCTTTGCTGCGATGCCCTGAGCGCCCTCCTTGGAGCAGCCCAGACCTCCCCTGCCCACGCCGCGCCCATGCGCCCCGGTGCACCGGTGCATGCGGGGCGCTCCTGGCTTCCTGGCTTCCCGGCTGCGGCTCTCCGGCCTCCAAAGGCCCGGAGTCCTTCCCAGGCTGCTCTCCCGGGCCCACTGCCCCAGAGGGCGCCCAGCCGCTGCTGCTGCTGGGGGCTGCACACGGGCCATGGCTGTGCCCCTTCTTTCCCGTGTCTCAAGGCCAACGCTTGGTCCCGGGGCCGCCATCCACCTGGGCACAGCCCCAGTCCAGGCCCAGACCTCCGCCAGCCACGTCTTCTTCTCTGGGTGGACCTCGCAGGCCCTGAGCTTCTTGTCCTGGTGAGTGAGGGGCTTGAGGCCCGCGGGTGGGGATTCACGTTGGCTTCTCCACTGGGGACGGCGGCCTGTGGACACACTGCGTGTGGACACACTGCCTGCGGGGCGTGCGCTCCCGGCAGCAGGTTAGGCTGTTGCAAGAAGCATGGTGAGCGCCAGGTGCCGTGCAGCTGAGTCTCAGGGAGCAGCTCAGACTCCTGAGCTGAGGCGACCCGAGAATGTTCTAGACAGGACGGTGTCCTGGACAAGGGGCAGGGACGCAGCATGCCCGCAGGCGGCTGGCCCCGGGGGCCTCACCTGCATCTGGATGGGGTTCTGGGCCTCCTACTGGCAGCCGGGGAAGAGGGACCTCTGCACGTGGTTGCAGGTAAAGAGCACGTGGAGGGCCACTGGCAGGGAGGGCGTAGCTCAGCCGCTGGAAGCCGGCCTTGCTCTGTGGCCGCCCGAGCAGGTGGTCAAAGGCCACTTGGTTAAGGTGCACGCATGGGGCGCTTAGGCTGGAGCCCCACAGTTACTGTACCGATAATTTATGTACATGGATACCTATTCATATGTGCAAGTGTAACACGTATTTCGTTAGATATTTCAATATGGTTATACATTTTAATATATAGATACCTTGTTTTATAGACAGATATGTTTATGTGGCTATATATTTTCTTTATCCAGTCATCCATAGACACAGTCATAGGTTGTTTCCATGTCTTGGAAATTGTGAATAATGCTGCAGTTTCATATGGTAGTGGAGATACTGCTTCAAGACGCTGATTTCTTTTCCTTTGTGTGTATGTTCGGGAGTGAGAATGGAGAATCATATGCTACGTTATGTTTTCAGTGTTTTGAGAAACCGCCTGTTTTTCACAGTGGCTGCACCAAAGTTACATTCCCACCAACAGTGTATAAGGATTACTCTTTCTCCACATCTTTGCCAATACTTATATTTTATCCAGGACAGCCATTTTAGCAGGTGTGAGGTGATATCTCACTACGGGGTGGTTTTGATTTGCATTTCCCTGATGATTAGTGATGTTGAGCATATTTTGTGTACCTGTTGGTCATTTGTATTTCTTCTTTGGGAAAAAATGTTTATTCAGTTCCTCTTTACATTTTGTGATTCTCTCTGATATTTTTCAAAGAATATTTGCAATGGTTTTTAGGATTTTTAAAAAATCAATAGACTTTCCTAGAATAATTTTAGGTCTATATCAAAATTGAGTATAAAGATCAAATAATTCCCTCTTATCACCTTCCCCCATCTATAAAATGTCCACCAACAGCAACAATGCTGTACCACAGTGGTGTATTCATTATAATGGGGCAGTTTTTTTTTTTGTATAAAGTAAATTTCTATTTGATACCATTTCACATTTTATATGAATGGTTAATCTAAAAACTTGGGAACACTTTGGGGAAAAAAGGGCAAAAACAATTTCAAGTGAAACAAAGAAAATATTCTTGTAGTTCTTAAAATAGATTGCCTATATATCATTATACAATGAAATGTTCTTTAATGATGAACATTTCTACAGAGCACTGTTCAACATTGTAATTACTATACATTTGTAGCTTTAGCACTTAAAATGTGGTTAAGTCACTGAATTTTAAATTCTGATTGATTTAAATTTAACTTTACATAGCTTTATGTAGCTAGTGGTTACCATATTTGACAGTGTGGGCCTAGGAATATTTCCTGCACTCAATGACTATTTGGAGGTTGTAGAATATTGAATTTATGTTAAAATATGCTTTCAAAACATAACTATCAAAAAACAAAGGAACTATAATGAATGGATAGAAGCTATGCTTGTGATGACTTTGTGATGTGTCAACTTGGTTAAGCTGAATTGCAATGCCCCGAATTCCCATTCCATCATGATTCCATTAAACAGAGAATATGAGGGATGCAGCAGCCATTTTGTAACATACGTAGATCCTTCCTCCAGTTATTCAAGTAAATATAAATCTAGATTCAGCTTATAATAATACAATTAAAATGTCATTAAAGGGTAATTTAAACTAAAACCAAATTGCTGAATTCTACTTCATTTTCATGATTTAACAATACTTCAAGCAACAAAGAACAAATAGGGATTTGTCTCTGATCAATTGACTAAATTAATCCATTGTGTTGGTCTGTGTTGAAAGCTCTTTAAAAGAGGGTTTACCCTTCCTTGAGTTCATAGACTCTAGCAGCTGGCTTTGCCTTCTCTCTCCATTTTCCCATGATGTTCCTTATTGTGTGTTTATGTTTATGAGGTCCTAACCTACTTGTGTTTTTCCTTTTCTGCCTGCCTGCCTGACTGCTCCACGGACTTTGGGCTTGCTTAGCCAGGTACCCGGAATAATAGTGTAAGCTAATTCATTGCAACAAATCAGATAGATGATAGATAGATGATAGGTAGGTAGGTAGATAAATAGATAGACAGACAGACAGATAGATAGATAGATATACCTGTGGAAAGATAGTCATCTACTGGTTCTGATTCTTTATTTGAAGCCTGACTGACAGAACACTGAACTCTCATGGCATTATGGAAATGGTGGGAAAACGAAGAAAAATGCCAGGAGAAATTAAATATCACAGAGCTAAGAAAATCTATCAATAAAATGTATGTGCTATTTTCTTAAGTCTAGTAAGTATCTTTTCCACCTCTTTCAAATAATTCAGTCAGTAAAAGTTGCACGTGGATTTTGAGACCTAAGCCCCTGGTTGCTCTGACACTTACAAAGATTACAATTTTTATAAAAGATTTTAACTTTTGTAAGAGAGAAAGTAGCTCCTTATCTGCAATTCCCATTTTACATAGTATGTAGCAACAAACTAAACTCTCTACTCTTTGCTTACTGGCTTGTTTAGGTGAATTGATACAAAGATATAACAAATTAGGTGCTTTTATCTTTCCAGGCTAGAAAAGACTGTTCCTTTTCACACATAGAGAATGAAATTCTCAAGTCAATACAGCCTCCAGGAAGAACAAGCGGTTGAAACAAATGCCAGTATAATGCATTAAAGAGAGAGTCATTCAACAATTTCAATGAAACCCAAAGAAGTTTGTCACTTCAATTATTAAAATTTCCATGAAACCCAAAGAATGATTATAATACAAAAATTAAAATGACAATCAATGGTAAACTAAACTAAACCCAAATTGTTGAATTTACTTCCATTCTCATGATTTAAGAATATAGCAAACAACAGAGAGCAAATAAGGATTTGCCTTCAAAGTTCTACACTTGGGATTTCTGAGAAATCAGTGATTGTGGGGTGTGGCTACAGGGTTTGGACAGGTTCAAGCCTTGGACAGATGAGAGGGCACAGTCCCCCTTGCCCACGTGCAAGTCCCAGCCTGGAGGGCAGAGCCTTCTCAGCATAATTATAGCCCACAGCTGGAATCCTCTGCTTGAACCTATGGCCCCACGTGCCTAAGTGATACAGGCTGCAAGTAAACAAAGCTTGATCAGGTGCATGTAATTGAGTAGGATGGAAACCCACAAGAATGCTGTAAACATCTTGACCACGCCCTTACTTTGCCTCGTGGCATCGGCTATAAAATAAAGACAGGGCTTGTGCTGAAACCGGTTTGGCTCAGTGGATAGAGCATCGATCGGCCTGTGGGCTGAAGGGTCCCGGGTTTGATTCCGGTCAAGGGCATGTACCTTGGCTGCAGGCACATTCCCAATTGGGGGGGGGGGGGGGTGCAGGAGGCAGCTGATGGATCTCTCTGTCCCTCTCTGTAAAAAAAAAAAATCAATAAAATGTATTTAAAACAAATAAAAAATAAAGACCTGGCTTGTAGTCCGCAGCACTGCTGGGTTCCCACCGAGTCCCAGCTTTTCTTCTCTTGTCTGTCTTTTCTCAATCTTTCATTGCCCCCACTCGGTTCACTGAACCTGGCTGAACTGACATGGCACAAGAGTAAGGTGACCAAACGTCCTGCTTTTGGTGGGACAGTCCCAATTTTTAACCATTTGTTCCGCGTAAACGCCGCGGGCCACGGGCCAAATTGTTAAAAATCAGGACTTTCCAGCCAAAAGTGGGATGTCTGGTCACCTTACACAAGTGGTGCCCTGGGGCTGAGTATGCCTTGGCCATGCCAGCTCCACCTCCCCACACATGATTATTCCCATTGGAGGGTATTAAGTTAATAAAATATATTTGCTGAAAACCTAATTTTCAGCAAATATACTTTTATCTATACCCTCCAAGAGAACTAATGATTCTGAGGCAGAGTTGGTAGTCAGAGAAAAAGTAGAGAAGTAAAACAGATGAAAGTAGGTGTACTGGAGAATAAACAGAGAAGCAAAAGGAGACGGTTATGGGTAGCTTGTTCTTATATGCTCACTGGTGAGAATATTGACTAACCATAGCTTCTTTGGACATTGAATCTGAGAAATATATTTGACAGATATGTTCATAGGTGGGAACAAATATATGTGTAAAAGGATATTAATTTATAATTAGGAGTAAAAGTCAAAGACTAGATGCAACCTGTTATCCATCTCTCAAAACATATGGGACCAATTGAAAAAAAAATCATGATATATCCATATATGATATAATATAACATAGTATGTCATCATTAAAAAGGCATGAGGCTGTTCTGTTCTATATATATTGTCATGGAATTAATTTCAAGTAATGCTAAGTTAACACAAAAAGTATACATAGGAGGCTCTTACTGTGTGAAAGGTGATATTTGTATATGGGTAGAATATCTCTTGAAGGACACATTTATAATATATAATTAGTTATGGGGGAAGGAGGAATAGGAGAAGGACGGAAGGGATGCTTACCCTTTTTAATGGATTCCATTCAGCATAGCTTTAATTTTGTGGTGTGTGTGTCACATTACATTTTGGAAATATTTTAGATACTTTGAAAAATCATATATTGTAACCATCAGATTTTTTTTTAAAAATCACATATTATTGCCATTTGAAGTGCTCATGGTAGACCACATATGGGTATATAAGTTGAAGGTTTTATGATATTTGCAGAGTGGCAGGTCATAACACTGAAACATTGTGAATGGTAGCGATGCTGCTAATGTGTTGAAGCCTGTCGTTGAGTGTTTGGGATATTTTCCTGTCTCTGGTGGAGGATAACACAAGTATTGCTGGAAATCTGCTCCTCCGCTCTGATGCCTGCATGCTCAGTGACAGTCACAGTCATAGGTTTGCTTAGCTGACGACTGAGATTTAAAGAAAACGGACATAGGAAACAAGCTCCGAGTGTTGCAGCTCCATTGCCAGCTCCCTCTGCTATTTAGTCATGCGTGGCTCTACCAGCAACTCAGAGCAAAGGCCCCACGTTGGTTTTATTGGCCTGTTATCAGCCCCCAAAGACCACTGTGCAGAGGGTGAGGCAGCAGTCCTCGCTCCTTGTCACCCATGAAAAAGCTGGAGACTTAAGCTTCCCTGGACCATGAAGCTCTCAAGTGTCTTTTCCTGTTGGCAGCTTGATCTCTTCCCCCTCTCAGCATAGCTTTCTGCTCCATTCTGTAGTCAGAGATTTTGTACCAAAAACCAGAAAAGGAACCCGCTTGAGTCTCTTATCTGGATATTCGTATTATTCGGTTTACCAAATAAATTTCTGTAGATGCATTTGCTGTTGTATACAGTGTTCAATCACTTATGGTTAAGGATTTTTTTTTTATTAATCTGCTGAAGAAATTTAAATACAGCTTTTCAGAGCTCATATATTCCATCAAACCACAGGGATTAACTCGGAGGCCCAGGGAAGACTCAACATAGTATGAATTATTTACAAATCATTTCCTTATACTTTTTCTGGAACATTTCTGGGTTTTTTTCTACTTTTACATTAGCATACATCATAATATTCAACCTCTCATCTTAATACCCCTCTTTAAAAATCATACACACACAAAAAGACTTCCAAGTCTATTACAAAACAGTTAAGGTGAAATTAGGATTCTTGTCTCCAGGGCCACAAACATCATTCATTGGAAATCTCAGTTATACCTGGCAGGGAGAACTTAAGCTATTTCAAGTAAGTGTCACCTCCCAGCCTGATAAATATCTCCTGAGGGGTTTTGAATTAGACTCATCTGTTAGGCTCTGAAGCAGATGAAGAAGTGTCATATAGGACATGAGTCCTAAACTGAGCCTCTCCTCAGTCGTTTATGGGCCAGGATAGATAGCAAATGTTGGACTACTCTCTGCCCCACAGCAAAGATCCGTGGGTCTTCCAGATCAGGGCCTGAGTAACTAAGTATTGCCAATGTGTTTGTCTTATGCCAACTGCCACCAGTTCTAACGTGACAAAGATCCTTAAACAAACAAACGTTTTAGACATTTCTAAGCCACATAATATTCTTTCCATTCTTTGTTCTTTGGAACTTATACTTACTGCCTGTGTCACATAATTTAGTATTAATTTTTTAAATTCCTCTCAGTGTTTTCATTTTAAATGTATTTTTTATTGATATTTTTTACAGAGAGGAAGGGAGAGAGATAGAGAGCTAGAAATGTCGATGAGAGAGGAACATCAACCAGCTGCCTCTTGCACACCCCCTACTGGGGATGTGCCTGCAACCAAGGTACATGCCCTTGACCGGAATCGAACCTGGGACCTTTCAGTCCGCAGACCGACGCTCTACCACTGAGCCAAACCGGTTTCGGCATCAGTGTTTTCAAATTATTGCTCATCTTGAGAACGGGACCCATACCTCCAGTTGTAATGTACCCCCATGTCCCCAACACAGAGCTGGACTGAGAAGAAAAACTCAGTAAGGGCTCCATTAATAGTAGAGGAGTGATGGAAAGAATGGTGGCTCCATTTAGAAAAACCTAAATGGGTTAAGGATCTAATCCTTTGTAACATGCTCGGTGTGAGTCATTAAGCAAATTATCTCTTTACCTTCCTGTGAACCTTGTATCGACTTTCTATTCTTGTCAATAGTGACAGAGGAGGTTGTGGGAAAATGGCTCCGTGCTCAGTTGTTCTGGAAAACGCTTATCATTTTCATGTAATAAAATTCACTTTTCAATGAGTAACGGACATTCTGAAAACATCTGCCAAAAGATTGTTTAGACAAAGCTGTTTTCCCTCAAGAGAAGCTGATGTTTAATTGGGAACTCTGTCCCACTTAGTCCCCATTAGGCAGAATTTCACCTAAATATGTTTGCTTTCTTCCTTCAAATGGATGAAGCTGATCACATAGTCTTTAGGTGAATATTTCTCTTTCTGATCATGTTGGTATTTCACATCACGAAGATTAAAACTGAAAATAATATTCTTAGTTGCAAGGAACATGCTGCCCCCTATTTATGTGACAGCTGCCCCA
Source organism: Vespertilio murinus (assembly GCA_963924515.1). Taxonomy (NCBI): domain Eukaryota; kingdom Metazoa; phylum Chordata; class Mammalia; order Chiroptera; family Vespertilionidae; genus Vespertilio; species Vespertilio murinus. Next base: position 54,407,280 of record OZ004705.1, read on the forward strand.
ATACTGTAGATGTGTGCGCTTCTGTGGTAAGTTTAGGAAACTATGCTAACTTGATTTTATACTGATTTTGGAGGCTGTGTATTGTGTGTGCATTATCATAAGAACTTCTGTTTCTAATTTTGTTCTATTTATAAGATTTGGATTAATTACTTTTCTGTCTAATTATTTAATGGGTATTTTCCTTTCCAAGTCCATGAAGACATGAGCCATATCTGTTTTTGTTCATCTGAATTCACAGGGCTTAATACTTGCAAATAATAGGTGCTGCATTTATAATTATTCAAAAAGTAAAGGACAAATAATGGAAAAAAACATAATAGACCTTCTATGGCTTAAAACTTACAAATTAGATTTTCTTTGAGAACTTATAGTATTAGTTCTGATGAACTGTCATTTATTAACTTTACTGATATTTAAAAAAACACAATATATGAAATCTGGAGGGGAGGGAGTTACCAGTTTTCTGTATTGACACCATACAATGACACTGCTGTCTGGTTAAGGAGATTTTCTAAACCATAATTCAGAAAAATAGATCCCAATAAGGAAGCAGCAGGAGAAAAAAGAGACTTCTGTATGAGTTACTGAAGTTATTGGGATTTGGGGTCAGAATGCTGAGAAGGAGAATGAGACACTAAAAATTTGAGTATAGGCTCACCTTGGCTGGTGGGCCAACTTCTAACTTCTCACACATGAACCATGCCTCTGGAAGGTCCATCAGAGAACAGTGCCAAGTGGCTGAAAACAGAGAAATATGATGAGGAGATCCTGAGATTCCAGCTCAACCAGAATAGAGAAAGCTTTGTGGATACTAGTGGCTTTCAGGTGAGACTCCACAGAGGCCATGTCCTAGGAGCCACACTCTAGAAATAAGAACAAAGATTATATAGAACTACTGTCTCTAATAGAACCCAAAACCAATTGTAAAACAGGATCACCAATAATTTTATTGCATGAAAGAACAAATTTTAACATTCCTAAGGAATGATGTGATTCTGATTATCGCTACTGGTCAGAATATGGTATACAATTATGAGACATTAAACTAAGCAGTGAAGTAACTGACAAGAGGTAAAACAGGAGAGACCTAGAGATGGTTCAAATTTGAAAATAGCAGATAAAAGCCTCAAAATGACAATGAATCATATGTTAAAGATGGAACAATTCAAAAGAAAACATCTCTCTCTCTCTCTCTTTCTCTCTCTCTCTCTCTCTCTCTCTCTCTCTCACACACACACACACACACACACACACACACACACAGGAATCTAATTGACATTTTAAAGTCGAAACATACATTAAATCAAGAACTCAATGTGCTGAAACCGGTTTGGCTCAGTGGTAGAGCGTCGGTTGCGGACTGAAAGGTCCTGGGTTCGATTCCGGTCAAGGGCATGTACCTTGGTTGTGGGCACATCCTTCCGGGGATGTGCAAGAGGCAGCTGGTCAATGTTTCTCTCTCATCGATATTTCTAGCTCTCTATCTCTCTCCCTTCCTCTCTGTAAAATATCAATAAAATATATTTATTTAAAAAAGAACTCAATGGATAGATTCAACAGTAGCCTAGACAGAGCAGAAAGCACGATTAGTAATTAATTTCCAAGATAGGCATATAGAAAATACGCAAACTGAAGCACAAAGGGGAGAAAAACAAAGTATGAAAAAGGACAGATTTGAAAAGAGATATGTAACATTGTCAGAAGGTCTAATATATATGTCTAAAAACCAAGTAATTAGAGAAAATATAAAAATCATACAGATAAAACAAGCATGTATAAGAATTTTCGTAGCATTGTAACTCAAAGTACTTCCAAGCTGGAAAATACAAATTCTTTTTTCAATTACAATTTGCATTCAGTATTTTTTTTAATCAGTTTCAGGTATACAGTACAGTGGTTAATCACATACTTTACAAACCATTCCTCCTGAATATTTCCAGTGCCCACCTGGCACCATGCATAGTTATTGCAATATTACTGAGTATGTTGTGTATGCTGTACGTGATATCCTTGTGACTATTTTGGAATTACCTGTACTTCACAATCCCCTTTTGCCTATTCCCACAAGCTCCCTCCCCTCTGGCAACCATCAGTTTGTTTTCCGTATCTATGAGTTTGTTCCTGTTTTGTGAAAAATATACAACTTTATCAACATAGAACATATATACAAAATGTAGCAAATTAATAAGATAAAATATTTTCACCGTTGCAGGCCCCTCCCAAGCCCAGGCGCTGGTTGGGCACATGCAGGAAGGAGGCAACCAATCGATGTGTTTCTCTCACATTGATATTTCTCTCTGTCTTTCCCTCTTTCTCTCTTCTTTCCCTCTCTCTTCCACACTCTCTGAAAATCAATGGAAAAATATACTCAGGTGAGGATTAAAAATAGATTTTTTTTTCAGCCACAACAAATACCATAGCTAAAACTCCCTTTTTAATCCCCTTTTAGCAGCTACTAGCATAGGGCATTACACATAGCAGTGATTCTAAAAGTAATTAGTGCATTTCTTATTACCTTTTCCATTGGCACAATATATATGTTAATAAAAGAACAAATACGTGTATTTAGAAAAAAAATAAAGGGGAAATGGCCTAGGGAAAAGCAACGGAATTATGCGAAGCAGGTCACCATGGTAACTCCAAGTTCAAAATCATCATTCTCCTAAAGTTTCTGACATATGTTCAGGATACAGGGCGCCATCTAGTGATTTCACTTAAATTCCTGGCATTCCACACCTTTTGAGGCTTAACTTCCAAATGAACAAAAGAAAAATATTTCATTTTTAGAATGCCTCCTTATAATTGTGGGATATAGACAGAGTTTGGTTTGCAAGATATTCAGAAGTATTGCTATTTACTGAACTGCTTTTTGTTTCTCGATGTTTAAAAAATCATAGGATTAGGCATATGAAAATGTGAAATCATTATTAATCATCTGTACAATAATATGTAAAGCTTTAAATTTATGACATATACAAAGTCCTGTTCACATGAAGGGCTTTATTCTGAGAAATTTTATTCCCAAATCATTTATGGTTTATTCTCTTCTTTCTGAAAAGAAATACTTTTTTTTTCCTGTAAAAATCTAGGTGCATTGAAGTAAATGCATTTAAGCACATTAGCAAGAGGAATAAAGTTTTCACATTACAAATGCTTCCTCTGTTCCTCACAGGAAAAACAAACAAAAACTCAGTTTTATTGGGATATAAACCAACCATCTATGTATATACACAGAAAATTATTTAAAAGCCCAAGTTTGTGTTTCCCAAATATATATTCAGAATAAAAATGTGAACTTGTGCAGATTATTTATCATCCTTCTGGCCCTATAACAACAATATCCAGTTAATAATTAAATTTATTTATATGCTGATATAAAGTACAATAGATCAGAACTGTTTTATAACAATAGTTGGAAGCATCTCAAGACTATTTTAAAAAATATTTTTGGTATGTTCAAGTTTGTGCAATAAGTCAGATTTTTATAGGGTCTACTGATGCATGGATTTGTGCACTGGTAGGGGCCCTCGGCCTGGCCTGGGCCTTCGTGCAATCCAGTGTCAGAGAGCTGGTTTCAGCCCGATCCCCACAGGCTAGGCCGAGGGACCCCAGCCTGTAATATGCATATAAGATCTTTGATTAATCACTTCTTGTCCTCCTGTCTCCCCCTTCCCTCTGAGATTCCTCAGTCTGTTCCATGTTTCCATGCCTATGGTTTCCACTCCTGTATTGAGTGTCTGCCCCCTGGTGGTAAGTGCACATCATAGCTACTGACCAGTCAGTCAGCCAATCTGCCAGCTGCTTAGGTTTTTATATATATAGATTAGAGGCCAGGTGCATGAAATTTGTGCGTGGGGGTGTGTCCCTCAGCCCAGCCTGCACCCTTTCCAATCTGGGACACCTTGAGGAATATCCGACTGCCCATTTAGGCCCTATCCCAGTCGACTGGGCCTAAACTGGCAGTTGGACATCCCTCTCACAATCAAGGACTGCTAGCTCCCAACTGCTCGCCTGCCTGCCTTCCTGATTACCCCTAATCACTTCTGCCTGCCAGCCTGATCACCCCCTAACCACTCCCCTGTTAGCCTGATTACTTCTAACTGCCCTCCCCTGCCAGCTTGGTTATCACTAACTACCCTTCCTTGCCAGCCTAGTACCCCACAACTGTCCTCCCCTGCAAGCCTGGTCACCCCCAACTTCCCTCCTCTGCCTGCCCTGCCACCCTTAACTGCCCTCCCCTGCCGGCCTGGTCAACCCCACTGCCCTCCCCTGCAGGCCTGATTGCCCAATTGCCCTCCCCTGCTAGCCATCTTGTGGAGGCCATCTTGTGTCCACATGGGGGTGGCCATATTTTGTGTTGGAGTGATGGTCAATTTGCATATTATCTCTTATTATAAATAAGGATTTTATATAGAGAGATATAGGTTACATACTATGCCATCTCATTTAAACAGATCTCTCACTTTTTTGTCTAACAATACCCAGAGACCCATGCTGAGAAAAATACAAAGAAAATAACACAATAATTATTTACATACCTCATTTATTAAAATGTTGTTAACATTTCAGATAAGCTGATGGATTTATGGGCCATGCCTCTCCCATGTTATTTTCTATGCCTCGTATAGTCAATCTGTGTTCCATGGCCAACATAGCTCACACATCCCTCATGTCTTAGCTCCAGCATCCCTGTGCACAAAGCCTTTACCACATCTTAGACTAATCAACAACCTGGTAAGCTGACCCTCAGTGCTCCTCAATCTTGGTTGCAAATTGGATTGTTGAGGGGACTGAGGAATCTTCTGATGCCTTTGTTGACACCTAGAGATTTCCATTTAATTGGCCGGGGATGAAGACTTTGCTTGGGGAATTTGAAAGATTTCATTCACTAATCTAATGTGAGCTCTTTCCTTTATTTTATCCCTTCCCCTTTATACTGAAATAATTTATCCTCCATTTCAATATATGTTCCTTCATAGAAGTTCTCTGTTAATTGGCCTTTTTTACCACCAACATTTAACGTGGCGATGGTATAATATTAGGCCGTGAATGAATATTTATTACATTGTACTAACTGAAGATGAGGACAGGACAGGAATTGGTTAATGGTGATGGGTTGGTCTCTAGAATAGGGTGCTATTAGGGAAATGTGATGCAGATACCAAGGATTTGAGATAAGAGTCAGGAATATTGATTAACACTAATGAGTAAGCCTGGATTCCTAGAATATTTGTTGCATTGGTAAAATATCAAGGGCAAGGTAGCAAAAGAAGAAATTATATGAAGTATGTCACCGATTTTCCCTACTTAGTGCTGGTTGTATAGGGATTGTGTGGCACCTGGCTGTGCACCTTTTCACTTAATTGTCTTTCATCAAGTGACAGTGGAGAAAGTAAAAAGGACCAGTCACTTGGACCCAGTAGCTAATATCCTTCTCCCTGAACCACTCATCTGGACATGAAATGAAAAGAATAAAATGCCCAGAACATTCATAGCACTTTATTAGGAAGAACAAGAAAATGAAAGCTGGCATTGCGTTCTGTAGTCAGGATACCTCCTCACTTGACATTTACACTGGGCACTGCTGAGTAATATACTGTTGAAGGTCACTGCTCTGAAGAGTAAAGATAGTTTTATATTTTGTTTGAGAGTTAGCTAAATGTAATAAAACCTAAACCACTTTTAATAACTCATGGAGGTATAGTCTTGTTAATAGCCGACCAGCTTTAGGAAATTAAATATTTAAAAATTTGCTTTTATATATGTGTTAGCACAAGCCCAACCTCATATCCACCTCATGCACCTAAAACAAATATCATTAAAGCTGAGCATAGAGTAGTTACAGAATGAATAATAGTTACATATTTTTTTAAAATTTATTTGGGTGACATTGGTTAATACAATTATATAAATTTCAGGCATACAATTCTATAATACATCATCTGTTCTCACTATTCCAAGTCAAATTTCCTTTCATCACCATTTATCCCCCCACTTACCCTGTTCTATCATCCCTCCCCCACCAATGATATATTAATCACTGAAGTGAGCAGGCAGAGCTTCAGAAAGACCTACATTTTGAAATTACTAAATAAAATGTTTTTTTAAAACAAAAAAAATGAGGTATCCTTACAAATTAAATTCATAAAACAGTGATCTTAGTATCAAAAGTCCCAGATAACCAGTTCCAAATTTATAATTAAAGATATTACCTAAAAATAGGAGATATAAAAATATACTTAAGAAATGAATGGGGGGCAGTTATTAGAGATGGAGTGAAATAATAAGCTGTACATTCTAAAAGTTTCAAGAAACAATTTCAGGATTTTTTTTGTTTTTAGAATATCTTTCTTCAGGCTATAATTAATTCATGTAACCCAGTTCAGCAGAAACTAATATAATAAATAATAATGTTATGTAGACAATATTTTCTTTAAGAACTAAACAAATTCACTCCATCTTTAGCCAATGAGCCATAGCAATACTGCTGTGTTATTCTTTATAGAAAAACATACGAAGTGCAGAATACTTGCTGTCTTTTAGTCTATGTTAATTTTAAATAAAAATTATATGATTTAACAGTTATAAATCATAATGTTTTTATAGAAATTTATAAGCTGATTCAAAATATATATGGCATTGTAGATGGTCTAAAATAGTGAAAACCGTTTTAGAAAGGGACTAAGTTGATAAGTCAAAATATGTAATTTTAAGACTTACAATTAAGATTCATTCACAAAATGAGGATAAACATATAGGTCATGTATATATTTGCCAAAAGTCACTCAATTGAAAACTTATAATGGTGTGAAGATGTTACCTCAATGAAGTAGGCTTATACACTATGTATTAAATAAGACATTCCATAATGGATGTCTGGGAGACTTAAGGGACTGAGATATCTGAGAAAATGACATTGAGCCGAAACCGGTTTGGCTCAGTGGATAGAGTGAGGGTCTGCGGACTGAAAGGTCCCAGGTTCGAGGGCATGCACCTTGGTTGCGGGCACATCCCCGGTGCAGGGTGTGCAAGAGGCAGCTGGTCGATGTTTCTCTCTCATCGATGTTTCTGGCTCTCTATCCCTCTCCCTTCCTCTCTGTGAAAAACCAATCAAATATATTAAAAAATAAAAGAAAATGCCATTGAAATGTATATACATAAAGCCAATAAAATAGTACAAATACTAAACCTACTGCTACCTCCATAGAAAGAGCCATGCTAAAATTGCCACAGCTCCATTTAAACTATTTAGAAGTATCTACCATTAAATTTGGGAGAAAGACTAGAGAGGCTGAAATGACTGAATTACCCTGCGAGAAGAGAAGGAAGGCCAGCATCTCTGGAGTGGGCCAAGGGAAGAGATAGATGATGACACAAGGTCGGAGAAGTAGGCACAATCGAGTCTCCTAGAACTTGATGGTTCAGGGTAAAGGTTCAGATTTATTATGATTGTGAAGGTGGAGAGAGAAGTTATATAGAGAGTGGGCTGCATACTTTTATTTTTATTTTAGGGCTATAATTTGATTATATTCATTACATTATTTTGGGTTAATAATTTCTTCCCAGTAATCAAACCATTCAACTATATCCCAGACTAAATGACCACAGAACCATAGTTTGCAATCTTCTTTTTTTTTTCTCCTTGAAACCATCCAACATAATGACAGAGACATTTGTAGAGAAAAGCCAGATAACAAATACAATCCATAAACTCCAAAATTAAAGGTTGATAAAGGCAACTAAGATTAGGTAGAGGAGAGGCATTAGGGAGGACGTCCTGCAAACACAGAGAGCGATTGGAGACTGCTGTGGTAAACCAAGAGTGATGTGTTGGGTCTGCGTGGTAGGAGGGTGAATTGTTCAGGCCTTTATCTAGTAGGGCTGATGACGGATTGGGTATGGAAAGTGAGAGAAAGAGAGGAATTAAAGATGCTGCCAGACTTTCTGTTTGTATTGAGCAACTGGGTAAATGTGGTTGCTGTTTGCTAAGAACACTAAGAGTGGAGGTTTGGGGAAACAGTTTGGGGGATGAGTGTATACTTGAGATCTTGGACTCGAGCACCTATCTTGTTTTATAAAGCATTGCCCCACTATGTATTAGAATAAAGGCCTCTTAATAGATAAAATTTTGTTTCTATTTTCCTGTAACCTTGGATATATTCTTACAGCCGGTTTACATTGCCGTTTCCTTCTCTTCTCCTCTGTGTGCATCCACTTAATTTCAGAAATCCCTGGTGAGGGAAATCATTCAAAGCATATATTATATGATTTAGCATTCTTATCTCAATAACAAGAACACCAAATAAATTACACAGGAAAGGACAAAAAGAGCAGTTCAAAATCCCCAAGGGCCTAACCGAGAAGCAGGTTTTAAAGCTTCTTAACAGAGAACTCCCAAAAAAAGCATGATTTCTAAATATATGTGTTAAAAATAAAAGGAGCAAGAAGAGATGCATAAAGCTTACTTCATGTCCTCATTGATAATTCCCTGTCAAGACTATAAGTGTAACCATTGTATGCTCCTAAAGTGAACAAAAGAGTACTAATCCTAGAAAAAAGTAAAAATATTATGGACACCTCTAGAGAAAGAATCGTGTAAATACTCCCCCAGTACACACCGGGCACATGACAAGGGCTTAACGATGTATTCTGAACTTAACAATACCTAATTAAACTTTTATCAGTGGGGTTTAATCACTGTAGTCATTATTATTAACAGCATCATCAAAACCAATATTCATTGACAGATGATTTTCCAACTGCCAAGTGCCCTCAGTATCCGCAGACAGACTCAGAAACCTGACAAGGGAAGAAGAACCCACTCAGGGTTCAGACCAGTTTCCTCAGGCTTCCTGTGGCCAGAGGAATGGTGTTTCACCATTTGCAAATAATGATTTTAGAGCAAGGGTTACAAACTTTTCATTTTACTTTTTAAAGGCCAGAGAGTAAACATGCGACGCTTTATTGACCATATAGTTTCTGTTGCAACTACTCAGATCTGCGTGTAGCCACGGGCAGTACATTAATGAATGAATATGTTATTGATCTTCTTAAAGTATTTACAAAATTGGACAGTGGATGAACTTGCCTGTGGGTTGTAGTTTGCCAACCCTTCAGCTAAGGAAATGATATCATTTGTCTTTCCATGCCTACTTCTCCAGGTTTGCTGCTTGAACCTTGAAGTTAATGTAATTTAGGGCACCAGGAAATTTGCATGAAAATGTGGGCCTTTAAGCAACCTTCATTAATCTTGTACATTCTCACCACCATTTATTATAGCAAGAGCTAGAAAGAACCCTTGGCAATCAGATGAATGCTTTTTGAAATTAAAGACTTTTAGTGTTCCTTCATATGTGAACAGTTTATTCTCTCTCGTTCTTAAAAGTACAAAACAAAACAAAACAAAATAATGTATGTGTATATGTGTGTATAAGAGAGCAAGTAAGGAACTTACCATTGCTTTTACCTTTTTACATGTTTGTTTGGGGTTTTAGTAATTTTGAACCAAAAAATGAAATGCCACAAGGGATCTAATCGATATCTTTGTGTTTCTTAACCACAAAAACTTCTGACTATAGCCTGGTCAAAGGTCAGGGAAAGAGAAATCCACAAAAGGAGGCATTGGCTGGTAAGCACTAGACCAAGATTTTCCGTCATCAATCTCTCTTGACATTTTGGGTCAGGTAATTCCTTGTTATGGAAGTCATTCCTGGAATTGTAAGCTCTTTAGTAGCATCCCTCCACTTTCCCCACTAGATGCCCGCCCGCAGCACCCTCCACTTATGACAACCATAGAGGCCTGTAGAATTTGACACGTGGCCCAGGGGGTGGGGGTGGGGGGGTGAAATGCCCCAGGTTGAGAACCTCTGAGCTAGCAGCACTTATCAACAGCCTCAGGCAGAGATTATGCTTCTGGTTTTTGCCTTTGCAGTCACAGGCATCTTCTCCCTTAGCAATAGAATCCTATACTTTAAAACAGTGGTTGGCAAACCGCTGGCTAGCGAGCCACATGCGGCTCTTTGGCCCCTTGAGTGTTCTAAGTCCACTTCTACAAACTAGACTCGCCCAGGCCGAAAACCGACTTCTGCGCATGGGCCATGAAGTTTCATTCGCACTGCACATGCGTGCCTGCATGTGCTATTTTGTGGAGGAGCCACACTCAAGGGGCCAAAGAGCCTCATGTACTGCTTTAGAAGATAATAAGCAAAATATATGCACAAAGGATTCATTTTAAAAATCCCTTCATTTTAATTTTTGTGGATAATACAGTTGATTTTTGAACAACACTGGGATTAGAGATGCCAACCCTCAGCACAGCTGAAAACCTGTGAAAACCTCCTGACTCCCCCAAACTTAACTACTGATAGCTTGCTATTGATTGGAACCCTTACCGATAGCATAAACTGTCAACTATATATTGTATTATTACAGTTAAGAAAAGAAAATGTTTTTAAGAAAGTGATAAGGAAGAGAAAATAGATTTGGGACATTTATTGGGGGGAAAAATGCATGTGTAAGTAGACCTTCATGTAAGTGGACCCATTCAGTTCAAACCGACGTTATTCCAAAACTGGAGTTAGTAAATTTAATCTGCTTTTTTCCTTCACAATCTTCTGTGGAAGCATTGAAATTTCATCTTAAATAAAATTCTTGGAAATCTGATAAAGAAACCCAAGGGACTACTTAAACTTACAATATATTATTGAAAATCCCTGCCACTGTAAGTAATATGATCAGTGACTTGGGGACAGGAGAGATGTTGTCCAATTTTGGTGATTTTATAATTAGAATGTAACACCCCTACAGTGTATAAGTGAACCAATTCACTATACTTAGAGAAAAATTAAAGTATAATATGGTTCAATTTATTTATAGTTATCCATCAATCAAATCTCAGCATGTGTTACTGACATTTTACATTTAAATACCTTTACTAGTAAGTTTTCAGCAATTACCTTTTATAATAAATTGACTGTTGTATACTTTCAAAGCTTGCATTTTAAAATATCGATATTTCTTTTCTTACTTCTGTTTTACCGTATTTGCCGGCGTATAAGATGATTTTTTGGCCCTGAAAAATATGTATTTGCCGGCGTATAAGACGACCCCCTAACATTTCCACTCAAAATACAGAGTTTGTTATATACTCGCCGTATAAGACTACCCCCCACTTGGAGGCATATTTTTCAGGGCCAAAGGGTCGTCTTATACGCCGGCAAATACGGTATATCTCAACTACTACCAAAAGCACTCCAATTGAAAGTGGAATAAACAATAGTAATCCTATTTATCTTTGTATAACAAAATCCAAAGAAGATAAGAGGACAAAGTTGAAACAAGGGTACTATAGTGTGTAAAATTTCACATGTTAACTAAGACACTATTATTATCTGTCACATAAGTCATGGCCCAATGTTGTCAAAGGAACAATTGCTATCTTGAAACTACTTAATCAACAATTTTTAATAATACCTGCAATCTGTGCTGGTTGCATTGGTGCACCAAATTAAATATGTTGTGAGCTTTAAGGAAGACATGTGTTGTCTTTGGTTTTATCCTCCAGAGTAACTTTACAAATTGTTCCTCACCTTTGTCCAATGACATCGATATTGTGGAAGGAAAAGGAATTTTCAATACCAGGAATCAAATGCTTTATGAAATTACCAAATATATCTGCCTGTTAAACATAGAAATGAAAATATTTTTAGCATGCATTTTAGTCATTCATTTCCCCCCCCAATATAATGTATTTGCCTATTGTCTTTGATTGTTCTAGAATACATTCAACATGTATTTTACTATTTATTTGCATTTTTCCCTTAGTAAAATAGTAGAAGAGGGAAATGAAAAATTAAAAACAGTGTACATTAAAAATATTGATAATTTAACCTCATTCTGAATGTATTAGATTAAATAGAGTAAAACTTAAATTCATTAGCAAACCAATTTATTTCCTGATCATTAACATTGATAATTATTTATAGAAGTTATATACATTAGTAAATGTTTTATTAGTATATTTTAAGCTAAGTGACTTTTAAAGTATTTGAAAAATCTCTCAGTTACCATATATTATGAGCCTGTGGGTCGTTTTTGTAATGTGTGGTTATAGTATATCATTAGGACCCTTGGAAAATGCTCACATTTAAGACTAATAACACAATCAAAGTAACGTCAGTTAGAGGAAGCTAACATGTAATAAGGACAGGAATATGAGGTCATAAGTATCAGTTATCTAAAGAATGCTAGTGAGGCGTTTTTTTTTTAAATATATATTTTATTGATATTTTACAGAGAGGAAGGGAGAGAGATAGAGAGCTAGAAACGTCAATGAGAGAGAAACATCGACCAGCTGCCTCCTGCACACCCCCTACCGGGATGTGTCCACAACCAATGTACATGCCCTTGGCCGGAATCGAACCCGGGACCCCTCAGCCCGCAGACCAACGCTCTACCACTGAGCCAAACCGGTTTCGGCACTAGTGAGGCATTTTTATTTGCTGTGTGACAAAACCATCCTACCTGGAGTGGCTTAAAGAAAAGGAAGTTCCCATTTTAATTGAGAAGTTTAAGCATATCTGGACTATGGTCCTCTATACAATATTTACTCACAGGCCAGCGATTTGCACACCTGGAGAGTAGAATTGCCTCAGCAGCTCTAACCTACTTTACATTTTTTCTCCAGCAATATGAGGAGAAAGAGATTTTGCTTTATCCAAAGTTTCACTGAAATGGTGGGCCTGGCAGCCCTAACTGGATCATGTACCAATCCATGGCAACAAAGATTGGCAATCGAGTGACATGGTCCCAAGCTTGGAGCTGGAATTAGTCAATGACAGTTCTTCAAGGGACACTGGACTCAGGGTGGCAAGGATGATTCCCCTATATTACGACAGACTTTTTAAATAAGTTATTTTTATTGTTGAAAGAATTACAGATGTCCCTTCTTTTCCCCCATTAACCCCTTCTAGCCTTCACCTGCCCCCCATCCCAGGCCTTCACCACACTATTGTCTATGTCCATGGGTTATGCACATATGTATTTAAGTTCTTTGAAAGACTTTTTATCAAATATAAAATGGAAACCAGGTAGGCAGGAAAAGCTGACATTCTTCACAAGGAATATTGTTCCTTAATTGCTCCAAGATTTAAGAGAACTGTACTAATAGTCTCTTTACTGTGGGTCAGTTTATAAACATCACAAATGTAACTCCCTCCTGGATTCTGGGACTTTCTATTTGACACAGCCAGGCAAGTTCAGCTTGTTTTTATATGACAATATAGGCTGATCCCTGAGCAGTAAATGGGAGAAAGTGAGGAAGAGAAAGACTCCCTTATCATTCTTCATTTCTTATATTAATAATACTAATTCTTCATTTCTCATATTAATAATACTAGTTTTTAGATTTTTTTCAGAACATCAGTATGAATCCATACCAGCTCTGCAGTCCTATTTCAAAAGATATTCTGAACATTTCCAGAACTAGTGTGACTGCTTTATTTTATCCACTCTGAAAAGAAAATTAAGTTATTAATTAATTAATTAATTAATTAAATTTTAAAATATATTTTTATTGATTTCAGAGAGGAAGAGAGAGTGAGAGAGAGAAAGAAACATCAATGATGAGAGAGAATCATTGATCAGCTGCCTCCTACACTCTCCACACTGGGGATTGAGCCCACAACCTGGACATGTGCTCTTGACAGGAATTGAACCAGGGACCTTTCAGTCCACAGGCCGATGGTCTATCCACTAAGCCAAATCTGTTAGGTTTAATTTATTTTTTAATGAAACAATATATCAAAAACTCCTCTCAATATAATTAAGAATACTTTTTAAATTTTTTTTAGCTATTTATGTTTCTTTTTTGATATTTTCTTACAAAATCTGCTTCTATATTTCAGTTAATATTTTTTTAAAATGTATCTTTATTATTGCAAGTATTACAAATGCCCCTATTTTCCTTCATTGACACCCCTCCTCCCTAAGTCTTCACCCTATTATTGTCTTTGTACATGTCTTTGTTGACCTATATAATAAAGGGGTAATATGCAAATTGACCCTAATGGCAGAACAACCGGGAACAACCAGTTGCTATAATGTGCATTGACCACAAGGAGGAAAATGTTCAACACAGGAGCTGCCCCTGGTGCTCAGTGTGCTTCCACAGGGGGAGTGCCACTCAGCCAGAAGCTGGCTTATGGCTGGCCAGTGCAACGGTAGTGGCATTAGCCTCTTCCACCTCAATGGCAGTGCTAAGGATGTCTGACTAATGGCTTAGGACATCCCCTGAGGACTTCTGGGCTGCCAGAGGAATGTGTGACTGCCAGCTTAGGCCAGATCCTCCAGGGAGTGGGCCTAAGCTGTCAGTCAGAAATCCCCTGAGGGGTCCCAGACTTCGTAAGGGTGCAGGCCGGGCTGAGGGATTCTCCCCCACCCCGGGCCTCTAGTATGCATATAATTTCTTTGGTAGATCTCTTCTCACACATCCACCCACTCAGCCTTCCCTCTGAGATTCAACAGTCTGTTCCATGTTTCTATGTCTCTGGATCTATTTTGTTCATCAGTTTATTTTGTTCATTAGATTCCACATGAGTGCAATCATGTGATACTTATCTTTCTCTGACTGGCTCATTTTGCTTAGCATAATACTCTCCAGGTACCTCCATGCTGTCTCAAAGGGTAAGAGGTCCTTCTGTTTTACTGCTGCAAAGTATTCCACAGTGTAAATACACCAGAGTTTCTTTGTCCATTTATCTATTGATGGACACTTGGGCTATTTCCAGATCTTAGCTATTGTAAAAAAAAAAATACTGCTATGAATATAGGGGTGCATATATTCTTTGTAATTGGTGTTTCAGGCTGCTTAGGATATATTCCCAGAAGTGGGGTCACTGGTCAGATGTAAGTTCCATTTTTAATTTTTTGAGGAAACACCATACTGTTCTTCAAGTGGCCGCACCAGTCTGCATTCCCACCAGCAGTGCACCAGGGTTCCTTTTTCTTCGCATCTTCACCAGCACCTGTGGGTTGTTGACACATTTATTGATGATAGCCATTCTCACAAGTGTGACAGTGATACCTCATAGTCATTTTAATTTTCATCTCTCTGATGATTAGTGACATTGAGCATTTTTTCATGTCTCTACACCATTTGCAAGCTAATAATACAGGTTACAAAGAAACACTCATGGAAAATATTGTCTAAAAAGAAAGTATTATACTTCAGGGTTTTTTTCACTGTGTATTGTTAATTAAATTAACAAGCCTAGAGATTAAATGTATTGTCCACAGATACATAGATAAGTTAAAAATAAGACAAAAGACCCCTTGCTCATAGACCAGTGGTCTATCACTTATTTCACAATGTATGGACACAGGATGCTGTCAATCCTGATCAAAGATAGTGTGAAGGTATTGTTACTTTGAAAGCTGGCCCACTATACAAGCTTATAGCACAGATGACAAAGAAACACTTGAGGAAAATATTGGCGAAAAAGGAGTAAGAATGTGTCATCCTTCAGGGTTTTTTTTTCCCCACTGTGTAAGCTTTGCTATTTGTTGTCACTTTGTTATAATAACAATGAAGAGCTAAGCATTATCCTATAAGTTTTAATTTTAACATTTGAATGGGAACACTATTTTTAATTTCAGAGTAATTTAAAAATAGCAAAACTGTTCATAGTAATTATTAGCTTTTACACACATACACATTTATTGCCCTAAAACTTGTCTGTAACATGAGTTACTGATCAAGAAAGACATATTAATTGCATGCTTAATTCTATATGGCCAACTCTGCAGTGGGATATTATAGATGTAAAAATGTGATAGTTCCTATCTAGAAAACTTTAAAAAGTGGACCAAGAAGAAAAGATTTTAAATAAGGCACTAGTTGCAAAAATTACAGAGCTGTGTATAATGAAGCAATAAACATGGTTACTCAAACTAAAGTATAAACCATTTGAAGAAGGGGGAAAATCAGATGATTTATTTATACTGCATCTATCTGCTTCTATCTACTCCTTCTTTCATGATCTAATGAATTGCATATTTAAAAACCATGAGAGAAAACTCCATCTGGAAGGAGTTGTTGTTTTTTTTTTTAATAAGAAAAAAAAATGTCTTCAATCTTTGTGGACACCCCACAGACCTCATCCCAAACTCAGAGTTACAGTGCTGTTTCTCCCTGCCCCCAGATCCAGGTATGGGAAACTGGCTCTATCCAAAGGTTGTGCAGGTGTGGGGCCACCTGAGGCCAGAACTGGGGAGTGAATGTGCATGCAGGAGCTACCAACCCACAGGCTTTCCTAGGACCACAGACCCTTATCACAAACTCTTCATTAAACTTTTATGTTTGGCAACCAGGCAACCTTGTTATTCTGAAGTTGTTAAACTATAAAGCGTTCAGAAGTTGACATGAATCATATGTCTCCAACAAAACACAACTTTACATGATAAATTTGCAAGTTAAACAGATATTTATAAAATGTGAGATTCTAAGCTAGCTATGTTACTTGTGAATCTATATAACGCACTGTGATAATCTTTATTTTAGGCTATCCATCATCTAGTCAAGCATCTTTTAATTCAGGGATAAAATTAAATTTATTTGAACACAACAACTGTGAGGATGTATTCTTCTCCTAAGACTACAAACCTGTAAATGGTATCCCCATTACGTGATAGGCATGTAATGAAGTAAGCAGTGATCTCAGTCAGATATATAATGACCAAATAGTTTTAAAGAATAAAAGTACCAATAGTCAATGTATTACTGGAGGAAATAGGTCCTTCAGCAGTACCGTGGGGAAAGAATTTTGGGGACACTCATGTGGGAGGTGTTTTAAGGGAAAGTGGCAAGATTTCTTAGAATGGAAAGTGGCAGCACACTCTTGGAGAGACAGAGCGGGCAGGCTACAGGGCGGCACCTGTGTGGACTTGGGAAAGGAAGTCACAGAGGTTAAAGAGAGTCTTCTGCTGCTGCTTGCTGCTTCCCCATTTTCAAGTTTCATGGGGAGCCTTAGAGTTTTGGAGAAAAGGAGGCAAAAAGTACCTGCTCAAGGGAAGGACTGGCATGGACACGCTCCAAGGAGGGTGCATACTGGGTTCTTTGTCTAACTTCCCTATATTTCCATCCCTTTGGAAAAGAGCAGACTTTCTTTCAAACTAGCAACCTCTTTCCTGGCTTTTCCCAGCCTGCGCTGTGCCCTCTGCCTATCCAATCTTTTTCTGGATTTTCCAGGGCCATGTGCCTTTCTCCAATCTGATCTTCTCCACAGATTTTCCCAGGCTGGATCCCTCCCCCTTCATGGTCAGCATGTTGGCTCCTGCTGCACACGCCTCATCGTCCCGTGTGGTCATTTGGCTTCTGGGGCACATGCGCTCAGCAGAGAAACATCCCCTTCCTGTTTTCTCCCTCCCCCATTAATTTGGCACAACCATGCCTGTTACTCCCAGGGGTGACTGTGAAAACTGCTGTTTTCAGACTTAAGTTTAGCTTGCTCTCGTCTCTTTCATTAATAACTAACTAACTGCCTGCTCTAACAAATATTAGTGTCTTTGCCATTACAAGATATTTTAGAAGGCGTGACACTCAGGTAAAGTAGAAAGAACATACTAGTATATCTACCCACAAAATGCCAAGTGAAATTGACAATAAGTAGTTCATAGACTAATTTCTCCTGGAGGTATAGTCTATACAAATTACCAGAGATTCATTTCTCTGACTGTTGGTTATTAGTATATTCCTTATTTTTTGTTGTTACTAAGATGCAATTGACTTATTGTGTAATAATAATGTTTAATGTGCACAACATGATACCTTTGAAACATCTGATTGACATGTTTCATAAACGAAGTACCTTTTTACAATTGCTTTCAAGTCTTACTTTTCAAAACCGATTAATACCAACATGTGCTTAGATACCATATTTGCCGGCGTATAAGACAATTTTTTGGCCCTGAAAAATACGTATTTGCCGGCGTATAAGACGACTGGGCGTATAAGACGACCCCCTAACATTTCCACAAAAAATACAAAGTTTGTTATATACTCGCCGTATAAGACTACCCCCCACTTGGAGGCATATTTTTCAGGACCAAAAAGTCGTCTTATACGCCAGCAAATACGGTAGTTAACTCTAGAAACAAGAGCCATTTATTCAGAATATGAGTGTATTGCATAGTGAATCAGGAATTCCAAGATATAAAGGGTGTGGTGATGGCTTAAAAAGCTTCCTGTGTAGAACAGCAGTGACATTTTCTAAGCCACCATTATATATCTCATTTCCCCACCTACTAAGCCTCAGTTTATCAAAATGGAAAAAAAAATATCTCTAGTAAAATTTAAACTGTGGGTCTGTTAAATCAGATAACTGCTTGTGGGATTTGTTCCTAAGGACATCAAGAATTTCCCTGAATTATTCCTGCCCCCAGACCAATTCTACTCACCAGTGCATATGCAGTATGTGAAAATTTTCTATCGTATGTCAATTAGTTGATGTACTTCAAACAGATTCTCCTACACCAAAAAGCAAATGCTCAAGATGAAAAATATACTACAGTAATTTGCTCCAGGACAAAATGATAGAGTCAGAGCAAACCCATCAGGAAAACAGTAACAGAAGAGAAGAACTTGCTCATGCACCTCCTTGCCTTTCTGCCTTCTCGAACACATACAGGAAACGGGACTTGTGGCAACCTTCTTATTGCTTATCTGCCAACATCCTGAGTGACTTGGTATCTTTAATTATAATTTTAGTCTCCCATGCCCAATATAATGTCATAAGAGCAACCCCGCAGTTTTCTTGTCCTCTTCTATGTCAGGCATGTTGAAGTGGAAAAAGTCCCAGTGACGGAAAAAATATGGTCATAAATTTGTAATTCAAATAATATTTATAAAATATGGTATCTTAATACATCTTATTTTATTAAGTGTTTTTAATATTTATAACATATGTTACATATATTTATAATACGTGCTTATATATAATACCATATTTATAATTATTAAAATTATTTTTCTAAACCTGTTAGTTCAAAATAATGCCTGTTCAATGATCATTTCTTCCAAATTATTACTATATATTTTTAATTAATTAATTTTGTGAATCCTCACTTGAGGATATTTTTAAGGGAGGGTGGGGGAGAGATAACATCAACATGAGAGAGACACATCCACTGGTTACCTCCCACTCACTCCCAACCAAAAGCGGGGAGCAACCCCACAACCTAGCTGCATGCCCTTGACCAAGAATCAAACCCACAACTTTTTGGTGCATGGGCCAACACTCTAACAACTTAGCAACACTGGCCAGGGCATTTATTTTTTTACCTTTGAGTTTTAGCAAAATGGGCTGGAGAGAAAGAGAGACAACAGAAGGAGAAGATGCTGCCACTAGAAACATAGAAACCTACTTAATCTTGAAGAGCTTGGGGGAATATTTGTCTTTTCCTATAAAC
The DNA here is from genome assembly GCA_963924515.1 of Vespertilio murinus. Lineage (NCBI taxonomy): Eukaryota > Metazoa > Chordata > Mammalia > Chiroptera > Vespertilionidae > Vespertilio > Vespertilio murinus. The sequence goes on from OZ004705.1 coordinate 54,426,744, forward strand.
TACATTCTTGCTTAGACCCAGGATTTGAATCAAACATAAAACTGTCAATTCTCCCTGAGATTCTGGTAGTGGTTTATGAAATCACTAGAGAATAATTCCACACTCAGATCAGATCAATATTATATCTTTTATCTTTGTATATAACTTCAATTATATTAAAATGTGTGTGTGTGTGCACATTATACAGAGGAAAGGACCTACAAAGATAATTGGTAATGTGGATTTTATTGCATTATACTCCTCATAAGCAGTGTGCTTCAATGCAGGTTGATGTCAGGAATAGTGGTTAGGTGTATGGTGATCAGCAAAGCACCAAAATTTGAATTTCAATACAAGGACAAATGACTCTGTGACTCTAGCAGGCTTTTTAATCTACACTACTTGAATGTGTAGTACATGCAGAAGACTGGAACAGTGACTGTTCACGACTGGCTGTCCCTTTATTTAGTAGAGGAATTATGTCCTAGCCCTTAGGGCTGTGAGTCAGCATGGTGCACATACCTTATCTTTACAAACCCCATCATGGGCCTCATGAACCAGGCTCATCTCACTCAACAAGCAAGCAGAAGGTGGTGGTGGGGGACAGGGGGGATGTATTACCGCACAGAGAAGATGAAAGGTCATTGTGCGTATTTTAGGAAGAACAGAATAGAAGTGATTCACTGCTGTGGGGGAAGGATACAAGAAATGTGTAAAAATATATTTGTTATTTTCTAAAATATATAAAGCAGTATCCTCTCTATAAAATGGAAGACAAGCTGAAACCGGAGTGCACAGAGCGTCGGCCTATGGACTGAAAGATCCCAGGTTCAATTCCGGTCAAGGTCGTGTACTTTGGTTGTGGGCACATCCCCAGTAGGGGTGTGTGCAAGAGGCAGCTGGTCAATGTTTCTCTCTCATCGATGTTTCTAGCTCTCTATCCCTCTCCCTTCCTGTCTGTAAAAAAAATCAATAAAATATATTTTAAAAAAATAAAAAATAAAATAAAATGGAAGACAACTCATAGAAAGATCAGGCTAAGATTAAATAAAACATTAGGATGACATGAAAAGGCAATAAATTATAGAAGGAGCTCACAGAAAGTACAAATGCAATAGTAATATTTAAATCTGCATGGAATCAGCCAAATTAGGCATTTTACTATGTGGAAAATTGAATTTATAAATAATAGAAATGCTCAAAATTCTTTTAAAATAAAGAAAAGAGTTATTGATGAATATGATGATAAATAAATTAACAGTAAATAGATTATAACAAAAATAAGTTGCAAGCTATTCTTAAGCTAATAAAGATAATTATAATCAGAAAAAAGTATAAAAAGTTAAATAATTTTATTATTTGCTTTTCATTATCCCATCCTTGTATATTTCCAGGTCACCAGCCTGTTTTAATCTCCCACAATAGAGAAGTTCAGTATTTCAAATGCAAAACTCATTCTCAGGCCTGAACATTAAAGAAACTGCAATATTTTAAACATGCATATAATATTTAATACAGGGGAGTGATTATTTGGGGATTTTTTTATTATGTATAATTGTATATCAGTCAAATAGCATTAAATTTGAAGTAGGAAGCATGTATTAAAATGCATGCAAAATAAAATAGATCAATACAACTTTCTATAAAGGCCACAGACAATTAGCTGTTGAGTGTTAAAACTGTTATATCAATGATGGTAAATTCAAAATTTAATAATATTTTCTTGAAAAATATGTTTTAAGTTCCATTAAAGAATCATTTGAAGTCTAGTAACATAAGAAATTAGTATCATCATAACCAAAAATGTAATCTACCTATAATTTCTAATGATTCAGAGTTTTAATGAGCCCACATTATAGTGAATATGATATGCTATAATTTTAGCAGAAACAAATGTTATTAAAAAATGAACATGGAGTCCTGTACACTGGCTCAGTTGTTTGGAGCATTGTCCTGTACACCAAAAGGCTGCATGTTTAATTCCCTGATCCTAGTCAGAGCGCATACCTGAGTTGTGGTTTGATCCCCAGTTGGGGTGTGTGTGGAAGGCATCTGTTGATGTTTCTCTCTCTCATCAATGTTTCTGTCTTTCTAAAATATATTTTTTAAAAAGTAAACATGGAAACATCTTTTTTTGACAAGAAAAAATTAAATTACTTTAACCAAATGGATCAACATAATCGTGTTTAGCCAGCCAGTGTTATTCAGTTGAGTATTGAGTATTAACCTATGAACCAGGAGGTCAAGCTGTGATTCCTAGTCACACCTTGCCCAGTTTGCAGGCTCAATCCCCGGTAGGAGGTGTGTGGGAAGCAACTGATCAAGGATTCCCTCTCATCCTTGATGTTTCTTTCTTTCTCTCCCTCTCCCTTCCTATCTGAAATCAATAAAATATATATTAAAAAATAATAGTGTTTATCTGTTATTAAATAAGACCCTAATTTTTATTTTTTAATAATAATAAACACATGGGTCATGCTGATCTAGCAGACAATAACTTTATCACTGAAAGCCTAAGGGAATATGCTGATTATTTTGGAGAATAATTTTAATTATTTTTGTGAAGCAATCTAAAATATTTCTTATAAAATTAGTTATCCTTTTCAGGTTATAACTGCTAATAAATGAAGCCATGTGAATATTTTAAAATTACATTGCTTGAACATTTTTTTGGAAAGGATTTACTGTTCAACTGCTTAACAACCAAAAGAGGCAAATTTTACTTCACTGAGTATGCATCAGGCACTATACTATGTATCTATGTGTTTACAATTACCCTATCATATCTCCCTTCTATTTTACATGACAAGAAACTGAGCTTCACAGAGTAAACACTGCTGAGGTCCCACAGTAACACAGTAATGTACTGTGAGGAACATACATCCAAATAGATAAAGAATCAGTGAGTATCTTGGAATCAGCTTGGTGTCTGTTCCTGTTGGCCTTGGGCAAGTCAACTAACCTCTTTCTACTGAAGGTAGCTGCCAAATGAATTGGTCAAATTTAAATGAAATGATAAATAAAAAACTCATAGAACAGTATTGTAACATAATAAAAAATATCATGAGCCCTTGCTTGATATGATTGATGTTACGTTGTGTAGATTCGCTTCCACATGTACAGTTGTTTTAATCAAGAACCTAAAAAGTCACCTCCTCTAAAGACCAAGGATATTAGGAAGCCTAAAAATCAATTTCCCATAGTCTCCTATTGTGAAAAAGTTCCTATTATATCTAACTGTCCAAAAATGAAGAACTATAATAGAATGGTGTTATAGGAATAGTATTTTTATGTGTAGAGAAATAGTGTTTCTTACTCAATTGCCTAAAACATTGCAACAGCTTTATAGGTGAGAGATGTAGACAGTTTGTCTTTGTCAAAAGAATTTTCTTAGGCAACTTGCACAGATCACAAAGAACAGTAGGGAGTAAATGGGAAAAAAGAGTCTGGAAATGATATAGTAGCTAAATCTAGTAGAGTGTAAAAGAAGAAAAGCATGAATGGCAAGAAAAGAAATAGCAGCTAGAACTCAAGAACAAACTTTTTCCCATGTTTCCTGGAAACAAGGCATAGTTACTAGGTTTGATGTAAATGCTTAGTGGTTATCAAAAGTGATATATATATAAATAAAATTTTGTCAGACCTCAATGTAACCCACATTTTCACCTCTCATTTTTTGTATTCCAAGGATTTATTTGTTATTATATTATTTGCTTAGAAAGAGATTAGATGAATCAATAGCAATAACAGCATAGTATTTTATAAATACCTATTAATTTGTTTATTAATTAAAATAACTTGAGTAATCAATAGCAAAAAAGTTTTATATCTGGAAAATCATAGGACATTGCTTATGTGGTATAAATCTTTTGCTAGAAACTCTTATTGTGGTTTGTATAGAAAAGGGTATTGAAATCTAGTTATTTATTGGAGTTTATTGAGTTATTAAGGGAAGAGTTAGGATTAAAAAACTTGAAATTCTTATTAAACCACTAGAGGCCCAATGCATGAAATTCATGCAAGAGTAGGTCTTCCTTACCCCTGCTACTGGCACTGGCTTCTCTCTGGCACCCAGGACCCGGGCTTCCCTCCAGCACTTGACACTTGGGCTTCCCTCCAGAAGGTCGTCTGGAAGGACATATGTTCTAATTAGCATATTACATTTTTATTATTATAGGTTATTATAGATGATTGTGTATCAATGTATGTGAATATTTATGTTTATGTGTGACACACAGAAAGAGAGAAAAGAGACTTATACATTAACCTAGAGGCCGAGTGCACAAAATTCATGCACAGGTAGGGTCCCTAGGCCTGGCCCGTGACCGGGGCCCATCGAAGCCTTTCTTCCCCCAGCTTCCAGCTGCCAGACAGGGCCTTTCTTGGTTCTGTGCCACCACCTGGTGGTCAGCACACATCATAGTGGGCAGTTGAACTTCTGAGGGGACAAATTGCATATTAGCATCTTATTATATAGAAGTAGAGGCCCGGTGCATGAAATTTGTGCACGGTTGTGTGTGTCCCTCAGCTCAGCCTGCACCCTCTCCAATCTGGGACATCCCTCTCACAATCCAGGACTGCTGGCTCCCAACTGCTTGCCTGCCTGCCTTCCTGATTGCTCCGAACCGCTTCGGCCTGCCAGCCTGATCACCCCCTAACCACTCCCCTGACAGCCTGATTGATGCCTAACTGCTCTCCTGCCAGCCTGTTTGCCTCTAACTGCCCTCCCCTGCAGGCCTGATCACCTCTAACTGCCCTTCCTTACAGGCCTGGTCCCTCCCAACTGCTTTCCCCTGCAGAAGTGGGTCCCCCTTCCCAACTGCCCTTCCCTGCAGGCCTGATCCCTCACAACTGCTCTCCCTTGCTGGCCATCTTGTGGTGGGCATCTTGTGTCCACATGGGGGCAATCATTTGACTACATGGGGGCAGCCATCTTGTGTGTTGGAGTGATGGTCATTTTGCATATTACTCTTTTATTAGATAGAATAATTTTATATTCTTTATCCTAATAACTACCCTCAGCATTTGCCAATGAGCTTCATTGTTAAAAAATACCTATGTAGATAATTGAACTGGTGTATATAAAAGAACAGACAAGATATATTTAATATAATAATGTGTATAATAGATGATTTTTACTAAATCATCTATACGAATAAAAAATGCAAAAAAAGCTATTTGGGTTGGAGAATGGAGTGGGAGGTGAGATGGATTTCAGACATAATAAACTAGAACATGGGTGAACAAACTGTTTTATAAAGGACCAGATAATAAAGGGTCTGAGAGTAGCATGGGTAATATGAAAGTGAATAGATGTGGTATATTACAAAAGAATATTTTAAATTAAATCAGTCAGTAGGCTGGATTTACCTAGCATGCTCTAACTTGCAGTCACATGGACTAGAGGAAACTGAGTAAATAGAGGCATTTTTCTGAAAAAAATAGAAGTTTCTTTCTATATTCTTCTTCTAAGATTCAGTGAGCCAAAGTATAACTACTCAGCTACATGTAGTTTCTAAAAAGAATAAGCCACTTCTTATCACCCACCCACCCACCCACCTAACATCCCATACTTCATACATAAATCTGTAAGAACATTTCCCCCAAAAACACACACAATAAAATACCAAAACATACATACACAAATGCAGGACCTGAGAAAGAGAATATATCCATGCACTGTATGGCCCTATTTTATGATTTTAATAATGACCATGATAAATATTTAATAGGTCCCATACCATTGTGAGAATTACTCATTGTGAGAATTACTACCTACTACTAGGTAGACTTAATGTCAGTAATATTGTTTCAATTTTTCTATCCAGAATGTAGAAAGTACTATGTTGTGAGCAATTTTATCTCACTATAGCCAAAATAATTATTAAAATTATATGCTTTTTTTCCTTTCATAATTAGCATTACCTACGAAACCTGGTATATCCTATATAATAAAAGCCTAGGTGGCCTTGTATGTTGCCTTACACAATGTTGTCACAAGATGGCCACCACAAGATGGCCATCACAAAATGGCTACCACAACATGGCTAGCAGGGGAGAGCATCTGTGGGCAATCAGGCTTGCATGATAGGGCAGTTGGGGGCAAGATCAGGCTAGCAGGGGAGTGCAGTTGGGTATGACCAGGCCTGCAGGGAAGGGCAGTTGGGGGCAATTGAGCCAGCAGGGGAGCAGTTAGGCATCAATCAGGCTAGCAGGGGAGTGGTTAGGAGGCAATCAGGCAGACAGGAAGACAGCAGTTAGGAGCCAGCAGTCCCAGATTGTGAAAGGGATGTTCGACTGCCAGTTTAGGCCTGATACCATGAGAGCATGCCTAACCTGCATTCAGACATCGCTCCAGGGGTCCCAAAATTCATGAAGAGTCATCCCCCTCTTCATGAATTTTGTGTACCAGGCCTCTAGTTATTAAATAATATCACCAGAAAAATCTATGCACATATAATTTTGTTTTAATACATTTTACATTTTTTTCTACAAATCCTAATAATTTTATATTTTTCCCATCACTATTTTGCCCCTCTATGCCCTTTTCCATCTCCACTCACCCACTCCTCCCCCAGCAATTTTGTGATTAAATATTATAAAGCATAAAACTTACCCAGATGAATACTTGCTATTACTGAATAAATTTCCTTAAGTTTGCTTTCTTAAGAGCTGTTAAAACATACAACTACTGTTATTTTAAAAACCATACTGAAAAATGATGAATCATAAAGAATGGTAAAAATTATATAATCAACCTATCAAACTCACTTGAGTGAAATAGAGAACTTTCATTTTCCTCCATCACCATTTTATGGCTTCTTCATATCTGATTATTTAAAAATTTTCTATCTGTGAAATACAGAGAAAACAAACTAGACTTCCCATAAAATGAGAAACCATCAAGAATGCTCTAAAAATATTGCAGTGCATTTGTAAAAGATGTAAAACCCTAGGTCCTAATAGATATATAATGTTTAAATAATTACACAGTGATAAAGATATAATTTCAATATTATGATTCTATTTGAGTGAAAGTCTCATCCCTTTATGTGTCCTAGCAACTTAATATTTATTTAAAATATTTTAAAACAACTGTCATTGTTTATTAAAGATAAGCAAAATCTCAATGCTTATTTCTTTTTTCATTAACTATTGAATTGGATTAAAATTAACCCTAAACAAAATTCTAAACTAAATATATATTTATAGAAAGAATCCTTTATATTAACAAAATTCACATACATTTTAAAGGAATGATGGCATCTCAAATCCAAGAAATTGATGCGAATGATGCGAATTCATATTCAGAATGTAAGCATCAAAAATATTTATGTATGAGCCTTGGTTTGGGGACGAAACTGGTCTTACTTTTGTAATGCAGTAGGATCTTCCTCCTCATAGCAAACCACACCCCTCAGGGTGCTCCTACCGTGTTTTCCCAAAAATAAGACATCCTCCAAAAATAAGACCCACTCACAGATTTCCTTCTGAATGAAATATAAGGCACCCTCCCCCCGAAAATAAGGCCCCCAGGCTCTGTCTCAGAATGAAACTTAATTCACCTTAAATTGCTTGCTAGGGCCTTCCCGGCTGGCATCTAGCAACCAGTGACCTTAGGCGGAGTCCTGAAGTCACTGCTGTGTGAATGGAGAGAAATCAGCATGGAAACTGTGAAACCTAAACTGCAAGAAGTTGTGACTTGGGTGAAGAATTCATGGGAGAAAAATCACTGACAGTTGCATTGCAAATGCACTGTGAGCAGGCTACCTTGACAAGAAGTACTCATTTAAAGACAGTGCTATTGCTAAACATGAGAGATTTGGTCCACTGATTCTGAAAGAAATGGAGTCACAAGAAATTCACCAGGAAATTCAGGAATTGGATTGTTATGATGATGTTCCAGAAGATGATGACATGATTGTCATAGAATAAATGAGTAAATTCTTGATACTGTAGGATTCACAGTTTGCCTGATTTGTGTTGACGACTACCATACTACTGTACCGTATACAGGTAATAAATTTCCTTCATTTTAATTTAACAATAAATGTGTACCGTATTCTTCTTCATGGAAAATTAAGACATCCCCTAAAAATAAGACCTAGCTCATCTTTGGGAGCAAAAATTAATATAAGACACTGTCTTATTTTTTGGGAAACAGGGTAATATATGCTCCATGAAAGGTGACTTGAGTGTAACTACAGAATGCCAATTGCACAATCAGGGAATGGATTTTTGCCAATGGTCTTATGAGTATAAATACTATGACTTTAATGAAGTTAATGTCCAAGAAGTGAGATTATTGAAATAATGTTTCAAGCTAAATCCCTCCTGTAATGTCTGTCACATATGCCCTGTTAGATGTCCTGAGTTCTGTGAACCAGAGATAAAAGTGTATTAATCTAAGATGAAATCTGTTACTCTTTGCCTCTCGATCACAGTGTACATTTGGTGCCTGCATCACCAAAGGATATTATTCTAGATGATTTCTAGTCACTTACACTCTGTTCTTTACATATTGCTATTGCGTGCTTTGCTAATCCAATCTCCTCTGACTACTATCGTTTACCTGAAGAATAACATGCAAACCAAACTTTATCAGATAGAGTATCACAAAAGTTTCTAAAGTAAAAAAAGAATGCCTCTGTTGTATGGAAAATGTTTTTTGTTAACAGGAAAGCAAAGCTATAGGCTTTTTATAACCTAATAGTAACTGATTGTAATCATTATTTAATTTATTTAATTAATGTCTAACATAACCTGGGAGCTTTATAAAAATTGTAGACTCTCAGGTTCCACCCAAATCCATAAGGTAAATTTAATAAACACTTCTCTAGAACATTTTACTGCCATCCACAAGCTATTCACATTACCTGAGCACCAACTACATTTCATACTCTGTTGTTCATAATAGTGCGTTGTAAAATTTTAAATATTCCTATGTCCCTGATGCCTCAACATCCCCACAAATAGCCTGTGAGCAACCCTTCTGACTGGATGCACCAATAAATTATCTCCTATCCCTGTCTGTGGTGATTATGGCCCAAAGGGAAAGACAGTAAGCACAGAGGATGACATCTGGTGAGCAAATAAAAAGTAAAGAGGAATTACATTTGTTCCCTGATTGTGGTAAAAAAAAAAAAAAAAAACTGGATTCAGCTTTAATAGATTTAAAACAAAAAGGAATTTGAGAGGATAGTACATTTTTCATTCCTCCTAAGACATCTGCCCTCCATCAACAAGGGCCATGTGAGAGCTATGCTTGTAGGAAGACTTTATTCCCCAGCAGTCCTCAAGTCCATAAAACGGTCAATGTGAAAAACTGCACATTTGGAATAAATGTAGCCATCATGGATAGGGATCAAGACTAATGTCTGTGAAGGGATTAATAGAACACCCACCGTGATTCATGCCCTGCATGGTTAGAGGTTCAGGGGAGCGTTGCACCTCCTTTACAACTGCCCTGCCTATCCCTAACAGTCACTCAAATCATGTGTTCTGTTAGACCAATGTAACTGTTTCAGTATATCAGCACAAGAATCTGCAGATTACCAGATCCCAGCTATGGATCTATGTACTCTTAGATCAATAACCACATGTTCTATTTAGACCCCTTTTTCACCTGTCCCCCACAGCCCAGAAGCTTTCCTGTTCCCTCTGGAATTCATGACCCATGAACTCTAAAATGTCCTATCTAGCATTTCCTTCATCTTTTTACTCAAATAGCTCATTGGCTCTCCGCTGAGGACTGTTTTTCATGCAGCCTTCTCACATCTCTGGGGGCGCTGGGCTTGGAATTAGAAAATGTGTGGTTTGGGTCCTCATTGTCATCTCCCAACACTTCAGCTACCCTCCAACCCAAAATCCAAGTTTTAAAACTTGTCAGTTCATTGTATCCCTACTTTCCCTCATTGTGTTGTCATGTAGAAAAACCAAGTCACTCTCTCTCTCTCTCACTTATCAATAAATATACCTTCTCGCTATTTTTCTCTATTTTCAAGGCTTCTCCTGTCTTACTTTTTGGTAATCAAAAATACAAATTTAGATAATCTTTCCAATTGTCTGGCTTCTCAAGCTTTTGAACTATTCCCTTCCAGTGATACTGACTTCCAGTCATTTAAGCTCTTCAGTGGCATGGTCATAAACTAAACACTGTCATTACCAATACCTGCAGCCTGTCCATCATATATGTTTAATAAACCTCATTCACTCATCGCCTCCAAATGTTTGGCCCCTTTGCCTCTGGATCTACAAATTCTCATGGTACTTTCTATTCATTCTTTATATCAATCTTTTTGGAAGTTCTTCCCCCCCCACCTTCTTCTGATCCTTTAACCTTTCTCACACATCTAGTCTCATGGCTTTAAACAATGTCTACATGTTGATGATGTTCAAGTTCATATTTAAAATCCACTTATCTTCCTTGAACTCCAGATTTATACTAAAAAGTAAGTCCAAGGAAGATAGGAATCTAGGCCTATTTTTTATTTTTTTATTTTGGGATATGGAAGTTCTTCAATAAGTACTTGCTCAATGTACTTAATATATAAAATTACACTAGACCATATCCACACAAGGAAATAAAGTGCACAGGTTAATGAAGTGATTTTATGTAGGAGCATAGATTATATCTTGTGAGAGTTCACAAAATCAAATGTTTAGCTACTTTGTTTTTATAGAATTAAATCATCAAAATTCATAAATCATCCTGGATAATTTTTCTGTAACAAAAGAGGACTCAAAAAATATAGTAGATAACAATAGCTGAAGGAAAGAAGAAAAAAAAAACTAGAGACTAATTTATTTGGTAACCTTCAGTACATGTAACATATTAGGTATATTTATATGAATTTATTATTTTAGTAACCATATAAAACATGAGCATAATAATTACTAGGGTATGAAAAGGTTAGGTAAAACTTTTATGGACAATATCTTGGTAAAATAAAATAAGTAGTTAGCATATTTTGCTTATTAAGATTATTTTTAAAATATATTTGTAAAGAATAACTTGCATTCCCTATGCTTAAGTGAAATTCTTCACCAGAACTTAGAAAATATAAGAAATTTTTAACTTGTGCAAATTTACCACAATTTTAAAAGGTTCTGGACTATAAGGGCTGGTTCAGTTCCAGCTTATGTGATAGAGGTGAGTTCAAGAAAATTGCCTCAAATTCACTGTAAGAACCCTATGTTGTCTCATTGAGATTTAGGAAATCACTGAGCTTTGTATCACTCTGAAGGCACTGTCATTCTCCCTAACAATGCATGAACAGGAATAATGATTTATAATAAGTGGGTCATTCTTTAATAAGAGTTTGTTCAGATGGGGCTAGGGTAGAAAGCTCTGCTCCACTGAAGCAATCATAACTGTCCTTGGATGTCCTCAACACTCAGCACAGTGAGAGCAGAGGAATTATATTTATCAAATTTCAATTTTTTTATCTCTTTCCTGTTAAGCAAGGCAGCAAAGTATTATTAACCCTCCAGTATCACTTTTTAAGCAGCTTATGGTATATTCCTTGAAAAAGAACTTTCTAGCCTTATGTTCTTTAAACTTATTTGCATTTATACATAGACTTTCTAATGCCAAATTAATAAATTTTCAACTTCTCCAGCTTTGCTTTTTTATATCTGTGCATATGTATTTGCATTTATGCATCTACTTTCTAATGCCAAATTAATAACTTTTCAACATCTCCAGATTGGCTTTTTTTATAAGTATGCCAAGTAAAGAGGCTAAGATGAAATTTCAGACCATATACTGACGAGGTTTTATTTACTAAGGTAAAATATTATGAGAACTTAAAAAAAAAGAAAATATTGAAAAATGAAATATTACTTCTTCCAATGTCAAACTTTTGTAACATGTACATTTATTTTCAAATCCTAATTTCTAAATTATTCTAATTTTAATTTACAAGATTTTTTTCATCTTTAAGCATTTTCAAAATAGTTTGAATGCTTAAAATTAGATTCTTCCCATTTTCTTCTTTGTTCTTTTGAAATCTTTGTGCTGTTTAAAAGAAACAGGAATGTTGTATTCAAAGAAGTTATATTTCTGAAGTGGAACCAATTAACAAGAGCTAGAGTCATTGTTGGAACTCAGGGAGACCAGAGTCATTCATTTTACCGCCTTGTCATGAAGTCTTATTTTTTTTAACACCTTTAGAATAAATTACTTGTGAGTTTTTAGAAGACTAAAGGGAGCAATATCTTTTCAATTGCCATTTGGCTTACTTGTATTTTTCCTGATTTACCGTACATTTTATTTTTATTTTCCTGTGATTTTAACATACTAGTATGTTTGTTGTGACAAGTGAAATAAAGCAAAAGTATATTTTGAAAAATTATTTCCCCATGATTCTCACTTCTGTTAATGATCTCCAGATGTAACAAAGGTCAACAACTTCGTATAACCTTTAAAAATATATCCAGATGGCCGAGACCAGTTTGGCTCAGTGGATAGAGCGTCGGATGATTCTCTCTCATTGATGTTTCTAACTCTCTATCCCTCTCTCTTCCTCTCTGTAAAAAAATCAATAAAATATATATTTTTAAAAAATATCCAGATGACCAATTATTTAAAAAAATAGGTAATTTTGTATTGTTTACAAATTCCTTTGAATCTAACTTTTCGTAATTATAAAATGAATGGACATCTTTTTATTTAAATGCTCCAGATAATTGTACGTTATGCATGCGTTGCAGTCTTTTCAACTGTAGCTTATATAGAGTAAATTCAAATCATTTTGATATATTTACCAGTAATAACTCGTGGAGTAAATATTGCTGTACATATATCCTTGTATGTTGACAACAGTGTTTCCAAAATAGAAATCTCTACATATTTACCATTACTAACTTAGAGGGAATATACCTTTAATAATATATACTTATTATTTATATATATACTTATTAGTAACTTAGGTTACTCTCAATAAAAAAAAAGTTATAGGAACATACATCCTAACAGCCTTATGTGTATGCAAGTGTCTATTTCCCATATCCTCAAAAGCATTTGATAAGTTTCCACTCTTAGTCACACTTATGTGTTTTTTTTATCTAACTTTAAAATATTTTTTCACTCTTTAATTTTATTTTCCTCACCACCAGTGAAATGAACTATGTTATACATCCTTATTACAATGTGTATTTAGCCTTTTATAAATTGTCTAATATATATTTTACCTACATTTCTGTTAGGCTGTTTCTTCATTTTTCACTAGTTTAACATATTTTTAAATACTAAAATTATTATCTCTGTTGTTATATGTATTGTGTATAGTTTTTGCTATCTATTATTGATCCATTGACTTCATGGTGCTATATCCATTCCACTATAATTTATTTTTATCTCTTAATAATATTTCTGAAATACATTTTGTGTTCATTAGCAAATTTATTGTAACTTATTATTTGAAATAACTATGTAGTATTCAGTTTATGGATATATCACAGTGTAATGAATCACTAATCTTTGTCACTTGGATGTTAATCAGAAATTATCTTTATAAAAATACAATATCTATTTTTGAAATGTATAATGCAGACTCATATAATGTTATTTAACATCAAAACTCTAGAACTAAAACAATTTTACATTAGAGTTAAAAACCTATAAATTCTACTTCTATTACAAATAACATTAAATGATAATTTATATGATATTTATCTTATCATTCATATAGAATGTAATGGTGATGACAATATTCTCATTCATAATTTTCTAAGGGAAAATTATGTTTCCCTTAATTTTCTAAATTAAAATGTCATTCCTTAAAATATCTTCATATAATATTAGTAAACATTATGTAAAAATATAATCCTATGAACAAGTGTAGTTTATTTTATGAATGCAAAATAAGCTTTACCTATAATTCACCACATTAAAGAATTCAAGGAGAAAGTAAAGTGATCATTCCAATAAATTCAGGGGGAAAATGTTTTGACAAAGTAAAACAACTATTTGTGATTTTAAAAAATAAATAAAACTAACCATAAGCAAACTAGCCATAGAAGTAAACTTTATCAACCTGAAAAAGAGAATCAATGAAAAAACTAGAGCTATGTGATAGTGAAAAATTGAGTGCTTTCTTTATGAGGAGTAAGAAACTTTTTCTTCTTCTTCTTTTTTTAATATATTTTATTGATTTTTTTTACAGAGAGGAAGAGAGAGGGATAGAGAGTTAGAAACATCGATGAGAGAAAATCATCGATCAGCTGCCTCTTGCACACCCCCTACTGAGGATGTGCTCACAACCAAGGTACATGCCCTTGACCAGAATCGAACCTGAGACCTTTCAGTCTGCAGGCTGATGCTCTATCCACTAAGCCAAACCAGTTTTGGCAGAAACCTCTGTGGAATTGGGGATTGTAGCCATTGCAACATGACATTAAGAAGAACAAATGCATTAAAATTGTAAATGAAGAAGAAAAACTATTTGCAGAGGATATAGTTTTGATAACAGAAAATCTTAATAATAACTTACCAAAACATCTACTAGAACTAGTAAGAGAATGTAACAATGCTATGTAATACCATAATATAGAGTATTCAAAAATCAATTGTACGTCTATATATATATTAACAATGAAAAATTAGAAATAGAAATAAAAATACTACTTATGATAGACTCAAAAGACTATATTTTGAGTCTATCATAAATACAAATTTTATAATTTTTGTTGATTTTTACAGAGAGGAAAGGAGAGGAATAGAGAGATAGAAACATCGATAAGAGAGAAACATCATTGAGCAGCTGCCTCCTGCACTTCCTTTACCGGGATTGAGTCTGAAACCTGGGAATGTGCCCTGACCAGGAATCGAACCAGTGAACTCTTGGTTCATGGAGGGATGCTCAACCACTGAACCATACTGGCTGGGCTATTTAGACATTTTAAAGAAGGTAGGTAAGTAGGGGTATGGTTAAGGGAGAATGGACTGAGATGAACAGTAAATGATAATGGAATTTCCCTAGCTGGTTTGGCTCAGTGAATAGAGTGTCAGCCTGCAGACTGAAAGGTCCCAGGTTCCATTCCAGTCAAGGGCACATGCCCAGGTTGAGGGCTTCATTCCTAATAGGAATTCAGGAGGCAACTGATCAATGATTCTCTCATCATTGATGTTTCTATCTCTCTCTTCCTCTGCTTTCCTCTCTGAAATCAATAAAAATGTCTATTTTTTAAAAGGATGATGGAATAGGTACAGTAAGAAGAGAAATAGTATAAACTAAGAAAATGACAGAAAACAGCACGTAAAAAATGTCACATAATGCACAAAAATCAACTTGATAACATATTTTAATGTATAATTATTAAAATACTAGAAGAAAAAAGAATATTTTTGCAACTGTGAGTCAGCTAACATTTATTAGAACCAGAAAGCAGGAGCCATGAAACAAAGGAAAATTTGATACAATACGCAACAATATAATGATACCTTCAGGTCTTCAAGAGTTGTGATTGAAAACATAGTTAAGATAGATTCAGAGAAAAAAGTCTGTAACAGATATATCTGGCAAAGGATTGTAGTCATATAAAGAATTCTTACAAATCCATATTTAAAATAAAAATAACCCAATAGAAGAATGAGCAAATTATTTGAACAGACTCTTCAGAAGGAAGCTATATATAAGGGTCTGATAAGCACATGAAAAAGTGCTCTGTATCAGTCATCCAAAAAAATGAAAATCAAATCCATCATGGGATACAAATAAAGGAAGAAAGAATAAAAACATTAAAAGTTATATAACCCATTTGCAAAACTGGCATTTTCTTTCTTCTCTGAACTATTTATTTTAAACAAATAAAAATATTTACCCTCAAGAGCCTTAAAAAATATTCACAGTAGCATTCTTTATAGCAAAACAACAAAAACAACCCTGGAAATATTCCCAATATTTTTCAAGAGGAGAATGAAGAAACATACCATGTTATGTTACTACCCAGTAATAAAAATGGAACAAACTACAGGTTTGTTCATCCTGTGCAAAGACAGGATGAATCTCAAAAAGATTATGCCTGAGAAAAGTAACCACTCATCCAAAACGATAGATATACTGTTTGATTCCATTAATTTGAAATCCAAGATTATGTGAAACTAACCTATGTGAACAGAAATCAGATCACTTGTTGCTTCTGGTTGAGGATAAGGGCATAAGAGAATTTTCTGTCATAAAGGAAACATTCTGTGTCCTAATATGCAATTGTTAGACTTGATTGAAAATTACACTTAAGAGCTGAGCATTTCACTAAATGTAAATTATTATATTTCAACAAAAATTAAATAAATAAATGGATGGATGAAAATGCCCTGATTATATAGTAAGCAATGCAAAAATCAAAGATATAAAGAAAACAAGTGCGTTTAAACCCTTCCTAGCACAGAGCAAACTGCTATTTGCTAAAGACTTTTGTTTTAACACTAGTGGCCTGGTGCACAAAATTTGTGCACATTAAAAGGCAATTAATTAGAATAAATATTTTAATATTGTTATTTGCCCTTTGTCTATAATAGAAGTGTCAGAGGTGAAAGAAAATTATTAAAATGTATATAAAATCTCCCTCCTGTCAGAGGCTGGGATGCTCCGAGGGACCTAGAGTCAAGTCCAGCCGTGGGCAAACTATGGCCCACGGGCTGGATCCAGCCCTTTCGGCTGTTCTATCCGGCCTGCAGAGCCGAAAGAGCGGAGGGTTGCGGAGGGTTCTCTTGCTCTCCCCTCCACTCCTTCACCAGCAGCCCAAGATGAGAGTGCCAGCATGGTCAGGTTGCTTTTGTTCCTGCCCTCCGGTCCAGTTTAAGAACCCATGGTGGTCCTCGAGTCAAAAAGTTTGCCCACCCCTGGTCAAGTCCCCGCCCACCACTCACATGCACTTCAAAAACGCAGGAGACTCAGGGGAGCCCACCCCGTCAAGGCAAGGGGGGCACAGTCTCAAGTCGCCCAGCCCTGCACTGGGCGGGGAGCCCAGGCTCAGGTCCCTAGGCCTGGCGCTGGGTTGCAGGGCACAGTCCCCCTTCCAGCCCCACTGGGTGGAGTGCTCAGCTTCAGGTCCTCATCCCAGCGCAGAGGTCCGGGTGTGGCCTGAGGTTCCCTGTTAAGCCCTGCAGAACAGGGGGGCCTGAGGTCTCCCAGGCTAGTGCTGTTTTGGGGGCACAGCCTGAGGTCTCCCATCAAGCTCAGCCCCCTCCCCCAGCGTCATGTCAGCGCTGAACGGGGACGCACACAGGCAGTGTCACATCCCTAGCTGGGGATGCAGCAGGCAGCTTCGCCTCAGTGCTGGGGGGGACGCACACAGGCAGCCTGTCGTTAGCATTGGTGGCAGAAGTCCCCACCCCGTTCCTGCCCACCGACTGGTTCTGCCTGGGCCACCATCATGGACAAGTTAGCATACTACCTCCTTATATGTACAGCTATTTTAACTATCCGTGCCCAATTAACTTAACTCAAGCTAACTCATTTGGGGAAAGAAAACTTAGCAGAAACAGTAAAGTCATGTTTTACTCTTCTAATGTTTATTGCGCTTTAATGTTTTATTGTAAAGAAAAATAGCTTTAAACTTCTGTACTCTTGTTTTATACGCAAAACAGCTAAATGTGACTTTGAATCCAACTGGTGCGAGCAGGCTACAGGTAAAGAAATCTGGGTCAAATGTCCTTGCACTTTGCAGACGCCACCACCACCAGTAACTGATCAATGCACCAATGCACAGTTCATCCTAATGGCCCACTCTGGTTTGTTATCCTTCCTAAAACTACGATTTGTCAGTTACTGTTTTTAAGTTTGAGTATCCAGAGGAAAGCGGTTTTGTTAACACCTGGTACCGTTAACAGATAAAACAACAGAAGTATAAAACAACCCGGAAGTTGGCACACTTTCATGTTTCCTCTGATTTAGTTAATGATCCCCCACTCGCTAATGCAATGATGCATTCAGGGTCTTTTAAAAAAAATCACAGATAAAACGCAGGCTTTGGTTTATGTAGCTGAAGCTCTTAATTCTAGTGAGGTTAGACAAGGATGGGCTACAGGCAGGATGGCTAGGCATTTTGTCATGGCAGGAATCATAACGTTGCAAGTCCCCAATGGTGTATAGCCGAGCTTTTAATGTCTGAACTTAAAAGACTAAACCTTTGGGGCAGAACCTAAAATAGAGACTCCAGCTAACTTTCACCTCAGGTGACTTTCTCAGTTCCCTCTCTGAGATTGATTTATACCCTGAAGCTTAAAATATGGGTCAGAAAAATAAAAAGACTGTACAAAAATATCTCACATGAAAAATTAGCCTCTCTTTGGTACCTGAGAGGTAGGAAATAGGATATTGCATGTACAACACAGGGCCTGCGCCTGCGCTCGCCGATCTGAAACCTGGTATCCATCTCATCTTTAACTGTGAGCCACCTCGCCCTAATACTTTTATCGATTCCTAAATGTGTCAGCCTGGCTGGACTGACTGCTTTATTCCTACACGCCAGTCATGTGCAGCTTTTCTTTGTCTGGTGTGTGACTGTGGTGATGCTGATGATGCTGATAATGGAATTTTAAAGCCAACTTCGTTAAACTCTTTCCATAATAACTGTTATATCTTCTTTTTCTCTTACTAATCCAACTCCTGGTGGTCTTTATAGGAATAAAATGGAAAAATGAATCTTTGGAGTTATAAAATGACTCTGACTGTTTTGACTATTACCAGGTCTTAAACATGCTAACATATTTTCTGTATATAATTTTGAACCAAATTCCTTAGAATAAAAGGATCTAGTTTATGCCGAAACTGGTTTGGTTCAGTGGATAGAGCGTCAAACTGCAGACTGAAAGGTCCCAGGTTTGATTCCGGTCAAGGGCATGTTCCTTGGTTGTGGGCACATCCCCACTGGGGGGTGTAAGAGGCAGCTGATTGATGATTCTCTCTCATCAATGTTCCTAACTCTCTATCCCTCTCTCTTCCTCTCTGTAAAAAATCAATAATATATATATATATTATATATATAATTATATATATATATATATATATATATATATATATATATATATTTTAAAGAATCTAGTTTACGTTTCAGTAGATGAGTGGATAAAAAAAGCTGTGGTCCATTTACACCATAGAATACTATGCTGCAGTAAAAAAAAAAAAAAGAAAAAAGAAAAAAGGATCTTTTATCCTTTGAGGTCACATGGAGGGACCTGGAGAATATTATGCTAAGCAAAACAAGGCAGTCAGAGAAAGTCAAGTATCACATGACCTCACTCATATGTGGAATCTAATGAACAAAATAAACTGATGGACAAAATAGATACAGAGACATAGAAACAAGGAACAGGCTGTGGAATCTCAGAGGGAAGGTGGGGTGGGTAGAAAGAGGTCAACCAAAGAATTTACCGTGCGTATATGCATAACCCAAGGACACAGACTGCAGGGTGGGGAAGGCCTGAGGCTGGGGATGGAGGTAGGCTAGAAGAGGTCTGTGGGGGGTGGGAAAGAGGCATATGTAATACTTTCAACAATAAAGATTTTTTTAAAAAGATTGTCCCAAAAAGTTAATATTTCATAATTGAGCAATTTCTCTATAGTACTTGTGAGACCAATGATCTAAGAAGGTTGCCCTCCCACCATGTGAGGACACAGGGGAGAGGGCCATCAATGAGCCAGGAAGCTGACACATTTTTCTTTTAAAAAATTAAATATTTATTGCTTTTTAAGAAAAGTTTTGATTAATTTTGGAGAAAGAGAAACATCAATTGATTGCCTCCCCTAGGTGCCCTGACCAGGATGTAACCGGTGATCCTTTGGCGCTCAGGCCAAAGCTCAAACTAACTGAGCCAGATTGCCAGGGCTCTGCTGGCACCTTGATTTTGGACTTCCAAATCTGCAGAACTGTGAGAAATAAATGTTGTGTATAAGCCCTCCATTTTTAACCCCCCAAAAAGAAGGTAGACAAAGGGAAAACAAGCTTATTTCATTTTTGTAGATGGCTCATATATCAGAATGCGGGTGCACTTAAAATAAACTTTTAGGAAATTAATCAAACTAAGGCTAAAAGGCCACATGAATCTTCTTGGGGCTGCAACAACTATCATTATGCAAAAATTTACTAGATATATTTAAGTACCATAGGGCACGCAGAGTTTAAACACCAACACTGTTTTAAAGTACTTACAATCTGGTTGCAGAGATAAGACTTGTACAAACAAACGTACAATTCAGGGAAGAATAAGATAAGTGTCAAGAGCAGGATGGACAATTTTTCTCTTGAAATTCAGAGGGAAATATACTAGTAACTCTGCTTGGAGCTTCATATAAAACCTGAAAGCAATCTCAAATAAAAAAAAGTGATGATGAAATGTTCCTGCTTTGGTTAAAGATAATATTGTTTTCTTAGAAAATAACAAACTGATACTGCAGCATATATATAATAAAGGCCTTACATGTGACCCATAAAAATAATTTCAAAGATATACATTTAAAGTGATAACAATATACAGCAATAACTATAATAATGTATGATTGATATCCCTCGAATGCCTTTCCAGTATATATTAGGACGCATATCTCATATTAAAATAATAAAAATTTAGAAAAACTCAGAGTAGGAGAGTTTTACATTTTTCCTTACATACACAACAAGCAGGTCACATTGCTGTATTGACGAGAAGGGGGAGGAAGAAGAGAAGAAAGAGAGAGATTACATTTGATGCTTAAAATCAAATTTCAATTGTAATTAAATTTATATAATTATAATGGGTTAAGTAAGTAATGGGAGCTAGCGGCTGACCTTGGTAAAGGTTGAGTTCCTAGGGCAGCACAGTCTGATGTAGGTCAGAGGGCTCGGCTCGGTTCTCTTATGTCCTCCCTCAGGTGAGTCAGGATACTAATTTCTCTCCTAATTTGCCTCTGCTATCTCCTAGTCTTTGGCTTCCAGCTCACTAGATGAGGAGAGAGAAAAAAGATGAATATGCATGGTGGATATCTCAGTAGCTAAGACTTCTAATGGTCAGTGTTTCTAGCCACATCCACTATATGGTGCTACTTCGATGCAAGGTAGGAAATTGGTGCTAGAAAATAATCGTATGTGTTCAGGAAAGAAATAAACGTGCATGTTTATTTCTATGTTAAACATACGTTCACTACCTATGTTAAATTTCTTTGTCAATAAGTGTGAATAGAGTAACTATTTTAATTGCAAAACACAATATCCTTTTCTCCTATAACACCTTTTGTTTGTTTTTAATGTGAGACACTGCATCATGTTCATTTTCTGTCATCTTTGTAGGGTAATAAATCAGGGTTTTGTTATGTTACCATGAAACCCCAAAGCCTGCCATATGTTCTTGCTATTATGTCCTTTGTCATATTGCCCTGGTATAGTCAAAAATGGCCATGGTACCTAGCTGGAACAATGTAATACTTTCTCCCATGTATTTTTGAACGATGAGAGAAATGGTTTAAAGTTTTAAGAAAAACTGGGATTTACATATTTATTTTAGTGGTGATACCCAGAATATATGGTTAAGTATACCTTTCTCTCTAGATGGTTGCAATTGCCTGATATCTAATTCACTTGTCATATTTTTTTCTATCAAAATATTCTGGAACAATGATTAATTCATTATGTGAAATAACCAGTATTCTATTAATAGTTTCCACTTTATCCCCGTAAGTGGTTTCCTGTTGCTTACAAGTAAAAGAACCCTAATTTCTACATGGGTAGGTATTTTCATATAAAATAGGAGGCTCTAATTGCTGTTGCCCATGAACTATGTAATAATAAATTTTCAAGTGATAATTATCTGGATTACAAAATAAATTTGAAACAAGTTTATTGTCATGATCTAATTTAGCGGAGAAACATATTAATATGCTAAATCAGCATATGTCAGAATTTTTGCTGACTTATTCTTTTAAAAAATGAGTTAACTCAGATAAAAGCATCCATTTGTTGAAATAAGGCTTCATTATTTCTCTCGTTAGCATCTTGGTGTAGTATTATATGACATGCAAATGGTTAAATTTCTCAACATTTATGTAAGTACAGAAGATTATTGAACATATGATTTAAAGCAAAGAATTATCTTTTGTAGTAAATGAAATAGCCTATTTAAGGAGATGGTAAACTGCTGTAACAGACCATATAATTTCAGCCATACATCACCATTACACCTACTCGATGTATTTTGTAGCACAAAAGCAGCCTTTGCTAATACCTATGTGAATGCATGTGACTATGTGACTAAAGCTTCATTGTAATTAATTATGAGCAAATTTATTAATTCCTTTTCGTTTTTTTCAGGTTTCTTGGCATTTTTCTAAAAGCTACACATTTATTTTATTTTATTTTTAAAAATATATTTTATTGATTTTTTACAGAGGAAGAGAGAGGGATAGAGAGTTAGAAACATCGATGAGAGAAAATCATCAATCAGCTGCCTCGTGCATACTCCCTTCTGGAGATGTACCCGCAACCAAGGTGCAGGCCCTTGATGGGAATTGAACCCTGGATTTTTCAGTCCGCAGGCTGATGCTCTATCCACTGAGCCAACCCGGTTTTGGCTACACATTTATTTTAAAATGAAAATAAATTTTATTTAAAAGGTTTTGGATTACCCAGATATGTAGAAACGCTTTACTACAGGATGGACTCTTAATAAAGTGACCAATTTTTGTTTTAGTATATGCTTTGGCATTATTTTACAGCTAACAAGCAAAAACGGTTTGGAATTTTTCAAAATTCATAGTGTATAATACTTTATTTAAATTAAAAGTATCATAAATATCACTTCTAAAAATTTTGTTGTGGTGGTGGTTATTGCTATTGGGTTTGAATGTTTATTTTCCTGCACACACCTTTGTTATTTCAAGAAAAAAGTAAGGGGTTGACAAGACTTATACACTATAAATATTTATTGAGCCTCTATTGATATTGAAAACTTCTGGCTTTAACTCCATGAAACTCTATCATATACATAACAAATTATAACACCTTTCACCTGTTTCAGAGCATAATTTTTAAACCCAGAAAAATATATAGATACATTGAGGTTAAAGTTGTTCAAATAAACTGATTATAATCCTAGCTGTTTTGGTTTAGTGGATCGAGCATAGGACTGCGGGTTCAATTTCGGTCAAAGGGCACATGCCCAGACTGCGGGCTTGATCCCCAGTAGGGGACATGTAGGAGGCAGATTCTCTCTCATCACTGATGTTTCTATCTCTTTCCCCCTCTCCCTTCCTCTCTGAAATAAATAAAAATATATTTTAAAAAATAAATAAACTGATAATTCATGAATCATACTTGTACACCTGATTGAGGTTTTTGACATATAAAATGTGAAATTCTAAAATACTGACAAGTGAAAGAGAGAAAGGAAAAGAAAAATAATGAAAGAAAGAATGCATAGATGAATACACCTGTAATGGGAAATGAGTTCAGTATGAAAAGAGCAATAACACTATGGGTGCTTGGAAGGGAAATCTCATCCACTGTAATAAACATCAGGTAAGAGGCTAAGATGGATTTGAACAATTTTCTCACTCTAGCAAGGAAATTGCATAAGAAAGTTGTTAATCACAACTGGTCAACTTCCCTGCTGTTATATAAAATTGTTGTAAAGACTTTCTGGTTAAAAAAAAAAACAAACCTGTTGGTGGGAGATTCATATAACATGTAAATTGGGATGTGGCAGACACATTCTCTAAAGGTGTTTAGGGCTAAACTCCAAAGGAGAATATTTTTTAAATTGTATGAGTATTTTTAGCTTTTCATATCTGAGTACAATAGATACCTATCTTTTATTTTCCATTAAACCAATCAAAGAGTAAGTAGGAATGAAACTTCCTATTAAAGGTGAAGAAAGTTGCTGATGGTAGTTGTTTGATGTGAAGCTGGGATTATGCAGACTATAGGAGTGTAGGATTTTACATGGTAGTCACAAATGTCAGAGCCTCATAGGGAAGACTTTTTGCACCCAGCACTCTATCGGGATCCTCCCTCGTGTCCTTCAAATCATGCTTCATTCAAATCAAGACAAGCAGCCTCAAAGTACAACCAGCCCCCAAATCACTGTGTTATGTTGATTTTATATTCCAATCATCCAGCTTTTGATATAAAGTAAAAGAAGTTTGGAGATGAAAAGGATGCCATTTCATAGCGTCAGAATTCTCTGAAGTTTTTTCAAGCCTGTCTTTTCATACCATATATTTCTAATGATGAATTACATTTAAAACATAGTCAGGTACGAACATGCTTCCATTTTATTAATTTGCTCCCTTTTCGCTATGAGTGATCAGATTTTCATAATGTGATTAGGCTTGTGCAGGCCATAGTAGCTCCCATGGAATGGCTGACTCCTAGAGGGTAGATGTCCAGCCTTTAAATTCAAAGCAACACATTTAAAGCATCAAGTTTAAAGCTTCAAATTTGGTTTTCCTCAATTGATATTAACCAGAGCACCCAATTTACTCATTATTTTAACCTAATTTAGGAGAGAGAAAAATGTGGTTAAAGGTCCCCAGTGCTTGAAGCTTTGTACATTATCAATTTGAATTTAGATTTGAAACAAATTAAACTTTGTAAAGCAGAGATATTTTAGACAGACAATATCTTACATTATCCTAAAACAAAAGAACGATAATGATATGAATAATGTAACAGTTATATTACTTGATAAATTAAACACACACAAAAGTAAACAAAGACAACAGTTGAACTATAGCATAATCAATAAATAGCTTTTCATTGATAAGAGATTCTAAGATTTGCCATAATCTGGAAATTAGTGCTTCAGACATAAGCAGATTTTCCCTCTATATATTTTATTTTTCTATAAATTATTCACTAAAATAGGATGTAGAATCAGCCATGGGCAAACTAAGGCCCGCAGGCCGGATCCGGCCTGTTCAGCTGTTCTATCCAGCCCAGCGGATCCAAAAGAACGGAGGGTTCTCTTGCTCTTCCCTCCGCTCCTTCACCAGCAGAGAGTGCCAGCATGGTCAGGTTGCTTTTGTTCTGGCCCTCCGGTCCAGTTTAAGAACCCATTGTGCCCTCGAGTCAAAAAGTTTGCCCACCCCTGATGCTTGAATTTGTTTGTACTGAGACAGATGGCCTATACTCTCAAGATACTTATCTAATTAATAAGCAATAATATCACCTCTCTCCATTTCTATGTAGGCCTACAGATCATATGAAGAAATGTATAAAAATTTTATTCATATAAAATGTATTATAATAATTAAATTGAGTAGTTTCTTTTTAATGTTATACTTTTAAAAACAATCTTCTTTAAGCCAATTTAATTTTATCCTTCAGTGACCACATACCTATGCCAGACACCTGGTTATGTGTTATATGGTACGATATATGAATTGTGAGTTAAGCTTTTAGGTTTGGGAAATTATAAAGGGAATGGGGTGAAAAAATTGAAAGAGTATATAACTGAAGATGAAATATTACCAATTAAGTACACAATAAAGTACAAATTAAATCAAGATGAGGGAACAATGGACACCCTACCCATCAATTAGAATAACTTAAAGTCCAGGAATAGGGAACATTTTTTCTGCCAAGGGTCATTTGGATACTTATCACATTATTCACAAGCCTTACAAAATGATCAACTTAAAAATTAGCCTGCTGCATTTGGTCAGACATTTAACTAACTCACCACTAATGCCTTGGCAGGGCCAGACCAAATGATTTGGCGAGCCTCATATGGCCCACAAGCTGGACACTTGTTCCCCACCCCTTAATCAAAGATATAAAGAATAATCATGTGACATTTTAGTAATCCTATGGAAGACCTGGAACTTTCAAACCACATAGTGTGACAGTAAAATCTTATTACTCCTTTGGAAAATAATTTTCCAGAGCCTTAAACTGTAGATAGATGCCTATCCTATGACCCAGCCCTTGCACTCCTGAGCATTTACACAAGGGAAAGAGTCCACACAAAGAATTTTATACACTGGTATATTACAGCTTGAATTTTAGTAACCAAAAGTGTTCATCAATAGGTGGATGAATAAACAAACTGATGTATAGCTATTCAATGTTACACTAATCAGTACATGAATGGGCTATTGATATGATGTGCAATATAGATCAGTCTCAAAATAATTATGCTGAGCAAAAAGGCCACACAGAAAATAAAAAATGCTGCAGTATTTAATTTATATAAAATTCTAGAAAACACTTCTTAAATTACAGTAACAAACACAGAGGTGCCTGTGAGAGGGGGTTCAGAGGGTGGTAGAATGGCATTGCAAATGGCACAAGGAAACTTTCAAAGGTGATGGATCTGTTTAGCATTTTGATTATTTTAGTTTAATGGATGTATAAGTCAAAATTTATCAAACTGTACACTTCAAATATCTACAGCTTATTGCATGCCAAGCAAAACTCAATAAAAATTAAATTAAAATATGTGGTAGGGGAAAAAAAACTCCAAGTTTTTTTGATTATTTGGCTGATTTGGAAATCAATAATTCTGAAGAAGTCCAATCTACAGCATTTCACTTTTAAGAAATAATGAGTATTTTAGGATGTTTTCTTTCCTTCACATTATCCCCAGCATGTCACTTGTATTTAATTATTTTAACAGCTATGAATTTATCTGAAATTGCTTTGGAAAGGAAATAAATTGGTTTCAAAAGCAACCAGTGATTCATTAGCAGGTGGTGACTTTAGTAGCTGGTAATTCCTTTAAAATCCTGGCTAAATAGTGATGTCACGTTATTAAAGCTTGCACGTTTTAAATGTTAGGCAGCAATGCCCTGGCTGGTTTGTCTCAGGGGAGAGAGCATTGGCTCTCGGACTGAAGGGTCCCTGGTTCCTTTCTGGTCAAGGGCATGCACCTGGGTTGCAGGCTCAATTCCAGGCCCTGGCCCAGGCATGCGCAGGAGATAATCAGTCCATGTATCTCTCTCACATTGCTGTTTCTCTCTCTCTGTCTTTCCCCCTCCCTTCTACTATCTCTAAAAATCAATGGGGAAAAAATATCCTCTGATGAGGATTAACAATAAAATAAAACAAATAAAATAAAATATTAAGCAGTAAAATCATTATCTGAGCTGTATATCCTTGTTAACTGTTATAACACCAGAGCATTTTTTTTGTCCTAACACATAACAATCCATTGTTATGAATCCATTGTTATGATGCCTGAAAGCAGAATTCACTAGTGAGCGGGAGCTTTCTCAAGGACCTGTATGTTATGTTATTTTTACTTTTTCCTTTATGAATGGAATCATCTTATTTTGGCACCACTATTTTCTCTCTAAATCTTATTTCTAATCTTCAATAAACCTTTTAGAGTTTCCTAGTTTATCATCCTTGAGACATAATTTCCCTCTTGACTCAACTATATGTGAAAATGAAGTTTAACTTTACTGCAAAAAGCATAAGGAGACAGGCAGAAAACAAATATTATGAAGACTCCATGTGCTAAGGACACATTAGGTTTTTAACACCCCCAGATTTCTACTAATATTTCATAGCAATTAATAACAGGTATGTCGTTGGATTGGGGGGGAGTGAAATTATAAAAATGAGAGCTTATCATCTTTGACGTATCATTTTATTTCTGTCACATTATAATTTTTCAAAATAACACACACTGGCAGTAAGCCCTTGCCTATAAACGTTTATCTAAATAAAAAAGAAGCCAAGATGAGTTCTCAAGAAATATAAAAATATATAGGTGACTCTATATTTATTATCTGCCTGAACCAGATGTTTTGTTGCTATCATAGTATCAGGGAAGGGGTTGTGGTAGATGTAAGAGGAACGGTATCCTTCCACTCACCATCAAACCACCCACCATGCAGTGCACTGCCACAGTTAATGTTTACTTCATATGTATATTTCCCTGAGTTGAATTTTTGCCAGAATACATTTGAATAACTTTGTGCTCCATCCAGCTTTTTTTTTGAGAGTTAAACATTTTAGAGTATATAATACACTGTAGTGAAGGTGGTTACAGCTAAAGTTGATGCTTCAGTGTAGGAAAGTCTTGTTATGAATCTACAACAGCACACAACGATAAAGTTCCTTCCATCTTTGGAGACTGCTGTGGTAGATTCTATTACCACAATCCTAATACCCTCTGTGACTCCAGCCACATTGATTTGAAGATATCCCCAAGTCAATCCCAATCCTTTCCAGTTCATCGTCATCCAAATTAGTTTCTTTATAATATAGGCACCACAACAAATGAACAGCTGAACTGTGTTGCAGGCTTTACAACAGGGCACAGTAATTATTACAGCTCCACTACTAGCTGGCTTATGAGTATGTACCAAGTAATTATGAGTAATTATTATAGCTCCACTTACTAGCTGGCTTATGAGTATGTACCAAGGAAAGAAAGAGATCATTCAAAACAAAACCACCAACAAGAATATCTGGTGAAAATATATTTATTATGGGAGAAGGAAAAAATTTAATTGCATCAAATTATTATGAAAAACTATTTTAGTTTATTGATGGATGTTTATATTTTGACTCTTGGGTTTTAAAATATTGGATTTGGTTAAAATTGTGCCCTTGATAGGTTATAAACATGAAAAAAAATTCTAATACTAATATGTAAGCATCTGATACATTCTTCTCTTGTGTCTATTTTATTTTACTTTATTTTATTTTATTTAAACATATTTTATTGATATTTCACAGAGAGGAAGGGAGAGAGATAGAGAGCTAGAAACGTCGATGAGAAAGAAACATCTACCTGCTGCCTCCTGCACACCCCCCACTGGGGATGTGCCCGCAACCAACGTACATGCCCTTGACTTGAATCGAACCGGGACCTTTCAGTCTGCAGACCGAAGCTCTACCACTGAGCCAAACCGGTTTGGGCTCTTGTGTCTATTTTAATATATAATTGGTTATATATATAAGCCCAAAACTTGAACAACTAACAGTTGGTGAAAATGAACCTGTCTGAAATTATCATTCAGCTCAAACAGCATGAATTGCTTTCCTAATTACCAGCCCCTTTCTAGGTTATCACTACTTTTCAGCTCTGGCTTGGAGGTAATTTTTTTTAAAAAATGTTACTCTGTTTGCAGTGCTGTTAAAATGGCACAGGGAATGAAATAGAAATCCCCCCTTAAACAGGATACTTTCAAACATATTTTAAAATTTAATCCAAATCAGATGTGGTCCATTGCATATGTTAAAAAAAAAACTTGCCAAGTTATAATTCTAGGTTCTTATCCCATTAAGCTAGAAGTTTTAATTAAAATATACTTAAAAGAGGCATTTCCTCTTCCCAAAGAACGTAAAAGACATATAGGTGTAAAAACCAAAGTTAAAACAGGAGCGTCAAACAGAAATGCAAGTATGTTTCGTAAATCTTCGCAGCAAAAGAGCCTTTACAATAAATTACTATAGCTTTGATAATAACCAAGATAAAGTTTAGTGTTTGAAAATTTGATGAAATGTACTATATTAGTTTCTAAGATTTGCCCTCGCAAATCACCACCAACTTCATAGCTTGTAACAGCAGAAACTTATTCTCTCCAAGTTTCAGAGGCAAGCACTCAAATCACGGTGCCAGCAGTCATGTTTCTCTGCGAGGCTCTAGGAAGAATCCTTTCTTGCCTCATCCTGGGTTCCATGAGGCAACAGTAATCCTAAATTTATGACTCTACCACTCCACTCCCCACCTACATCTTTCCATGACCTTTCCCCCTGTGTATTTCCTTCTCTTATAAAAATACTAGTCATTGGATTTCCAGTCCACTCTAATTCAGAGTGCCATCATCTTAATCATCTGCAAATACTCACTTCCAATTGAGTCACATTCTGAGGTTCTAATTAGACGTGAATTCTGAAGGTACATTGTTCAACCACTAAATGCCATGAATAAACAGAATTCTAATTAATGGAGGTTGTTCCCCCCAAACCCAGTCATACTGAGTCAGCTGGAATAGTGGAAATATGGCCATTTGTCTAAGGTAGATTATTCCCAAGCACCATCTGGCCCTTCTTTTGGGCTCAGAGACAAAGCTAAATTTTCTAATACTTTTTCAGTAAAATAGAGTATTTTAATTTATTCTTGTCATAGTGGTGTAAGCAGAGTTACATATCTTAATTCTGTGCTCAATGATTTAATTATGAGACCCTCTTTTTTATAGATGGTGGATTGACATAATGGACAATGCAGTCTTCATTAATCTGAATATTCATGATCTTGTGGAGCTGAACCAACCAAACATACATTGGATATTTGGGCGAGTGAGAAACAATGACTGATTTTGTAGAATTAATCTAATGTGTGTTTTTTTTCCTCCTGTAGAATGCCCTTTCCTACCAAAATCAATACTTCCTTTCTAGATACTTCCTGTTCTAGATTCCCATTCACCCATTGTTAGTCAAATACTTCAATATTAAATTATCTCCATTCTCTGCAATTGGGTAGAATAAGCAATCAAACCTCAATCATTCTATATTATTAAAAACAATCTGATACTTAGTAAATTTACAAACGTAAAGAATCTTATTTTTTCTTATTTATGGTCCTCAAGAAATAAATGTTTCTCAGACTTCTTAGTTCCTTAAAAATTATACTAGAAATTGTTATATTGTTATATTTGAAAATTAAACAAATTAAAACACAGACATTAATTGTTAAACATATAAATAGCTCAAGAAATTAAAATCATGACACATTTTCTTCTCTATTTATTTCCACACATTCTATAATTTTATAGTGAGTTTATAATAATGAAGAGCTGTGAACCATGAAAATATGCTAAAATGTTTTATAGGTGATTCACAAAGTGAATTCTTTTTAGACAGTATTATTTTATGAAGCTATGTGAGTTCATGTTGTAACATATTCTGTAGTCCTTGAAATGAAGAATTTGCAGGACATATGGATTATAAAGAGACTTCAAGGCAGAAATATATGGCAATAACATCAAAATTACAAGCCAATTACTTGTAGAAGTAAAAAAAAATGTTTCACAATTTAGAAATGTATGAAATATGCACTTGTTTTCAATTTCATCTTTCATAATGGTAGAGACCCAATTACACTATGTTCCAAATTAGAAGGCAAATTAGCTGCTTAACACTGGCATCTTTGTGGTGCAACGTCTTGTATTTCAGATCTGAACATTTTAATTTCAACCAAGTATGCTTTAATTTGTCTTATGTGGAATTTAT
Source organism: Vespertilio murinus (assembly GCA_963924515.1). Lineage (NCBI taxonomy): Eukaryota > Metazoa > Chordata > Mammalia > Chiroptera > Vespertilionidae > Vespertilio > Vespertilio murinus. The sequence continues at coordinate 54,457,887 of OZ004705.1, forward strand.
ATGTTTCATATATAAGGTGTCCCAAATATGTAAACACACACTTTAAATAATTATAAAGATGCTGTTTATTAAAATACATTTCATTTTCAAAACTGAGCCATCAAATGTGTATACATTTTTGGGGGCACCCTGCATATATATGTGTGTAGGTAAGAATGTATGTATGTACATGCATATTGTTTCCTAAATAATTTCTCAGTTCTTCATGCAGACCATATTTTGGAAGGTCAGAGTTGAATAAACAGAGAAATATTTGTTTTCACATGAGTAGTAAATGATACAAGGTATGAAAGAGAAAAACATAATTTTATGGTACCCAAAATAAATTTTAGGCGTGTTAGGAGACTCATTATCACTTTATTTCTATAACAATTATATTTGTTTCTTCCCCCAAGAGTCCTTTACACTAAGTCAAATTATTCTATAGTGTATTACAAAAATTAATTGGATAATTAAAATTATAAAATGAAAGAAAAATAAAGTAAAGCACATACAGGAGAAGTAGAAGTGAAAACTATGAGCAGAAAGATGTTTTAATCTACCAAATCTTATTATCCTCCTATTGGCTACCATGCCAAAGTGAAAATTATTAATGCCCGAAAAGTATATGAACTAAAGGGATATTGAAGCATAGAGATTCAGTTCATGACCACAAGGGATTGTAAATCCAATTAGACAGAAGTTGAGTCAACATGAATATCAGCTAATAAATACAAAGTATAATTGATGAAGATCCAATGAAATCTGTGAAAAATGTTTTGAATGATGAAAGAAATTAGTGTAGTGGGATTTGCCGATGTATTTTTCTCAGAAATTTATGTAAAATTTAATATTTCCATATAAAATAATCATGAATTTGAGTCACATATAACCCCATCTTGAGCCAATGTTTTTAAGCATGTATGACAGCAAGAAGGGGTAATATAGATTTATATTTTATGACATCACATAGCATGGATCTGAAAAATCAAAAGATTCTCTTCTCTACTTAGACTCATTAGGGAGGAAATGAATTAATCACTCAACTTATATGAGTATCTAATATATCAAAGATTGTAACAGAGAAGGTTCTTGATTTTGGTAATTATTATAGGAATTCCCATAATCTTAATGCACAAATATTTATGGTGAAACTATAATGAAGAAATGCTTAGTTGCAATATTTTTCAATGTCATTTGACTATGGGTAAATTTTTTCATAGGATAATAATTGTCATGTCACTGAATTAGGATGTAATTCCACTTCTGAAACACTTCTCTAAGCTCTAATCATACTTTTATCAATTGAATTCTTACCTCTTGCTTACTTCCCCATCTCTAATCGACTAAATTCAATCTTAGATGTTATACTTTCTCTTTGCCATTGCCTTTCTTTCTAAACTATTGCCATTTGGCTCTCACAATTTATTTCTTCCATTTTTACTTCATCCTAGTCTGCCCTCCACACTGCTGTGATCATGTGTTTTCTGTAGCATGGATTGCTCATATACCTATGCAGCTATTTCCTATCTCTGCAGATCAGGTTTAAATGCCACACTCATAGAACCTTTTAAAATACTACCAGGAATAACTTTTCTATGATTCCCATTGCTTTTAGAATTTGTTACCACAAGGATCATATATATGTCTATTTTTAACGTGTGTACCAGTGCACCCATTTTAACTCGATAGCATTTTTTTTCTTAATGACAAGCAGTATACATAAGTACAGCTTACCAAGTATTTCCAACTTTCCTTATTAGTCAATGGTAGGGTAGTTCTCCACTGACCCTTAAAATTAGAGCCATGTGCTTTGATCAATTAAACATGAATGAAAAAGATGGTTATTACTTTGGAAGACATCCTTAAGAGTCAGAGTATGACTCTCACATGTTCTTTCTTCAATTGTGACTTGCCATATTTCAGATAGCCTACCTAATCGCAGGCAAGAAAGACAAGGAGCTGAATTATAAAAGAAACTAATAATGATGCGTGAGAAAAAAGTAAGTTTCTGTTGAGTTTATGGACTTTGTTAGCACAATGTAACCAAACTTACTCTCTTGTTACACAAAACAAAGAATACACTGCCTTGTGTAAGTAATCCCTAAAATTATCTTTGTTTATTTAATGAGTTTAACTCATCTAAGTTTTTGTTGCTTACTAGGTTTTACAAAAATGCTACCAGAATAAACACATTGAATAAATTTATTTAAACTAAAATAAACCTGATAATAAAAAGTTCTATTAACATGAATTTATATTAAAAGTTGCCTCAACCTTTGCCTGCAACTTATGGACCTATATTCATTCTGTCACTCTCCAGAATACAATCATTCCACACTTAAATAAGCAAGTATATAACTTCCCATCATTGTTTTCATACTATTCAATAATATTTCTATTATTACACATAAGGAAATTAATAAGCTTCCCAACTAAATTTTAAGGTGGATAGCAAATTCTTTGTATTTTTTTATATTGGATTTCTAAAATTAAAAAAAAGCTGACTATAGCATTTAATATGTATCTAATTGGATGTAAACTTTCTTATAAGTATGTTATCATGAAAATGTCTACAAATAGTATAAATTGAGTTAAAATAACCCATCAGTTTTCTTCCCTATCAAATACCTTTTATCCTTACATGATAGAACAAATAGTGAGAGTCCCATAGTTTGTGAAATCTCAGAGGTTTTGTGAGTTTCTACAATCAGTAAATAAAAATGTGTTGATGATGTTGTGGTATTTTCAGGGTATTGGGGACCAGTGTGATTGTATCTCTAATTCTTTTCTCACATTATTACTTATACAGTGTATATCACTATATTGTGAGCAATACTGACCATGTGGTTAGACACTGATTAGTCTTACCATCATTTTAAAAAAACAGAAGTATGACCTGTTGGTAGATTATTAAATCAGTTTATAATGTTACTAGAGGCTCAATGCACGAAATGCATGTAAGAGTAGGCTCTCGCGGCCCCAGACATACTCTGCCCACTGGTCATTCCAGAAGGTTGTTCCGGAAAGTCGTTCTTCTGACCAGTCTAATTAGCATAGTAGCTCTTTATTATATAGGATAGCCACCATTTGCATAAAATAAATTGTGAAATTTTTGTTACCTAAAAAATTGGCTTATGCAGCCTGTTTGTGCTGTATAGGTATATGTATATATGGACCTAATGATTCACAATGAAAATGTCTGTTTTTGCTTGATGAGGTTTTTCACCAAGTAAGTTTTAACCTACGCATCTGAACTAGCAAGTATAATGAATCATATTCTGCAGCTTGAGATTCATTTAGGCTAAAGCTTGCCGGTGCTTGGTGATCCCCTGGCTACAGAAATTAGTACTGTGGGAGGTTTACTGAGGGCCATTCCGCCTCCCTTCTGAGAAAAGCTTTGGAAGTGATTTCTCTCCTTTCATGTGAAAATTGAGCGTAAATATGTACAGCCTAGAATAATTGTAGTTATTCAGCCTGAAGATGAGAATCACACAAAGTATTTCAGAGCAGAAGACAGCAAGAGAGGTAGAAATGAATGAGGGAAACTGCACATCAGCCAGAAAACGATTAGCAAAATGGCATTACTAAGTCCTTGCCTAACAACAAATATTTTAAATATAAACAGATTATATTCTACTGAGGCAGAGAGTGGCAGATAGGATAAAAAAAGGAGACCCAGTTGTATGCTGCTTATAAGACTCAGTTCAGCTTACAGGATATACATAAGCTCAAAGTGAAGAGGTGGAAAAAGATATTCCTTGCTAGTGGAAACCAAAGGAAAGCAGCAATAGCTATACAGCTGTCAGGCAAAATAGACATTAATTCAAAAGCTGTAATAAGAGACAAAGAAAGTCATTATCTACCCTTGAAGGATTTTGTTTGTATAGTTACAAGTAAAAAAATGTAACTATATAGTCATCCCATATCAGAGCACCTAAATATATTAAACAACTACTAGTATATCTGACAGGAGAAATAGACAACAACAATTCAATAACAGTAGCAGACTCTAGCACCACACTTTAAAAAATGCATAGGTCATGCAGATAGAAAATTAATAAAGCCATGTTGAACTTGAACTATATTTACACAAATGGACCTAATGCACATACACAGGAGACTCCATTCAACAGCAGCGGCATACACTTTCTTCTCAACTTTATATTGAACATTCTCCAGGACAGATCATGGTAGGACGCAAAACAAACTAGCAAATGTGAGATGAGTCAAATCAAACCAAGTTTCTTTTTCAACCACAGTGGTCTGAAACAAAATATCCATAACAGGAGGAAAATTGAAACATACACACACACACACACACACACACACACGGAAAGAAACACTCCTGAACAACCAATGCGTCAAAGAAGAAATTAAAAAATGTCTTAAAAGAAATGAAAACGAAATACAACATGCCAAAACTTATGGAATGCAGAAAAAACAGTTATAAGAGAGAAGTTTATGGTTATAATCGTCTATGTTATGGAAAAAAGAACAAAAGAGTAGTACAAAGGGACAACAAAAAATTAACCAAGTAATCAGAATACTCCTATCAAAAAAAAAAAAAAACAGGGCCAGATGGTTTCATTAGTGAATTCTATTGGTCCTTTAAAGAAGAATTAATACCAAACTTCTCAAATTTTTCCAAAAAATAGAGGAGGAGGGAATACTCCCAAACACATTTTACTAGGCCAACATTACCCCGATACCGAAGGCAGATATGGACACTACAAAAAGAAAACTAGAGGCCTGCCGAACATACAGAGTGTCCCCCCAAAGTGTACACACACTTTAACAGCTAACAGCTCAATTTTGAAAATTACTAAAATGTATTTTAGTAAAACTGTGTTTATAATTATTCAAAGTGAGTATATACATTTTTGGGACACCTTATAGATGCAAAAATTGTTCACAAATCTATTCAACAGCACATTAAAAGTATCATATACCATGATCTAAAAGGATTTCACTCTACAATGTGAGAATGATCACACACACACACACACACACACACACACACACACATCAATAAATGTTCAATGCTACATTAATAGAATGAATGATAAAATTTGTATAATCATTTAAATAGAAGAAAAAAAGCATTTGACCAAATCCAACATCCTTGCATGATGAAAAGCCTCAAAAAAATTGGGTTAGAAGCAAAGTACTTTAACATAATACATGCCACATAGGATAAGCCCACTGATAACATCATATTTAACGATAAAAGATTGAAAGCTTCCCTTCAAGATTAGAAAGGAGACAAAGAGTATCACTCTCACCTCGCCTATGCACCATAGTACAAGCAGTTCTAGCTAGAGCAATGAAACAAGAAAAAGAAATAAATGTCATAAAAATTTGAAAAGAAAAATTGAAACCGCCTCTGTGTGTTGATTTAATTTTATATAGAGGTAATCCTAAAGACTACAACAAAAATGTTTAGAACTAATCATTGAATTTAATGAAGTTACATTACACTAAATCAACATTCAGAAATCAGTTGTTAATCTATACACTAGCTCATAATCATGAATCAGGATTTCTTATTGGAGTGATAAAAATGTTCTAAATGTTATTGTTGCAATAGCTCCATAACAGAATATATTACATCCATTTAATTTTACATTTTTAATGAATAAATTGTAGAGTGTGAAATATATCTCAATAAAGCTGTCAAAAAGTACAAATGATAAAGAAAAAAAAAGGAGGAACTATGGAACTGTTGTGGTGACATAAATGTTTTATATCTTATGGTGATGGTGATGTGACTGGATGCATTTGAAAAAACTCATCCATCTCTACACTTGAAGTAAGGGAATGTACGGGCAGCATAAGGGTTTCAGAGGCAATTTGTGTAAGAGAATAATTAGCAAGCCAGCAGAACCACAAGAAGTAAATTAAATAATTTATAAAGATATTTGCCAAAACCGGTTTGGCTCAGTGGATGGAGTGTCGGTCTGTGGACTGAAAGGTCCCAGGTTTGATTCCGGTCAAGGGCATGTACATTGGTTGTGGGCACATCCCCGGTAGGGGGTGTGCAGGAGGCAGCTGGTTGATGTCTCTCTCTCATCAATGTTTCTAGCTCTCTATCCCTCTCCCTTCCTCTCTGTGAAAAATCAATAAAATATATTTTTAAAAATAAATAAATAAATAAATAAATAATTTATAAAGATATTATAAAGAATGATTTACATTAAAAGTAGCAAAAATATTGAATTTTAAAAACTATAAACTCAGTAAGACATATTGTGAATAGGCTAGAGGAAATTAAAAGTCCAAAAGGAATATACTGAAATTAATATACTGAATTTTGAACTGTATTAAAAGCAAAATATATATACATGATGGTGGACTTAGTAGCTGTTTTATGTGTTTTTTGTGGGGTTTTTTGTTCGTGTGTTCGTGTGTGTGTGTGTGTGTGTGTGTTTAAGAAAATAGACAAATGAAAAAAATATTCTAGATAGAAGAAAATATTCCACAAAAAAAAAGCTTGAATTTTCACGTGAAAGTGACACTGTGGCTCAGGGAAAAAATGATATGGAACAATAAACAAAATATTCTATTATGATGCTATATACCCTTCTGACAAATTCTTCCAATTTGTGACTCATAGTTCATCAACTTTATACCCTTCACCTAACTCTACACCCTCTGACCTTATTTGTCTTAGTTTAAACTTGTTGTCCTCAAGGAACCTTCTTTCTTGCAAATTTCTAAAAGGTGACTAATTTGTCCCTCATTCTACTAACACCAGACCAAAGAAAGGCAGGGGCTCTTTTTGCCTCTTATTACCATTTATTGTCCACTCGCCTGCTTTTATCTTAAACCTATCAGCTCATGCCATTGGGTTATACCACTTACTCCACATCTTTTCAATCAATTCCAAAAGTCTTGGTTATTGTATTTCATTCCTTGAAGATTTTATCACCTTGGTAACTTGTATACATCTCAATAACACCCTGTTATAAGTAAAGATGAGTTGATACGTTGGCTTAACCTAATTATATTTCTCTTAATTTCCCTTACATTCCTAATAATAATATGTGTCTATCTAGTCTACATATCCATACTTCTAGATATATAGATAAAATTGGGGGGGGGTAAGGAAATATTTACACTAGCTATATATTCTTTGTGAATTTTATTATTTATTAGTGTATTGCTCTCTGTTTTAATTTCTCTTAAATGTTTTTGCTTGATATTTATGCTAACACATAGGAATTTGCAGTTATATCATTGTTATGATATAACTGCAATAAATTTACAGTTATATCATTGCCCATGCTTCTACATTGTTATAAAAATCTGAAACCTTATACAACATGTATATGATTTAAAATGATGTGACTACCTTTATACTAATTTGCTATTAACACCACAGTTTATTTTGTGGAACTCTCCATTGATTACTGAGGATTAAAAAACAGTATTTATGTTTTATTACACCATTCTGAGGACAGTTTTGGGAAATTTTTTGGCCAATGTGCATATGAACACATCATAAAACTATTTTATTTATAGGTCATAAAATGCTCTTATAATTATTTGGTCATGTTAATTAAATACTTAAATAAATCTGTGATAATAGTTCTTGGATTTCTGAACAAACTTGCTTCAATCAGTAGCTTTGTCTCTTTTGTAGGAGATACAAATTCAGAATGAAGGTTACAAATTCAGAATAAAAGAACCTATCTACCAAGAATGAAATTATAATTACATCAAAGTTATTATTAGGAACTCAAAATTAATTCCTCTGCATAGGATCTATTTTCTTCTTAGTCTCATTTGTCATCTTGGCAACTATGAAAATTTTTCATGATTTTCTAGCATTATCTTCTATTAAGAAGAGAAGAAATTGTACATCAACTTTTTCTAATAATAAACTTAGACCATATGCCCTAAGCAATTAATTTAAAAAGGCAGAAAATTTCAGGAAAATGACATGCATTGAAGTTCATTTTAATAGTTTGACTTAGCGAGAAGTCAATTTTTTAGCCAGCCTTAGTTAGTATTAGGAAGAGCTTGTTATCAAATGTTTACACTCATACTTTGCTCTTCATAGTTTTAGGCAAAAAATATAACTTTCCAGAAAAAATTATTTAAATTTCTCATCTACTCTCTCTTAAATTCCTGAATTTTTCTTCTGACATGGTAACTGCATTTCTCTGGCATGTGTAAAAGTTTAATTAGGCTGGAAAATCTCAACTAAAAAACTTGGTTAGATGGCAGTGAGGTGAATCATTCTATCTAATAAAGAGGGAATAACTAATTGACCCTCACACCATCACAAAGATGGCGGGGTCCACAGCCAACAAGGAAAGGGTATGCTAATTGACTGCCCCACCCTAAAATATGGCAGTTCCCACAGCCAGAAAGAAGGGGGCATGCTAATTAACTGCCATGACCTCAAAGATCGAGGAGCCACACCACAAGATGGCAGCTCTCAGTCCCCTCAGCTCCGCTGGGGCAGCAAGCATGCAGCAAGGCCAGGTCTGCCCCCAGGAGGACCAAGCCGCTACAAGCATCTGCCTCCAGAATCCCCCAGTTCCCTCAGCACTCTAACTTTTCAGGACCTGCCCAAGGCACAGGCAAGCCTCAGATGGTGGCTGCCCAGCCACCCAGGGCCACCCAAGGCTCAGGTAACCAGGGATGGCCGAGGTTTGCACTTTCAGCACTGGCAGCAGCAGAGGTGTGATGGGTGTCGCTTTCCCCTGATTGCTGGGTCACCTCCTGCCCTTGACGGCTCCCAGACTGTGAGAGGGGACAGGCTGGGCTGAGGGTCCCCCCACCCAGTGCATGAATTTTCATTCACCAGGCCTCTAGTACATAATAATTTATATAACTCTCATCCATGTGAAGTTTTCTAAATATAGATGTCTTAGTAAAGTCCAATAGGCAAATTATATAAAACTAGAGGCCCAGTGCATGAAGATTCATACAGTAATAGTCCTTCCTTCCCCTGGATGCCAGCACCAGCTTCCCTCCAGCACCTGGGGCCTGGGCTTTTGCTCTGGCTGCCACCTTCCACCTTCACTCTGGCCAGAGTTGCCTTCCACATTTGCTCCAACCCTACTGCCCTCCTGAAGCTCCCTCCACTCCCCACCACACTTTCCGTAGCCAGTGTTCCGCCCCACTCCAGCCACTCAGAACCTGCATGCACATGCTGCCCAGAGCGAGGTGGAATGCCTGTGTCATCAACATGGCAATGATGCAAGTGTCCTAGCCCGGCCGCCACCATCTTTGTTATGTCAATTTGCATATCCCCTTCTTATTGGTTGTGGGCACCACCATCTTTGTTGTGGAGTGACAGTCAATTTGCATATTTCATCTTTATTAGATAGTATGATATATGTACTTAGCTACTTACACACCATAATTAATTTATTTACTCTACAGCAAGCATGTCAAACTCGTGGCCTGTGAGCCACATGCCTCGTTTATTTGGCCCATGGTAGCCTTTGAGTTTGGCATGCTTGCCTATAGGATTGTGATCATGAAGAAATCAAGAAAGTATGTTATTTCACATTTAGACCAATAGATCAATGGAACAGGAGGGCCATGAAGTAGAAATATAAATATATGTATGGTTAATTTTTCAAAGATGCAAAAGTAGTTCAATGGAGAAGTACAATCATTAACAAATGGGTTGTGCCATTTGAATATCCATATAAAAATAAATTTGACCCATATTTTGTGCTATGTACAAAATTAATGAATTAACTAATATATACATAAGTCTAACTATCATTATTGAATTTCTAAAACATCACAAAAATGTTTGTGCCTTTACTTAGGCAAAGGTGTCTTTTATATGACACTGAAAAGCATAGGTGTATATACGTACACTTTGGACATTGTAAAAATTGAAAAGACCCTGTTAAGATAATGAAAAGATAAATTATAAACTGATACATAATTTATGAAAAATGTATCTGATAAAAGACTTACATTAAAAATATGTTTAAAATATTGAAACTTAATAAAGTGAATACCACCCATACTAATAAAAGGGTAATATGCAAATTGGTCAGCATGCCCTTTCAGTAATGACCAAACAGCACACTGCATGGGGTGACCAGGGTGTTAGGGGGTTTAGTGAGGTACAACCAAATGACTGAAAAAGCAGGCTGCATGGGATGGCCAGGTTATCAGGAGGGGGCAGTGAAGGTCAACCAAATGACCAACCAGTCCAGCAGTGGGAGGAAGTGAAGGGCTACTATGTTGGCAGGGGAGGGAAGTAAGGGATAACCAGGCTGCTGGGGGGGGGCAGTTGGTGGTGAAGAAGCTGGCAAGGGGAGCAGTTAGGGGCAATCAGGCAGGCAGACAGGTGAGCAGTTAGGAGCCAGTGGTCCTGGATTGTGAGAGGGATGTCCAACTGTCAGTTTAGGCCTGATCCCTGGGATAGGGATAGGAGGTGAAGGTGATCAGAGGTAAAGAAAATTATGAAGGCTGATTGTGAGGTATTAGAGATGAGTAGGAAGGAGGTAAATTAAATAAGAGGAGAAGAAAAAAATGGGACGGAGGGAGAATAATGTACAAAACTGTTTACCAGTGTCTGAAATGGCAGGACACCAACAAACTGCAAATATTTTGATATAAAAGTCATGAGTTTATAATGACAAATATACTTAATTTCTAGGTGCTGAGGGCAAATACTGTAATTTCTCCATAGCAAGCTTCTACATCAGCATTGCTGTTGCTGACGTAGAGTGATGCCATGGTTTCTAACATTCTTTGAAGTGATCTTTTAAGACCAGGCCCTTTTCACTTCTAACCTCAAAATGGCATTTGAATTTCTGACAGTGGCTCTGACCACATCAGTTTGTCCTGTATCAGGCAGTTGGGCATGGAATTAGGAGGGGCTAGGGGAGAGTTTGGGTGTTCAGGGAGTATTTCAAAGAATTTATCAGCATCAAAGTCACCATTAGCATGCAGAGATGTAAAGCACTTATAGAGGATTTAAGTAATAGAATGAGATAAGACAAAATTGAATGGTTCAAGGGAGCCAAATCTTTATTTTAAAAAGACTGTTCTTTATGATTTTTTATATCTATAGTAAAAAAAATAAAAAAACAAACTAGGTGAATTATACTAAAACTCATACTCTCCTAAAATCTGAATAAAGAGCAGTTAAACATTCCTGATTTTCAAGTTTTATACATTTTAATGCATGATCTTTCTTTGGACAATGATTTTTAAATGTGTAGTTCATTCTTCAAATATTTATTAAACATGTAAAGTATCAAAAAGTATAACTCTAGCTTTTTAGTAAATAAATAAAAATATTAACTAGAACAACAAAAGGGCTTTTTTATTTTCAACAAGCATTTTTTATTTCACATTAGGAAAAAATGGTATTCCTAAAGGAGATGTTTTCTGAAATTCTCTATTTGGACTATATTTTCTTTTTTTTTTAAATATATTTTATTGATATTTTACAGAGAGGAAGGGAGAGAGATAGAGAGCTAGAAACATCAATGAGAGAGAAAAATCGACCAGCTGCCTCTTGCATACCCACTACCAGGGATGTGCCTGCAACCAATGTACATGCCCTTGACCAGAATCAAACCCGGACCTTTCAGTCCGCAGACCGACGCTCTACCACTGAGCCAAACCGGTTTCGGCTCTATTTGGACTTTCAATGGAAGATAGTTCATTAGCAGTGAGTGAAACTAGAGTGATAGATAAGAACTGCAGCTTTAAAATCAGGGACTCCTAGCCTGGCCCATGTGCCTCTGGGGTTGAATGACAACTTATGAACCAGGAGATCAGGGTTCAATTCCCAGTCAGGGCAGATGCCAGAGTAGCAGGCTCGATTCCCGGTAGTGGGGGAGGGCATGCAGGAGGCAACCAATCAATGATTCTCTCATCACTGATGTTTCTCTCTCTCTCTCTCTCTCTCTCTCTCTCTCTCTCTCTTCTCCCTTCCTCTTTGAAATCAATAAAACTATATATTTTTTAAAAAATACCAGACACACTTGTGTTCAATCCCAGCTGTCTAACCCATTACTTGTGTGCTGCCCATGGAGACCTCCTTTAAACTAGGGCTTACTTATTCACCTATAAAGTGAGATATTAATAGCAAACAATGAGGGCATTTTAAAGGGCCCACTAGGTGGTAGGCCTCTTAAGTATTTCCTATGAACTGTCGCATTTTATTCTTGCTGCAGCCTATAAGTTATGTACTGTTACTATCCTTCCGATTTTATGGATGAGGATATGGAGTCACAGAGAGGTGAAGTGATTTGCCCAAAAGTCACACAACTGGTGAGTGACAGAAAGAGGCTGTGAGCGCAGGCAGTCTGTTTTCCTCATCTGCACTCGTGCTTTTATGAGGATTACATGGGGTAAGGCTTGTCATACTTTTTGTATAATTTTCCAAATATGTACTTTCAAAGCAATAGTACTGGTTATTATGGAAAATAAAATCTACATGAGATGAGTTTCTATAAGCTATGAAATGAGCCCTAACACTAAGGGATTTTTTTTTTAGGGAACTGATTCAAATATAATGGCAGCAAAAGAACTTTTTGCAATAACAAATAGGAAAACTATCACTTTAAGAAAAAAAATGATAATTTACCATAAAATCAGAGGAACATAATCCCATGACAACAGTGAACAAAATAATTTGTATTTAGAAAAAGACTGCATTACTTTGGTAGCAATAAGAAACTGAAGCACAAAAAAAGAGGACTCGACAGTTTAGAGGATTTGAAAAAAGTGGTCAGAAGCTTTTGCATTTTTTTGTTTGTTTTACTGTTGATTTTAATGTACGCTTACTGGATGTGGAAGCATGTCTCCACCTTTGACCAAATGGCAAGTTTGTTTGAAAAGCCCTGAGAACTGACCCTGGTAAATTCTAAGGTGACACACATGAGCGGCATCTCTGCCGAGGCAGCAGACCACAGTCATATGGTCTTTCTCGGCAGTGGAGAGCTGCCCAGGCATTCGAGCCAGGTTTTGGAATTACTTCTGATTTTCGTCTTAACTACAATTACAATTACAGCTGTTAATCAAGGCCAATTGAGAACAGAGTAAAAAAATCTGCCACTTGTATGCTGAGACCGGTTTGGCTCAGTGGATAGAGCGTCTGCCTGTGGCCTGAAAGGTCCCAAGTTCGTTTCTGGTCAAGAACATGTACCTTGGTTGTGGGCTTATCCCCAGTGGGGGGTGTGCAGGAGACAGCTGATTGATGTTTCTTTCTCATCGATGTTTCTAACTCTCTGTCCCTTTCTGGCAGAGATGGTTCCAGAATGCTGTGCCAGCACTCCAGAGAGCTACCCACCACATTAGCCTTCGGATCCAATGTCACTGTCACCTCTTCCAGACCCCATCCCAAATCTTGTACTCATCTCTTTTATCGTGGCTCTCTGACCGCAGCAAATTACTGTCCATAAATTTCTAGCCCGTGACACTGACCAGCCACTCTCAGCCAGCAAAAACATCAAAGGGCTCAAGCAGAACCAAGCCCAGAGATCCTAACTAACAAGAGTATTTTTTTTAAAGACTAACAAATGGGAATCTCATATTTTACTCTAAAGTTAAAGCAGCATAAATCTGCGTAACATTTTATATTTTACAAAGCATTTTTATCTATATTGTATAATCTTCATAACAACTCTATAAACTATGTATTGTAAAAATGCCCACTTTTCAAATAAGAAGAAAAGATACTGCATTTTGCCCATTACAAAAGAGAGTGGGTGTCAGACAGTGACTTACTAGTAAACTCTGCCCCTGATTCCATATCGCATCTTCCTTCCACAGAAATGATGTTTGGCTGTGAAATCTCAACAGATGCTGAGTAAGGAAAAGAACAAGGCTAAAAACATTCATGAAAATAAAATTAACAAAATAATTTAAAACACCAAACAAAGTAAACTTTTTAATGTTGATTTTTACAATGGCTCTATGTATAACCCCAATATTTTATCTTCCAACATCTCCTTCCTCACCTAGATCCAATAGTGGAAGACTATAACCTTCAGCTTTCACTTTCTTCCCTCTCATCCCTGTCTTGAGTATTAACACCAGTAGATTCCAAATCATCTTTATCTGCACTACGAACTTTATCTTTTTGCCTGTCTTCTTCTTCTATCTTCTGATTTATAGCCTGTATCTTGAGCAGGGGTGGGCAAACTTTTTGACTCGAGGGCCACAATGGGTTCTTAAACTGGACCGGAGGGCCGGAACAAAAGCAACCTGACCATGCTGGCACTCTCATCTTGGGCTGCTGGTGAAGGAGCGGAGGGGAGAACAAGAGAACCCTCCTCTCTTTCGCCTCTGCGGGCCAGATAGTACTGCTGAACGGACTGGATCCAGCCCGTGGGGCATAGTTTGCCCACGGCTGATCTAGAGCCAAATTCAGATATTGAAGAGGAGGCCAGTGCCTGGAGATTTTGGAAGTGGTGGTGGCCATTGCTTCATGCACTCCCCAGTGGCATTTCCAATTGCCTTTTAGAAACACTTTCAACCTCAGCTTCATGCCACCCATCCCTTGCCATCACCCAAGTATTAAAGTATGAATAGAGAGAAAATTCATGCCACAGAAGTCCTCGGGCCTTTTATAGTTCTAATTCTCCCCCCCCCCCCACACACACACCCTGTTATTTCCTCCCAAAGAGACACACTTCAAGAGAAAGACTTTAACTTTCCTGTGCTGAGTTTTCCAGGTTCTATTGAGAAGAAATGGCTATCATTTGGTATGAAGCACTCTCACAAGTAAAGGCAATTGATACACAATACACTAGTTAGTTTTTAATATCAAATGATGGGGAATTTCAGCAGTCTGAAGATTACTAACTTAAAAACTACATCTAGAAGAGAAACTAAGGCTAAGATTGGGGTATACTGGGTGAGTTCTTAAATTTCTATGAAATTTTAAAGTTTAACTTCTTTATAGTATCCTATAGCTATAAATGACCAATAAACCAGATTAATATACATGCTGAGACAGAAGGAGCTTGCTAACCTAAATTGGTCAATGTTTCAGCAATGTGATTAAATGAAGACCACTCAGAGCAGAGATATTTTGTGGAAAGGTCACATTTCCTCAACCTCTTAAGAGCTTCAGCATGGAAAACAGCCAATCCCAAAGGTAGAGCTACAGCCTACTTATTGTAATGTTATTTCATTTATAAGCGAGAACCTAGGTATTCCACAATCCTTTTTCTGATCTAGATAAGCATTCCAAAATTATTTTTAAAATATCATTTAGATGACTGTAGAATCACTTTTAGAAGGTTTTTTATTTAATGCACAAGTGACAAGATATTTAGTGTTATAAACATGATATGCTTCTGTGCTGTGAAAACCTTTTGCTCATTTTATTACAGAATGCAAAATGCTACTACAACACTAAATAAATCAACTACGTTAGTCATCTAACAGGCGTAGGCGAGCACAGCACAATTTGTGGGAATACTTCATGAGCATTTTCATGTCTTATGTCAAAATACAAAAAAGGTAAGAGCAAGAGAGTGAGGAGAATTTGTTCTAGAATATCTGAGAAAGTCCCATGAAAAGTGAGAATCTTGATTGGTTTCATATTAGTTAATGTTAACTATTAATGACATAAGTAAAGGTAGAAGGAATGAGGTAAGATTTTTATCTCATGAATATACAACAGAGATTAAAAAAATAGCTTTTACAGAAAATACAGATATAATATACATTGTATGTAAACAGGTAATTTTATGAACTAAAAGCTTCATCTCAACTACTCAACTGCATAAAAAATTGGCAATCCATTGGTATTCAAAATTTTCTCTACTGGAACTCTTTTAGCCTGAAGCCGCATTTTCCTAATGTTGGTATTGTCCAACAGGCCACTTAATGTACATATTTATAGTTTGAATTGTCTTTACATGACTTGGGGTGGTGGAAGATTAAGACAGTGTTTTTCATATGTGAGTTAACTGAGGACCCTTTAAAGAAATAAAATCAAAGTCAAATTGCAAATTAAATTTTTCAAAAGCTTCAAAATGAATTAAGTACAAGCAGTTTAGATGTAATATGAGAACTACTATTGTGCTACAGCGTGACTATGTTACTGGACTTTTTGACATAATCTGCTTTGTTCCATATTTTTATATTTCTATTTAAGCTAACATTGGTTGAGATAATGAGTATTGTCTTATGTGATTTATATGTGTAGAGTCTTTTAATTTTCACCACAAATTCTATGAGGAAACAAAAAAATAAAAATTTCTAAAGCATGAGATTGTAATTGTGTTCTAAATATTAAACAGTGAGGAATAGGTTCAAAAGTTGGTGATCTAACAACAAAACTCTCTTAAATACTACATGGTAATGCCCCTAAAATAATACATATCACCACACTAGTTCTTTCCACCACTGAGTAAGTCCCAAACAGAGTTGTAAAAGGAAATAAAATGTTATTGGGGATTAAAATATAAAATATATTTCTAGTATGTGTAAAAAAGGAAACCTTTTCTTCTACCATCTTATGTTATATCACCAAGACCTATAAATTAAATGGACGAAAAACAAATTAACTGGGAAAAATTAACTGCATACAATTTTATTTGATATTAATATTTTAATTTTTCATGTGCATGGAGGCCTTCATAGAAAAGAAGTCAACATTTAGAGAAGCAGTTAATCTTCAAGGTTTACATACCATTTTAATAAAGGGCAACAAATTATGGAGAAGTGAAAAGGCAAAGCAAAGGGAGTTTGAGATCCTGGGGGCAGTAATTATGGAGGATAAACATTGAGAGAAAGGAATAGATGATAAAGATTATTTTGTAGAATTTTATGCAGACTCATTGGCACCGCCTCCAACTCTGGTGGTGAAGAATGTTCTTCCTTTCCTGGTACAATAAAAACAGGGAAATTTATGCCACATCTTTAGGCACAAAGAGGAAGGGTATCAGTTATTTCTCAGTTGCCTTCAGCTCAAAACAATCTTTATGCAAAAATGGCATATTTGGGGGCAGTATACTCTGATCCCCTTCACATGGAATTCTAAATATGGCTGTTTAAAATAAAAGCACGGTGTGTCAGTAATGCCTTGTGTCTAACAGCAGTAATGGAAGTGAAGGGCCAGTTACTGGAAATTCTTAAAGTTGCCCCTCAGGACTTCAATAATGGATAGTCACTCTTGGTTAGACAGAGGTCATGTTCCTAAAAGTAGTTCCCTGTCTTTCTAAATAGATTATATATCCTATGTAAGGGGGGAAATAGGTTTCTATGGATTGATATGCTTGGTATAATTTTATGTAAGAAAAGATGAAGAGGGTAAGCCAGCTGGATAGGATACCATTTAACTGATTAAAAATTTTAAGTGCACTCATTTTTTTTTTCTCTGAAGAGGAGTAATAAAGCCCACAACACCTGTCACTATCTTAGATCCAATCATCTGGAGAAATATTTGGTACAAAAACACACCAATCCACTGGCATTAGCAGAGCAGGCTTCAATCGTAGTAGAGTGTTGTTCATGGCATGTGCATTGATTGAAGCGCACAAGTGGCAATAGGAGAGAGATAGAGAAATGTCCCAAGCCCTTTGTAAGGAGTGGCAGACAGCTTCTGGACTGTTATTCAGAGGCCAAAGCAATGAATATAAAAGAGTCATTCAACAGTTTTAGCCTGTTTCCTTCCACTTAACTAACTTGTGGGTTTACATAGTGTTCTCTAGACTGATCCCATGGCACACTGATTCTCCAGGATGCTCACACAATTCTCCCCCTCGCAGTGTAGTTGAATGTTTTCAACAACAGCAATATTTTCCCCAAAATCTGTTAATGCCATGTTTCTTATTATTGTATCACTTAATTAAACTAAGCTCAATAAATGCTCTCAACATCACATAAAATTTTTTATATTAAATTAAATGTAATTCTCCAAGCAAATAGCATCAACAAAAAAAAGCAAAATCGATTCAACCACTAGAATTATCAGACACAGAATATAAAATAAATATTTGAAAAATGTAAGAGGCTTAATGTACTAGTGAAAGAAAACTTAAAAAAAAAAACACAAGCAAAATCATTGGAAATAAAAATACAATAGTTACAATTTAAATTTTTAGGATCCTTTTATTTTTATTTTTTTAATATATTTTATTGATTTTTTACAGAGATGAAGGGAGAGGAATAGGGAGCTAGAAACATCGATGCGAGAGAAACATCGACCAGCTGCCTCTTGCACACCCCCCACTGGGGATGTGCCCGCAACCAATGCACCTGCCCTTGACCATAATTGAACCTGGGACCTTTCAGTCTACAGACCAACTCTCTATCCACTGAGCCAGACTGGTTTCGGCAAATTTACAGGATGCTTTAAAAAATAGTATTTAGTCCTGCAGAGAACACTAAAAAAAGAACCAAAAGACAAAGTAAAAAAAAAAAAAGTTATCCAGAAGTTTTCACCAAGAGATCAAAGCATGCGCATATAATGAATGGGTAAAGGACATGGAGGGTAAAGTGAGAAAATCTAATTGGATTTAAAAGAGGAGGATTTAGGTTTAAATTGGATTTAGAAGAGGCAAAGCAAAAGTGTAAGTGAAAATAACAGTTTTCCAAAACTAGTTCAAAACATCCTTTCCATTTTATAAAGTCCAGAAACAATAAAGCGACTTCTGGCCCAAACACAGTGAAAGTGCAGAGTGCCATACTGGTAGGTCTCGTCTTCTTCTAATTGTTTAGAGCCTGTGTGGTTTTATTCTTAAATGTTTTAAATATCACCTCTTGGCATCATAATAATGAACTTTTGATAACTCAGGCCTTGGAAACTTCCCAATTGTAATGAATTTATGATATGCTGAAGAATTATTAGTTCTAACACCAACTGTGGGAATTTTACAATATCTCTACAAATTCTCAGACACTATTACCTTTAAAATGTAAAGCCAATTTCCTGCCTCTTGCATGTTGGTCACATTAAGGGACTATTTTTTAAAAATGCGGTCAAAATAGACCTCTGAGACTACATCATAAATAGGGTAAACCTGTTGCTTGAATCTTTCTCTCTCTGAAAAAGACAGGCTACCATGTTTTGAAATAAAGAGAGTAAAAGTGTCAATAACCTTTATTTTTGAAATTATATATGTTTAAGTTTTCACTATATCAACTAAAATGTACCCCAATACAAAGAAATAAATCAACTTAAAGAAACAAAAGAAGAAAACGACATAGAAAAGGTAGATCAGTCATTCTCATTCTCTTATTTCCAATCTTTCTTTTTGGACTGCAGATGTACAAAATAGGATGGATCATTATTCTTGGTTTGTGGCACCTCTTTCCAGCATAGATCCACGAATGCCTCACTTTTAATGATTTACTTAGCCAATGTAAGTGTGAAATAGAATCCTGCAAAATCACCACTCTTCCTCCCCACCCCCAAAAACACACACACAAAACAAAACACAAAACAAACAAACAAACAAAACCACCTGGGATGCACATGCTCCAGCAACTCATGGAGCATGATCTGATTCCCACTTAATTGCCACCCCCATCTCTCACAAACAAGAGAAATGTTTCCCCGAATTTATTCCTCAACATTTTCTGGTTTTCTTTCCCATTTTCCCTTAGAATGGCATAACCACAATCTCATTCATTTGTCTTTGTTTGTTTGTGCTCCAGAACATAATCTCTTTGTAAACAGAAAAATGTGTCAATCTTGTTGACTGTAGATTCAATAATACCTAGAACAGCACAAGATATATCATAGAAATTTAAGGTAATTTTTTGTTGAGTAAATGGATGAATAAATGTTTATTTCATTTTTAAAAATTTCCAGCATGTAACATAATGCTTATTAGATAAACCATGGATGCTTGCTAAAGTAAACAGATGCATGTACATACCTTGTGTGTCTTTTTCTCACAGATTAAAACTCCTACCGGCAATGACTAAACACCATATTTGCAGTACTGCATCATATTGTCTAGACCAGTTCTTTTCAGAGCAGTGATTGAAAATGAAAATAATGGAAAGAAAATTGGCTAATTTAAAAAAACAGAGTTAGAGTGGCATTTTCAAAGCATCAAATATTTTTTTAAAATTTACACAAATAGATTAGTCAGAGCACTGTTTATAGATATATTTCATTGTAAGTTGCTCTCTTTTCCTTTCCACTCTATAGTAAGGGACAGTTTAGTCTTCCCATTTTCCTAATCCTTTTTTAAGCAAGTGGCACAGCTGGTATAGCTGCAAAAAAGATAACTTTTTGTTCTATTGCTTAGCTTTGCTATATATAAATATGCAGTACAATTGCTTCTTAGCCCACCCATGCAAATGTCATTTTCATCCATTACTTCTAGAGTACTTATTACTACTAATTCTAAAATATATCTATGCTACTCCTTTTTACAGATAGAATCTTTAGGAAAATCTTATGATACATATGATATTGTCTTCTCCTAAAAGGAAACCATAAAACCTGCTCAACTGAGCTCTTTTAATATACAGACACATTAAAAACAACTTACTATAAAGCTTCATCCTGTGCATAAATAAAAAGTATAATCTTAGCAGCCTGTAAATGTAAGCTACATTTGTAGAAACTTAAAAATGTGAGGCATGGCATGGCTAAAGGAGATTTTAGGAAGCCTGTATTCTGTATATAGAAAAGGATTATAGTAAAGCAAATAATGGCTCATGTTCCTTTAAAGTCAACAGATGGGGGTTCAACCTTGAACCCAGTTTGGTCCTGTAATCCATTGATCCAGTGACTTCTTCACTACCAATCAACACTCTCATTTTCACACTTCCTTCATAACAGCATGTTTCTCTGGCCATTGTTATAATTATCTTTCTGCATAAAACCTCAACCGCCTTACCTTTTTCTTGATTTGTGATACTAAGGTAGTTTGCAAAACCGCAACCTGTTTGAAAGCCATATCTATGCCTATTACACAGATTTAAAGCTCATTTGCCCTTAAGAAAAACACACAACTGCTAACTTCATCTCTCTTTAAATACCCCCAGTAGCCTCAGGAGTGTCCCCAATACTTCCCAGCATGCTCATCTAGTTTCTAACGTCCTCTCACTGAAACCCTCTCACAATTCAGCTCCCACACATCTACCCTGATCCTCATACTCAACTGATGTCCAGATTTCCAGGCGGTAGCTCGCACTGAGATTTAAGATCTTTGTAGTTTCCAGGAAAAGTCCCTGCTTTTCCATTTTTGCAGGTTATTCTTGTTATAAGGATAGAACTGATGACTCCTAAGCTCTTTATGTTAGACCTAAAACTTAAATCCTCTAAACGTACTCTTCTGTATGAACTCTGAAATATTTTAGTATTGTGCAAAGCACTCCCAGCACTTCCAACACTTACAGTAGGTTTCATCTGTATGGATGTCCTATGAGAAACATTGTGCTTGCAGCTTGCCTCCAGCTACTGTTTATTACCACAGAAGAAACAAGAGAGACAGAGAGGTCCCAAGGAGAATATGGGTATGAAGACTTAAATGGTTGCTATTTATGGTTGAGAATAAAGTTAAATATCCCTTTTTAGATTAATAAAATGTCATAACTGAAAAGTGACATAATCTATCCACCTTATTTTGTAAATAAGTAAACTTGAGCCCCAAAAGATGTCTGTATCTTTAGTATAATCTGCGATGTCTTGGAAACTAATTTATTAAATGAACTCTGGTGACGATGAACAGAAACACCTCCAAACAATGAATATTTTCCCCAATTTTACATTTATAATAAGAGCCAGCCAGTACACTTTATGCAGGAAAAAAAATATTTTATCCCTTTCAGGTATTATCATTATTATGACTTAGGTTTTTCAAGCAGCATTTCAAGCGGTGTAATTAATCAGAAACCACACACATAAAATGGTTAACAGTGGAAGCCTTAGAATTCTAAAGTAAGCATGTGGGAAATCATAGGACGTTTTAGAATGTTTAGGGTTTTGAAATCCTGTTATACTTGGGTCTCCAGCTGTACCTCGAAAGTGCCTCCTTTTCATAGTGAGTTGTCCACAGCAGGAAAGCTAGCCAAGGAAGGATTTAATAAGCACAAATGAGGCTGTTCTGCAAGCATTACAAAAAATTCACTGCTTTTACCCTGTGTTTTCAGTTTATTCTCAGATTTTTAAACATTTGTTAAATAGCAACTGAGCCTTTGATAACTGATTTCCAACCAATCAGAAAGTACACAACTTTAGCCTTTAAACCAAGACTTTTACCACCTCCCCTTCAGCTATTTGCCTTAGTGGAATATGAATGATTGATTTTCATATTGTGACAAATGGCTTTGGATATTAGTGCTTTCCTTCTTTTTCTGCTTAGCAGTTTATTTTGTAATTACAAATATTATCTTTCTTTGATCTTCTCTCTAGCTTTTTTCTCTAACATTTTTGAAAGGATATATGTGTAAAAAAAAAAAAGAAAACTGTCATCTCTATGCTTATAGATACTAGGGAAAATATTATTTTTTATTTGACACATTTTATGTTACAAGTTAAAAAAAAGTACAGTTTTTTAGAAATCTAGAAATCTGTTAATTTAGAGCTCTAGAAATTTCTGTTTTTGAAAGGTAAAAGTTTAAGTAAGTTAAGAGAAATTATATACGTAAAATATCAAAGATAAATGAAACTTACCCAAAGAAAAGAAGAGGAAGCATCAATAATGATTGTTTATCCATTATAAACTTTGAGAAAAGAGTAAGGAACCCTTGTGCACTGTTAGTGGAAATGCATATTAGTGCAAACAATGTGGAAATAAGTATGGAATTACCTCAAAAAATTAAAAATGAAACTGCCTTATGACCCAGCTGTTCCACTTCTGAGAATTTATCCAGAGAAGCAACACTAATTTGAAAGAATGTATGCACTCCTATGTTCATTGCAGTGTTATTTAAAACATCCAAGATTTGTAAACAGCCCAAAAGTTCATCAAAAGATGAGTGAGTAAAAAAAGTTGTGGTACATTTACACTGTGGCATACTATACAGCAGTAAAAAAAGAGAAAAATCTCTTATCCATTGACATAGCCTGAAGGGACCTGGAGAGTATTATGCTAAGCAAAATAAGCCAGTCAGAGAAAAATAAGTATTACATGATTGCACTCATGTGGAATGTAATCAATAAAATAAACTGATGAACAAAATAGATCCAGAGACACAGGAGTATGGGACAGACTGTCGAACCTCAAAGGGAAGACAGGGGAGGGTGGGTGAGTGGAAACTAATCAACCAAAGAACTTGTATGCATATATGAATAACCCATGGACACAGAGGATAGGGTGGTGAAGGTCTGGGCCAGGTGGTGAGGGCAGGTGGTGAAGAGGTTAATGGGGGAAAAGGGGACGTATGTAATACTTTCAACAATAAAGATTTAAAACAAAGAAACAAACAAACAAACAAACAAATAAAATAGCTGTGGTACATTTAACCAATGGGATACTACTAATGGGCCATAAAAAAGAAGGAAATTTAACCCTTTGCCACAGTAGAGAGAGGTGGAACTGGAGAGCATTATGCTGAGTGAAATAAACCAGTCAGAGAAAGATAAACACCATATGGTGTGACTTGTATGTGGAATTTAATGAACAAACTGAACTAACAAGCCAAATAGAAACAGACTCATAGGTAGCAGTTTGACAGTTGTTGGAGGTTGGAAGGGTGGGATTGGGTGGAAGGTTGGAGGGATTGTGAAGAAAAAAAAGAAAAAAAACCTCATGGACATGGACTAGAGTGTGGTGATTGCTGAGGGGAGGGAGAGTGAAGGGAAGTGGAGGAGGGTTTAGCAGGATAAAGTTGATTAATGGAAATTTGATAGGGGTTAGTGAACACAAAATACAGTGTACAGATGATGTACTGTGGAATTGTACACCTGAACTCTATAGAATTTAGTTAACCAGTATCACCCCAATAAATTCAATAAAAAGGAAAATAAAAGTCTTGGAGTGGGTCTCAGGGAGTCGATTTTTTTTTTGTTTGATGAGATGTTATTGAGAATGCTTTATCTATACTCATCTGGGAGGTTGATGTGTATGTTTCTTTCCTGTAGTCATTATCTGGCTTTAGTAACAAAGCAGGGCTGGCCTCATAAAATGAGTTTGACTGTTCCCTACTCTTCAGTTTTTTTTAAAGAGTTTAAGAAGAATTGGTATTAATTCCTTAAATAGTTGATAGAATTCACTAATGGAAACATCTAGATCTGGATTTTATTTGTTGGGAGGTTTTGATTACTGTTTCAATATCCTTACTAATAATTGGTTCTGAATTTATATGTCTTCATGATTCAATTTTGATTGCTTGCATGTTTTTAAAAATATATCCATTTCTTCTAGATTATATTTTAGCATACAATTAATGAGTAATTTCTTATGACCCTTAGTATTTTGTGTTATCAGTAGACCAGCATTTAGGTTCATTGATCTTTTCTATTGTTTTCCTAGTCTGTATCTAATGTCATTTTACTGCTATCTTTGTTTTTTTCCAAGTCCATGGAATGTATAATATCAAGGGTAAACTCTAATGTAAATGATGGACTTTGGGTAATGATGTGTCCACAGGATTATCAATTGTAGTAGTTGTGCTACTCTGGTGAGGGGTGTTGATAATGGAGGAGCTATGCATATGTGGGGGTAGGTTGTATATGGGAAATATCTGTATCTGTCTTTTAATTTTGCTGGGAGGTTAAACTGCTCTAAAAATTAGGTCTTTTAAAAAATTAATGTTTTCAAAAGAGCTAATCAGAAAAATTCTATTAACAGTGATCCCCTCAAGGGAAGGGAACAGGATGTTAGGAGACAAGAGAGGAAATGAAATTACTATTTACTTCTGTGAAAAGGTACTTTTGTACCTTATTAATTTTATTATGTCCACTTATTCAAAATAATATATGCATAATAATTTTAAGGTAAGCACAACATGATTCATATAGAAAAAAGGAAATATGAGAAAAACCTATTCTATTCATTGACCAAGAATATCTTCCTGAATATTGATTATTAAACCTAATGAAATAATTATTAAGAAAATATTCAGTATAGTGTATAATCTTTCTCTCTTTGGCTCCTATCTAACAAAGTCTAGTGACACTTTGGGAAAAATTTGCCATTTTTCCTGGATAATTCGATGAGGCAGGAATTTAGGACTTTTCTCTGTTAGAGCTGCCTAAAGGCCAAGTATGAGAAAGCTTGTACAAGTGTAGAAATGGTGGGCAAATCTCTCATGATATCACCATATACTTACTTTTCCTTTCAATTTAAACTTTCTTTGAAATTAAGTAATAGTCTCTACTCCCATTTTGTATGGGAGGTCTTAGATGAGACATGTTGTGTGTGTGTGTGTGTGTGTGTGTGTGTGTGTGTGTGTGTGTGTGTTTTAAAGAAATAATAAGGAAGAGTCCTCTGATCAAATGAGGGCTTTGCTAGCAGAATTGGAAGGCATACTCATGAATCAATACAGGCCAGTATTACAGTGAGAAAGTTCTGTTTCATAGTCTTTTGTTTTTAAATGGACTCTCAGCAATTACATGGTAAACCTATATTACAAGGGCAAGAAAACCATTACAGTAAATTTAGGGAAAAAATAAATACATAAGAGATTATATTTGCCAAATTAGATTTCCATATTATTGATGATAATTATATGCAGGGCAAATTTATAAGTGAAAACTGGCATTATTTTCTCCAAATTTACATTTCTCCAAAAATTACATAGGTGTTAAACATTCTATATTAGCCCTAATCTCTGCATGAATAAAATGAATCTCAAATGTGGCATAACTTGCTGTGCCTAACTTGGTGTGTGTTGTTGTTTTTCACTTTAACTTAACAATTTCTACCCTTGATTTGTAGGCAGCTCAATATAAAAGCAAGTGTTTACATCAAAAATGAAGAATTTTTTTCATAGATTATTTCATGAGAGAATATAAGAATGTTGGTATCATTTTATTTTTATTATTTACTAGCTAATAAAAGGATATATATTTTTTTAATTTATTTATTTTTTATTTTTTATTAAGGTATTATATGTGTACATAGCTTACCATTGCCCCCCCCACACACCTCCCATTCATGCCCTCCCTCCTGAGAGTTCTGTGTTCGTTGGTTGTACTTATATTCATGCATACCAGTCCTTCGGTTGTTCTCCTATCTCCCCCCAGGTCTCCTTCCCCTCCCCGCTGTCATTTGATAATCTGCTTGTTTTATGGTGACTATCTCAGGACCACATGAATAGAATCCGCTCCTCATTTGTCAGTCTGCTTGTTTTATGGTGGCTATCTCAGGACCATATGAATAGAGTCCGCTCCTCCTCTGGTTCTCACCGCCCCTCCACCTGGGTCCCACTGCTTCCCCTGGGACACAGGGCTTGCCCGGCGGGCAGGCTGGGACAGCTGCATGCCAGGATGGTTGCGGGCAGGGAGGCTTCTTGTCTGGGCAGGTGCCGAAGGCGCAGTGGAGGTCCTGTATCAGCTCCCTGGTTCCCACCGGGGAATTTTCTAACTGTCCCACAAAATCTCTAACTAGAAAAACACACATCTAAATAAAAACAAACCTTTATTAAACATGTAAGGTTAGCATTGCTTCCTTCTGACTTTGTAGTCAAACAAGAACACCTACTACAGTGTCACACGGCACAGTCCACGCCATACAGTAGGAAGTCTGAAGCTGAAAAACATTCTGCAATACCGTAGTCAAGTATTTGCCTCACATGGACATGTTATGAAGGCCTAACACTGAAGAGAAATATACGATACTGCGCTTATTGATATTGATTGTATTTCTAGCTCCTTTTTATTTTACTTTTCTCATGCATAGCTCCACCCTCTGCCATAAGCACAAACCTGATGGAAGTCAAACACGAGTTTAACCCTATCTCCGTTAAAAAAAACTAAACTCTCAAGGTGCAGATTAGAAGAAAGCATTTCCAAAGATGGTTTAGCACTGCTACTTCCCTCCAGCTGGTCTTAGTTCAAAGAAAAATCAATGAAACATTTTCTGCAGGTTAACCTAGAGGCCATGACATAAATTCATCTCTGGGTTATCAAACTGTTAGCTTCAATGCACCCCCCAAAAAACAGTAGAAAGGAAAAATGTATACTTAACTATAAAACGAAAATGGTACCTCTTCTTCCAGAAGGAAGCGAAAGTGCTGTGCGGGTTATAAACAGTCCATTCATTTTGCCAGAGATGGGTTGAAGAGAGCCTGCATTGCAGAAGGATTAAGAAAAATTCAAGTAGAATTTATTGAGAATTGAATAGCAGCGCTTTCTGTTGGGAAGCACATACCATACTTTCAAATTTAGCCTTGAGATAGTACAACCAGTGTCACACAGCACTGGCTTTGTAAAGTGTCCAAGTAGAATGCAGAAAAATATTATTCTTATGGAAACCTATTTTGAGATGAAACAGAGCTGGGCCATTTACTATAATTTTTTTAGTAATAGGAGTTTTGTAATTAACCTTAACTTAAAAAATTCTCTAGAATCTACAGCTCTGGTTTGTCTAGATCAATATTCCTCTCAATATTAAAAAATTATTTAGCAAAAGTTTAATAAAATCTGATGAAGTTTAGATAGGGCATTTTTTCTTGTCTCAGAGATATTTGTCTGAGGTTCCAATTCTCAGCACTATGGATGATGAGTTTCTGTATTTCTAGGCCACACCTCTTTAAGGTTTACTAAGAGGTATCAAAAAAATAGCCCAACTACCAATGTGCAGCATAATAAAAGAAGGGCGGAGATTCACAGAAGAAAAAAATAATTATTTGAAAGAATTAGTGAGAGTTGAAAGGACAGGGTAAAATACTCCCTCATCTGCTTCAAGCCAGGTAAAGTGAACATCAAGAGAATTCCTTGAAGAGACTATGACAGTGGTGGTGTAGGGTTGGCTTGATTTCCAGAGGGGAAACCAGAATTTTCTTTCCAGTTGAACATTTGCTAGTCTGTAGAACTAGATCTGACACTGTTATGACACCATCACTGAACACAATGAATGGGTACTTGTTAAACTTTTTATCATCCTCTGTGTTTGGCCAGGACCCGGAGATCTGTCCTTAACTCTCCTCTGAAGTCTCAAGGAGAGAAGCTGACTATAACTACCTATAGAACAGGACAAGGAAAGAGGAGATTGATGAGTGTGACCAAAGCTTCCTGGGTTACTAGCGCAACAATGAATTAATTGCTTTGGCATTTGCTCTTTGAAATATATGTGTGTATCATATAGAGATTTGACCCAGAATATCTGCTTTCCTGGAGGTATAGTGCTGAAGGGCAGAAGTTTGAGAAGACATATAAAAAGTTATTTTAATATTACCTACAGCATGTAATATTTCAGTGCTGTAGTCCCCAAAGGAAGGTTCTTGAAATTACACGAAAAAGGGTCCTATGAGAGAAACCAGGATCTGTACATGCTCCATATAATGCTAGATAACATCAGCACAAAGCAAATAGGAATTTGACTTTCTATCTAATTCACCCTCACTCTCACCCTACAGAAGCCAGACAGCCAAGGGAGGGCAGAAGCAAGTATAATGAGGAAAGCAAAAAAGAACAGACCATGCCCCGTCTCCTACTGCTTCTGTGGGAATTCTAAGGGTGGCCTAAATTACAAAGGGTGTTATATTTGAAATGAATTTATTAGGAATTTTAAAAAAATTAAATGAAACTATTCTAATAGCTGAAGATGAATAGGGATTTTGGGAAATATGCTTGAGACCTTGACAAGGAATAGAGAAGAGAAATTTAGGGAAATGGGTTTGAAGCCCATGCTCGAAACCCAGCTGTTTCCATATTATATCAACTGAGAATGCATACCTTGTTTCATAATAACTCAGACTGTAAAATGGGTTTAAACTGTTGACCTGGATCAGATATTCCCAGTCCAGCCAGTGTCCATCTCTGATAAGATTTTTGCTTTGCATGAAGAAATAATAAAAATGAGAAAAAGGTAGCAGGTTTATTCAACTTAATTTATTTAACATAACTGACACTCTTTTTTTGTAAGATTATGCACTTTTTACTTAAAATATATATTGCTCCAAAAAATATAGGAAGGGAGAGTGGCTATGGTTTTCTTTAGTTATGTACTCTTTCTTGGATAGAATTAAAGGTTGTCAATCCTATGTCCACACTCATATTATTTTTTATTTAATATGTTTTTATTAATTTTTTAAATATATTTTTATTGATATTTTACAGAGAGGAAGGGAGAGAGATAGAGAGCTAGAAACGTCGATGAGAGAGAAACATTGACCAGCTGCCTCTTGCACACCCCCTACTGGGGATGTGCCCGCAACCAATGTACATGCCCTTGACCGGAATCGAACCTGGGACCTTTCAGTCCGCAGACTGATGCTCTGCCGCTGAGCTAAACCGGCTTCGGCTGTTTTTATTAATTTTTTTTAAGAGAGAGAGTAAGGTAGAGGAATACAGTAGAGTTATAAACATATAAATGAGAGAGAAACATCAACTGGCTACCTCCTGCGTGCCCCTACCTGTGATGGAAACCAGGAATCAAACCAGTTACCCCTTGGTTCATGGATCAACACTGAGCAACACTAGCCAGGCCTCATATTATTTTTTAACCACACGTATACTCCATTGATATAGGACATGTGTTATAATCAGAAATCATCTAGTTAATATTTTTTTTCTATTCTGATTTCACTAACTTAAAAATCACCTACTTAAAAAATAGTTTAATGAGCCGAAACCAGTTTGGCTCAGTGGTAGTGTGTTGGTCTGTGGACTGAAAGGTCCCGGGTTCGATTCCGGTGAAGGGCATGTACATTGGTTGTGGGCACATCCCCGGAAGGGGGTGTGCAAGAGGCAGCTGGTTAATGTTTCTCTCTCATCGACGTTTCTAGCTCTCTATCTCTCTCCCTTTCTCTCTGTAAAATATCAATAAAATATATTTTTTAAAAATAGTTTAATGAAATTTTTTAAAAAGTGAAAATGAATATATTTTTTAAATTTCTATGGTAAAATAAGTGAGTTATCTAATGCCTAATAAATTAATCTGAAATTTTAATCTCACCCTGCATCGAACTCTTCTTCCCTGAATTGGTCTCCTTTACCATTAGACTGTCTAATAATTCTCTCTTCACCTTTGAGGAAGTCAGTGAAAAGGAAAATGTATTACTCCATATTTGCAGTGGTTACTCAAGAGAAAAAAAAAATGCATCAAGAAAAAATTCTTACAGAATTTTAGTTCTATTTCCCACGTACAAAGACATTTTCATTCTTCAAATCTGCATAGCTATTCAAGCCATGTAGCTAATCATTTTAGACTGAGAAAACAAAATCACACGTAATTGAATGAGTCATTTTCAAGAATAAGCTCAAAATAGTTCTTCAACTCATCCTTGTTTCCACCAGCAATTTATTTCACAACATAGTGATTTCTGCCAAAGTTATTTTGTCGAAATGGGCTGTGAAGGAAGTGGGGGGGTGGGGAGGCTCAAAAAGGCAATTTTGAATTTAATTGAATTCTGATAATGCGTATATCCAGGCTCAGAGTGCATTAAGTTATGTGCCTTGTTTCATGTATTTTTCTAAATTGGAATTCTTGGTCCACATAGCCATGACCTTTAACTCAATAAGTAGATGCTACCCATTATTCAGTGGTCAACTCAGGAAATCTACCAAAAAGCTTTTCTTGATCAGTGCAGTTTTCACTGATTTCCTTCTTCCCTTTATCTCACTGTGCAGCTTGTCATATAAAGACCTTCACCTAATCATCACTGTTGTGTATTTTGGAATGATCTCTACCACAAGGAGATCCAAAACTTATATTTTACTAAATCTCTATGAAGTACTTTAGAGATTTCAGACATAGACTTTAAAATTAGACAGCATGGATTTGGATTCCACCATATTGCCACACATTGCCATATGTTGGTGTGGCAAACCATAAAGAGTATTTAACAGAGGGCGTGGCAAATAAGAAAGCATGCAATAAATGCTGCTTATTGCTGCTACTACTACTGCTGCTACAGCTGTTACTGTTAAATAGTTCCCATGTTGTTAAGATTAACAACAATGAACATTTGCTAAAAACTTACTAGGTAATTGTTACTTTTATTACAACTCTTAAGAATTCTTTAATTCGTTCAATCTTTGCTTCCTTACCAGCACTGCCAATGTTTTCACATATTTATAGTTTTGAAAACAGTACCTCATCTTTATTAATCTAGCTCTGCTAAAATGGAACTCTGTGGACTTTCTTTACTCTACCCCCTTCAAAAAATGTATAAATATGTATTATATAATGTTGCGGGATCAAACTCTGGGTTCAAAATAAGACCACCAGAGGTTGATGATTGATTTAACAAAGCAGGCAAGAATTTATTGAAAAACTGGCCAGGACGGCCATGAGAGTACCACACACAGGTGGAGTCTACATGACCATACTGTTCCAGTTGTAGACAAGTCTTTTTAAAGGTTCAAACCACAGGAATTTTCCTTTGTTATAAATTCTAAAGGCTGGGAACATTGGAATGTGGCCCTATCTTGCCAATAATACAGAAGCAGAACTCAGAGGTTAATCTCTAAAGGTTATCTACAGTTTCTACCCCTAAAGCTACTGAGTCAGTGGGAATCAATCTCCTGTAATTACCCTATTGTTTAAGCAAGAAAGCGAAGGTCAAAGTCAGGATAGTAAGGTTAAAATTCAAACAGCAGTTTTTACCCAAGTATGATTGCTACCATATTTCATATATTTTTATGTGGTTACATATTTTAGAGCTGTATGTCTGGTTTTTATTAATATGAAAGGTAATAGAAGACCATGTGGACTGTGCTTGCTTAATTACTGACTTTCAAAAAGAAGAGTTATCTTGGCCAGAGTGGTTCTGTGGGTTGGAGATTGGTCCCATGCACAGAAGGATCATGAGTTCAATTCCCTGTCAGGGCACATACTCAGGTTTCAGGTTGGATCACCAGTTGTGGCATATGAAGGAGGTAACCAATCAACGTTTTTCTCTCACGTGAGTGCTTCTCTCTCTCTCTCTCTCTCTCTCTCTCTCTCTCTCTCTCTCTCTCTCTCTCTTTCTCTCTCTCTCCTTCCTCTCTAAAATCAATAATAAACAAACAGCAACAACAAAACACCCACATATCCTCGGGTGAGGTTTAAACAGAAGAAGAATTATAAATATCAATAAGAAATTATAGTTAATACTTAATTAAACTATATTATTAGCATAGCCTGCTAAGTCTTAGGATACAGCTCCTATTTCCACACTGCTCTTTTCTATAAAAAGGACTCTATCTTTTCAACAGAAAAATGAGTCCTTAATTATAATTAGTAGTTGTTGTTTTTTAATAAAAACATTTTTCAATAAAAAGATGCTTAAGTGTGTAAATTCTGAACAATAAGAAACAGTTAATGCAATTCATGTCAAGTTGAGCATTAAACATAAGATCTCAAGGACAATACAGTCTTTTTAAGGATCCATAGTCCTTGAGATGGAGGACACAGAACAAAACAAAATCAGATCCCATTTTCTCAGCAAGATAACCTCCCCCTGGTGATCAGAGCATCTCTTTTATCTAACTTCCTTCATCCTTTCAAACAGATTTTCTTATCTTACCAGGGATAATGCACCTATCTATCCTGGAGCTCAAATTAATGTTCTGAAATAAGAATAAAGGAAAATAGCACACACATAGATACCTCTTTCTCTTGTAATGTGTGTGGTTTAAGAGAACAGAAGGCTTACAGTATGGGAAATGTTTTCCCCTGTTTCCATGCATCATTTGCCACATGAGCTGCACTTGATGGTTTCCAGGATGAGTGTGAACCCACTGGCCTTGACACAATGCAGCCATCCTTCTTCTACAGTTGACTCCTCTTAAGCTGCAGGAAACTGCCAAGCACCTGCTGTTGAGGGCAGATGCTCCTAAGGTTAGTAAACATAAGGCTAAAGTACACAGGGACTGCTCCTGCCTTCTTTTGGAGAAGTGCATTTCTTATTCTATTTTCAGAAACAGTACAGGCTGAGTGAATACATAAAAAGCAATCTTGTCCGTAAGCATGGTGATAAATGGAGTGCTATTTTTAAAGATAATGTTGCCAGTTGATTTCATAGGAATATCTGTAAAAAAAAATTATCAATGATTATTTTGTGTCTACATGATTTTAAATATTTACAGATTGCTTTTCAGTTTAATATTCAGATATTTCTATCATCACATCTTAGATCCTGGCTTTTTAAAGGAAGAACATACACAATGGGAAATATCAATAGCACAACATTACATTTCCTACTACATCTGTTCACAGATTATCAACTTCAAACTTTACATCCCTTTGTCTGTTGGACATGGGAAAGCATTACTTTAAAAACTCATATTTTAATGGCTCGTGAGAAAACAGGAAGGCAAGCACTGCAGTGACATTAATTAAAACACACACACACACACACACACACACACACACACACACACAAAAACAAAAAACAAAAAAAAAAACATTTAAATCTCCCTTTTCCTGATTGTACTCTTATACATATGCTGGCAAATAGTGAAGTGAGTAACAACAAGAAATGTAAATGATAGAAAATGTCATATTGGGTGCACAGTTCCCACTCCTCTTGAGGAAATAGTAACTGTCAGAGCAGAAGCTTCATTCAGGAAATCCAAAAGACAGGTTCTCTTGTTCTTTAACACAGTTGGTTCTAAAAACACTGACATAAACATTGGAGACGTTGATTAAACCACAGATACAACTTGCTGTGAAACATGCGGATAATTTAACATTTAGACTGTTATCCTAAAACCACATTAGAGATAGATTTCAATTTCCCCAACAACAAAGCAGACTTCATGCACATGAGACCTTGCTGACAAGTAAGTCCTCCCACTCCATAAGATATACCAACAGACCATGTGTACCTTTTGTTCTGATAGACTAATTCAAATATTTTTAGAATCTTCTACTTCATATAGATTCCAATGCCAGGTTCGAAAATCAAACACATAGTTCTTACATTTGAATAGCACAGCTGTTGTTATAGATGAATATTTTTGCCAGAAGACATGAAATTAAATTTGAACAGAAGCCCAAAATCAGAAACATTACTTGAATAATTCAAAGTGCACATTACCTAATTTTAATATTATATTACATTTTTATTGTTATTTCTACTCTTTCTTGAGCTTTGACATAAATATTCATTAAGAACTTTTCTGGAATCAATAACAAAAAAAAACAACCCCACAAGTTTTGATTTAAGTAACTTATTAAATACTATTATTTGAAAGTATGACTTATTAAGAAAATGTGATTCTTGAGAATAGGCCAGACCTCATCTAGGCGTAAATAAAATTCTACCTAACCCTCAGACTTAAATGCTATTCCACCAAAATTCATTTATTTATCAAATGTTGATAAAGCACCTACTGTGTGTTAGGTTGCCTAACTGTGGACTTATGACACAAAAACAAATGATACATTTGTTAATGTCAAGGAAATCTAGACTAGTGAAGGCAATAGCCAATTAGAAGGATTTGTAATATTTTGTAATAATGCTACATATAGAGGTACATGTTTGCAAAGTTGACTTAAAGGAGGTACAGTTTATCTGTGAATATTGTTAAACTGAACTTCAATGAATAATCAAAAGATTACCAAGCAGATAAAGTGTTCTAGATATGGGGATCTACAAATGTAGACTGTGTGGAACATCTTAACATGCTAGGGGACAGCCAGAGATTTGGCATGTCAGAAATGTAATAAGTAAAGTGAGGAGATGCAGGCAATGTGGTTTGGAAAAGCCAAACAAAAAAGGGCCAGGTCATGGAGATTCCAGAAAGAAAAAAAAATTGTACAGAATATTGACATAAATAGATAATCAGATAAGCATTTTAAAAGATATTTCACACTAAGAGTTTTCAGTCGAATTAGAAGGTAAGGAGACCAGTTAAAAAGTTATTATGATGTTGAAGGCTTCTAATAGGAAAGTTAGTTCTGATATCAAAGGAGGCAATAGATTCAAAAAGACACCTGCCTGGCCTAAACTTGACCTTATTTATAAAACCAATTTATTAATAACTCAGAATAAAATTTAGGGTACCCTAAAATTTTTGGATGTATAGCTTAAAAGAAAACAGTAGTAAAAAAAAAAAAAGAAAGAAAGAAAGAAAGAAAGAAAGAAAGAAAGAAAGAAAGACAAACAAATGAATACTTCCCTGATCATTCTAAGTGTGAACAGAATAATTAATTAAAATATAAAATTCTATCAAGTTGGTGGAAGCCTGTGGTGCAAATTGCAATTAGAAGACTAATGTGGCCGAAACCGGTTTGGCTCAGTGGTAGAGCGTTGGTCTGCGGACTGAAAGGTCCCTGGTTCGATTCTGGTCAAGAGCATGTACACTGGTTGCGGGCATATCCCCGGTAGGAGCTGTGCAAGAGGCAGCTGGCCGATGTTTCTCTCTCATCGACGTTTCTAGCTCTCTATCTCTCTCCCTTCCTCTCTGTAAAATATCAATAAAATATATATTAAAAAAAAAAAAAGAAGACTAATGTGTGTGCTAGCTTTGACCCTATGGCAATTATATGATAAGGGTCAGTTGGTTACACTCTGGGTGCTTCTATTATTCCGTTCAGATTAGAATCAAATTACTGAGAGAAACCAAGATGGAGGCATAGGTAAATACCTAAACTGCTGCTGTTGTGCCCAGATTTCGTGATCCCCAAGGACCACCAGGGAACCAAATCCGATGCAATTAGCAAGAGATTCTCTTCCATGCTAGCATGGGCTCCATTCCACTCATGCCGACCGCATGGCGGAAAAGAGAGAGAATGTAACATCTCCATGGGTTTTATACAGGGGGGGATATGACCCTGATTGGTTGGGTTAGGGCCAGGGTCCGGCCACAAAATGGAGGATAGCTCTGCCCTGTCCCACAAGGAGGCAGGGTTCTAGCCTCGCCCTTTCACTGCCTCGCACAACAATTTCAAAACTACAACTAAAAGACAAAATGGACGTCATCCAGAACCACAGGAAGGCTGGCTGAGTAGAAATTCTACATCTAGAAGGAAAGAGAAAAGCACACTGAGATTCACAGGAGCTGTGGAAGGCAGAGGTATGGAGACGAGCAGCGAAGAGGGCTGGCAACTGAGCACAACTGGCTGGCTTTTTCAATCTGCAGGGAGACAAAAGCTTCCGACTGCTCTGAACTCCAGTTCTGGGTTAGATTCTAGGGACCCGGACTCATACAGGGAGAAACAGGACTGTCTGGCAGCGAGCAAAACTCAAGAGTGGCTTTCTCTCAGAGGTGCTTGCAGCGATTATCATGGGAAGCTGAGATCCAGGGGCCTCTTAGGGCAGGGCTGACGAGAAGCCATTGCTGTTTGGTCCACCCTGAGACTCAGCTCCACCCAAGCTGAGTGCAGAGGCTTTTGCATATGGATGGCCTGGTCCTTTGAATTCTAAACTTACCTAACAAACTGCATCTGAGTCAGTGAGACCCAGAACATCGAAAAGAAAGTCCAAGGCCCTGAAGAAGCTTGCATTGCTTCACAGCTGGGCCTCATCTGGGCACCTCCAAAACCCAAACAAAGAAAAGGAATCTGCAGATCTCTCTGTAGCACCTCCTAGGAGGTTCCAAGAGCCAGTGTACCCAGGGGTCAGAGTGGAACCATCCAGATTACAACTCCTCAGATCCACAAGGGACACACTCAGGGGGCAGACTCAGCGACTACCAAAGCCCCACTGAAGCAAGTCTTATCTCATAAGGGTGTCTCTAGCACAGAAGTTCTCCCATCATACACACAGCTGATCCTCACAGCCAATTGGCATGGAGGTCAATTCCTCCCAGTGAAACCAACAACAATCAAGGCTTAACTACAACAAGACTGAGCATACAGCCCACAAAGGGGTGCACCAAAAGTGTCCACCTCAGGTAACTGGGCAGCCTGAACCACTAGGCCATATAGGACACCTAGCACACAACGCCACTCTTATCAACTCAGGGAAGCAGCCAAAATGGGGAGACAAAGAAACAGGTTACAAATGACAGAAATGGAGGAAAGCAAATGACTGGATATAGAGGTCAAAACCATGGTTAAAGGTTTTTCAAGAATTTTCTGCCACTCGCCACCTGGGGACCCATACCACGCTCCCTGCCACCCCCCCCCCCACCGCCCAGTGCCCATCTCCCTCACCCTCTTAGCTGCACGGCCCCACCCACCACTGACTTACTGTGTCCTCTTCACCACTCAGAGCACCCCTTACCCACTTCGCTGTGAGTCCCAGCTCATGAAAGCACCTTCTGGTGACAGATTGTTTGGTCATGATGCCATCCACAGTCCTAACTCCACTGCATGAGCCATGGGCCCTGCCTCTGCCATGCCAGCCCTGCCAGCCCCACATGAGCCCTGCCTTGCTGCATGAGCCTTGATTCCCAGCCTGCGAGAGGTGCTCCATGCACCTCCTGGTGACCGGTTGTTTGGTGGTGATGCCGTTATGGCATCACGACCACAGGCCTTTTATGATATAGATGACAAGTGAATTCTTTATGAGCTGAGATTATTAATATGAGCTACATGATTATTAATCTGCATTTCTGAAACTGAAAGTGTCATTCTTTATTATGATGTTTTAAATAAGAGCAACAACAGTGCTATAAAATAAAAGAGCAACAAAATAACTAGTTTGTGTATTGTATAAGAAATATATGTTGGATACCAATTTGAATATCATCTTAGATTTGACAGTGTCAGCCTTAAAATGCTTATGTTGGATATCAATTTGAATATCATCTTAGATTTGAAAGTGTCAGCCTTACAATGCTTATCTTTTGGATAATCATTCTTAGTGACTGAGCTGTCTGAAGGTTTTAAATCTGCAGCTATTTTGAAATGTCCCATTACACTGAAACTATTGAATTTTTAACTTTCAAATAATCAAAAGATTATTCTTTGCCTCTACTACAACAACCAACACAAGACCATGTTTCTCTTACCATTCATTTGATATATTGGCATTGTCAGGTAAGACGAATTAAAAGAACTAGAGATGTTCCTGAATTATCTTTTAAATGCAGCCGTGTAAGGTCATATTGTGAGCTTTTTGAATAAAACTGGCATAAAGTAAACAAAAACAAATCAAGCAGTGTACCTTGTACTTGCATTAACATACTAGATTTTATTAGTTAACAATTGTATAAATTTTACTCTTTAAAGACATTCATTGATATAAGGAGAACTACACAACTCTAATAAATGAAATCAAATAAGAACTAAATAAGTGGAGAGATAGTCTCTGTTTATGGCAGGAAGACACAACAATATTGTCAAGACATCCATTCTTCCCAACTTGATCTATAGATTCAATGAAGTCATAATCAAAATAGCAGCAGGTAATTTATTAAATAGCCATATGAATATGGATATTTTATGTGTATCAATTTATGGAAAAATTGATTCTAAAGTTTATAGGAGAGACAAAAGACCCAGAATAGCCCACATAATTTTTGAAGAAGAACAAACTTGTATGTCTGACACTGCCCAACATCAAGAGTTACTATAATGCTACAGTAATAAAGACAGTGTGATATTGATAAAAGACTAGATAACTAGATCAAAGGAACATCATAGAGAACACAGAAATAGGCCCACATACATAAAGTCAAATGATCTTTGACAATGGAACAAAGGTAATTAAATGGAGCAAAGGTAGTCTCTTCAACAAATGGCACTGGAACACTTGGACATCCACATGCAAAAAAACAAAAACAAAAAGAATCAAGACACAAACCTTACAACCTTCACAAAAATAAACTCTAAATGGACCATAGACCTAAATGTAAATGCACAATTATAAAGCTTTTGGAAAATAGCATAGGAGAAAATCTAGATGACTTTGAGTATGATGTAGACTTTTTTGATACACCAATGACATGACCCATTAAAGAATAAATGATAGGAAAGACTTCATTAAAATTAAAAACTTCTGTATGAAAGACAATGTAAAGAGAATAAAAAGTTATAATTTATAATAAGAAATTAATGTTCTTATATCAATAATGTTATTTATCAATATATTATGTAACATCAATATATTATATATAATTATATGTAATATTTTTATAAAATTTAATGTTCTTATTGAAAACATCTATATTGTTTTTTGTTTTTTTAAAGCTAAGTTCTTTAAAAAATGTATTTTATTAATTTTTTATAGAGAGGAAGGGAGAGGGACAGAGTCAGAAACATCAATGAGAAACATCAATCAGCTGCTTTTATCACACTACCCACTGGGTATGTTTCCATAACCAAGGTACATGACTTTGACCAGAATCAAATCTGAGACCCTTCCATGTAACAACCGATACTTTATCTACCTGTCAGGGCCATATTGGTTTTTAATAAGTCAATTTAATTCTTATCTTGCCTAATTTTAACATCCTCTTTGTAGGATGCCAAATTAAATACATATACTATATAATAAAAGGCTAATATGCAAATTGACTGAATGGCAGAACAACTGAATACCAGTCACTATGAAGTTTGCTGACCACTAGGGGGCACGCGCGGAACATGGCAGGTGTTGGCAGTAGGCAGTGGAGTGCAGAACATGACTGGTGTCAGTCAAGGTTGGATGGTGGAGCAGGTGAACAGGGGCACCAAACCAAGCTGAGATGCTCGTAGCTGTCATTGGGGCCAGCCTCTGGTGGTTACTGAAAATTCTTTGCTCCTGCACACCACGGTCCTGCCCAGCACACCTGCTGCTGGTGCCAGCCCTGCTCGCACCCACTGCCGGCACTGGAGCCCGCTGCTTGTGCTCCATGCTGGTGCCCAGATCCAGCCCCCAGTGCTGACCCCAATCACTTGGCACTGTGAGCAGGTGTGAGCAGCAGCTGCCAGACCTGATCACCCCTCAGGGCTTCTCTCTACCTCCCCCTGCTCCTGAGGGATGATCAGGACCTGCAAGCCACCTCTTTCACCCACTGCTTGTGACAGCCCTGCTCTCACCCGCTGCCAGAGCTGCTGCTCACACCCACTGCCAGCACCGGCCCTGCTCGCACCTACAGCTGGCACAAGAGCCATTGCTCACACTCGCTGCCAGTGCCTGGCACCCGTCAAGATGGCTCGGCGCCTTCAGTGGGTGCGAGAGGCAGCTGCCAGGCCCGATTATCCCTGAGGGCTTCTCCACCTACCCCTGCTCCTGAGAAGCTTATCGTGGCAGCAGCCACGGCTCCACCTGCCGACAGTGCCAGCCCATGTCAGTGGGTGCAAGTGGGCCAGTGCCGTCAGCACATGGGAGTAGCAGTGGTGGGAGTGGGGATGCTGGCAGACAGGGGCCTGGGGGCTGGGGCAGGAGGAGCTGGGTGGCGGTGCAGACCATGGGCCGAGACCTGCCCCTGTGCCCACCACAGCTGTGCAGCTCCTGGCTTTTTTAAAGGTGCATGAATTCATGCACTGGGCCCCTGTGTGTGTGTGTGTGTGTGTGTGTGTGTGTGTGTGTGTGTGTATTACCCTTTGTTGATGCCTTTTATATCTTAGCTACTAAACTCAGGACTCCAGAAAAGACTGAACACTAACAGTAAATACTTTCTACTATCCTTACTTCGTACAGTGTTGGTAATGATGAAATAAAATATTTAAAAATCCTTAGAAAAGCAGGTGGTTTTATTGCTATGTTTTACTATCTGATGTAAAATATTAATAACTACTGGATAATTTGTCTATATAAGTACTGCTTTACTTTTCCTGTTTATGTTTAAATTATTTGGGGGAATCTTTTCGAGAAGAGTTGATGCCAAATACCAATATTGTATAGTATTCAAAACTAGAAAGTTAGCTTGACTTCCTCCAAAATGATGGGATTAAAAAAAAATACTCATTTCATTAAAGCATAACTGCTGAGTGATACATTTGTTTTAATTTTACATTAATTAGATATTCAAGGCAGTTGTTTGATTTAAAAATGTAAAGCCTACTTTTAATTTAGTAAAAGTGGGCTGTTATATTTCATCTTTATAGAATCCATACTGCAATATATGCTGTAATAGGGTTTAAGAGAATCTGTTCAAACGTTTTGTTACAGATTCTAGAAATAGATGTTGCAACTGTTTTCTGTTGGGTTGTGTGAGAGTGTTCACTGCCCTTGGGTATGTTCCTTCCTGACTGCTGCTCCACTGCCATAAATCTCTTGAAAGAAGAAATAGTGAGTTGTTCTTTTAGAGAAATTACCAGTCACATCTGAGAAAGCAAATCTGAGAAATCAAATGCATCTGTCACATACTGCTAACTTTGCATTAATGTGGGTTTGTTTACACAAATAACCCCTCAAGTATATTGTTTTCCAAATCCACAGAATTATACTAAATCTTTCAAAACATCAAAGATGTACACAGGGGGGGAAAAATGGGAAATTTAAAGGGTATAATTTAAGAAAAATTCAATGACTGATCTACAAGGAATGTTCATTTCCTGGATGTGTGCCTATGTCTTTGATCTTCAAGTTCAATCAATGAGACTCTAATTATGGTAAAAATCCTATTTTTTCTAACTTTAGAAATTTTGTATTTGTATGTGTATATATAATTGAATTAGCTCTTTTAAAATGAAGAAAGACAAAACAAAAAACAGCTATGAGAGAACAAAATACCTAATAGAACCAATGACAGGATTTTGAAATAACAAAACTGAGAACAGGTTTATTATTATCCTAGTAAGGTGTTGAAAGGAAGATCTTAGCAATGTTAGAAGCTGCGTATGGTGGGTACAAGGAGTGCTGAACGGAGTGGAGATAAGTGGGATGGTGTGCAGCATGGACAGGTGTAAGGGAAACACTTTTCCTTCTGAGAGGATGGACTGAGAAGAACTGAGGATCAGTCAGATCTTGTGCTGAATTTCTTTTCCTAGCTACACCATGAGTAGGGTGGATCACTGTCTAAAGCAGAAGCTACATTTTTTGGTACACACACACACACACACACACACACAGACACACACACACATCTTAATTTTCAGAAAGGGTGTGTGTGTATAAGTAGAGGTACTGAGGCTAATTAAGTGACCCTGGGACAATTCCTACTCTACATTTCTAGGGTTTGCCTGTACACAGGTGGATGAGCTGGACTGTTTAGCAACCATTTGAAGAGCATCAACATTAGTTTTTATATATGGGCTCTAGTTTCAGCTCTACCACTCACTAGTCAATCTGGATTTCTGCCTCCTTGTCTTTATCCAACAAAGAGATGCTAACTTTTTAGCCTGCAATAAAAGTGGCTTTACACATCAAATGAGGTCCTATGATCACGTCATAAGCTGGAAAGTATCAGAAATATGTTAGCTATTATTGATGGTTGTTAGTATAGCATTAGAGAAAATGACAAACTTGGAAGGCTAAAGGCAGCTTTTTCTTGCCAATATAATTATGTATCTCAAAAGAAAAAAAAAGAGGGAGCTGGAAGAAAAGCAGATGTTTTTTTAAAATATATTTTTTATTAATTTCAGAGAGGAATGGAGCGGTATAGAGAGATAGAAACATCAATGATGAGAGAATCATTGACCAGCTGCTTCCTGGGTGCCCCACACTGGGGATCCATCCCACAACCCATGCTCTGATCTAGAATAGAACTCTGAACTCCTAATTGATAGGATAGTGTTTAACCACTGAACCACGCTGGCCAGGCTAAAGCCAAAATTTTTTACTCAGAGAGCTCTCAAATTTTACAGAGCCAGTTTTGTGAATATGCCTGAAGAATTTTTGATGCTGAAAAATGGTTTCGGCTAAGTAAGACATTTGTATAATATTTAAAACTTAGCATCCAGGCATTGAATTTACATATTCAGAGAGTGAGAAAGGGAGGATGAAATAAAAAACGATAATTTAAGCCACATTTGAAAGTTGCCCAATTGGAGAGTATCCAAAATTTGTTCTCAGCATGACGTCTTTGCTATAATCCCTAACCTATTTGACAATCTTAGGATATCAAAACTTCAAACCACCTCATTTTATAATTCTTCCACAGAGACAGCCTTTGAAGAGTCCTTTAACCCCAATTTAAACATACCTCATGCACTACACTTAAAATCATTTTGTCAGTGAGGCTATTTTTCCTAATTAACTGTTCAAATGTCTATTTTGATTGGAGTGTGTAAGTATGGCCAGGTTTAGCTCCAATATGTTTTCCCCAGTAACTGAAATTTTATTGGAGATATACTCACAAGTTCTGCTACATAAATATACTATGATAATAAGAACAAACTTGCTAGAAATATCATCTTGATAAACTATAAACTATATCATTATTCAATAGTAGTACCATTAAACATGTGTTAATGTTGCAGCATTATGCCCCTGTTTGTCTAGAACAGATAACCATTCCCAACTCTATGTTATTTGTCCTAACAAAGTAAGGGACGAGAGGCGATGGAACAGAGGATCTCAGAGTGGGTACAGTCACAAATTTATAATAACTCTTCTAATCTTTAACTCAGTGCTTCATTACTAGAAGATCTTTTGAATGTGCTTATAGATCATGCAAAAAAGCATTTAGGATCTTTTTATATAAAAAGCATGCATATTGTGAAGGCATAAACAATATTCAAGCAACCCAATTTTAAATGAAAACATGCCTATGCATAACATAGCTACAGTGGTCTACCATAAGAATAATTTATGTGACAACAAGTTATTTTATGTTTTAATTTCCCCCTATTTAAATGTTGATTGTTCCTTAAATCACAGCTTTTAACACGAAGTCTAAAAACCACTGTAAGCATGTTTATTGCCTTTATGATCTCACAAAAAAAGCATGTAAATGCCCAGAGGTTTAGAATTTTTTATAGGAACAAACAGAATTAGTAACAAAACTACTAAATAAATTA
The DNA here is from genome assembly GCA_963924515.1 of Vespertilio murinus. Classification (NCBI taxonomy): domain Eukaryota; kingdom Metazoa; phylum Chordata; class Mammalia; order Chiroptera; family Vespertilionidae; genus Vespertilio; species Vespertilio murinus. The sequence goes on from OZ004705.1 coordinate 54,501,659, forward strand.
CCTAGCATGGCAGTGTGCCTGGGATTCCGCATACTTACTTTTATTCCACATTCTATTATCACTTCCCAATGGAATAGTTGATGTTCTCACCAGGGCAATACTGTCTTTCAGAGACTGTTGTATAGAAAATAATCAATAAGTACATAAATAAGTAAATTCTAAACACAAACATGGATGGTGTGCTGAGTTTCCTTGAATTTACAGGTTATATCTAATTCATTAATTCTTACAGAAAACACTGAAAGATTATAGGCATTTTGCTCAAGTCTCCCACATAAATAGACCAATGACAGTTTTCAATCAAAATTGAAAACAGCAAGACCAGAAATAAATGGGGCATTTGTTACTATTTTTTGTCTGATTGATTTTCATTTCATGTTTGTTTGTTTGTTTTAAATAAAGTATAAGAATGTTATTGTTGTTGTCCACAGACTAGAAGGATGAAGCTAGCACAGAAATTCTCCCTACACAGTGGCTGGTGGACATATCAGCTAAAACAAAACAAAACAAAACAAAACAAAACAAACAGGAAACTAACCAATGATTTCCTCAGGTGTCAGATCTACCTTGAAAGATTATAGACCTGTCAGTGTATCTGGGGCATCTACAAATACGGGTGTCTATTGAATGATCTTATCTTCCATGAACTGATCTAGAAGAAAGAATGAAGGGTGGCCAATTCTTTTTTTATATATAATTAAGTTTATTGGGGTGACATTAGTTAATAAAATTATATATGTATATATATATATATATATATATATATATATATATATATATATATATACAATTTTATAATACAACATCTGTATATTGCAATGTGTATTCACCACCCAAAGTCAAACCTTCTCCTAAGGATTTGGCCTATTCTTTAGATGTGCAGATTTAGCTGCATACTTTTTCTTCTTGATAGGTACATATATAATGCTTCAGAGTATTATCTGAATACAAGAGGGTTTTAAAGTGGTGAATAATAATTATGACAGAGAAAAAAGTTTAATTTAGTTCTTCACATTTGATAGTGTAACATGTAAAGCGTATGTATAGCATGATCACTTATATGTCATTCCTACAGCTCCTTAGAATTAAAGAGTCTAGAAGAATATGTATTAAAGTAATAAATTGAACTAGAAAAAAATTGATGTATGTTTAATCTGGTATCAAGCATTAAAGTTAGGCCTATGTTAGAAATTTATAGACATTAGCATCATTAATTTAATTCATGAAGCAATTTAAAATTCCCTCTTCCGAAAATAATCTTTCCTTATAAATGTCTGGAATATCATTTTATTAATCTCTAGTAACAATTATTTTTAATTGTTACACCTTTTCTTTTCTATTAAATTAAAAGTAATACAATGTCAGACACCACGTGGTATTTCATTTTTGTATTCATGGCACTAAGACTTTTGCTTGGACCAGAGCAAGTACTTTATAAATGCTTATTAAATAAAACAAGCCATCTTTTCTAATTTTATTCTCCCTAAAGTCATGACTAAATGAAATTACTTAAAATTGGTGTTGAGAAATGTGATGTGCTTTAGGGATTAAGCATGATAGAGAAAAGGGAAAGCATCTATTGCTGTACTTTATATTAAATTATTTACCTTTTAATCATATTGAAAATTAAATAGCCTGGGTGAGGGGCTTATGTTTATTTGAATGATAATTTTCACCCTCCCCCTGTCTCACTTAAGCGGGTTTTCTTCTTCCTCCCTGAAGTTAGGTAAAGAAAGAAAATGTAGCTGAAACCGGTTTGGCTCAGTGGATAGAGCATCAGCTGGCAGACTGAAAGGTCCCAGGTTCGATTCTGGTTGGGGGCATGTACCTGGGTTGCAGGCACATCCCCAGTAGGGGTGTGCAAGAGGCAGCTGATCGATAATTCTCTCTCATGGATGTTTTTCTCTATCACTCTCTCTTCCTCTCTGTAAAAAAATCAATAAAATATTAAAAAAAAAAAAAGAAAGAAAATGTATCACTTGGCTAGTGTGGCTCCATTGGTTGAGCATACTTCCAAGCACCAAAAGGTCTCAGTTCCATACTTCTGCTCTGGTCACAGCTAGATCCCTGATTGGAGGTATGTCAGAGCAGCCCATTGATGTCTCTCCCTCTCCCTTCCTCTCTAAAATCAATAAACACATTTTTAAAGAAAGAAAACGTTTGTGGCTCATGGGAAATAATTAACTTCTTTAAATACTGAAAAATTTTTTTAAAAGATATCTAAGAACAAATTCAGATTGCATAATATGCAGCATTTTCTAAAAATGCTGGTCCTGAGATATTTTTAAAAATTGCTTCTATTGCAATGAAGGCTTAATAGAATCTCAGCAGGCAAAGCTTCAGCTTATAGTAAATTGCCAAGCAAGATTTCCCAGCTATAAACAAAACAGATGAGTTCTTCATGTCTTCATATTTACTGACAAAAAAATGTTACCAAAAGGAAAGGCATATAAATAATTTCTGCTGTATCTTAAAATGCTAATACTCTCAATAGAATATTTCATGAAGTATTTATGTAGCACTGCTGGAGACTCTGGTGAACTGTAAATCATAACACACTTCAGCTCAAGACTCTCAAAAAGCTCCATGATTTTAGAAACAGGAATGGTAGGTACATTTGGATTTTTCTGCCTAGAAATTGTCGCTTGGTTTTGGTACGTGTACAGGGACATGTACACACCACAGACCTTTTGTTCCATGTTGAACTTCCTCCAGTATGTGCACTTTTACATCTATCAGAGTGTTACACTAAAAAAATTACTATAATGATGTAATAAAGAGCTAAGATATCTGGGCTCATTAAAAAAGTAAGTTTTCAGCCTGGCTGGCATGGCCCAGTGGTTGAGCATTGACGTATGAGCCAAGAGGTCATGGTTCCATTCTCAGGGCACTTGCCTGAGTTGTGGGCTCTATCCCCAGTGTGGGGCATGTAGGAGGCAGCCGATCCATGATTCTTTCTCATAATTAATGCTTCTATCTCTCTCTCTCCCTCTCCCTTCCTCTCTGAAATCAATAAAAATATATTTAAAAAAATAAGTTTTCATTATTTTCTCTTCCTATCAGTTTTGTAAAATTGTTAATGCATTGTGCTATACCTCTTTGCTGGGTAGGTGAGAGTGTGGGTAGCTGTATTTTTTGTCATCTTCCTGGGGAAAGGAGAAGGTAGAAAAGAACGTGAAAGGAAGCACTGAAAGATGAAGAACGTGGACTAAAAAGAGTGAGCTTGCAGGTGCCTTTCTCACAGGCACTCATAACCAGATTACTTGTAGTCCTCAGGTCAGGAGAAGGGAATCGAAGATTCAAGTCCTTGTAAAGGTCCAGTGTTAAATTGTACTTAGGTCCTATGTAAGATTTGTTATATGGAACAGGAATGAATGACTCAAATAGAAAGACTAAATTTTCTGGGCACAGAAAGGGAAGTTGCCATATTCTTTTGTCTAAACTCACTGAATTATGAGTCTTAGTATAAAATACTGTAGAATGTGTTTATTTATTTTCACTTTCTAATATCTAGTATAATAAAACAACTATATTTTACTTGTAACATATAAACAGTTTAACATTAATAAAAATGTATTTAGCAGTTCACAGGGAGAGCCTTAGTTTGAATTTTTTTTTAACTTCAGTTAATTTTTTTAAATTCTTAACACAAAAACAGATAGCTGATATTATAATATTTAGAGTAATACTATGAAGTTATCTGAATGGCCAAGTGATTGGGACCAGTGCCGGGCACCAGCAGCAGGTGAAAGAGGGGCCAGCACTGGCAGTGGATGAGAGCAGCAGCTCCAGCATTGACAGCGGGTGCAAGAGGCAGCTACTGGCCCTGCTCGCCCCTCAGGAGCAGGGCACGGCATAGCAACCAGTTGTTTGGTTATTCTGGTTGTTCTGTCGTGTGGTCTATTTGAATATTAGCCTTTTATTATTAGGATTTTTGCTGGTAGATATTCTGAAATTAACATATAGAACAGTGGTTCAGAACACAAGCTCAAGAATATGGTCTTCAGAAAGTTATGCAGGCACTTTCTGCTGTTTTCTTATCTATAAAATGTAGGCAAATGATAGCATTTGCTCCTTTTATGCTGAGAGAAATATATAGATATATAACTTAATTTATGTAAACACTTAGAGTGATTACATAACACCTACAAAATATTGCTATCATGTCTTTTGATTCAATCAACTAAAGGAAAGTGATGATGCATTAGTATTTATTGATGGTTATCATGGAAATCTACTCTCACATTTTTTATGCTTATTTAGATTCATGACATAGGAGATAGGGATGAAACAAATACACATTTAATGCTTTTAGCTAAACATATGCATGCAAATTTTCAATATATAAAGAGTATAAAGAGCCTTATTTGTGTTTGAGAACAAGGAGAAGAAATAATGTAGAATAATGACAAATGTAGAAATAAAGATTGTTGCAAGGACAGAAAATATTACAGTAGAAGTCATATCAATGAATATCACAGAACAATTGGCTTAGATAAAATTAAAAATGTTTACCTTAGTAATTTTTAAAAATTATCACATTATATGTAATAATATTTTTTAATTTATCTACTTAGAATCAGAATATCTATGTCAGAAGCAATGTTAGAAGTATAATTAAACCCAATTTTATAATCAACAGGTTAAAATTAGACCTGGATGCACTAATGGAATAAATACAGAAAGGCTTTTTTTAAGTGAACACTTAGATTATTCAATCTCATGTACAAAAATAGGCACTGACTTGAAAATAGCTTGAAACATGAAAATAAGTAAATTCATTACTAATGAAAATGATGGTGAAGCATATACAGTTATTAAAATTTTAATCAAATTGCTATGGTAATAAAGGATTTTCTCATTGTCCTTTTGAATAGTCTATTTTGTGATGAAAGAAATACACCTAAACTACAGATATATCAACATGATATAATCCAGAAACATTAATTTAGCTGGCAGCCACTTCTTTGCATTCAGATAGCCACTGAGAAATTTGTGATTCTAAAAAGAGCTACAAAAACTGATATGATTATAAGGAGGGCTTTTAATTACTTTCTAATTATTAAAAAATGTGTCATTCTCTAATAGCAAGGTTTTATTAGGTAATATTTTTAAGCAGATTAAGCAGTGTTGGTGAATATTGGATTTAATGAACCTTTGAAAAATTAAGAAACATACTATTTATTTGAAATGAGAATAATTAAAGAAAATCCAAGATAGTATCCACATATATAGGTAACATTTATATACAAATAGCACTGTGAAATACAATATTATTCCATTATAAATATGTAGTATCAGAAAAGGTTATTAGTATAAGATAGTAATTGATCTTAATATGCAGGGCTGGAAAAAAGTAGGTTTATAGTTGTTCCTATGGAAAGTAACACAATAATAAATAATAGCAGGAATAAACTCTGTGTGTAGCATACTCACAACTGTAAACCTGCTTTTGTCCCACCTTGTATAAAAACATATATTAGTCTTATATCACAAAGCTACATGAAATTTAAATTTTTACTCAAAATAGCTATAAAATAAGAGGAAATAATTTTTAACTAAGTGTTCTAATTTTATTCACACAAGGACATGCCATCCTTTGTGTCTCATCACTTTTCAGTACAAAAAATTGCTGGATATTACTCTTTTTTGTAGGCCGGAAAAACTAAAAGTAATTTTTTTCTTGGCTAAAAATTAAATTATTCTAAATTCTTTGGAGTATGCTTTCATTGTATATAATTTATATATAATATATTTTATGGATCTATATTACCAAGATTATGATATTATGTAGGACTGAACAATGTTTAACAAAATTTTTCAGTAAGAGTGAGCAATGATTTTAAACTTTTGGAAGACAATAGGGACGAGGCATAACTTATCTCCCATTCTGTCAGATGAAGTCCTGTCTTCAAATGAAATGGCATTACCTAGGATTGTTTATGCAAATAAATCCCATCAGAGTACAAAAAAACAAAAACAACCACAACAGAAAACACCAATAAGCAAATGTTTCCAATAGGGAATTCATGTACAGTCTCCCCCCCAACACCATGCCGGCTCATTTCCCACTCCACAAGGCTGTTCAGATCAGTGCACGTGGGTGCCTGTCAAACAGCCCTTTGTCTGATGAAGACATCTGCCACACTCTACCATTTCCTCTCATTTCTAAGCGTCTTAATAGAGATACCCATTTTCTATAATATCCTGCAATGTCATCTCATTAATTGGAATATCTAGTTCATGTGTCTTATAGTGATTTACGCAGAGCTTTGAATAGCAGCTATTTATATGTTAATTAATAAAGTGACACACAGAGCCCTGTGATTAGACCATGCAATAGCCTACTGAGCATACTGCCATTTCCCATTTCCTCCAACACGAAGAGGAAGAGCTGCCTCTCTGGAGTATTTTAGTATGGTTATGCAAATGAGCTCTACCCTTATAATCCCATTAATAAGGGGTATCCTCCCCATTAAGAATAATTTTTAAGGGAAAATGGCAACTGCTTATGTATCATCACATTGATTTTGTGAGGATTCTGACAGCTGTACTGGGTTTCTTTAACCGCAAGCCCTCCCTGAGCGTTAGATGAAAGGAAATGGAGAGACCAAATCATTTGAAATGAATAGGGTACCGTTCTAAAGGTGACACAGTTTTCAATGTCATCAAAGAAAACAATTTGGTAGCTGAAATATGACACCACTATCTAAACCAATGAGAGGCTGATTTCGCATTTGTTTCTCTTTGCTAAATATGTACTGAGAGTAGGCTTTGTACAAGTGATAAAAAAAAAAAAGGAAATACAGGTGGTATGGAAATCTAACATATTTGCAGTAATTTTTAACATGAATTACAACTAGCAACTGATCTCTGGGAATAACTATTTGATGATTATGTTACAGACCATCCCGCATGATAGTGGCTTAATACAGTGACCACTTATTTTTGCTTAAAATGGTGTATGTAAGCTTAATGACTGAAATACTTGAGAAGTTTGATGATTCTTACAGCCATTCCCTTGCCTGACAATTTCTCCTTAGACTGCACTTTCTTTGAACGTCATTTTTTAAAGTAAGGAGAATTAATTGAAAGCCAGTTAATTATGTTTCCTAACCCAGCAGGTCCTGTCCATCCTGTGTTCCCTCTAAATTCTGCTAACACATGAAATGGTTCTCTGTTTAGCTCAACTCTGTTATAATACCATATTATATATAGTTGAAAACATATAGCAGATGTTTTCAACATCTCTCCTGACCAGATCCAAAAAGTCTTAGGTACTTTATCTGAGATTCTAAAATAGCACAGGTGATAGTTTTTTTGTTTGTTTGTTTGTTTGTTTTTTGCCAACTGTTTGTTACAATTTTTCCAGCTTTCGAAGAATTTCATTGCCCTTACTTAGCCTTCAGTAACAGTTATCCCACTGCTTTACCAGGTTGCATTAACAATTTCCTCCCTGCCACCTGGTCCCAAAGTCAAAGTCACATGTTTTATGTTCTTGTTACAGCAGTGCCAGAGTTCTGGCACCAGTTTCTACATCAGTTAGCTGTTTTCTGCACAATTCACCACATCAACTTTCAGTGTCAGGAAAAGCAAACATGTATCCAGCTCACGATCCTATGGGCCATCAGTTGGGCTTGGACTCAGCGAGGTGGTCCTTCTGCTCGTATTGGATGGGCTTTCTCATGCATCTGCAGTAAACTTTGCAAGGCTGTCAGCTTGAGCAGTGGGGCTGACTGGGCCATATGTCTCTCAATATGTAACAGGCTATCCCAGAAGCAGCAATGATAGTCAATAGGAAGCACTTTTCAAGTTTCTGCTTCTTATATTTCATATTGACCTTTTGTTCAAAAGGCCAAAAGAAATCGTATGGTCAAACCCTGATTTCACAGGGAGACATAAACATATCACAATCACCCAGAGAGTATTTTTAAAACCACTTTATTGAGGTGTGGTTAATATGTAAAAATATGCACATATTCAATCTATACAACTCTACAACGTTGCAGATAAGTATACACCATGAAACATTGCCACTGTCAAGGCCATAAACATATCCATCACCTCCCAAAGTTTCTTCTGCTTGCTTTATTGTTATTATCATTATCAGTGTGTATGTGTGAGAGTGTGTGTGTGTGTGTGTGTGTGTTAAGAATACTTCACATAAGACCTACCCTTTTGCAAAATTGTAAGTATACAATATAGCATTGTTAGTTGTAAGCATTAAACTATAGAGTAAATCTTCAGATTTTTTTATCTTGTATAATGGAAACTTAGACTCCTTAACTACCACCTCCCATTTTCCTTTCCCCATAAACAACCTAAATGTCTATCAATAGATGAATGGATAAAGAAAATATAGTATATTCATACAATAGAATATTACTCAGCATTTAAAAAGAAGGATATTTTGTCCTTTGTGATTTAGATAGACTGGAAGACATTATGCTAAATGAAATAAGCAAGACACAGAAATACAGCACTATATGATCTCACTTATATATAGAATATAAAATAATAGTACAACTGATACAACCACAAGGGGAGAAGCATGGGGAGTGTGGGGTGAAGGGGATCAATGGGGAAAAAAGGAAGCATCTGTAATACTTTCAAAGTATTTCAAAGATAAACCTAAAAAATAAATAAATAAAATAGGTTCTTATTACTCACAACAAAAATTATTAGGCATTAGATTAGTTTTTTTGTAGTGAAAATATTATTTATAAATTATGCACTACATATTTTAGTTCAACAAATTATAATAAAAGTATAGGATATTTAATAAAGGAAGTATGAATTATATATGGCATCATGCTCAATCAAGTTATATGATGATCATGTAAAATGCAAACTGTTGTAGGGTCAAATCCTTGGTTCAAAATAAAACCACCGGAGGCTGATGATTAATTTAAAAAGCAGACAAAGATTTATTGAAATAAAAAAAAAAAAAAAAACTGTCCAGGACAGCGGCAAGAGCACTACACGCAGGTAGGCTCTATATGACTGCACTGTTCTAGGGGTAGGCAAGTCTTTTTAAAGGCTCAAACCACAGGAATTTTCCTTCATTTGAATTTTAAAGGCTGAATTCTAAAGACTGGGGACAACCTGTAGGGTTTGTTCCCAGTCAAGTCCTGCCTGGACATTGGAATGTGGCCCTATCTTGTGATAGACCAAACACAAAACAAAAGTTGAGGATAGCCCATATACAAAACAAAAGCAGTCGCTAAAGGTTATCTACAATTTTTATCCCTGAAGCTACTGAGTCAATGGGTATCAATTTCCTGGTTCTGGTCTCAGGCACAGGATAATTGCCTTAGCCTCCAGGGTTTCCACCTGGAAGCTGAGGTGCGTACCCTGTGTTTTAATCAGACTTAGCAGAGTTAGAATTCAAACAGCAGGCTTTATCAAAATATGACTTCTACCATATTTCACAAACTCCAGGCATGTGATCTTTAAGTATAATTTTGAAAAGAAATTTGTATCAGGATTCACTAGCTTATTTCCTGATTTTTGGCTCCAGTCCTAAACCCATTATGCATTGTAGTAGTAGCCTCTGTTAAATTGTGAGACTCATATTAGGATTCCCTGCTGTTGTATATGCAAGAAAAAGAAGCCAGGAAAACAGCCTCATTCACATCAGTACTCAGGAGCCCTCCTCTATTTCAGTTTTTTGTGTGTGTTCTTTTGAAAATTCTTATTACTCCAGGGAAGAAACTTAGTTGGAATTCTCCTTATTCTCTTTTTATCTTTTAACACTTTAAGATTTACATGACAAAGATTTTTCCAATGAAGAGGCAATGTGTTTTTTTAATTGCTTTTATTCTCTAATGATGAAGATTCAAAGAGGCTTATTTGACAGCCAGACCATATATCAAAACTGGAACAAAAGTAGACCCTAACCACCAAATTATACTCTAATTTGTGAACAACCTGTTATCTATGGGAAAAATAATAATTTTAGGCCCCATTCAGATATAAAAGCCTAATATCCAGCAAGATAAGAATATTCAAAGCCTTAATTTCTGCTTCATTGATTTTTAGTAAAACAAAGCACACAAAAAAATCTTATCTAATAAAAGAGTAATATTCAAATTGACAATGCCTCCACTGTGCTGACAAGCCACACCCATAGCCACACCCACCAGCCAATCAGAGTGACTATGCAAATTAACTCCAACCAAGATGGCTGAGGCCACAAAGAGCAGGAGGGAGGCTTGGGTTTCCCAGGCAATGGAAGAAGCCAAGCTTTCTGCCTGCCCTAGCCAGCCTAAGCCTCCATTCAAGGCTATAAAGTTTCAATTATAGAAGGTAAACAAATTCAAATAGAAATGGCTGCAGCCACTGAGCAAGCAGAAGGCTTGGCTCCGCTCCAGGCTACAAAGTTTCGATTGTAGAAGGTAAATAAATTCCAGATACCAGGGCCTCTGCTTGGGTCACTGGGAGGGGCATGGCCGGCCTGCAAACTACCACAGGCCCCTCGCTCAGGCTGCCCCACGCCCCAAGGGAGCCCCCACCCTGATCTGAGACACCCTTCAAGGCAAACTAGTTGGCCCCCACCCATGCACTAGGCCTCTATCCTAACTAATAAAGTGTAATATGCAGATTGATCATCACTCCAACACACAAGATGGCTTCCTCATGTGGTCAAAGATCCTTCCCCCATGTGAACACAAGATGGCCACCACAAGATGGCCAGCAAAGGGGGAAGGGGGGGTTGGGAGGGACCAGGCCTGAAAAGGAGGGCAGTTGGGTGTGATCAAGCCTGCAGGGGTGACCAAGCTGGCAGAGGAGGGAAGTTGAGGGCGACCAATCCTGCAGAGAAAGGCAGTTGGGAGGGACACAGGACTGCAGGGGAGAGTAGTTGGTGGGACCCGGCCTACAAAGAAGGGCAGTTAGGGGTGACAAGACTTATAGGGGAGGGCAGTTTAGGGCAAACAGACTGGTTGGGGAGCAGTTAGGCATCAATCAGGCTGGCAGGGGAGTGTTTAGGGGGTGAGCAGGCTGGTAGGCAGAAGCAATTAGGGGCAATCAGGAAGGCAGGCAGGAGAGCAGTTGGGAGCCAGCAGTCCTGGATTGTGAGAGGGGTCCCAGATTGGAGAGGGCGCAGGCTGGGCTGAGGGACACCACCACATCCTACCCCCTGTGCACAAATTTTGTGCACCAGGCCTCTAGTAGATTTTAATAAAAGAAACCATTTTGACTATCATATCAAGTTCTAATGAGAGCCCTCCAACCAACATTCTTGATCAAGAAGGAAAGATACACAGAAAAATCCCTTCTGCAGGTTGCAGTGCTAGGAACAGCAATAGTGAACCACACACATCAGATCATCTAATTCAAATATAACTCAGTTGTTTAGCTTTGTGGCATAAATATTAGTTATTAAAAAATCAGTTTTGTTTTGCTTTATGATAATCATTAGAAACCTCTTAATTTATTTTTAATTTCACAGTACTTGCTTGAGATTATTTCATGGAACTAATAAAGGGGGAACAAAGTCATGTTTCTTCATTTGTTTTTGAGTAGAGTGATTACCAAATTAAAATTCATAGACTTATATACTGTTTGGTGTGGGAAAAGATGGAAACTAATATTACAGTAAATTCTCAAATGTGTGTAAAATCTGTAACTGTTACTTTAGCAACAGATAAATTCAAAGCTCTCTTAATCCTTTTCTTATAATTGAAATGGAAAAAAATCTTAAATCTTTTTCAAAATTACCTTACTTTTCTACATTTTTGACACAGATGAAGTATGAAGATTAAATGAAGTGACATTCTTATTTATTAATATAGATATGAATTTTGTAACTGATTTATTATTGGAAATTAAATTCATTACTTTAAAAATTCAGGTACTGACTGCAGAATGATGGCATTTATAATAACAGCATAATAGTGAAATGGTCATCTCACCAAATAATAGAGTAATATGCAAATTAGTCATCACTCCACCACACAAGCCACACCCACCAGCCAATCAGTGTGATTATGTAAATCAACCCAACCAAGCTGAAGGCTAATTTGCATATCAGGACAATGTACAAAAAAGCCAAGCCTGCAGAAGGGAGTGAAGCTGCAGAGAAGCAAGCAGGGTGAGGGTGAGGAGAAGGGAGGAAAGCAGGCAGAGCAGGGAAAAGGGAGGAAAGCAGGCGGGGCAGTGACTGCAACAGGAAGCCCTATTGCAGGAATATTCCTGCAATGGGCCACTAGAATCTATAATAATAAAAGCATAATATGCTAATTAGACCAGACATCCATACAACCTTCCAGACATCCATACAACCTTCCAGACAACCTTACAGACAATCCAGGGCTGCAAGGGAAGCCCAGATCCTGGGTGCCTGCTGGTGACTGGAGGGTAGTCTGGGTCCTGGGTGCCAGCATCCATAGGGAAGCCCAGGTCCCAGGTGCCAGAGGGAAGCCTGTTCTGGCAGCTGAGGAAAAGAAGCCTTACTCTTGCATGAATTTTGTTCATCAGGCCTCTAGTAATTACATAAGCAAAGTTGCAAATAAAATAAATACAATTCTAAGTATATATTGACAGGCCTACTTAATTGGAAGATGATTGTAGTAAATAGATCAAGTTATCCATATATTTTTTAAAATATTTTTTTATTCATTTCAAAGAGGAAGGGAGAGGAGAGATAGAAATATCAATGATGAGAGAGAATCATTGATCACCTGCCTCTTGCATGCTCCATTCTGAGATCAAGCCTGAACCTGAGCATATGCCCTAAATGGGAATCAAACTATGACCTCCTGGTTCAAAGGTTGATGGTCAACCACTGAGCCATGCCAGCTGGGCAATCCATATCTTTATATAACAGCTACACTAGATGGCAGCTAAACCAACTAGACTAGAATTTTTTTAATGATTCATAGAAAGCATGATATAATGTGGCAAAAACAAAGGTGACTATTTAGTCAACTTTCAATCTGATGCTTAAATAATAAAATGCTGGTTTGTAAAATAACAATAAGCAATACCAAAAGATAAATATCATTCTCCAAAAAATAGTCATGTTACCAATGTATGTCAATATAGTTTCAGTAAGATGTATCCATATGTCATTTTTTTATGTTCTGATACATTACATAATTATCGAAAGTTTCTATTTTATTTTTATTACATTACTACATACTCAAATACTCATACTATTTTTACTTGAACATTTATATTTAAATTTCATATACTTTTTCTTCAACTTGTTTTATATTTTAAAAATTAGCTTTAACAGCACAATTTATTTACCCAGATTCATTCTGTCACTTTTGACAGTTCTTTGTACCTTTATTTATTTCTTCAGTTGAGAATTTGTATGCTTTGTATATTATATTAATAATCTCCTCAACTGCCTTGAGTGTTGTCTCTCTTTACTTGGAATTTAAACTCATTCATATTAAACATGATTAGTCATTTATAACCTCATATTTTATTATAATTCATCACATAACTTCAGATTAGAGCACTAAATTTGTCATACTCAAACTGTTGCACCTGAACTGAGATAAACCATAACTAATATATTAGAGGTATGCTGTATGTTATCATTTTTAATTTTTTATTATTATTGTTGAAAGTATTACGTATGTCTCCTTTTTCCCTTATTGACCACCCCCCTCCCGGTACTTCCACCCCTCAGGACTAGCCCCCTCTGCCTCAGTGTCCATATCCATTGGTTATGCAGTTATGCATGCATTCCAGTCCTTTGTTTGCTCTCTTACCCCCCACCCTCCCTGCCCAATTCCCCTGCCTTCTCTCTGAGGTTAGACGGTATGTTCAGTGTTTTGGTTCTGGATTTATTTTTGTTCATCAGTTTAGTATTTGTTCATTACATCTCATATATGAGATCATGTGATACTTATCTTTGATTTTAATATATATATATAATGTTAAATGCTCATATGTTTTTTGAGCCTTTGTAACCCACTACCTATTATTTACTAGTTAATAAAAGCAAATAGCAAACACACAAATTTGTTGCAAAGAACTAAAAGCATAAGTAACTCAAAAAAAGCCAATCATGCCCTGGCTGGTTTGGCTTAATGGATAGAGCATCGGCCTTTGGACTTAGGGCCCTGGGTTTGATTCCAGTCAAGGGCATGTACCTCGGTTTCCAGCTTCTCCTTGGCCCAGGCCCTGGTCAAGGCTTGTGCAAGAGGCAACCAATCGATGTGTTTCTCTCACATGGATGTTTCTCTCTGTTTTTCCCTCTCTCTTCCACTCTCCCTTAAAATCAATGGAAAAATATCCTCTGGTGAGAATTAACAAACAAACAAACAGAAAGCCAATCATGTTTATTTTCACCACTTATGTTTCTATCTTGTCTTTTTATGGGTATGTGGACATTATTGCTTGTGTTTATAATTTTTATAAAACATTAATACTATATCTTAGTATTAACTAAGGTAGTTCCCTGTGGGCATATTTATATTTAATCAGTCAGTTTCTCATGGCATTGCACATAAATCTTGCCTTCCAAAACATCATACCTAGACAGATGTCAACTAGGTGCCTCATAGTCGTGCCCTTAACCATTTGTCAATTCTTCAAATAATCAGAAACACAATCAGGTATAATTGGAGGATACAGCACCATTGCAAATTCATTGCTAAATACCAAGTTACTTTGAGTCACTCAAGACTGGAGTATTCAACAAACTTCCTATAGTCAACAGAAACTGGTACATTTTAAATCATTTGATTGAAAGAAAAATGATTAATGAGCAGCTGATTCAATGATCTCCTGCTAGGATTAATAAATGTGAATCCACCACATCCAAGGAGGCACTGATCATGACTTGTCATCTTATAAACATCTTAGAAGCAAGAGTGCACGGATTCATGCACTGGTGGGTTCCCTCAGCCTGGCCTTCACCCTCTTGCAATCTTGAACCCCTTGGGGGATGTTGGAGAGCCAGTTTCAGCCCGATCCCTACAGGCCAGGCTGAGGGACCCCACTGGTGCACAAATTCGTGCACTGAACCTCTAGTATGCATATAAGATCTTTGGTTAATCTCATTCTGCCCTTCCCTCTACCCTCTGAGATTCATCAGTCTGTTCTATGTTTCCATGCCTCTGTATTAAGTGTCTGCCCCCTGGTGGTCAGTGCACATTGAGGGGTCAAGTGGTCACTTAGACTTTTCTATATATACGTAGATTTAAGCCTCCTCCTAATTCATTGCATTTTTTAATGGAAATTTTAATGTTTCCCAATGGTAGAATGGCTCCAGTAATGATTATGAAAATGCAAACAGATTTCTATTGCCATCAAATGCTGAATGTTCAGGTGTGCTTCACAGGGTGCTGAGAGACTGCACAAATGATCATTGAGCCACACTGGCTGGGCCAAATTCACATTATTTTGTACAACATAGATATTTTGAACCCCTGCCAATGCTTTTAAAGTCATTTCGTGTTAAATGGGTTATTGACAGAAGAATTTAATATAGAGTAAATTTTTTAAAAGCTAAAAAAAATTAGTATTTTTAACTATCATCACATTAAAGGGCTCTAGTGCAAAAGTAATAACTTTACTGTGTTATCAAATAAAAGCATCCAGTTATTCAATTTGGGCCTGAATGAATCTAAGGGGTAAGTAGTCTACATAAACTGGATTCTCCCTCTCACTCTACTCCCATCACCTCCAATGCTCCAGTCACAGCAAACATTTGTTCCCTGAACTTCCCTTGAGTATTTCTTGCACGATTGCATGTTTCATTTTTCATGTATTCAGAACATAATAAAGATTTATTTGTGCAAGGCAAAGTGCTAAGTGCTGGGGATGCCAAAGTGATAAAGCCAGAGACAGATTCATCCCCACTGAGCTTAAAAGCTAGTGGAAATGTTTTCATACTTTTGCACATTTTCCTGTTCCTGGATTGTCTTCCTCTCCCCTTTTCTGCCTGAAAAATGTATATTCATATTTAGAGATCCAAGTCAAGAATTCTTTTATATAGTTTTCTATATTATTTTTTCTAAGAAAAATAAAATCTCCTTCCCCCTAGATATTGTTAACCCTTGCATATGCTTCAGTTGTAGTTTTCTTTTTTTTAAATCTCATTATAGAGAAAATATTTGTTCACATCCACGCTCTAGCTGGACCAGACTACAGCCACCTAAAGACAAGAACTATGCCTTATTTATTAGGGGCTTTGTAAATAGTTAGTAGTAAGGAGGTCCATGATTTGTTCAACAAATAAATCAATGATTGAATGATTTCTTTAATTTTCTTTCCTAGTGAATACCAGGCATTTGTTCTGAACTTGAACACACCAGTAGGTGACTATGTAATGCTCTTGATATGGTCAGAATATTTCTACTTAATTAAAAAATGAAGAACAAAATAGATTTGATTAGATTAAAACTGTACTAGTTACCTATTGCTAGAAATCAAATTACCACCAACTTTGCAGTTTAATCCAACATACATTTATTATGTCAGGTTTCATGGTTAAGGAGTCCAGGTATAAAACAGCTCCTAAGTTTAGGGTCTCACAGGGATGCCATCAAGATATTACATTGGCTGTGTTCTGGAGCTCAGGTTCCTCTTCCAAGCTCACATAGTTGCTTCTAAAGTTCCATTCCATTTGAGTGTAGAATATAAATCTCCATTTTTTTTGTTGTTGTTGTTGGTTGTCAGTCAGGGCCACTCTTCACTCCCAGATGCCAGGAGCAATCCTTTGTTGCCCGGAGCAATCCTTTGCTTGTGGCCCTCTCAATAGCCCTCTTAGTAGCTTAGTGTTTCAGTGCCACAGGAAAGTTCCCTCCACTCTGCTAAGAGGGAGTCTTATAGGATGTAAGGTATCCCATCACCTTTGTCATATTCTATTAGGAGGGAATTATGCTAGGGCATGATACATTGAAGCCTACCTTAACGTGTGCCCACTACAAAAAAAAAAGTGAAAGTAAAAATAACCACAAATAAAAGTAAATGTAAAATGATGTTTGGGAAAATAACCAATATGACAAATATTCAAAATAATCAGCTTCAACTCATTATCACCAAATTAATAAGGAAATATCAACCAAATCAATTACTGTCCTCTAAGATGATATATTTTCTTCATTTTAATCATTGAGTAGTACACAATACTAAGTGAAAAGAGAGTAACAAGATGGGACCTTCCATATACTTCTTTAAAAATCCCTTCTATGTGAAAAACAGAGATTTGAAAAATACATATATTAGAGTCAGTACCTATCTATACCTTTGCCATGTCAGAACAATCATTGCAATGAATCCATAAGTAGGAAGAGCATGTAGGGTCTGTAAATTGGTTTTAAAATCTGCTATGCTATTTGAACAGTCTGCAAGGCTAATGTTAGTAATGCTTATCAAAAGGAAACTTTGTCTCTAAGAAATATGTTAGTGTTTTCCTCAAATTGTAAATTTTCCTGATGTTGTACAGAATCCGAGTTCCACTTTTGCTAGCCACTCCACTCATGAGCTGGAGTGAAATATTACAGCTTCAGTCATGTCAGCTACACAGGACCTTGGTATACTCAAGGCACCTTGGGTTAGAACCTCAAAGGTTATACTACCAAGTAAGAGAGAAATAGAATAAGACCAACTGTAGCAGTAATTGTAAATCATTCAACACCCTCACCAAAAGAACCACCAAATCTTGAGTATGTCATTTGATATGTATTTCTGAAACCCTTCCACTATATCTTACACACTAGAGGTTCTCGTCACATTAATTCTGGGTGACTGAAGCTGACATACGTTGGTCCAGTTTTATTCACTTCCAGAAAGCCAGCAGAATGACTTTTATAGAGAGAAAAATCCTCTGCCTTTTAATCTTTTGGTGCCCTCCTGACTGATCTCAGCACACAATCTGAAACCCTTCATGTGCCTGTAATAATCTAGTACTTAAAATAACTCTTTTTATGAAGTTTAATTGGATGACATTGGTTAACAAAACCGTATAGGTTTCAAGCATGTAACTCAACAAACATCACCTGTATACTGCATCATGTGCCCACTGATCAAAGGAAAGACTATTTCTACTTGCCCCACTTTGCTTTGGCCTTTGCCCTCTTCCACCTCCCCCCACCCTACCCCCTGTGCCTATGTGTTATAGTAATACATATATATATATATATATATATATATATATATACACACACACACACACACACATACATATATATATATATATATATATATATATATATATATATATATATATAGAGAGAGAGAGAGAGAGAGAGAGAGAGGAATATGCAAATTGTCTGAGAAGCCATCACAGTAATAGTAATCCTACCTACTGGGATTGGGCCTAAACAGGCAGTCGGACATTCCTATCACAATCCAGGACTGCGGCTCCCAACTGTTCACATGCCTTCCTTCTTTATTACCCTTAACCACTTCTGTCTGCCAGCCTGATCACCCCCTAACCACTCTCCTGCCAGATGATTGCCCCTAACCACCCTCCCCTACAGGCCTGGTTCCCCCCCCTCCTCCAGCTGCTCTCCCCTGTAGGCCTGGGTCTCCCCTAACTGCCCTTTCTTGAAGGCCCAGTCATCCCCAACTTTCTTCCTCTGCCATTCTGTTCACCCCTAACTGCCCTCCCTTGCAGGCCTGGTCCCTTGCAACTGCCCTCACCTGTTGGCCATCTTGTGGTGGCCATCTTGTGTCCACATGGGGGCAGCCATCTTTGACCACATGGGAGCAGCTATCTTGTGTTGGAGTGATGGTCAATTTGCATATTACTCTTTTATTAAATAGGATGTTACATCTACCTTATTCTATTTCATTATTTTTTTTTCTTAATCCCCTCACCTTGTTTTCACCTGCTCACCAATCTTTCTCCCTTGTGAAAGCTCTCAGTTTGTTCTATGGTATGTATCTATGCTTCTGTTTCTATTTTGTTAGTTAAATTATTTTGTTCATTAAATACCACATATAAGTGAGATCATACACTATTTGTCTTTCTCAAATTGGGTTATTTCACTTAGCATAATACTCTCCAGGTTCATCCATATTGTTGCAAAAGGAAATATTTCTTTTCTTATGGCTGAGTAGTGTTCCATTGTGCACATGTACCACAGCCTTTTTATTCACTCATATACTGATGGGCACTTGGGCTGTTTCCAGATCTTGGCTATTGTAAAGAATGCTACAATGAACACAGGGTATTCATTCTTTTGAAAAAGTGTTTCATGTTTCTTCAGATATATTGTAAGAAGTGGAATCACTCTGTCAAAAGGAAATTTCATTTTTAATTTTTTGAGGAAACTCCATACTGTTTTCCACTGTGGCTGCATTCCCACCAGCAGTGTAGCAGGATTTCCTTTCTTCCACATTCTCACCAGCATTTATTATTGATTTATCTCCTGCTCTTCCTTCTGATTTAGCTTTCTCATGACTTCCAAAATGTCTCTCCTACCCATCCTCAGATGTGTCAGATTGTATGTGCCCATTGCCATTGCCTGGATGCATTAGAAATGTCAGTTTGTTTATCTGTCCTGAGAGTTCTGTGTGGCCAGTTCTGTTTTCCTGACTTTGTTAGCACTTAGCATATTTTAACAAATATGAGGCAAGTGATTAAAGGCTCTTAATATTCAGATATCATCCCTGAAGTCTTAACAGTCCAAGGTTCACTCTGTAATTGTTCATAAAATAGAAAGTGATACTAGACCTCAATGTACAGAGCAATTGTCTCCCCGTAAGCAGCTCACTGGATACTCGCATTGCCAGATTTTAAATAGGCACTAAAACTTCTCCGTCAGCCTCCGCTGCAGGGAAGGAAAAGGAAAACCTGAGGCATATCTCGGCTAAGATTTTATAGCTCAGTGTAGCACAGATGGCCTGTGAAAGGCACACCTCTATGTGCTCCTGCTTCTAGTTCTTTCTACCCATAAAATGATTGACCTGTCTTAATGCCTCATTCCCCAGGGGAGGCCCTGGAAGGATTTGTATGTTCGTTTTTGCAAAGTTGATATTGGTATTTCTTGAATAGAGACACTCTATAGATACAAAGCATTTTGTTTGTACAGATGCCCTACCACAGTCCAACCTACCTATATGGCTCGGTGCTACCAAACAGCTGCCGGTGCCCACTACGAACATCTGGTTCCATTTCATGTTGGCATGGGCTTCATTAGCAATAAAACAGCTAATGATTTTTAGATGGCCTCATGATTACAGCTTTTACTGGTACCCCAGGTAATTGAGTTAATAAACTTAATTGCCAACACTGACACTTCCTCCCACCCATACCTCCCCTCTTCTAATTTCTTCTCCAGTTCCTCCTATTCTCCTGTCTAAGAAAGAGGTAGAGAGAGAGAGAGAGAGAGAGAGAGAGAGAGAGAGAGAGAGAGAAGAAAAGAGGAGAGGAGAGGAGAGGAGAGGAGAGGAGAGGAGAGGAGAGGAGAGGAGAGGAGAGGAGAGGAGAGGAGAGGAGAGGAGAGGAGAAGAGGAAGGGAGGGAAGGAAGGAGGAAGGAAGGAAGGAAAGAAGGGAGGGAGGGAGGGAGGGAAGGAGGGGAGAAAGTGAGGGAAGGGAGGAAGGGAAAAAAGGCAGAGAAACCATTAGTTAGAGTATGCTCCTAATCGAACAGGTGACCTCACAAAACACTTCTGAATGACTTCAAAACGCCACTGAGACCATCCCAGTTTGTTTATAGCTGCATGTGGTGCCATGACTCACATTTACTACCTTTTTCCTTTCAAGCTAATTTATAGAACTGTCCACACCTTATGGAGCAATACACAGAGTATATAGTGTATTGCCACAAGGATTTCCACAGGAATATTTATAGTTGCATAGGAGAGCATGGACACAGATTTCTGAATTTCTCAACTAGTAATTCATATACTCGATTGTAAATCACGTGGAAATATT
Organism: Vespertilio murinus; assembly: GCA_963924515.1. Taxonomy (NCBI): domain Eukaryota; kingdom Metazoa; phylum Chordata; class Mammalia; order Chiroptera; family Vespertilionidae; genus Vespertilio; species Vespertilio murinus. The sequence continues at coordinate 54,522,511 of OZ004705.1, forward strand.
ACATATTGCATAATAAAACAACAAGAGAGAAAAGACTATCGAAAACTGAAATCTTCTCTTAAGAGACATTTTTAAGATCTTGTGGGAAAAATAACAGTCCCTGGATTGCAATATGTATTTTTCTCGGGAAGACACTCTCCCGGGTGGCTCTGGGTGTGTTCGTTACTCTTAGAAACTTCCCAGTATTATCATCAACTAATGCCATATACTCGAATCGCTCTTATCCTTCCAAATTAAATGACCTACCCCTTGTAAAACAAAAGGCATTGCCCTCATCTCTGCCTAATTAAAAGAGGCTGATGAACATATCAGATAATTCAGATATTCAGCCTAACACTATGTCACCCAACTGCAGCATCCAGATTGCTTGCATGCCTAACTCCAGCTCTATGACCCTGACATTTTTTTTTCTTACAAAAGCCTCTCGCCTGATTCATGACTCATTAATCTGTGTATTTGTATTCTTAGTCTCCAAAATATTAAACCAGAGTTGGAAATGTTATCCAGCCGGTGCCAGCTATTATTTAGTTATTTGCCTAGCCTAAGTACTTGACCAACATTAACTTTAATCCTCACACCTTGGAAGGCAGTAGTTGTCACCAAGTATAATTTCTCCCCCAGGGTAAATTCTCAATATCTGAAGATATGTTTGCTTGTCACAACTAGGGAGGTACTACTGGAATCAAGTAGGGGAGAGACCTCAGATGCTGCTAACCATCCTACAATGCACAGGACAACCCCCATCATGACAACTTATTCAGCCTGATGTGCCAAGAGTGCAAAGGCTAAGAAACCCTCTTATAAGGCATTGCTCCCATTGTAAGGAAAAGAAATAGAAGCGCAGAAAGGTAAAAGAGCCTGCGGAGCATGACTCAGATTGCTAAAAGTGGAACAGGAGTTCAAATCTAAGTTTATCTTATTCCAGAGTTCCATCTATTTCTGTGGGACAATCTTTCTTCCAGGGGCTTCTGGAAATCAGGAGGGTACATGGACATGTTTGACAGGAGGTGCTTGACTGTTAAGCATCCAAAACCATGTTATGTCATGAGGACATTTTCCAGAATGGACACTATAAATACTGCCTCACTGTGACCATCGCAGAAGTCTGCCACAGCCTGCAGTGCAGGTGGATGAGTGATCCTGGCTACAGAACGCCACTTGGGGATGTCATGGTGGCGCATCTACAACACATGGATATGTCAACAGAAGTCATGGCAGATAGATCAGAAAGGATTGTGGGCAAAGCAATTTTATGTTATGAACATGGCAAAAAAAATTATAAAAACAAATGTCAATTACTGCTGAGAAAGTGATGCAACAGAGTATAAGCTGCAAGAGCAATAAGAGGCAAGGCATAGCAAGAGCCAGATGATGACAAGGGTGTGACATTCCAGAGAACTTTCCAGGTTTCTTACAGGATATCCTGGTGATGCATGAAGTTGTCCTTATTATCAAGGGCTTACCAGTAAATTAAAATTTCATATATTTTATTATTTCGTACTGCTTTTTGCCATTCTTAGGGGAAAAAAGAGTGTATTGCAAAATCTAATTTTGGAAGTAAAAATTAATTAAGTTCAAATATTTTATTTATAAATGTTATTTTTTCTCTTTTCTGCTATCCCAGATGTTTTCAATTAATAACAACTATTTCATGTTTTCTTTAACTGTTTTTGCATAATGTATTTGTAGTTAACAACACAGGTTTTCTAATGTCCTTAGGCTAGTCACTTTTTTCCATTCCTTGCATTCGTAGTCAGTTAGAGTACCTGAAGTTATTTTGTTTGTCTTGTATTGTTTTCCTTTAGAATTAAGATATCGAACGTCTGGTAATTTGCTTGGTTTGGGAATGTGGGAGTGGGAGTGTGTGGAGGAGAAGACAAAGTCAGTCCAGAGAGGGATCTGGTATGGAAATAGGAAGAGAGAGAAAGCAAAGCACACTCCAATCCATGACCAAGGGTAAGCCAGAGATGTGAAGCAAGGTGAGGACTAGGGAATCCATCAGATAAAGACACTGAATCTGAGATGGAGCCTGAGAATCAAAATGCACTAATTGAGGTGACTTTTGTAATAGAGGAATCTTCAGAAGGGGAGCAGGTATGGGCCAGTGTGGCTAGGCCTGGGGGAATCTTAAAATGCCTGAGCTGGGAGAACCTTGGAGTGCCTTTATGCTAAATCTAAAAAGAGGCCCAGGGTTCTCCCATGCCATGCTACTAACCACTGGAAAGGGTAATTCTTGAACCCAGATCACCTGCTGCATGGTCTAGTGTCTCAGATAAAGGAGGAAAGATGCTCAGATAGGTTCAAGCCTCCTCAGCCACTCACCAGGAGACTTCCAAATCTGTGTGCATGGCACTGATTTGAGGCTTAGTTAAGGTTCTTCTGCACAATCCTTAGTTGTCCCCTTGGCTTCCACATGTCATGGTTGTAGTCTCATATCCTCTTCCTGTTCATCTCAGATTTCCTGTCACAGGACTCAGGCCTCCACCAGCCCACAGGTACTCGGCTATTTCCTACAGGCAGAAAGCAATACTATCTTTCCTGTGCTAGGACACTCTGCTGTGTTAATTAATGTTTACATATTTATTAAATACTTTGATTTCCAACCAAATTTCCCTCATCTGAAAAGCAAATTAGCAATCACTTTTTAATGATACTATTATTCGCAATCATGAAAGATGCTCTTTGGTCTTGTACCTACTCTTCAGTTCTCAAAGCCTCTTGGGGTGTCTGTACTATCACTAGATATTTTTATAACCATGAAATTACAAGGAAATTCATGTGCTTTAAATCCAAAACAGATATGTTTTGCCCTCATAACCATAATTAAAGTTGATCTGAAGGAGATACTCAAACATCCATTCCATTTCTGCCAATAACAACCAGACTTTAGTTGGCTGTTAAACATATTTACTATCTCTCTCATAACCAAGAAGCTAAAGGAAACCAAAAATGCCACAATATTTAACTAGTCTATCTTTATATTATTCCAAAGTATTACATTTTGGACTCAAAATATTACAATTTAAGAAGCAGCTGGTTTAAGTTCCAGGAACAATAACATCAATCTATATTTGTGTATATGTATGTATATCTCTCTCTTTCCCCCATCACTGTCTGTTTGCATGTATACATCATATATATATATGGCAGAGCATGGATGATTGGATGGTGGTTGAGGGGAGTAAATAATTCCATTGGTCTGATATATATATATATATATATATATATATATATATATATATACCTATCTACCTCTAATGTTTAGAATATGACAGAATCAAGAATTACATAGAAAAATGTGGTGTTTTAAAATTATTTTAAATAACGAAATAACGAATATATATTTCAAAACATACCTAGTATGTCCTATCTGAAAATTAAATATATAAAATAGACAAAAGCATAGAGTAATTTCTAACTTCTACCCTATTGAGACTTTTGAGCAATTTTCTGAAGCTACTAGTATGTAGAAATATCTCAAGTGTAGATGGCAAGCCACTGGTGGGGTGGAAACCCAGGTGCCAAAGTAAGAATTACCTGGGGATGAGTCCAAGTTATTAGCTATGTAACTTTGAGGACGTTGTCTTTATTTTGGGGGCTCATCTATAAAAACAGCTACAGCAATAAAGCCGCACCTTATGTTACTACTTACACTAACCTCTTGTTGAGACAGATTTCCCTTGCGAATTTTCCCAGAATATATGACTCATTTGTTTGAATTTTCAAAAACTCATGCATGGGAAAATGGAGAGTTAGGTAGATAGTTAGGTAGATAGACATCTTCTGGGCTAATACTCTGATTTAGGGGAAGTTAGAGAACAACTATAGCCCAGAGGACATTTGTACAGGCACAATTTATTTTGCCATTTCCCTTCCAGAGCAAGGTTCTTAGCAAACACAAGAATCCATTCACTCTTGCTTGAAAATCCCTGAGACATTTGTCATAGGTGGTGATATCAATATCACCCAGTATAAAAGCTGTCAATCTGATGAAAACAAGAAGGAGCCAAATATGCAAAGTCAAAGACTTGGCAGCTAGGAGTTTAGACTGCGGATTTTGCCATTCTCTAAGTATGATATTAACAGAAATTATGCTAACAATGTCTTTTCAGTTTGGCTGGGAAGACAATGTGTTTTCAGGTATCTACCAGTAACAGCTTTCTGTAGGTGATTAAAACAAAACAACTTGCTTTTGATTAAAAAGGTACCTGTTCACTCCACAAGCATAGCAAGCTCGAAAGAGAGAGGAGTGGGGTGAATACAGCTTCACTTTACTTTCTAGATTCTTAGCCAGCTCCTCATTTGAGTCATTGAGGTAAGAGAAAATTTGTATTTCTATTCAGAGAAAAATAAACATTTCTTTGGAAAGAGCACGAGCTATTATTTGTGGGTGAGTCAGAAAAATCCCTCTCACTAGCTGGATTCTCATAAGGCATTTCAGCTCCTTATGGTGAAAGGGCATGATAATTATAGCTCTTCTTTCCTTTTTTTTATTTATTCGAGGGGGATAAGTGTCTACAATACTCAAGGGGCTCACACAGAAAGCAGTATGGACTTCATGGAAGCCTCTAGTGCAGGATATTGAGATTGGCTGTGTATTAAAGTACAGAGCCTTTGACTGTTTATTTAAAAAATCAATTCTGTGCAGATATAATACTGAGAATTAACAATGTTTACTCCTCTTCTGCTATTCAGAAGCTGACCTCAATCAAGTGTGTGTGCGTGTGTGTGTGTGTGTGTGTGTGTGTGAATATATGGAGATATAAATGCACATTTGGGGTTGCTTTGGAACTTTTTTGGCTCTTTTTCCTGTTTTATTATGTATATATATTTACTTATGAATATATATATATATAATTTTTATATATATAATTAATAATTATATATATATTTTTTTTTTCTTTAAGTTTTATTTTCTTTGTCCTATAGAAATACCATTTCTGTCATCACTGGCAACACTTCACAATACCTATTCCATGCTGAAATAGAATTTTTCTCTCCACACACAAAATATAGGGAGACACACAAAAAACTCAATTTTATTTAAACCAAAATATACTTTAAGACCTTGAGTTTAACCTTAGTATTGGCACATGCAGCTGAAAATGCATCCATATGACAATGTAAAATATGTCAAGAGTTACAGAGTGGATCATCCCTTTGATGTATTTTGCCTGTTAGGTATAAAACTATCAAGAATTACTTGATATAAAGCCCAGTGGCTACCCAAGCTTCACATACATTGTTCCTTTTTTTAAAAAAAATAAATGAAATAACACAATATATATTAGAGGAAATAAAGTGCGATAGAACACAATGTAGTTTAGATTTGAAGACTCCAATAAAACGACCAAGTTGTGAGGACTGGAGAGTTATATTGTGTTTTAGTGAAAGAAATTTAGTCATCTACCTCATTTTACAATGAATAAACTGAGATCATAATACTAGTCAGTGGTAGAGCTCCACAAGAGCTAAAGTTTCCTAACCCTTACCCCAAAGCTTTCCTCTGACCTATAAGCAATTATTTCTGCTTGCAGAGTTTACTTGGTTCTTCAGTGCCATGGAATTATGGATTATGAAATTATAACCCACTGTTTCCTCGCTTCTTGAATTAGTTAGAATATTATAATTAAAATCCTTGCAAAAACAAACATTTCCTTTAGAGCATTTGACAATCAAATTATGAAAGCATCAATTTATTATAAACTTCCCCAGTCCCCAGCCACTGCTATTCTTCCAGAGAACATTCAAAGCAGCAGAAGAGGAGAAAGGGGAGTGGAAAATGTGTGAGTGGATTACAAAGAACCACCATCACTGGCACTTACACTGTCCATCCATCCTATGCTATTCCACTCCCTTTTCATAGAGATGACCTGGGACCAGTACACCGAATACCAGTGCTGAGGACATAGGCATGCTAGCAGAAGTAGCTTTAGCAGGCCACAATGCTTCTTTATCAGGCCACTATGGCCAAGGCCAAGGCTGAGCTCCTGACCTGGAAATGTACTGTGTTCACATGCCAGGGCCCCTTGGATTCTGGCAGCAACACCTTAGATCCCTATAATGGGAATTCCAGCAAGAGAATGCATTTGGCAGTGATTAAAACATGGGCATCAATCGTTTATTAGTTGTTTACTTTGAGACATCATTGGAAGATGGGAAGTTCCCAATAGGTTTTAGGTGAGAACTTAGCAATGTCTACAAGGCTCCTCTGTCTCTTTCTCTCTGCTGCTTTCACTGATGGTGAAGTCTCCCTCTCTCATTGTGGAAAAAGAGGGCTCTTTAGCCACAGACATCATAGCTTCGCACAATAGCTTCCAAACTAGGAACTGAGGATACCGCCTCCAAAGTCTCTCCCTTAATAGGAAGGAAAATATTCCAGAAGTTTCTCGGCAGACACCCTTTTGCATTTTATGAACCCTTGACCTCATGCTGGACCTATCATGAGCAATCGTGAAAAACATTAACACAAATTAGCTGTAAACATTTTGACCAATCAGGATGTACCCTTAGAAGTGGGACCTTAAGTACGTGAAGAAAATTGCTGTTTGGTGTGCAAAGAAGAAGAAGGCATTGTCCCCCAAATAAGGCCACTTTTTTACCAATGCCAGCCAGAGGCAGTGCCTCCCAGGAAGGGTTAACCTTAGTAAGGTTTGGCATGCAGGAGCTGGAGGTCAATACAGATACAAACTCTCACAGTTCCACTGCAAGGCCCACTGTTCATTTCTTTGGCTGAGGATTGCCCCTCCCCTGCAATCATGCCAAAAGCCTCATAGAACCGCCAAGCTCTAGGCTTGGAGTCACTGTCCTCCCTGCATCCTGGGAGCTGCCCTTCACAGAGAATGCACTAGCAGGCTTGTGACCCGCCGCCTGCACTGTTTGTGCACATCTGGCTATTTCAGAAGAAATGGAAACCAGCCAGCTCCATATTCACAGGGAAAGATTGGGCCACATTAATGATCTTGCACTTGTCTAAAGGCTGCTCACTACTTGACAACTCCCCTGGCCTTTAGAAGGTACAACACTATATTTTGGGACACCCCCCTTTCGAGCCTTGGTATGAGGACCACTTAAAACCTCACGTACAGCAGAGATCATAGCCATGCGGTTCTCATTCTTCACTCAAGGATAGTTAGCTCCAGGAAAAAAAAATAAAAGGAAAAAGGAAAAACTAGTGATGAGGCACAAACTGATTAATTGCCCTAAGCTACTTGCCCTTTCAGCTTTTCAGGGTGAAAATAATATAGTCTTCACCAAAATTAAAGCACCCACATCTCTTCACGGTCTTTTCAATGTGTGCGTATCACAACCAGGAAAGAAGGGAAACCCTACTATTGGGCATTGTACTATAGCAAATTAAAACACTTATACAATGTCTAGTCTTCATATATGCTGCCCACTCCACTAGGAAATCTCCCAGCTCCTCCCTCATGGGTCACTCTTCTTTGGAATATCAGGCAGGATCCTGAATGCTATCTTTCCAATATACGTTAAGAAATAGAATCAAATATTCTCATTAAAAATTTTCAGAGCACCATGAGCTTAATCTTTATAGTGCTTGTCACATTGCCAATGAAAATTGGTTTTATGATATACTTTACAAACAGCAAAAGAATCAAACCAAATTAAAGGCACTGAGGATAATGCCTTGCAATATTGGAAATGTGCAAAATATTAACAGCCTCAGTAAAAAAACACAATCACTATAGTATTTTAGGTAATCCATACAAAGTCAAAATAAAATTTTAAAACTTGCTATGAAAAATAAAGTTCTGTTCCACCGAATTTTCTAAACTTTTAAAATTCTCATTTAAGGAAGAAGAGACAAGTTTTCTTTCAAGTTTGTTCAGAGAGGTTGGGAGTTTATGGATATGTTGATCTTTTGCACTCAAATAATTTTCAGGATTTGTCAAAACAAAAACATTGCCTTTGCATGGATCCATCTGATTTGACAGCATAATTCTCCTCACCGTAACAATCAAGCTGTAGCTTGATTTCACCACTTATGTGGAAATTGGTTTCCTAATGGAAAAATACATCATAATTGTGTCAATAAAATTCCTGAGCAAAACCACTTAACAATGCAAGATTCAACATCAAGTCTTCATGTTAAAAAATGCCTCTGTAAACTGCTTTCTAGAAAACCAACTGTTTCATTGTTTTCTTTATTTATACCAGGTCTTCCATTATTATCCAATTTTAATAAGCTGGCTATTTAATTCAACAACTAACAATAATTGTTGTTTAATAATATAAAGATAAAGCCACTAATTTACTTTTAATCTTCTTTTTCATAGAACAACAGTTTCTCCTTCTAGTATGAAAAGAAAATTACTTCTATCTAAGATGGAGATGTGGTAATCAAATGCAAGGTCATTGGTACTTCCAAAGAATACTCAGGGGAAATACTTTTCTGTCTCTTTCTCTTTTAAACATTAACTTATTTGTTGATCTCTGTATTTCATTTCTTTGATGGCTTGAACAGTGACTGCAAAGTACTGCACAATCAAATACATTGCATTATAAATTCTCCTAATCACAAGCCACATTAGATATACCAATGTCCTTCTGTCTCAATAGCCACAAGAAATGTTGAAAATAAATATATCTCATTAATCAACTAAGCATTATAAGACAATATGTAACAAGTTAAATTCTTTTTCAGAAACAATGAAGAATCTAGATCATCACTGTTATAGAAATATAATGTGAGCCACCAATAGGGGCCATATATGCAATTTTATTTTATTTTATTTTATTTTTAATTTCTTTATTGATTAAGGTATCACATATTTGTCCTAATTCCCCCATTCCCATCCAAATCCCTCCCCATGCATGTCCCCATTCCCCTGTTGTCCATGACCACTGATTAGGCTCATATGGATACACACAGTCCTTTGGTTGATCTCTCCCCCTTATCCCCACCCTCCCCTACCTTCCCTCTGAGGTTTGACAGTCTGATCTATGTTTCCTTGTCTCCAGGTCTGTTTTTGTTCATCGGTCTATGTTGTTCATCATTTCCCCTAGGTGAGTGGGATTATGTGATGCTTGAAACATATTAAAAAAACAACAACAACAAAAACAATGAAAATGAGACAAGCAATAATGGTTATGCTGAAAGGCAAATGAATCAGTCTGTAGTGAGTTTCTTTCTGGGCCAACAGTTCTTTTGAGTCCCTATTTTATTTTATTTTATTTTAAAGTGGTGTGTTTTTTTTTTTAATTGATTTCAGATAAAGGAAGGGAAAGGGAGGGAGAGAGAGAAACATCAATGATGAAAGGAAATCATCCATCTGCTGTCGCCTGCACAACCCCCTACTGGTGATCAAGCCTACAACCCAGGTATATGTCCTGACCAGGAGTCTAACTGTAACTACCTGGTTCATGGGTCGACGCTCAACCACTGAGCCACACCAGCCAGGTACCACATATGTAATTCTAAATTCTCTGGTAGCTACATTTAAACTGTAAATAAAGTAGTTAAAATCAATTTTAATAATATATATTTACAAAATATATCCAAAAATATTTAAATGTTCAATCAATATAAAACTTAGAAGATTCTTTACATTCTTTTTTTTCAAATTAAGTTTTCAAAAGGCGGCATGTGTTTCGCATTCACATTACCTCTCCATTTGAATGAATGGCCTCCCGGGCTGGTGGCTTCCAAACTGGGCAGTGACCCCAGGGCATCTGGCAAAGAAGCCCCATCCTAACAAAGACTCATTTTCCTAGAACTACTTATGTGACAGCAGCATTTCTTAATCTAGTTCTATAAAGCTCAGCAAATTCTAAAAGCCTCCGCAATTAAGGGAAAGTGCATTTTTTTTATTTTAAGGAACTTCCATGAGCCTTGAGAGATGACTCAACTGAATGCATGGATTGAAAAACTCAATTTATGTCCTTCCATGATTGTTTATTTAACCTAACTACATAAAATAGCTTATATCGAAAGGAATTCTCCTCAGTTACTTTACATTAATCTCAGACACGTTTTTCTCTATGCACTCGCCTAGTTTATACCAAGCATTTGAGATTTCCTTTCTTATTATTTCTCTTTAACTCAGATAAGAGTATGATTCAGATTAAGATATGTTCTCACATATAGTACTGTTTACATTTTTGATGGAATTAAAGTGGTGTCTGTTTAGCATTCTAAAACCTGGTAAGTAATTTTATATTTTGCTGTGGAAAATACAGTCAGTATGTGTCCACTTTTCTTGCCATTGCTCCCCATCTTAGAGGATAAAACAATGAAACAATTATTTCACAGCTCTGTGCATATGTTTGCCCAGTCTTCAAATTTTGCCCAGGTTAGTTATACTAATCATATCGTAGGAGCAGAAATTAATCATTTCTCCCAGTACTACACATGATAAGTAAAACATATTTTCCATCGTGAAAGGGATGCATTAAAATGCATAAAACAGCCATTTAGATTTTGACCCTTCAGCATCCCACTTCAGCATACTTCAAAAAATATGATTTCCAAGTAATTTATTTCTGGTTATTCTTGAAGTAGTCTGAATGTTAGAAGCATGGATGTAATTGCAAATAAACTGTTCATTTTCCAAGTTAAAGTTTTTGAGGCTAAAGGTTCTTTTCTCTTTTTACTAATCAATAAAATAGAGATAAACATTCTGCTTTGGGATAAGTCTGTTTTTAGTTTTCAAGAATTTGGCACATTTCAGCAAACTGTCTTCAGGAAAATAAGTCAGAAAGCAAGGACATTGGTGATTATTAGGAGAATGAAAACTTAGAAATAAACTGATCCATTTACTATTTATTTAAAGTTAGGGAAAGAGAAACACCATATGACTTCACTCATTTATGGATATTAAAGAACATTGTAAATTAATGAACAGAAAGATAGATATAGCGACAGTAAAACAACAAGCAGACTGTCAAATGACAGCGGGGAGGGGAGGGAGATCTGGGGGAGATAAGAGATCAACCGAAGGACTGGTATGCTTGCATATAAGTACAACCAATGGACACAAAACTCTGGGAAGGGAGGACATGTATCGGGGGGGGGGGGCAATGGTAAGCTATGTACACATATAATACCTTAATACATTAAAAAATTTAAAAAAATAAAGTTAGGGATACATTCATGTCGTGTTCAAGGCAATATTGGCTACATTGAGCAACCCAGAAAAACTACTGAAGTATGTTGGTAAATTGGACCAAAAGAAAAGTCAATGTTACTTTAGCTCTATGATTCCAATGGAGTAACAAGGCATTCTAGGGCATTGTACTGTGCTGCTATGAGAAAATGCAGCTAAGCTGCTAGTGATACCAAAACAAGATTTTCATAAACTTTTCAGCAGTAATGCCATGTGAGCACAGAGCAAGTGCAGTAGCACAGCAACAAGGCCATGGGAGAGAAAATTAAAAAAATAAAGAATATTTTTGACAGCTCCTATCTGGGGATTTGGGATTACCCAGAAAATAGCAGAGAAAACAATTGCCAATCAAGTGACTTAACACAAGGTCTGAGGAAGGATTTTGCTGAAAAGATCATCCAATAATCCTTCTAAATTTTTATATGCATAAACTATAAGGTAATCTAATAAAGAGCAAAAGAAAAAATGTTAAATGGTAAAATGGAAAACAGTTAAATTAAAACTTATCTAGAGAAGGGACTTGATGGGCATAAATAATCTTGTGAGCAAGCCTTAACTCGCCACCGACTTCCCTTGTCACTGGTATGATTTCTGCTTCTGTAATAAACGAGCCGAGAAAGCATCAGACACTCTGGGACCTTTGTGCCACTAACTAGAATCTAAAAACATGGAATATGGGTAAGAAAAAAGTTAATGTCAACTAGCAGAAGGCAGGGATAGAGAGCTTAGTTATGGATGCATCTTCTATGGAAGCATCAATAGGTACCTTTAACATTTTAATATGCATACAGATCACCTGGAGTCCTTTGGCTTGAAGATTCTATTCAGTAGGTCTAGGGCAGTAGTCGGCAAACTCATTAGTCAACAGAGCCAAATATCAACAGTACAACGATTGAAATTTCTTTTCTTTCTTAAATATATTTTATTGATATTTTACAGAGAGGAAGAGAGAGAGATAGAGAGCTAGAAACATCGATGAGAGAGAAACATCGACCAGCTGCCCCTTGCACACCCCCTACCAGGGAAGTGCCTGCAACCAATGTACATGCCCTTGACCGGAATCGAACCCGGGACCTTTCAGTCCACAGACCGATGCTCTACCACTGAGCCAAACTGGTTTCGGCTGAAATTTCTTTTGAGAGCCAAATTTTTTAAACTTAAACTTCTAATGCCACTTCTTCAAAATAGACTCGCCCAGGCCATGATATTTTGTGGAAGAGCCACACTCAAGGGGCCAAAGAGCTGCATATGGCTCGCAAGCCACAGTTTGCTGACCTCTGGTCTAGGGTGGGCCCTGCAATTCTGCATTTAAATCCCAGCTCTCGGGCACTGTCAGCACCACATCTTTGCACACCACACTATGAGAAACAAAGTTCTCATGGACAGTGAACTGCATTCCTTCTCCCCCTTCCTTTATCCCTTTCTCCTTAGGAATCCTCTGTTTGTGTCTGGGATCGTCTGTGATCCGCTCACCCCTGTACCCTTCACCCATACAGAGTTTGAAGGGTTACCCAAATCCATCTAGACTCTGTGATTGGTTTAGGGGTCGGGGGACATGACACAGCCAGGAAGATCAGAATCCTGTCTGACCCTTTGCTGAAACTTGTGGAAAAGAGGCATTCTCTTCCACCAAGTTTCTCCCTGGAAAGACAATTCAACCCATCTGTTGGTGGCTGTCTTTATTCCTCTCAGCAAAAACCCTACTGAGAATGAAGCCAAAATAGATGAAAGAAGAGTTAAGAGTTGGAGAAAAACATGTATAATCATAGTTTTCATGCCAAGATCCAGTGATATATGAAGTCCATTTCCCCCTGTGACGTCTCCCTCAGGGAGCCAGCACATCTTGTCCCATTTAAGTTAAACGGGTCTGTTTCCTTGGTGAGGTAAGAACTGCTCTTCCCCTTGTGCATCGGATATTCTCCTTAATTAAAGTTTCAGCTTTTCTCCTTGCCCTCCACAATCCCCTAATTTCCAATGTTAAAGCCTTTCAGTGTTTCCCAAACTTCTCTCATGACGAGAATCACCTGGTGGAGTTGTTAAACTACAGATCCCTGAATCCCAACTAAGAAGTGCTGAACTAGAATTTTGGGGAACATATAGGTAAAAGCTTAGAGCACTAGTTAAGTATACACTTTTACCTATATGTTCCCAAACTAAGCTTAGAGCACTAGTTAAGTATACAATTTTACCTATATATTCCCAAACTAAGCTTAGAGCACTAGTTAAGTATACAATTTTACCTATATGTTCCCAAAAATTCTAGTTCAGCACTTCTTAGTTGGGATTCAGGAATCTGTATTTTAAGAACTCCACCAGTTGATTCTCATCATGAGAGAAGTTTGGGAAAGTAACACTGCGTGGCCGCGCTCCCTCCCCAGGTGTGGGGACAATCTGGTTCAGGCAGCCGCTCTACTTTTACTTTCAGCAGAACTCAGGGGCCTTCTTGGCGATTCTTGTAGAATCACAGATGCAAAAGCACATCGCTAACTTTTTTTATTATATACTTTCATTTCATTTGTTTAATGAAGAAGAGAAGTAACAGTAATCTGATATACAAGCAAAACTGCTAGAGGTGTGTGGTAAGTCAGATGCCTGTCCCTCAGGGAGAGGCTTTAATACAACAGGTGAGCCCCTTCACTTTCAGTCTGGGTGCTGTCGTTGCCCCTGCGCTGGATACTGGGACAGGTGAGTACATCGAAGGGCCACCGGGCCATGTTTCAGGTCGCCACAGTCTTGTGTGTCTCAGGACACAAGCCGCATTGGTTTTAAAACTTAGATGTTGGGGGAGTGGGGGGCGCTTATCTCTCATGTGCAGCTCTTAAAAGTTGATGCTTAATGTGAGGTTTATACCTTTTGCTCCTCTGGCCTGGGAGACGCTCTGGCTTTTTTAGTTTTCTCCTGGCTATGCGTTGCCACACTGAGGGTGGGGTTAATGTGATATCGTCTCCCAGCCTCTTCTACTCAGTTGGATGTAATTTCTTATTTGCCATTGTGTAGTTATCACTCAGGAAGCCCGAGGCTTTTAAAGGAGGAAATGGCCGAAACCAGGTTGGCTCAGTGGATAGAGCGTAGGCCTTCGGACTGAAAGGTCCCAGGTTCAATTCCAGTCGGGTTGCGGGCACATTCCCAGTAGGGGGTGTGCAAGAGGCAGCTGGTCGATGATTCTCTCTCATCGATGTTTCTAACTATCCCTCTCTCTTCCTCTCTGTAAAAAATCAATAAAATATATAGTTAAAAATAAAATAAAATAAAAATAAAGGAGGAAATGATTCAGGGTCTCCTTACATCGCATCTTGATCCCAGGTCTCCCATAGGTGACTACAGAGAAATCCATCGTTTGGGTCATGATTTGTTTTCTGACTTACACACTTGTTTTCCTTCTAGCATATCTATTTGACTTGGTACCTGCATGTAGTTCTTACAACTTTACAGCTGAAAAGACTTTTAGGAATTAATTCAAGTATATTGAATATTCAAACAAAACTTTAAACTTCTATTTATTTTCTGCTTCTTGATACAATTTTATTTCGGTTATTTAAGGCAGTAGGGAAGGAACAGTAATCTAATATAAAGCAGAACCTTTCAAACAAAAACTCAGCAGATGTCATACAGAGATGGCATTATCGTCATTCAGCATTTATATTGCTTTTCATATTCATAAAATGCCACCATTCTTTTTTACTCTCCATAAGTTAATGTTTGTTTTTATCAGCTGAGGCAAAAGTTCAGCAAGGTGCCTTTCTAAAGGCTAATTAGTCCATAAAATGCTAATCTGAGAATTAAATTGTGTATAATTCTGAATTTGAAAGCTCGGTTTCTTCCAAAAGCAGCTCAAGTTTTTTAAAGAAATGCTTGTTTCCATCTGTACTGTAAGGCAGTTATTAATATTGTAATATTATTATTGAATTTGAATTTCTTACATTCAAGAACTACCCCTTCACCCGAGACCGTGGTTGGCAAACTGCGGCTCACGAGCCAAATGCGGCTCTTTGGCCCCTTGATTGTGGCTCTTCCACAAAATACCACAGCCTGGACGAATCTATTTTGAAGAAGTGGCATTAGAAGAAGTTTAAGTTTAAAAAATGTGGCTCTCAAAAGAAATTTCAATTGTTGTACTGTTGATATTTGGTTCTGTTAGAGTTTGCCGATCACTGCCCTAGACCTACAATAGGGAAAAGGCATTGGAAAACTCTACTTCTATGGTTTGCAAATATCATGGGAAGGTGCTTTGTGACAGAGGTTCCCGGGATCAACATGAGACTTTTAAAATGTTTCCATGTAGATAGATACACAATTTAGAGAAGTGTGGTTAACACAGCAGGCTGTGGAATCACAGTCTCATCAGAAGAGGCCAGAACACCACCCAGATTTCCAGCATTGCTCTCTGCTTCTCAGGCTTCTGGTTTGCTGTGTTATTCATTATCAGGATTAGTTTCTCTTAAACTCCATCTCACCCCTCGCTTTTACCAACACCCAGTACCCTCATGTCATTTCTTCACTTTCTGGATCTGTCCATAGAGGTGCTACACCTTAACTTTTCTTTCTCATATCTCCAAATCCAAATCTGTTTAGTTCTTAGAAGTAAATAAAAGAGATCTCTATAGAATAGTCTCAGCAAGGTCTCTGCCATAAATAATCTGTCCAGTGCTCTGTTTCTGGTGCCTAAAAGTTTACCAATAGCACTATCTTCTCTTTGTGCATAGTCTTCCCAAGTGCTTAATACCTAGCACAGTGCATGGCATCCCGTAGGTGGTTGGTAAGGTACTGAAGAATGTAAGCTAGAAGCTATGTGTTGACTGGGTTTCTTTCATGGTTTTACATACATTACTCACGCTACTCACAGCTGGGGCTAGAGTTCCCTGAATGGGACAGCTTCTGGCAGGCCATTAATTTGCTAATTGCATCAATCATTCTTCATTTCTTCTTCATGAAATAATCTATTGGGCATCCATTGACCCTTAAATCTCCTTGTCACAGCTGCTGAATCTTTCAGTCTCTTCACTGAAGTTAAAGCTGCTAAATCACCAATGACTTTGATATTAAATTTAACTTGGTTGCTTCTAAATCTGACCTCAAAGGAATACTGGCTATAAAATGATGTGAAGAAGAAAGAACACTCATCTTATTTGCTCCTGTAGATTGTTTTCAAAATGTTAGTCTAACAAAGAAAGTAAAATATAAGAACGGACAATGATTTAGTCAAGTTTATGTAAAAGCTAGGACTAACCCAGATTCGAGTCTTCACATTCTTCATTTCTTCAAAAAAACAAAAAAACATTTCACTGACAAAATAACATGATAACTGATTATAGGAAACTTAAAAATAGTGATAACCCTCTCTTTTAGGGCCCTTTGGCTCTTCTGGTAGGTTCTTCTTCCTCTGTCAGCCAAATTGTGCTCCCTTATCCTTTCTTTATGCATGCCCACAATGTATTTCAATCCCATCTCTAAATCAAGAGATTACTCAATTAGACCAGCTTCTGGACCCAATACCAACTTACTCAGTCATGAATAGTTGCCCAATTCCAAATACTCAAGGGAATTATTTGACTGGTTCAATTCATTTTTGTGCAAAAGATTGTATAAACAGGTCATGAGGGACCATGAGGGACCATGAGGGACGAGCCAATGATATTTTGACATCCTTGCATGCCTCTAATTTAATTCCTGATTGTAAGCAATAGATGGTAAATATGGCAATTTAGATAGCAGGACCTGTGGACAAAAATCTACCCCAAAATCAGTGTGACTTAGTACAGGTATAAACTGAACACAAATACAATAATTGTATATATTTTTACATAAAATGGATAACTAATTTTAAATTCCAAGAGGACAGATCCTCAAAGTATTAACACTTGAGGTTTATTAGTTTTACAAACCAAAGAGTTCTTATTTGCTACCCTGAGAATGATCATTCCCACTGTTACTGCATGTGTCTCTCTTTGAGTAAACGTGGTTAATACTGGTGTTAAGGCACGGGCCTTCTCTTGAAATTTTCTCTGCCAGAAAGCCAGAGTTAGGTAATAAAAAGGAGAAGGGAATCATCCTCTGTCTCAGGAGAAAATTTAATGTCTGAATACAATAGAAGGTGTTCATGTGTGATGAGTATGAAAGATAGCATCTGCCACAGGGGGGCAGGCATTTAAGAGACTCAGTGGAATATCTTTCTAAATTTAAGATTCCATCACAATGAGGCAAAAATTTCATAAAATAATCCAAAACCTACATAAGACAGAAAAAGGGTCATTTGTCTCAGGCCTATTTCTCAGAAAATTTAAAATTTAGGTTACTAATGACATAACTAAAAGTACTGTACTTGCAGTAGTATTGTACAGGTGTTTAAAGAACAAATTTGTTCTTTAAATAATGAAGAAGATTTCATTTTTATTAATTATTTTCATGTCTATGGATTTCAGAGCTCTTTTAGTTGAGACAAATAGTACTACAGGGAACTGTTCAATCAATCATCCAGTGTTGCTATCTGTTAAAATGTGACATTGTAAAATTTCAAGTTTTGATTTCTTCATTACTAACATACTAGAGGCCCGGTGCACAAAATTTGTGCACAGGGAAGGGGTGTCCCTCAGCTCGGCCTGCGCCCTCTCACAATCCCGGAACCCTCGGGTAGGGTCCCTAGGCCTGGCCAGCAATCAGGGCCTATCAGGGTTTTCCTTCCCCCAGCTGCTGGCAGCTGGCCCCGCCCCTGCTGCTGCCACTGCTTGCCATCTGCATGGTGCTGACCCCCTCCCCCCCACCAGTCGCCTCCCTCTGTGGGCAATAGGCATGGGGTGTGGTCACTTGGCTGGCCTGGGACTTCCTCCGCAGGGGATCGCTGGCTGACCCTGCACACCCACCACAGGGTCACTAGCCAGTGGCCTGGGCTTCCCTCTGTGGGGCAATCAATCTCGAGGCTCGGCAGAGGGAGGGCCCACCACCCACTGCAGCACCGCTAGCCAGGGAGCCTGGGCCTCTCTCTCTGAGGTGATTGATCATGGGGCTCCATGACTGATCACCCAGCAGAGAGAAGCCCCCCCATCCCCCGAGCCAGGGCTCCGAGATCCATCACCACGTAGAGAGTGGCCTGGGCCTCCCTCTGCAGAGGATCAGGCGATAGTGGGGCTCCCAACCAATCGCATCACATCCATCTTGGCTGGCGCCAGTGTGTGTCATAGCATGGTCGTCAGTGTGTGTCATAGCATGGTCATCCCGAAAGTCGCCAGACAGTCATCCCGATGTTTGGTAGTTTGGTAGATTTGCATATTATACTTTTATAATTATAGACTGGAAACCTAAAGAATTGGTAATGTTTTAATGTTTTATACCTTTCTATTATTAGTCAGTTTGGGAAGCTATAACAAATTTCCACAGACTGAGGGGTTAAACATTTATTTCTCAGTTCTGGAGGCTGAGAGCACCCAGACCAAGGTTCTGGCAGAGCCAATGCCTGGTGTGAGTCCATTTCCTGCTTTAATGATAACCCAACTTATCATCGTATCCTCTCACAGAGGAAAGAGAAAAGCCTTACTCTCTGGTCTCTCATTATCATCATTATTATCATTATTAGTAGTAGTATTATTATATTTTTTATAAACATGATCTAATTACCTCCCAAAAGCCCTATTTCCAAATATATTGGAATATTGGAATTAAGGTTTCTACATATGAACTTGGAGTAGGGAGCACTTAAATTCTGAAAAATCTCTAAAATATCTCTTCTGATATAGCTTGTTCAGATTCCTTGTACTATAAGGATTCATCTTTCTTCTCTTACTCCTTGGATCTTTAAATCTTAAACTTTCTCTAGTGCTATGTGAGATCACCAAAGGAAATGTCTATTTTTGGTACAGAGCTAGAAGGGAAGGTGCAGCCCCTGAGGTGACAGCAATGGCGGGGGCAGTGATCAGAGGGGGAACTTCATGGAGTTGATCCATGGCCAGTGGATGCAGCTGCCCCTTCATTTAAAGAGATTTCCTGACAGATCTAACTCTTGATAACCTAGAATCTCTATTACTCAGAGATTTTTGTCATCTTAAATTCTCCTGTATTCCTTCTACCATAATAAACACGTCTGGGATTTGGAAGCTTGTCTCCAAAGTTTTTATCAGCTCACTTAAAAGAAATATTTAGTATTTAGAAAGTGTTTTTCTTAATTAAAAATTATATTTGACTTTGGACCTTTGTATGAGTAATAGGATATACACAATTACTTTACATTTTAGTTAGCTGAGCTATCCATTCCCATGGGGGGATTAAAACACCACCACAAATTTTTAAAAAGGTTAGCCATGCCAAAATTACCAATTTAGCTAAGCTTGTTAATTTCTTGTTGAAACATTGCATCAGCCTTCATTATTATTAATGCATTTCATACCTTTGAATTTCAGAACTTTTTGAGACAAATAGCACTACAGGAAACTGGTTAATCATCCAGTGTTGCTATCTGCTACAATTTTACTTGTGTCAAGTGATTGTAACAGCTTATGGTTTTAATAATCAAACTTTTATAATCTAAAAAAAGACTAAAATAGTAGGTGCAGTAAAGAAAATGATAGCCATTGAGAATGGGGGCATTTTTAAAAACTGTTTCTGATCCTTCAAAATCATGTTTGACATGTTTTTCTTGTGCATTTGCTTTATAATTCATCAATGCCAAGTTCTTGTGTGATTTAGTTTAATTTACTCCATGGTAATAAAGACAATGTTTGATTATATATTCTTAATGCTCAATATTTTTATGCACAACAATTAAAATTCATATTAAATAGGTGCATTCTCTCTTTAAAAAATAATAATTACAGCTATGTTAACTACATTACATTGAAATCCACTAAAGATGTCAGGAAGAATGACTATATGCTTGAAGATATTATTAAGCATTTAATACTATTCAAGATTTTGCTATTTTTTGGCCTCTTCAGCTTTAATTGCCCTTTCCTGCCCTGATAGGAATGTATCCAATTGTACAGACACAGAATATGTTTCAGCTCATTAAAAGGAAATAGCACTTACTCTAGCAAATTTTGATGTGTTCTACTTTTGAAAGTGCAGCTAATTTTTTTCTTTATATTAGAGTCATTACTATTATAATTATTAAACTCTCTAGTTATACAAAATGGCACACTACTCTTTTTCTTCTCTTTTTAAAAATAGTGAAAATACTGGAGTAGGTTATATTCAGTAATTGTATGTTATGTATAAGAGTATGGGTATTTTTAATAACATCTTGATTAAAATCATAAAATATAAAGTAGAATATCCCCATTTCTAAAATTAAAATATTTGTTATATAAAAATAACCCGTCCTTGAAAAGCATTTAATATAATAATTACACCAGTTATCCATTTATATTCCTTCATATTTGAATCTGTATCTTTAATTAAAGGCTTTAAAAATTGTTGACTTTTTCCAACTATTACCTTTATATTTATGTTTAAATTATTTTAAGATGTTAGTGTAAAGTATTACTTACAACTGAGAAAAACAGAAGTAATACTTAAATTTGATCTTCACTAGGATTTCTGCAACTGGAAATAAGGAAAAACGGTGAACAAACAGTTTAGGAAAAAGAACTGATGATGACAATTCTTGTGCACTGCGTAGGTATGCTTCCAGGCACTATACTATTTGCTCTTTTAAATGACAATGGTGAAATTTAATCTTGAGATATCCTTATTTGCATATTAGATGTGTAGAAACCAATGTAAGATATGTTGAACAATTACCCAGAATAGATGATAAACTATTTGAATTAAAAGTGGTAGAAAGTTAAATTTAGTCGAGGTCTTTCTAATATCAGAATTGAATTTATTTCAAATATAAGTAACTTCCCAAATAGAGTATAGATATCACTGTAATGAGATTTTGTGATGATACAAAGACAGCTCTTTTAAAATTAAGTTAATGATTTTCATGGTTATTTTCTACTATAGCAAAGGTTATTGATTTCCCAATAGTGTTATAAAGATTCTCTCCAAAGCAAATATCTTAAAGTAAATAAAGGGAATATAACATCTAAATCTTTATATGCAAATAGTTTGTAGCACATATGGAATTTTTTTCAAACCATAATTTTCATAGCTTTTCTCAAGACAAGTACTAAAAGCAAATGTTTCTTCCTATGAAAATAAAATATGTAATGTAATAAAATAAAATAAGAAAAGAGCTGTAGCAATTTTCAACATAATGAAAACCGATGTCATTAGAATATTTGAGAATTCTTTGGAGGCCCCTGTGCTATGAACATGCAGGCTAATCTTTTTTACTCCTACTAGTAATAGTGACTGCTCTTGAAGTTGCATAACAAAACAGACACTCCTATACAGGAACAGATTGCTTAAAGACAGCTTGTGCTCAGCTATCTACAAAGATAGAAGTTTGGCAAGACATGTATTCTCACCACCCCTCACAGGGGAATACAAGACGCCCCACGGTGGCACCGTGCTCTGTCCTATTGTAGCAGACTTCTCCACCCAGGCTTCTACCGTCATAGCTCTCCAAGCAGAAGAAGACCACCAGTGTCTTTGTTCTCCCTGTCCATATTCAGGTGCAACAATAACCTCCAGAGGGCATCTCAGGCTCTTCCAAGAACTCTCCAATGGAATATCTAATATATTTCCCAATTATTTTATCTTTTTTCTCCAAAGTTTTTTGTTTTGTTTCCTTTTTTAAAAAAAGAATAGTAATTGCAGTTAAAGTCCTAACCTGCCAACTCTAATATCTGGATCACCTCTAGGTCTTTTCCAATTGTCTATTTTTCTTCTTGGAAATATCATTTGGAATCTCAAAAAAGATTAATATAAAATGGTATTTAATCTAAAATTATTAGACATTTCAATAATCAGGATAAAAAAATCATAAACCAAGGGAGAAATAAACTTTGTGTATGTATAGATATAGAAATACACATGAATGCATATATTGACATAAAAATATTTAATGAATATTTTCAACAAAAATATTATTTTTAAAAGGTAAAAACCTAGAAAGAGAAACAAATATAATTATTAATAATAACACTTTGGTTAGTATAGTAAAATGACTTACATATATTTCTATTATTACAAATGGTCTATAATCTAGTTGCATCATACTAAAGTTTTTGTTATAATAAAAAAATAGATTTGTTCTCTAATTTTTGAAAAGTGTCACATTTGTTTTGGTTTTTGCTTAATGGTGCTCTAATTGAAGAACCTACTCTCTTAGAAATATCCAGAAATTACAATGCTGAAAATGAAGGCAGGATTTAAGCCTCATTAGCAAAAAAGTGGACTCGTTCATAATGTGGACATATTTCTCTTTTTTTTTTTTTTACCTTGTAATATCCAGGATTCATTATTGTTTCTATTTCAACATACTGGAAATTAATGTTCATAATATAAATGGCTGCTAGTCTCTGAAACTGTAACTTGGTTCAACCTTACATAAAATTTATTTCCACTAAAGCACATAGGCCTGATATTTTCATTGTAATCCAGCATATCAGGTACCTGGGTCAGGGCTATTTTCAGAAGAACATGCTATGTTAGATGTTGCCTATAAAGTGGTGAACATTTATTGGGACTGAGAGGTTAAATTACATTATTGTTTCACCACTTCAACCAATCTGTTTTTATTCTAAAAGTTTGATCATCTTGATGTTGCTCTTAAGACTACCCTTTAGTTAAGCTCCCACTTTCTATATTTCTTTTTATTTTAAAGCTGCTAGAGAGTCAACAATTCAAGATGAAACACAGGCAGAGCTGCCAAACCAGAACTGATAGACAGGCATAGAATGAAGTTCAACCCTGGGATCTAAATGTAAACTCCTTGCATAAAGTTGTTGATGAAAGAGAAATGGATTGGGCTAAGAAGAGGAGTCTCTGCAGAATGGGAATTACTGCAAATACTTTTTTTTTTCCTTAAGGATCTCACATCCTGAAAACATTGCCAATGATTTACTAGGGGGTCTGTTTTGTTTTCCTCTCCAATTCTGTTCCTTGTATGCATAGTCTCTTTGCCCATAAACTCTAACATGCCAACCTCTCTACTCAGATAATTATTATTCACTAGAGGCCCAGTGCACGAAATTCATGCATGGGGCAGCGGGTATGTGGGGGTGTCTCTCAGCCCAGCTTGCACCCTCTCCAATCTGGGACCCCTTGAGGGATGTCTGATTGCCGTTTAAGCTGATCCTGGTGGGATTGGGCCTAAACGGGCAGTTGGACATCTCTCTCACAATCCAGGACTACTGGCTCCCAACTGCTCGCCTACCTGCCTTCCTGAATGCCCCTAACTACTTCTGCCTTAACCACTCCCATGTCAGCCTACTTGATGTCTAACTGCTCCCCTGCCAGCCTGTTTGCCCCAACTTCCCTCCTCTGCTGGCCTGGTCACCCCTAACTGCCCTCTTCTCCAGGGTTGATCACCTTCAACTGCCCTTCCTTGCAGGCCATCTTGTGTCCTCATGGAGGCAGCCATCTTTGCCCATATGGGGGCAGCTATTGTGTGTTGGAGTGATGGCCAATCTGCATATTACTCTTTAATTAGATAGAATAGAGGCCTGGTACACAGTTGGGGGCCAGCTAGTTTCCCCTGAAGGATGTCCCCGATCAGGGTGGGGGTTCCCTTGGGGCGTGGAGTGGCCTGAGCAAGGAGCCTGTGTTGGCTTGCAGGCTAGCCACAACCCCTGGTGAGCCAAGTGGAGGCCCTGGTATCTGGAATTTATTTACCTTCTGCAATTGAAACTTTGTAGCCTAGAGTGGAGCCAAGCCTCCTGCTCGCTCCATGGCTGGCAGTTATTTCTGTTTGGATTTGTTTACCTTCTATAATTGAAACTTTCTAGCCTTGAGTGGAGGCTTAGGCTGGCAATGGCAGGCAGAAAGCTTAGCTTCTTCCATTTCTTGGGAAACCCAAGCCTCCCTCCTCCTCTCTGTGGCTATAGTCATGCTGGTTGGGTTTATTTGCATACTCACTCTGATTGGCTGGTGGGCGTGACTTGTGGGTGTAGCAGAGTGATGGTTAATTTGCATACTACTCTTTTATTAGGTAGGATTCATTTGAACTACAGATGTTAATTAAGTCTCTGCTAAGTATTTAGGCACTGTGTTAGATATTGGCTATAAAGTGGTGAACAAGTCAAACACACACCTATTCATTCAATATAATAGGGAAGCATTTAAACAGGTTGTAGTGGGCCAGGAAAGGCTTCAAGGAGAAAGTGGAATCTAAGCTGAGAACTAAAGAAGCAGGAGCTAGTCACATTGAAATTTGAGGAATGAATGTTCCAGGAAGAAGGTGCTGGATTAAAGAGAAAGATCTCAGCAGAGTGAAACTCTGCTTTCAATGAGAAAATGAGAAGAAATGCTGTCTTTCTGAAACAAACAGTAGAGGAGAAATCTGGGCCAGACATTGCATGGGGTAAGGGAGGATTGGTTAAAAATGTCTAGATTACTAAGGGTCTTGTAAATGACCACATCTGTGCTTTTATGCCATCTTCTTTGATATTTATAAGTTAGTTTCATCTTCTTTGACTTGCTGGTCCATTTTTTATTTTCATCATTGAATTTGTGATTGATTTTCCTAATTCAAAGAAATGACTTGAGATCAGGTAAATCTGCAAAGTTATTTCCAAGTCTAGTAAAGTTCTAAATATTCTTTAAATTCTTGTTCATTTTTTTCTAGAATCTTTGTTGATTCAGATATGAAGCTATAGATGATGGCCAGAAAGAACTCAGAAATAAATAACCTGCATTTTCAAAGAAATAAATATATTATGGGACAATATCCTAAATCTAGCTGAAATATTTTATATCTTTTGTGGATTGTAATTTGAATTTCTGAACTAAATGGTAAAATAAATGATTTATGAAGCAAATGAAGTACTACTGGTCTCAGAATCCCAAAAAGAGTACATGCAGAACAGAATGTAGATCAACTAGTTTCTTCTTTCACTGGAGTCTGTGCGCACTTCATACTTTGCATTCTATAATAAATAGTATACTCCTCAGTTCTAGAAAACAAAAATATTAACTAAAAAAAGTAAAATTTAGAAAATTATGCCATGTACTAAGAAATGCTGAGATAATATAATTTTATAAATGGTTATTTCAAAAGTTCAAAAACATTACCTTGAACTTTCTATATTCATTCCTTTCTTTCTGGCATCCTCAATACATTGGTCTTGTCCTCTTTCCCACAACCCTATTATCAAACCATGGGTGCTGCAGTTCCATATATCACAGAAATAATAATGTCCAGTGAAAAGGAAAAGATGCTATCTACTCCAATTTAATCATATTAAAAATAAAAGAAACCTTTCCAAGAAGCCTCATAACTGACATTTCTTCACACCCCATTGAACAGAACTGTATCACCCTAAAGCAATCATTCTGAATTAATCATCTCTAAGAGCTCTGGGATTTCCATAATTAATTTTCATTAAAGCTGATTTACCCTTAAAATTTGGATGGGGTTATTGTCCTTTAGGAATGACAATTGAACAAACTTGCATCTATTAAGTTACTATTTATGTAACGGTTTGTATGGGATTGTTTACGTTTTATTAATGTATTGACATAATATGGAGGTATCTCCAGTAGATAATTATGTATTTACTAGAAGCCCGATGCACAAAGATTTGTGCTAGAATGGGCCTTCCTTTCCCCTGGCCCAGCCCTGTAGCCGCCTCTTTTCTGCTCCCACCCTGGAGCTGCCTCTTTCTGCTCTGGCCCCACCTTCTCAGCTGCCCAGAGGCCCTGAGAGACCAAGGTGGGGTGAAATGCCTGCATCATCATCATGGCCATGACACAAGCATCCCACCCACCCCTTGTCGCTCTGCACCAGTGTATGCAAATTAAGTACCATCTTTATTGGGTTAATTTGATAATCACTTCTGATTGGCTGGTGGGCATAGCAGAGGTACAATCAATTTACGTATTTGTTTATTATCAGGTAAGTTTATATTATCAACATAACTAGTTTGGTCCTTGTATGTAGTTGCCATTAATAGAAATATACAGTTTTCAAATTACAGTTCTGGAATAAAATAATACTCTTACAAATACATATTTTGGAATTGCTTGATAAGGGGAGAAAATATTTAACTTAAAGGCTAATTGTGAGGTTAAAATATAATCTGTTAAGTGCTAAGCATAAAACTTTGCATATTGCACAAGTTAATGCCAGACAAATGAATTTATTATTTAATCCAAAAGTGTTCTTAATGCTCACCAGTTTAAAAATAAATGGCAAATACAATTCACATATTTTTAAATTCTATTAAAACTCTAAAACAAACTTTTCTTTTATACTTTTAATTATTCAAATGTTTTATTTCTTTGGATACGTTTATTACTAATTATTTTATTCTTTTTGATACTTTTTAATACTGTTGTAAGTGCAAATTTCTTAATTTATTTTCTGCATAGTTCATTGTTCATATATAGAAATGCAACATATTTTTGTATGTTGATTTTGTATCCTATAAATTTACCAAATAACTTTATTAGTTCTAACATTTTTATTACATTTTGGAATTTATTTTGTTTATTTTTTACATATAAGTTAAAAGAATTTGCACAAGGGATGATTTTACTTTTTCCTTTCTGATTTGGATGCCTTTTATTTACTTTTCTTGCCTTTTATTTACTTTTCTTGCCTAATTGCTCTGGCTAGGCTCTCTAAAACTGTGAATAGAAGTGGTGAAAATGGACATCCTTACTTTGTTTCTGATCTTAAGAAAATCTTTCAGTTTTCCCCCATTAAGTTATCTATCAGCTTTTTATAATAGCCTTTATTATATAGAGGTAAATTCCTTCTTTGTCAGATGCTTCTCAAAATGACCTGGGAGACACACATTAACTTTGTGTTCAACATCAATATTTGACAGATAATTCGATTCCAATGAAAGTGAAAGCTGGTTCTTTACGTAGAAGAAAGGTACAGCCATTACATGCCATTGAAATCAATAATTCCCACAGAAGTTGGCTAATATACCAATCTAAATTTGATTACTTTTGTGAAAGTGGTCTCACATTGATTTGTTGCACAAATAGTCATAACCCCAAAAGCAAGTGGCAGAAAGCCCAGGCTTTCACAGTTAAAACTATTAATTTCTCTAATTAATACTAGACTATTTCTTTCATTTAAATAAGCTATTTAACCTACTATTTAGCTACATTTTCCTCGGGGTTTTCTGGCTATTTTTGTTACTTATAATGATGCAACTGCGCTATAAAATTCATATAATGAAGTTCAATGAAGTTGTCAGTGAATGCACAATAATAACCATTCATCAGTGATGTCTGTGCAAACACCAGTGGGCAATCTTTCACCATGACCTCCTGTGGTTAACATCATTATGGAATGTCTGTTTTTATGCAGCCATTGAGGAAACAAATTAAGTTGCAGTTTTCTTTCATTTTCAATTACCAGAGCAATTTAGATTTACATGAACTACTTTTATTTTTTTTAACTACAGCCTGGAAATATGGTGAGCTGAAAAATCCTAGTACTAAATGTTTTTTCTGTTACCTCTCACTAGAGATTTTCTAGGAATTTTTGAATCAAAAGAATATCCAGAGTCTCAGTAGTTCTGCTTTAAGATTTTGCCACAGGATTTCTCATTTCAATTAAAAATGTGGTGGTTCACTTACAACGGGCAAACAGAAGACCTGGATACAATATTTCCTTGAAATACCAAACTATGTTTCATTTTACTTCATTATTTTAAAAAGTACCAATAGCAATAAATAGTGGAAATACTTAGAATTTTAATGTAATACATTTTTAAACAATCTCATGTCAAAAGCCACGAGCAGTGGTTCCAACATATGGGACATATACTATTCCTGTTCAGCAACATTAGCATCCCTGGCAGCTGGTGAGAAATGCACATTCTCAAGCCCCATTCAGATCTACTGAATAAGAAACCTTCATGTAGTTGTACTACAACCTGTGTTGTCACACAAACAGGTCCCTCATTAACAGTTCCGATGACCTTGCACAAAATAAGGCAGTGATTACAAAAGCATGTCTAAATGTGAAAGTCATGGTTTGCATTCTTTGTATGGCAACCCTAGGATGAATTGCTTGTTCTCTGCTATTCCAGTTATCCTATCAGTAAAATGAGAATGATGATAGGACAATATAATTGCTAAAAGACTCGAATGTGATGATATGTAAAGAACTTAGAACAGTGTCTGCGGCACATAGCAAGTGCTCAAACAAACAGCTTTTCAGTCAACATGCAGTAGTAACAATCGTCTTTCAAATTTTTGTATTTGCTATTGTTGCCAAATGAATGAACACAAAACATCAGTAGCTCGCCAACTGGCAGGTCATCTGGGCAGTTCTGCAGAGCTAACCATTCTCTGAGGAGTTCACTCACACTCACACATCTGTGGTCATCCTCTGGTAGCCTTTGTGCTTACATCTGAGCTCTCGAACATACCTGGAGTCTCAACTGGGATTGCTCGTCTCTGCTCCTCATGGTTCCTCCTCCACTAGGGAGCTAGTCCCTGCGAGTTCAGAGGCCAGCTGCCCGAGTGATGAGAGAAAGCACAGAAGGCCTCTTGAGGTGTGAGCTCAGGTCAGGCACAGCATCACTCCCACCACAGTTTATTGCCCAAAGCAAGTTACAAGAAAGCCTTGATTCAAGAGTTGGAAAAAAGAGATTTTTTTTAAAATGTGAGGATCTATAAAAGCATGTCCCTAAGAGGCAGACACATGAGGAAGGGTGAGAATTGTGCCGATATTTGCAATTTACAGCAAAAATTTCTCATCCATATGACATCATCATTATTTTTCTCTGGCACCTTTGCTGATCACAGAACTTACCTTTGGGCCCACACAGAGAAACGTGCATCATTTGCTGTAGGAGAAAAAAACTTGACAGGATTTTGTTCTGATTATACATTCACTAGCCCAGGAGTGGACACACATCACTCACTTATACTCACAACTAATTGCCCAGAATAGTTTAGGACCAAATTGTGTAAGTTGTGGGGCTCCATGCAAAATTAAAATATGATACTTCTTAATAAAAAAACTTTTAAAGATAATGACAGCAGAAAGTAAAATCAAGCATGGGGACCTTCGAACCAAGGCTCTCCGTGACTGTACCCATCACATGCCCACAAATCAGCCCTGTCTAGTTTACAACCCTCCACCCAACAATAAATAGGTAAGGAAATGAAAACTATAACTTGTGGAGGCAGATAATTTAAAATGTCTAAAGAACAGCACCAAAGATTCCCACACTTTTAGTTATTTTTGAGATAAGTCAAGGTAAGGTTCATTCTGATACTGCCACCGCTTACTCAGCACACCATTGACTGATGTCTCTCTCCTCTGAGAAGTCTAGTGCTGTGATCCTTGCCTCAGTTGCACAGAATCCCTCAATCAAACATAGGACATAAGCCCAACCCAACTAGGTTGAATGTAGATTTTCACTCCACCAAGTTATATTTTACTAAGTTCAAACATGAAAAAAAGAACTCACACAAATAACCATTTCCACTGAACTGTTCATAATGATTTAAAGTAGTTAGCATTTAGTGTACATAATTATGTTAATGAGAGATAGTGTCATAATCAACTAGAATAAATATCTAATGAACATTTGAATATAAATCATTATCTTACAGGGTAATTTTTTTTTAAACATGAGAATCACTGATGTCTTCTTAATCACACTGGATAGAAGCAATTCTAGCCAGTGTAGAAAGATGCACACCCAATATTCCATCTGTCTCCTTAAATATCAAACTCTCTTTCCATTTCTGTGGAGCCATATTTATTAATTATTATAATAAGACTGTGCTATAGACAAGACCAACTGAAATCCAAAAAAGAAACAGTACCTGATTCATCAATCTTCTATTTTCCTGTTCTGATAATAGAAGGCCAATAATAGGTGATGGCACTATGAGATATGAATATTCCATTTAGCTTGGTTCCCTGAGTGACTGCATAAAATAAAGGTCTTCACCAACCTACATTGTTCAAGTAGTAAGGGAGAAAAATAGTTTTCATTGTATGAAGCCTCAGAAAAGGCTTTTATTCAGTGCTGTATGGTACCTTCTTAAGCCAGAAAAATAAAAACAAATTAAAAGGATATTACTGATAACTTTATGCCTATAAATTGCACTGCTTAGACAAAGGACAAGTATCTTAAAATATATAAGCCACTAAAGTTCACTCAGGGGTGATAGGTAACCTGAGTAGACCTATAACTATTAAACATCTCAATCATACATAAAAATCACCTGACAAAGAAAACTGTCAGCCCATGAGGCTTCACTGGAAAAATCTATCAACCATTTAAGGAAGGAGAACTAGCAATTCTACAAAACTCATATAGAAAATAAAAAAAGGAGGGAGAGCTTCCATCTTTTTTAAAGCATATATACTCTATATACTCAAAGAAGCTAAAGTATTAAGGCAATTAAACTGATAGCTTCTTTTTTAAAAATCCCAAATTATACAAGTAATTCTCTGCAAAACAGGATGTGGAAAGTCTGATGTAGGGTGTTAATTATTTTTTATATTTATACTAGAGGCCCAGAGCATGAATTCGTGCATGGGTGGGGTCTGGGAGGCCCAGTCCCAATCAGGGAAGACTAGGGCTGGGCCTGTCAGGAGGAGGAGGTGGAGGGAAGTTGACCAGCAAGCAGGCCCGCCTCAATGGGGTCAGCTGGGGAAGGGACCATGGGTGACTGGCCAGTGGGTTCTGCCCTTGATTGAGGTTGGGGGCCGATTGGTGGTGGGGCCAGCCATGGGAAGGGGCTGTGGGAGTAGGCTGGCCAGCTTCATCCCTGAATGGGGTGGAGGGTACCAATTGGGGCCAGCAGCCTGGGGGTGGGGCCACAGGTGGTTGGCTGGCTGACCCTGCCCCAGATTCCCTGATTGAGATGAAGGGGCCAATCTGGGATGGGGCTGGGCTGGGAGAGGGACTGCAGGAGGTTGGTCAGCTGACCCCGCCTCCTATTGTGGTGGGGGGTGCAACCATGGGTGGGACTGTGGCCTATTGTGGTGGGGTGGATTGGTCAGGGTCAGGGGGGAAGGGAGGGAGCATTTGGCTGGCCAGCCCCACTCTTGATTAGGGGTAGGAGAATCCAATTATGGGCAGGCCAGCAGGGGGGAGAGGTTGTGAGGTTGGCCGCCCAGTCCTGCCCCCTAATCAGGCTGGTTCCCTGGCCACAGTGGGCATCATAGGGACTGGTCGTTATGTCCGTTATGGTGGCTGGCTTTTTTTCTTTCTTTTCTTTTCTTTTCTTTTTTCTTTTTCTTTTCCTTTCTTTCTTTCTTTCTTTTCTTTCTTTCTTTCTTTCTTTCTTTCTTTCTTTCTTTTTTTTTGTGTGTGTGTGTTTCTTTTTTTTTTTCATCTGTAGCTAATCTTCTTTTGACTGGAATATCTGTTCTCAGGAAATAAGCACACATGGAACTGTTCATCTTTAAATTAGAGAACTAAAAGCAATATGAATCAGAATGCTTTATACTCTAATGTGAGACTATTACCTTTTAATAGAAAAAAAAATGAACTTTTCACTATCATCACTGTAATTATTGCCCTAGGTTTGGCTTCAGACAATGTGTTAAAGGATTTCTTAAAGGTTTTATGCTAAGCCATCTTGGAACTTGCTTTACATTGAGAGTATCTAGTTGTTGTTCCCGTGTCAATTTTATATTGCAGTAATAACATGACAGAAAATGCCAAGGAACCTATTTCAATTCCAGGTACACTTCAGGTCTAACAGCTCACAAACACAATTTAATATGATATTGTAACTGAAGAGTACATTTAAGCTCTATTTTCCTACATGCCATTTTCAATATTAATGACAGAGATGGTCAGCAAAAATCTCCCACTATGGTATTTGCTTTATTGCTGGAGTGTTGTTTTCTTTCTGTTATTCTAAAACTTTATACAGAATGCTCATTGGAATAAAATACCTCTGAATCATTTCAGAAACTACAGGTTTCATTACTTTGTCAGTAGAGGAAAGCTTTATAAAGATTCTAAGGCTATTTTTCTGACAACATTAAGAGATTCTTCATTCTAGAGGTAGCAGATTTTGACAAAACATTTGTACAAGCCATTATTATGAAAATGTCAGAAAACTAAAAGCTCCCTTAGGTTATATATAACTTAGTCTATATGTTAATTCAGGGTCTAGGATTCAAAACAAAAATGATTTATATATCAAGTTTAAATGTTTAAAATCATATACAACTTTCTGCAATAATATTTTAATTGATGTTAGGGTGGGTGATATGCAAGCATCTGTGTTTTTATCTGTTGCTATTAAACTCTACTAAAGAATTCTTATCTTTAGCATTATTAAGAACACTATAACTTTGCCTAACTGGTGTGGTTCAGTGGTTGAGCGTCAACCTATGAACCAGGAGGTCACGGTTCAATTACCAGTCAGGGCACATGTCCAGGTTGTAGGCTTGGTCCTCCAGTGTGGGGTGTGCAAGAGGCAGCTGATCAATGATTCTCTCTAACCATTGATATTTCTATGTTTTTTTCCCTTTCCCTTCCTCTCTGAAATCAATAAAAATATAGTATTTCAAAAAAAGAAAGAACACTGTAATTTTATAAAATCAATATTATTAAAAATAAATATTTATTTTATCAAAAATAATATATTGGAAAAGTCAGAGATTGAGGTATTCACAATATTTTATGTTTGCACATTTTTTGCAATACTTAAATGGATTTATGTAAGGATATATATCGCATCAATACATGGAATGGAATATGCAGATGAATTACTATTTCTATGGAAAAGCTTACAATTTATTTGATATATGCAGGCTTATATTTACATTTTAAAATTACCATTTAAAATATGCAGATTTTGAGGATAAGTTATGCTTATATTAATCAATTATAACTACCTTATAGAAGGCTTTGTAATTTTAGAGAGTGTGCAGGATCTGCATTTTATAAATCAACTGTTGATTTATGGAAGCATCAAAGAGAAACTTGCAAAAAGTCTGATAGAAAAATAAAGGAAATGCCAAGGTACTCGCAAAGTGTCCTCATAAAAATACATTTTCTTCATTGTACTTTCTGCTTTATTAAGAGATGTAAAATTTTCTATCTTAAATAAATCATAAACACAGCATCCCTTGTCACACAAATCAAGTGAATAGGTACTCTATCCGCCCAGTTCCTGCACTAGAGCACCAACAGTCAGTCATTTTCTTCCATCACTTATTTAATATGCACTTTTACATTCTTTCGGGTGAAGCTGGGCTCTGTTGGTAAAGCTGCCTTCCACAGTACAGATAATATCGCAGCTTGGATGACGGTTGACAGCCATGGAGAGAAGGGATGACGCTGTACCTGGAACCAGGTGGCCTCGAAGAGATCACTGCCCTAGACAAAGCGGGGTCTTCCCATTCTGCAATTGATGGTCTTGCTGAGGGTCAAGCTGTAAGATTTCACCGTGCCTAGGCATGAATTATAACACACATCTCCTTTAAACCAAAGTTTGCACATATATGTTTGTCTGCAGTTAGCAAAAAACCTAACGTGACAGTGGTAGAACATGTAGAAAATAGAAGTTTCTATCTCTCAGAAAATAAACCCAGGGCCGAAACCAGTTTGGCTCAGTGGATAGAGCGTCGGCCTGCGGACTGAAAGGTCCCAGGTTCGATTCAGGTCAAGGGCACGTACCATCTCCAGTGGGGGGTGTGCAGGAGGCGGCTGATTGATGATTCTCTCTCATTGATGTTTCTAGCTCTCTCTTCCTCTCTGTAAAAAATCAATAAAAATATTTTTTTAAAAAGAAAAGAAACCTAGGAATGCACACTCTGGTTAGGACACTCCGTGGCCAACCGGGTCCAGCCTAAAGCTGTCCTCCTTAGCCCACAGCTTGCATCTCATCACTCAAGAGGAATACTGAAGTCCCGGCCGACACATTTGCACTTTAATCAGTACAGGAAAGAAAAGGTATTACAGGGCTCATTGCCTCCATTTAAGGATATTTGTCGAAAATGTGCTTATATTACTTAATCACATAACCAGCATTCACTACAGGAAATAAATACGCTCAACTGAAATTTAAAAAGGTATATTGCTAAGGTGAAAGTGGTTATTAAGAGATGGTGAGTCTATAATCTTTGCTAGGGCAAAAGAAAAAAATAATAGCATATGAATCTATGTACTGAAATATATTTATTGTAGCTTTGTTTATAGTGGGGAAAAAGACAATTCAATAAATGCTCATTAATGGAAGACTATTAACGTGAGGCACATTTACATCATGCAGTTCTATGCAGTCATAGAAATGTATTAATTAAAGGTACACAAATGCCTTGGAAGTATTTCTACAAATTATCACTTAGTATGAAAACAACTGAGAATCAAACACCTGACCTATAGTCAGTGTTATCTTGTGGTGATGATAAAAAGCATCCATGATCTGAAAGGCACTCTGAAGCCTGTGGAGAGCCAAAAATGTCAAGGGAACTTTAAGAATTAGACATCATATAAAATTACAGTTACTAGATTGATACATTCAGTAGATGTTCCAGCGTCTTTGGTATGTCTCCTATACTACACAGACTGGGCATCTAAATATTCTGTTTCCCAGACTCTGATATATCCTGGGATTCTGAATCTGATTTGGGATCACCTATCAGATGCATTCCTAGAAAAGTAGAATCCAGACATGCGTTAAGTGAGAAGAGAAACAGAGAGTGAGATGCATGGCGTGGGTCATGGCAGAGTCAGCAACGTCGTCGAGCAGGTGAGCATCTGGTCTCTACTCAGCAGGTAGCATGCATGCTCTTTGTCACAGGAGCAGTAACTTACTTGACTGCCCAGATCTTATATGTGACCTAATAAATAGTTTCTACATCCTTAGGCAGACGTCAATTTTATCAGCTAGCCTAATTTTTCTTTAAGCAGCCCAATAGTCTGCAATACATATTTATACTTAAATCAGCAAGAGAAGATTTTTGTTATTAGAAAGTGAACCCTATCCAATATTGCACTTTTGCTATTTTAATATGAAAAGATTGGAAACCATTTTTGCACTCCTAGAATAGTCCTTAAAATATGAAATATGCCTGCTAAATGTACATCTTTAAGATTTATAATTTTGCTAACATGACTGAATCAGATCAAGGCATGATAGATGGGAAACTATGCAACAAGAATCTAATCTCTGTAAAACTATAATACTTTTTTATTTATTGAACTGATTTCCTAGTCTTTCTTATTTTCTTACCTTTAGCAATAAAAAGTGTATTATATCATATCCCTTCCTCCAATTCCTTTTATTAGTTAAGTACATATTTATTAAAATATTGTGAAACCTAGCAAAATTTTCTTATCTAAGGGGAAAATACACAGATCCAAAATGCTGTCTGACTTATGTTCCATTTCTCTGTCCAGGCATTTAGCCCATGACAACCTTGCCACAGGAATGATAATGACAATATTCCTTGTCACAGGAATATTCACATTTATTAGTATACTAGAGGCCTGGTGGATGCAATTCATGCACTTGTGAAGACAGGGACTGGGGTCCCTCAGCCTATCTTGTGCCCTCAAAGGAGCCTTCGGGAAATGTCTCACTGACAGCTTAGGCCCAAGGAGAGTGGGCCTAAATCCTTAGTGAAACATCCTCAGAAGAGGCTCTCACCATCACTGCTGCGCTTGCCAGCCATGAGCCCAGCTTCTGGCTGACCAGTGCTCCCTGTGTGGGAGCACATTGACCATCACGGGGAAGCTCCTGCATTGAGTGTGTTCCCCCTGGTGGTTAGTGTGCATCATAGCAACCGGTCATTCCACCATTCAGTCAATTTGCATATTAGCCTTTTATTATATAGAATGATAATGAACTCTTGAGGGGGAAAAAATGACTTTCCACCAAAATAGAGAAACTCCAGCCAATTGAGGGCCAGACCAGTTCAATTAAAGTTAGCAAATGTATTTTTAATCCTCATCTGAGGGTAATTTATTTTTGAAAAAGGCAAGGAGAAAGAGAGAAACATCAATGTGAGAGAGAAACATGGATCATTTGCCTCCTATCCACACCCCAGTGGGGGAATCAAATCTGCAACCTTTTGGTGTGTAGGACACTCTAACCAACTGAACCTCTGGCTAGGACAAATTATAAAAATGTTTTAATAGCACATCCTTTCATCAACTGAAGAATTATTAATGTATGAACTGGCAGTTGTGTAATTGATGAGGAGGACATTGAGCTAGAGAAGCATAGTCCACAGCATCTATGTTTATGAGTTGTCCCATGTCTGTAATTTTCTGCCATGTATCTAACTGTTTACATCATGAGGAGAAGGGATAAGGGAGGAAGGCAGGTCTGGGAAGACAAAAAGGAGTTAATCTGCACGCTATCAACCACTGGAAAAGTCTGTGTTCTCTTATAAATACTGGATTCAAAATCATTGCCAGTGAAGGTCATTCAGTTTAACTAGAATAAAACACAATAGCAATGTCATTTTCTTAATCTCCTGTATGACTTTCCTTCCAAGCATTACATTTCTATCCCTCATTTCTTTTGTCTCATTTCATGTCTTCTATTATAGTGGCTTTAATATGCTTACCATCCAATCTTTTATTAGCCTTGCTTCAAAACGCTTACTGTAGGTAATTAGCTTCAGTGTGTCTGAGCCTGTGTTATCGCTGCCTGTTCTGTTCACAGCAGAGTCTTTTATGCGTTCTCTTCTTCATTGAGAATGTAAAAGAGTCAGGACAGAATCAGTGTCTGCTGAGAACTGACTGGTTTAGTTTTTCATAATTTCAAGCAGCTAATTGCTCTGCTTCATTTTCTTGATTAAAAAGCACAAATCCAGTGGCAGAGACACCGTTTAATTAAAAAAATAACAAGTGAAGTCATTGTTTCATTAATGAGAGGAAGGGGCTGGTGTGTAACTGAATCAAATACAGAACCAAGTATGGAGCAACCACAATAATGCGCAATATAAAATATTTTTAGTGAGCCTTTAGGGCAGTATTAACCCAGCTTATTGATTTTGCCTATACCAATACTACATAAAATAAATTATTATAATAGTAATATTATAATAATAACAAATAAATATGTCAACATTGTTTTTCACCTATTAAGAGAAAAGAGATAGCATTTTGTCATAAAATTTGAAAAGCAGTGGTCCAAAGGGATCATGTAAAAATCCTGGAACGTTTGTACACTGATTTCAATCACCCCTCCCAAATATGCAAAAGACAAAAAAAAAAAATGTGGTTAGAAAACCCCAAGACTGTTCAGTAGCATCACAAACACAGAACATGACACACTCAAGGATGGAGATTACGTGCAAAAAGGTTATGAAGGAAACCATCACTTGGGAATTTCAGTTGAAGCTGGAAAAGTTCCAGGAGGCAGCACTGTCCATAATGTCCCTTCAAGCTGAAGGAAAGTAGAGGGAGGAAAATCACAATAGCTCTGTCTAGAAAATTGTTCTAAGCAACTAGATAATGCAAGATTCTGTGAGGGAACAGCGAACGGGTGAGAGTGGAGGTCTATCCACAAGAGTATAGGGTCACTTATCATTAAGCACCATTCCACAGAAATACTCCTTGCTCTTCTCTCTGCTGAATATGGGAGTGGCTTCCAGGAAACACCATCTGATGATGTAGACTGATCCATCACAGCTTTGGGCCTCAAAAGTAAATTGCAGAATTTCCACTCCAAGAAACTAAAATATAGTTCAAGCCTGGTGGGTATAACTCTTTCACACAAGCTCACAAAAGAGGATGAAACCAAGTCTTCAACAAAGGATGTGCCACTGCCTGCCGAATACCCCCAGCCCTATGTCCAACCCTGACAGGAAAGTGGACATGAAGTAATCCTCACTTCACACTCCAACTCAAAGTGAAGGAGGAATAAATTGTGTACATATAAGAAGTCTCCCATTTACATGAAATCCTACCATGGCCTCCCTTGACACTTATATTTAAATACAATTACTCAATCCTGTTTGGCATGGACTGAATCATACCCCCCAAAAATGTATGTTTAAGCCCTAAACCCTAGTGCTTTAGAATGTGATTCTATTTGGAAATAGAAGGCCTTAATTAAAGTTAAATGAGATCATAAGTGTAGAGTCCTAATCTATATATATATATTGAACGAATGACTGAACAGCCTGTGTGGGGTGAATAGGCCAGCATGGGGGTTAGTGAGGGGTGACCAAATGACTGAGCAGCAAGCTGCATGGGGCGACCAGGCCAGCAGGGGTGCAGTCAGGGGCAACCAGGCCAGCAGAGGGAAGCAGTGAGGAGTAACCAGGCTGGCCAGGTAGGGGCAGTTGGGGGGCAACCAGGCCAGTGGGGGTGGGGAGGTTGTAGGGGGCTACCAGCTGGAAGGGGGGCAGTTAAGAGTTATCAGGTAGGCAGGCAGGTGAGCAGTTAGGAGTACAGTATGACAGGTGTCCTTACTAGAAGAAACACCTGGCGTGTGTGTGCACAGAGAAAGAACCACATGTTATATGTTTGCCTATAATATTACTCATGCTTGAATATTTATTGCAATCTTATAATGAAGACACATTAAGCAGATTAATATTATACATATTAAAGTTAAATAAGAATGAATTTCTGAATCTAAGTTGGCACATAGGTAATAATTCTTAAGAAAAATTTGCTTAAACTAAATAAATATTTAAATTTATTGAGGTAACATTTATTAATATTATCTGTTTCAGGTATATGATTCTATAATAAATCATCTGTTATTTCATTTTGTATTCACCACTCAAAGTCTAGTCTCCTTCCATTACCATGTATTTGACTCCTTTTACTCTCTCTTCATCCTTTCTCCACTGCCTTTCCCCTCTAGTAACCACCATACTGAATGAGCCTTTTAAAATAGCTTCAGTACTTTTAAACACCAAAACAAATGATTCTTTATACACAGCTAAGAGTATATTAATATGCCCACTGTGTCATCAGCTGCCCATGGGACACTAAACTTTAAAACAACCAAGGAGCCTCAACTACAAATCAAATACAGGAGCTGAAGGGCTATTCTTTAGGCAAAAATTTTAGCACATAGCCTATTCTCTCATTGCCTTTATCATGGTATGATGAAATGAGCAAGGGACTGAGAGTCAGTAGATCATTAGCTGTGTGACTTTGGGAAATCATTTGTCCTCCCAAGACTTCAATTTCCTTATTTGAAAAATTGGGATGTTGAACAAGGCCAATTTTAATGCCCATTCCAGGTTTCTATTTTAATAAACGATGTCGCCTCTCTTATTATTTTTTCTCTTCATGTGAAATCTTATAAAATTGTACTGTATAATTATCTCTTCTATCAGAATTATTTATCATCAATCTCTATGTAATCTCCAGTTTACACCAAAGCATTTAAGTCATTACATTTAATTACAAATATATGTGGCATAAATGGAAATTAAACAAGAAAAATAAGAATAAAATACTATACCTAATGCCTAAAATATTAATATCTGAAATATGCCCTTCTAATTTTTTGTTTTGTGTTATATAGACAGCATACTTATCTACTTTTGTAGTTATATGAATAAAACTTTCCCTTATGACCCATGTCCTTGTCATCTTCCTCTTGTGATTAGAGTTAGTTGATAATATTTAGTGATCAAAGTTTCATATACCAAACAACTTAAGCTGTTATCCAGCCATCAGAGGAAGCTACCCAGCAAGGTGACTCTGATTCTATGGTATATATCAAGATTAATTATGGAATTTATTTCCCTTTAACTGACACAAAATCTAATTTTCAAAAGTCATTTTGAAAATGAGACAGTCACAGAAAATGTATGATAAGTGTTGGTTTCTAAGATATTAAAATCTTCTTGATATTTTTATTATGCTTTATTAGTTTGCCACAGTGTTGAACTAATTAGTTATATTCCCAAGATCAAAATAGGATATAGATTATGCAAGTCTATAAAGTTTGCCGTGACTCATCATTATATTATTATGTTTCTTTTCTGACAAAATTTTAAACATTCTTAGGAAATTATTACAATTGCTGAATTTCTTTAGGCTAAACAATATGAAAACTTGAAGTGCTTCTTAAAGTCTGGTTTATTCCTATAGGTAGATCAACATCAAGGCTCTGAAATTTTTAATATATATAATTCATATATAATAAAAAGTATATGCATATGTGTATATATGTGTATATATAATACATATGTATATATTTTATTTGTGTGTATATACACATATACACAATATAATTTCTATAATCTATAAACATATCTGTGGTAATAAAGATATTTGAGATAAATTATTTCATCCAATATGTATTTACTCATGTAGAAATATTTATCTTCACATAGGAAAAGGACTGCTGTTTTATCATATAACTAGAGGCCTGGTGCACAAAATTTGTGCACGGGGCTGGAGGGGGTGTCCCTCAACCCAGCCTTCATCCTCTCCAATCTGGGACATCCCTCTCACAATCCAGGACTGCTGGCTCCCAACTGCTTGCCTGCCTGCCTTTCTAATTGCCCCTAACTGCTTCTGCCTGCCAGCGTCATCACCCCCTAACCACTCCCATGCCAGCCTGATTGATGTCTAACTATTCCCCTGCCAGCCTGTTTGCCCCCAACTTCCCTCCTCTGCCGGCCTGGTCACCCCTAATTGCCCTCCCCAACAGGGTTGATTACCTCCAACTGCCCTTCCTTGCAGGCCTGGCCCCTCTCAACTGCCTTCCTTTGCAGGCCTGGTGCCTCCCAACTTCCCGCCCCTACTGGCCATCCTGTGTCCACATGGAGGCAGCCATCTTTGACCACATGGGGGCAACCATATTGTGTGTTGTAGTGATGGTCAATCTCCATTTACTCTTTTATTAGCTAGGATAGAGGCCTGGTGCATGGAATGGGGCTAGCTGGTTTGCCCTGAATGGTATCCCCATAGAATGGGGATTCCTATGGGGCATGGGACAGCCTGAGCGAGGGGCCTGTGGTGGATTGCAGGCCACCCACACCCCCTGTCAAGCCAAGTGGAGGCCCTGGTATCTGCAATTGAAACTTTGTAGCCTGGAGTGGAGCCAACCCTCCTGCTTGCTCCGTGGAGACAGCCATTTCTGTTTGGATTTGTTTACATTCTATAATTGAAATTTTATAGCCTTGAGTGGAGGCTTAGGCTGGCTAGGGCAGGTGGAAAGCATGGCTTCCTCCATTGCATAGGAAACCCAAACCTCCCTCCTGCTCTCTGTGGCTGTAGCCATGTTGGTTGGGTTTATTTGCATACTCCCTCTGATTGGTTGGTGTGTGGCTAGTGAGCATGGTTTGTGGGTATAGTGGAGTGATGGTTAATTTGCATATTGTCCTTTTGTTAGGTAGGATTTTGGTATATCAAGTTTATTACATCTTCTTACATTGTAGTACATATTTCCCTGAGATTCTCTTAAAGGTAATGGTAACACATTATTTGCCAAGAAGCTTTGGTAATTTAAAGAGCATTTGTTACAAAGCCCTTAAATTAACAAAAAAAATATTTAATTGTATTAAAGGTATAATAAAATTCTAATGAGGCCATAACCAATTTGGCTCAGTGGTAGAACTTTGGTGTGCAGACTGAAGGGTCCCAGGTTCGATTCTGGTTAAGGGCATGTACATTGGTTGCGGGCACATCCCCAGTAGGGGGTGTGCAAGGGGCAACTGGACAATGTTTCTCTCTCATAGACGTTTCTAGCTCTCTATCCTTCTCCCTTCCTCTCTGTAAAATCTCAATAAAATATATATTTTAAAAAAATTCTAATGAGTTCTCTTACTATTTAACTGTATTGAAAAAAAATAGCATCTGGGTAAAACTGATATGTACTTTAATCTTCATCTAAAGGCAAAATCATAATTGTGATTTAATCAATGATTCTAATAATCAGTACTATATCCTATGATGTATTAGATGAGATAAACAGACACTTGTTAATATGTGGACTGTGCTAAGTAAGAATAAGAATTAGCCACTTCCAGGAATTTAAAATAAGATTGAGGAAAACAATAACACTAAATTTAGATAACATTGTACAGCTGTAACAAAGATGATGTCACAAGAAGTACATGAGTAACTGCTGAATAAATTATTTAGCATTAAGTATGTGCAGGGTGTGAAGGAGTGTCCATGCATATGGGCACAGACTAGTGCTGCTTTATGGCCAAGGTGGGGCCTGGAGGAGAGAGTAGGCACCTGACACCTACCTGGAGGGTTCATGAAGGTCATCCATAAACACATGAGCTCTGTTCTTCCCTAGAGTTAATATTAATAAGACAAGTTACCTTTGTGTTTTGCTTTTTGGGACTAAAACATGCAAAGCAGAGAGTAAAACATTGAATTTTGTTTCACCAAAGAAAGGATAATTGCATGCTCACAAGTAATTGCAATCAGTATTACAAATTATTGCCAAATGACCCAGTTATCCTGCAAAGGTCAGCAAGCAAAATAAGAACCAACTATGTATAATTTTTAATGAACAGTTTAGAAACATCATTATATTTAATATTCATTCTTTTATTTACTCCTTAGTGGATATTTATTGAAAAACAAAACAAAATTCTTCCTTCGAGGACATACCTTCTAAGGTGGAAGATATGAATTGAAAAAAAGTTTTATAATGTCTGGGAAATATATAACATCTATCAGTAATAAAAAATAAGACCTGCTAAAGCAATAGAGGGTGAAGGAGAGGGAAGCTATTATAGACGCTGTGGTCTCTGTGAGGATGCAGCCTTGAAGAAATCTCAGCTCTTGGTAAATTTAGATAATAAAATCCTCGGTAAAATTCTCTTTAAGCCATGTAATTTTCACAAGGGAGTTCGTGATTAAGCCTGTAATAATCTGGGTAAAGGGTGCTCTGGATGTGCTTCAGTAGATCTCAGTTTCAGCATGTTTAAATCTGACAGAGATTTACGTCCCCAATGTAACAACCAACAGTAAATATGTCCCCACAATATGTCATATTCCAGCCACCAGTGTCAGAAAGGACATTCTCTATATAAATATAACAGAAAAGATAAAGTTGGAATAAAAAAAGGAGGAAAAAGTAAAAATGATGGACAAGACAGATAAAAGAAAAGGAGAAATAGAACAAAAAGAGAAAAGAAGAGGGATAAGAAGGGAAAGAAGATATTTAAGGGAAAGAAGATATTTGTAAGAAGATATTTCCCTTTATTAACTCCAAGCTTGTGCATGTTAGGGATTCCAATACTTTGTCATATTTTATGTTAATCATTCCTAGATGCATCACTTCAGTACATCACTCACAGGAATCAATGGAGGTTTTCTGGCCTGGAGCTCCATTTTCTTAACTCTCATCACAAAATGGAAGAGATCAGAGGAAAACAGTATCTTTCTTTCTCTTTCTTCTTCCTTCCCACCCTTCCTTCTTCCCTCCTTTCTTTCTCTCTCTCCTTCCTTGTTTTCTTTCCTTCTTTCTTCTTTTTTTAAAAAATGTTCTTCCTTTTGTTCTTTTTTAATAATGGGAGAATACAGTTCTCCTGACTTTCAAACCTAGTATTTTCCC
This sequence comes from Vespertilio murinus, assembly GCA_963924515.1. Lineage (NCBI taxonomy): Eukaryota > Metazoa > Chordata > Mammalia > Chiroptera > Vespertilionidae > Vespertilio > Vespertilio murinus. The sequence continues at coordinate 54,566,139 of OZ004705.1, forward strand.
ACGTTGCCTTTTAACAAAGAGTAATACCATCCATCACATAAATCTTAAGTAATCCACTTCTTTATTTCTTCATGCATTAACTAATTTGACCAACATATGAGGTACCAGGCACTGTTTTAATATTAGGAATACAAAGATATTCAAGATTTTTTTTTAATTATTTATTTTTAGAGAGAGGGGAAAGGAGAGAGAGAGAGAGAAAGAGAAACATTGATGTGTGAGAGGAAAATAACAATCAACTGCCTCCTTCACACTCCCTGCCAGGGAATGTGTGAAACCCAGGAATTGAACCAGGTAGCTTTTGGTGCACAGGATAACACCCAATCAACTGAGCCATGTCAGCCAGTGCATCAAGGTATTTTATATTTATCCTCAAAGAATCCATAGTTCCAGAATAGAGATGGGTAATAACAGATATTTGCAAGGTGCATTTTGGAAGCATGGAGGAAGGGCACTTAAGCCAAAATTTAGGGAGGAGAGGAGTGACTGGAGAACATGGTGTCAAAGATAACTCCTAAAGGACGAGTAAGTAAGGGAGATGGAACTTCAGATAAAGCATGGAGGTGAGGACTGCCTCCTATGTAGAAAAATGCACGATGTCTAGGGTAAACAGTGGTAAGGAGTAAGTTGGAAAGGAGTAAAACATTTGTTTAAAAGAATATTCAGAGGAGTTGTACAAGATTGAGGATCAGTTGTATAGGCAAGAGAATCAATTACAGTGCCCCAAAATAGCAAGTGATGACCATGTAAATTACAACTGAAGTACAACACATAGATTACAAAGAACAGATTTCAGATTTATGTTGGGTGTAGAATCATCAGAGTTTGGTGTCTGATGATTGGAGATGGGGCTGAATGGAAGAGTTAGGGTGACTACTACGTGTCTTAGTTTGGCTTTTAGAAATTGAGATTAGAATCACAGAAAAAAGAGGGGGAAAATCATTTTTAGTTTTAAACATACTGAGAGTGCAAGACTTGAGTTCAGAGAAGAATCTGGAATCTGGCTTAGAGCAAGAGGCCTTAATAGCATTAGCATATAAATAGCAACTGAAACCTTGAGAATAGTTAAAATTAAGGAAATAAATTATGTCAAGAGAGTATAGAAGCCTGGAGATTTTGTTTATTCATAACTGAACTGTACCAGATGCTAGGGGTATTCTTTAATGAGTGAGATTTGACAAACTCTATTAGAAAAAAAAAGTGATTCCTCCAGATGTTAGAAGGTGATAAGTGAGATTTGGAAGGATGACAATATTCAAGGAATAGACTGCAGAAAAGAGCTCTTGAAAAATACTTTGGAGAAAAGGAACAGTATCAAAACCCAAATGAACAACAGCTTTGAAGAGGAGAGTGATCAGACAGGGATGAATCATAGCCAAAAGTTCCAATAAGACAAGAACTGATACCACAGAATTATTAGCCATCTGCCAGATTCCAGATTTTTGTATATTATTAGAGCTGGCAAATTTAAGATTGCAGACAAAGATCATAATGAATGATAGTGCGTACACACTAGAAGTTAAATGAAAAGAGTGGTAGGGGATCAAGGAAGGAATGTGTATGTTTGTTTTAGATGGGAGGAAATTTTTCTAATTACTGAATGGCAGTGAATGGCAATCCTGGTAAACATTCCAACTTGTTTCCATGCCAATTCTATATATTTAATGACTGGTTTAAGAACAAACAACTTCTGCCCTGAGATAACTTGCAATATAGTGGTGGGCAAAAGCAGTTTTACCTGTGTTTGTAGGGGAAAAGACATGCGGTTATGATTATTACAATAGCTTTATTAACTCAAAAGAATGTTACAACTGTGGACCTACTTTAAACAAATACATACATTCTCAGAAATCTTTAGGTATTCTCTCTTCGGTAATTTTAAATTAAAATAGGTACATGTGTGACTACTATATTTATTGATAAGTCGCTGAGCACATATTAAGTGTAAGATAGTATTCTGGGTCCTGGGGAGAAATAAACGCATCCAGCACATTTCAATTCTGAAGGGATTGTCAGTTTAGCTTGCATCTTTTATGAAGCTTTGCTTCATTAATTTTGAAGGAAACTATATTATTTGAAAAATAATAGTGTATGTATAGACTATCAAGTTTAAATTGTCTCCCATTGATAGAAATAGAACATTAACTAATCTTTTCTAAGCTATTATTCTATAATTATGCCTAGATTACAATAAAGAATTTTTCTCAAACTAGTTTGGCATTTTAATAGATGTGCCAGTAAAACTTTATGCCAGCAACATAAAAATGTATTATGCAGTTATTATGACATTTCATATTTATTATGAAGTTCTGACTATTGTTAATGAACAAAATGTAACCAAGTAAATTTGAAGGTCTACTTGGTTTTATTAAGCGATTCATGCATCTGTCAGCATCCCATCCAGCAAGTACAATGGTCTTCTGAGGGACTGTTCAAAAGGTAAGGTATTTGTAGGAAAGAGTGTAGGGTAAAGGAGCTGTCAACCCTCAAAAGAAAGGATTATTTTTAGATAAGAACTACTTCTTTGGCAGGAAAGGGACAGGAGAGTTTTTATCATGCAGATTGCTTTTTTTTGTTCATTTCTCTGTTGTGGGGTTTGGGGATGGAGAGGGAGGGCCCATTTTACAAATTTATCTCATTGGTGGTGTTGACCAGAAAATGCCAGACTAGTTGATTAGAATTATATTTCTGAGAGAGGTTGAAACTGCAGTTAAGTCAGGTATTAAATTGAGGTTTGGTATCATGTGCTTTCAGCACGAGTGACACCATCTTGGTCCTGTGGTTTTCTCTTTAGCGCTATAAAGACAGCAAATACCATTACTATTTCCTACTACTAAAATAAGACCCAAAGAAATATTAATAACTAGCAATTAATGGGTTTCTAAAAATATACTTTTTAAATCGCCTATTAAGTCAAAATGGCCTATTAAGTGCCATTCCTATAGTAAGCAATTAATAAAATATGAATAAATATATAAATTAATATACAAGATCTACTAATATGACCAATGTTAGAATGCATTAATCTTAAAGTTTTAGGGCATAAAAAAACAAACTTATCACTAAGGTCACATTATTAATTCATAACCACAAAATCTAGTTTTTATCTACCTGTGTCTAAAGGGCTTTGTCCTGTGAACTGCAGAACTCTGCAGAGCACTGAAATGTCTCAGGCCCTTAAAAAGGGGTTGGGGTCCTTCCAGGTGACTTGCTAAAGTTTGGTCAGTCTCTACGTGTAGGGGTTTAGAAAGACTCCCAGTCCCTATGGTGTTGTGCCCGGTAAATTCTGGAACCCACAGACCACCAGGGAGCTGAGTCCGATGCAAATGCAGAAAGTCTTTATTAAATCTAACCCGGGTTAGGGTCCGATCCCGGGCACCAGCACAGTGGCACTCGCCCGATCCAAACTCAGGCCCCATTCTAAGTTTCTTCCCGAGTTTTATACCCTAGCTCAGCTATGCAAGCCAGCACCCTTTGCCTCCCTCCATTTCTGTTCCCCTGCGTAAGTCCTTGTTTGCTGTAGCAGGCACTTCCTGGGGTGGTCATCTCCTGTAATTATAGGTTAGGCTGGTCTGTTCCCTGGAGGTGGATTCCTAGGTGGTCAGCTCAGTTCCTGGGAGGAGGATTCCATAGTGGTCAGGTCGGTCATCATAAGATGAGTATCATGAGATGTTGTACCTACCGGATGAAACCTCCCTCGGGACCTAGCTTTGCTTTAATGTTTGCCATAAAATATTGTATTCTGGCTTTACTCAACCTTACAATGGGAAGATAAGTGCCTCTCTTCAGTGGGTGCTCTGCTTCAATGTGCACCCCCTGCCTCCTGTCATAAAGACAGGAGTGTGATTTTCCTCAGGATAAGCACCAATGAACAAATCCGGGTGGCCTCGTCCCATGGACCAACTCCCCTCAAAACCCTTCAAAGCTTTTCTTGTAGCATCCCCAGCTTGTCTCTGCCTTTTGCGCCGGGGTTTGAATTCAGTTCATGGTAGGCTCTTCTCCCAGTTGCAGTAGTCACTGAATGAAACCTGTCCTTACCAACTCAGTGCCTGCTGGTGTTTATCTTTGACAGTACACTGCTACTAGGAATTTTACACTTCCCCACCTCCCCTTCTTTACCCAGTTCCCTACACGGGTGTTCTGAGGGCCTCAGTCTTTGTCTTTCTACACAGCATTTTTCCATACATAGTTTATTTTGACTACATTGTCTATCTATTTAATATCCAGATCAAGGAAGCTAAAATTAAGAATTTTTGTCTATGAAGGTGGGAAGTGTGAGTAATGAAATAATTTGATCATTTTTTTTCTTGAAATTTAAAAAAAATAAATTCAGTCAGGCAAACACTAAGTATTTTCTCCCTATCCCTGATGCTCACACCTCTTAGTGTTAGCATCCTCTTCCTCACAGATGCTCTGCAAAATGGTCCCAACACACTTTCCTCTCTCCTTAGGGCAAGGACAGTTTTGCTCTAAGGGCAATTTTGCTCTAAGGGCAAGAACCAAATAGTTCTCCATCCATAACATTTGTTTCTCAGGGCCATGTATTTTTTGATACTATCTGATAGTTCCTGCTCTTTTTTGATGAGCACACAGAAAAAGTACATCTGGGGAAGGGTTCGGGTAAAATTATCAGGGTGAGAGCCAGGTAGGTCTGTCCAGCTTACCACTATGTATTCCCAACACATCTAGACATTGTTCTTCTATTTCCTGACCCATAAACACAGTTCCGCTCAAACTGGTTCCTGGGCAAAGCCTTCACTTTCTTTGCATATCTCCTCAGTCTTTTGCTTTTTTCTAATTTTTAAGTCAAAATTCTGCCTCTTCAGAGTCATTTAAATTTAATTTTCATTGTTAGCTCAGGAAAACTCCCATTAGAATGAAATAGGCAAACTATTGTCCTTTTTAGCTCCATTACATTTTTATTTCTTAGTGTCTAATTTCATTCAGTTTTATTTTCCAGTCTCATCCTTTAAGATAAGTAAGGATTGTGTCAAAGAGGTTGATAGATAGTAGTAAAGGAATACAATGTCAATGTAAAAGAATGACGGAAACATGAGTAGCAATTAATATTTATATTAAAGATAAACTAAGAAAAGGTTTTCAAGTACCTCCTAAGACTAACTTTATTTTCATTTCAATTCATTTTTCCATATAGCTAATATGGGAAAATTTTCCCATAAGACAGTATCTACATTTTTAAAAATATTCACCAGAGGATATTTTTGCATTGATTTTTAGAAAGACTGGAAGAGAGAGGGAAAGACAGAGAGAAATATCAATGTGAGAGAAACACATTGATTGGTTGCCTCCTGTGTGTACCCTGACCAGGGCCTAGACTGGGGATTGAACTTGCAACCAAGGTACATGCTCTTGACTGGAATCGAACCCAGGACTCTTCAGTCCACAGGATGATGCTCTATCCACTGAACTGTACCAGCCAGGGCTATATACTTTTTAATGTAAAACAATAGAAATATGTAATTTTAAATTCTCCCTAGGAGGCTACTAAAAACAGAAAAGAATAAGACAATAAACATAAGTACTTTCTAAATATTTTAATCAATCAATATAAATATGGTGTATTCAACTCACAGGTTGATCCCTGAACATACTAATCACGTAATAGTTCTAGTTTTATAGATTCACATAATTAAATTGAGCTCTCATTAAAATACCTACATTTAAAGTATAAATCGGTGTTGATCAAGCACAAGATAGTCATGACATGATGTGAAATTCATTATGTGTTATTTTTAAAGCTCACTTCATGTCCAAAACCAAAAAGAATTCGTTTTGCAAACTTGTGGAGTGTGCAAAAGATGAAAGAGCTCTTAATGAGGCATCAATTCAAACAGAGCTCACCATCTCTGAAATGGAACCCCAAAAATGCCAGCTCCCTGAAGGTAAGAAGAATTTTCAGTGACATAATACATATTTTGAAATGCTATTTCATATTTTAAGAATAAACATTACAAAGAAAGTCTTAAGAGGGAAAGAAGTATATTGACATTAGTACAACTGCTTACACCTACACATTTCAGAATGTAAGCTTTCTCATATAAAGAAAAGTAGGATTTCCAGAAATGGACTATTAGATTAGTTTACAACCAGGTTCACATTCTTACAAATAGTTCCAAGCTATGCCCACAACACAAAATTATAGCCACCTCCTGGGTAAGCTTCAAAGTCACAGAGGTAATATGTGTTCGAAGAAGACCTCATCCGGACAAATGCAGGAAAGAGTTTATTAAATCTCTGTGGGCTGTACCCAGTTTCTACAAGCACACTGAAGCTGGAAAATCTTTACTCCAAGGAACGGCAAATAATGTGGCATCCTTGATTGTCGTGTCATTTCTGAGTCAATACCTTCATCTACAGGAGCTGGGGAACAGGTGAGAAACAGGAAGCAGGCAAGCTCTGCTCTCTGGGCTTTGCCTTCCGCCTTCCAGGAAGCCATCTTGTATCTCACTGGAGGGACAGGGCAGAGAAAGAAGGAAGGGCAACAGGATGGTGACTAGACTGCATTTGAGTTCTGCTCTTGGATTTAGAAACAGGGCACATGCCTTTGTTGACATTTTTGCAGTGACTTCTCCACGTGGTGAGCACTGCTGTGATGGGAAAGTGTGACTGAAAGCATAGTAGAAAAACACTCACTCCTCAGCAGGGGCCTTTGCCCTTTTGTTTTCTTTTATATATTTTACTCCCTTCATTCTCCACATATTCCTCCTCTCTGTTCTTTCTCACCATGAGTTTAAATGCACACACATACACTCCATACAGTTTTTTTTATAATTCATGAGACTAAACACAAGCAAGCTCAGAGGAGCATGTCTACTATCCCAGCCCCCGTGCTGCCTTCCATAGTCACATTCATTCACGGCTTGATGTTTTTCTTGGAGGAGGAAACTTGTTGCCCCTGTTTTCAAGGGTGACTAAGGGGTTCGGCAAGCAGACAAAAGATAGAATATCCCACGCTGAGCAGGAAATGTACAAAATCAGAAGCATGAAAAGAATTGCTTCAGGTAATATCGGCTGCTTAGTACATTTGGAGCACTAAGTTGGAGGGGAGACTCTCAAGAGATAAGGTTAAACATTCACATAGAAATGTTTCATTCAATAAATATTTGCAGATGGAAGAGGAGCAGAAACTTGTTCAATAGAACAGTTGGTAGGGTAATAAACTTTAGATAAAAATCAAAACAAAATACAAACTTCTCACCAGGATAAACAAATTCACCAAGCAAGAGCTTATTAAATAGGAGGTTCTCAGACAAATTAGTCAGAAGAGAAAAAGTGAAACTTTGCAATTTTATGAGATTGTGCCTTCTGAAAATTTTACAGGACATCATATTTTATATGTTTAATGCTTAATAGTGAGGGTTCAGGAATTCTTCATCCCCTATGAGACTAAATTAGTGATTAGAATAGTGTTTGTTATATTTGGTCAACAAAAGGTTCATGAAATGTACATTCACCTTAATTTGCCTAGGTAATTAATTAACTAAGTAAATAAAGGAGATATCTTAACACTTAGGCCACAGTTTGGACCTATAGTACTATGAGCAGCACTCTTTTTAAAAAAACATATTTTATTGATATTTTACAGAGAGGAGGGGAGAGAGAGAGAGATAGAAATGTCGATAAGAGAGAAACATCGACCAGCTGCCTCCTGCCCGCCCCCTACTGGGGATGTGCCCACAACCAATGTACATGCCCTTGACCGGAATCAAACCCAGGACCTTTCAGTCCGCAGACTGACGTTCTACCACTGAGCCAAACCGGTTTCGGCATGAGCAGCACTCTTTACAAAATTTCTTTTTACCTCTCTCTTCCAATTACAACTATTTCAATAAAATTATGGTAGCAGATGTTATTATTTAAATTTTTGTTATTTTATATCATATTTTCTTATTTTATCTTTATTGTGGGTGTTTTTATATATTTTATTGATTTTTTATAGAGAGGAAGGGAGAGGGATAGTTAAAAGCATCGATGAGAGAGAAACATGGATCAGCTGCCTCCTGCACCTATCCTATTAGGGATGTGCCTGAAACCAAGGTACATGCCCTTGACCAGAATCAAACCTGGGACCCTTCAGTCTGCAAACTGACACTCTATCTACTGAGCCAAACCAGTCAGGGCTATTTTATACTTATTGTTGAAAGTATTACAGATGTCCCACTTTCACCCCATTGACCCCCTCCACCCTGCTCCCACCCTCACTCCCTCTCCAGGCCTTCACTGCACCATTGTCTGTCCATGAGTTATGCATATATGCATATAAATTATTTTGTTAATCTACTCCCACTCCCACCCCTTCCCTCTGAAATTCATCAGTCTGTTGTATGCTTCAAGGTCTCTGGATATATTTTGTTTGTCAGTTTTGTTTTGTGTTTTTCCCATTAGATTCTACATATAAGTGAGATCACATGGTACTTTTCTTTCTCCGACAGTCTTACTCTGCTTAGCATATGCAGAGGTGTTTACTAACTAGCAGCCTGGGAGTGGATATAACCTAAGTAGTGTTGTGTTTTCATCTATAATACATTAAAGGTTGAAAAATGAGTTGCTAAGATTTTAAAAACCATAAAATTTCACATAAAATGTCTATGATTTCATGGTTCTCTTCAAAAAGTAAAGAAGACCCAATACCTTTGCAGTAACTTTCCCACATAATAGCTATACTTTAGAATTGAGTAGAAGCCATCTCTTTTAAAGGGGATTCTTTTTAAAAATATATATTTTATTGATATTTGACAGAGAGGAAGGGAGAGAGATAGCTAGAAACGTCGATGAGAGAGAAACATTGACAAGCTGCCTCTTGCACACCCCCTACTCGGGATGTGCCCGCAACCAAGGTACATGCTCTTGACCGGAATCTAACCCGGGACCTTTCAGTCCGCAGACTGACGCTCTACCACTGAGCCAAACCGGTTTCGGCAAGGGGATTCTTGATTAAAAAAAAAAAATCTTGAAACATTTTTACTTAGTTTCTTCCTTCCTATGTGATTTTTTTTTTTGGTCTTATATCTACTCTTTTATATTTGTATATTTTAGCTACCAGAACTTTCTCAATCAAGATTTCTCATCTGAATTAGAACATTTAAAAAATTAAATAAATAATGACTGTCTCAATTATTCCAAGGGTGTTTAATAACTAGGACCACTCAAGATGCATTAGAGAGAAGTTAATTTCTCATATACAATGAATGCAGTAGAGCTTGATTCCCTAATGGAACTCAGTTCATAGAGTTTGGGCATAAGCATTCTTCGACTTGCTTGTTTTGTAGATACCTTTTTATAAACTGGATTTACTTAAGGTGAATAGTTGAGCAAATAAGTAAAGGGAGAATTTGTTACTTGATAATGTGTATACAGAGCTTAGGGGAAGTCACACATGCTGAGAATGAATCAATGAGTACTTAACTGGCCAGGAGCCTAAGGGAATAAGGAAAAATAATGAGTCTAATTCACATCTGACCTGCTTCTACCCAAAGTAATATAAATAATTGATCTCTCCTCTGAGCTGTCACAATTATCTTTCTTCACATTCCTCTCGAAAGCTCTATGTCAATAGATATTGATAACTTAGAAAAAGTTGTAAACTGCATGTTAGTTACAATTGTGATCTATAAGTAGTCAGGAAAATGGATTTTTAAATTCTTTCAAGAAAATTCAAAATGTATCTGTTTATTATCTTTAGTGAAAATGAAAGTATAAACTTTAACTTTTAGCTATGTGCCTGGATAACTACAAAGGACATTGCAATGGAGATCTGGGGTTGGAAGTAGGGTAAATTTATGATATTAATAGGTTGTAGATGCAGATGTAGATTAGATGTAGGTGTAGATTAGATGTAGGTGTAGATTAGATGTAGGTGTAGATGTAGACATAGCAAAGGGAAGAATTGCATAGAGAGGCGCATTGTCAAGAGTGAATGAGTGGGTGAAACGACAGCAGCAGTATTTCTGTGGCGAGCCCTAAAAGCCATTGGAGACTTGGTTGCTTTAGTGTACTACAAACACCCATCACATTTGTAGTGAGGTGGTTTTCTATACCATGAGAGTACTTGGACTGCTGATTGTTTTTTGCCTTTTGATGGCTAGGCTTCTTTTGGGGTATAAAAGTAAATAACCAGTAAAGAGATATAGCCATCTTAAGATCCAGCTTTGTAGCCTCTATTCTCCAAAAAAAAAAAAAAAAAAAAAAAAAAAACATAACAAAGCAAACTTAAATAGACTTCTCAGAACATCAACAAAATGAGCTCCTCAGACTACAGTCAAGAAATTGGAGGTGTGACAGAATCATAGAAGAGGCTTTATAAATCTTATAGTCCAACCATCTCATTTGAAAATTGTAACATCTGAAGCAATGCAGTTTCAAGAGATTTGCTAATGTGCCATTTATTCATTCACTCATTCATTTGTTCATTCAATAAATCTTTATTATATGCCTCCTATATGCCATGCATATCAAGCCCTGGAGATAAAGCAGAGGAAAGATTCAAACAATATCCCTTACTATCTAAAATAGAGATTTAAAAAAATACTTGAGATAATAATTTTAATAAGCACATAAAAGAAAATAACTTTACAAATGAGCAATGAAAATAGCAAACAGCAAATTTAAGGCTAGAAGGTACAAAATGGCTTGGCAAAATAGATGAAATAAATATAAAAGAGACTATTCTGGCTAATTAAGCAAATTGGATGGCAGTGAGAGAATGGTTTTGAAATATTTGAAAAATAAGCATTTCATACAGTTATACCAGAATCTGGAAAACTGAGTTACTAAAAATTTTATTTTTATACAGTGTTAGTTTGAAGGAAGAGATTTAAAGACATATATTTCATATTAAATATTCTACTTTCAGGTTAAGGCACAGAAAAATCAGAATTTTCTGATCAAAGTCTACAGAAGTTAGAGTTTCACCAGGCAATGTGGCAGAGAGCAAGAAAGAACAAATGTTAAGGGTGATTTAGACACCGTCTATTTATATAAAACCCGAATATGCAAATAGCCCGAATGGCTTAACAACCAAACAACCAGTCACTGTGATATATACACTGACCACTTGGGGGGTGAGCGCAAAACATGGTGGGCATCAACCATGGGGGATGGTGAAGCAGCTGAGTGGGGACACCAGACCAAGGTGGGGTGCTGATTGCTGCCATCAGGGTGAGCCTCTGGTGGTGACTGAAAATTATTTGCTACTGCAAGCCTTATCCTATCTGGTACTCGTACCTGCTGCCAGTGCTGGCCCTGCTTACACCCACTGCTGGCCCAGGGGCTGCCACTCACACCCACTGCCAGCCTGGTGCTAGCCCAGATTGCTCAGCACTGTGGGTAGGTGTGAGCAATAGCTGCTGGCCCGAATGCCTCCCCTGGCTTCTCCACCTTCCCCTGCTCCTGAGGGGGAGCCTGCCCCACCTGAACCCACTGCTGGTTCTGGCCCTGTCAGTAAGTGGCAGCAGGAGAAGGGCTGCTGGCAGACAGGGTACTGGGGGCTATGGTGGGAGGGGCAAGGCAGGGGCACAGAGGATGGGGCAAGACCCACCCCTGTGCCCACTGCAGCCTTGCAATTCACAGTTTCTTTCAAAGTGCACAAACTTGTGTACTGGGCCTCTAGTAATTATAATAATAAATAATGGTCAAAGTTGAGTTAAAAGAGGACTGAACATAGAAAACAAAACAGAAAATGAGTGGTATATATAGAAGAGTCAAGAGCTTAATTAACTGAAACATTTAATAAAAGAATTATTATAATGGGAGTACTATTCAAAAATGTTAGCAAAAATATATGAGATGCAAGTCAGAGAATGAAATTTCAAAGTTGGGTTTTCAGAAGAAATGCAGTCATGCAAGACTTAGAGTGTGTCCATGAGAGAGAGCAAGGCATAATGAATGTAGGAAAAACTTTTGTTAGAGTTGATGGAATCTAAAAGCAGAAAGAGACCAGATTTTTTAAATTTAAATTCTTTAAAGTATTACATGAGTCTCCTTCCCTCCCCCCCTCCATTGACCTCTCCCTGCCTGCTCCAACTCCCAGCACATACCCTCAACCCTCTACAGTCTGTGTCCATTGGTTATGCTCAAAAGCATGCATACAAGTCCTTTAATTGATCCGCCCCCCACCTCTGACTTCCCTCATAGGTTGGAGAGTCTGATCAATAATTCTGTGTCTCTGGTTCTATTTTGGTTCATCAGTTTATGTTGTTCATTATACTCCACAAATGAGTGAGATCATGTGATATTTATTTTTCTTTGACTGGCATATTTCACTTAGCATAATGCTCGCCAGTTCCATCCATGCTATTTCAAATGGTAAGCATTCCTTCTTTTTTTACCGCAGTGTAGTATTACATTGTGTAGATGCACTATAGTTTTCTAATCTAGTCATATGCTGATGGGTACTTACTCTGTTTCCAAATCTTAGCTATTATAAATTTTGCTGCTTTGAACATAGTGGTGCATATTTCTCTTCTAATTGGTGTTTCTGCTTTATTGGTATATTTCCTAAAGTGGGGTTGCTGAGTCTAATGGAAGTTCCATTTTCAAATTTCTGAGGAAACTCCATACTGTTTTTCCAAAGTGGCTGCACCAGTCTGCATTCCCACCAGCAGTGCATGAGGGTTCCTTTTTTTCTGCATCCTCCCCAGCACTTGTCATTTGTTGATATGTTGATGATAGCTATTCTGACAGGTGTGAGATGGTACCTCATTGTCATTTTGATTTGCATCTCTCTGATAATTAGTGACTTTGAGCATGTTTTCATATGTCTCTTGGCCTTTCTTATGTCTAGAAGCATAACCAATGGACACAGACACCAGGGGGGTGAGGGCATGAATGGTTTTTGGGGGGTGGAGGCAATGGGCAAAAAGGACAAGTATATAAGACCTTAGTCAATAAAGAAAAAAAAAGAAAAATAATCTATGGCTTTTTTATACACCAATAATGAACTCATAGAAAGAGAAACAAATAAAAACAATCCCATTTACCATTACAACAACAAAAAATTAAGATACCAAGGAACAAAATTAACCAAGGAAGTAAAGAACCTGTATTCAGAATATTATAGGATGCTGAAAAAAAAGAGATAGAGGAACACATAAATAAATGGGAGAATATGCCGTGTTCATAGATTGATAGAATCAACATCATTAAAATGTCCATACTACCCAAAGCAATCTATAGTGCACTCCCCCTTAAAATACCAACAGCATATTTCACAGACCTAGAACAAACTCTCCAAAAATTCATTTGCAATTAAAAAAGACCCCAAATAGCTGCAGCATTCTTGAGAAAGAACAAAATTGGAGGGCTCACAATACCAGATATCAAGCTGTATTACAGACCAGAATTTTTGATGGATCCTGAAAGTGAGTGGTTTAAGTCACTGAAATGAGAGGACAAAGTGTGCACTCCATGTAAAGAGGTAAGCTGAGCTGAAAAGTTCTTCAGTGGTTGGGAGTGGATAGAAGATGGTAGGAAGTTGACAGCATGAAGGGAGCAGAGGGAGCAGCATTGATATCACTGATTTCAGAGGAGCAGAAATCTCTAGAAAGAAAGAGGGTGATGTTTTCAAGCTTGTAATGAAAAACAAAAGAGGACATCTCTCTCATCTTCTGGCCATGTCAGTGACTTGTAAGGAAAAAATATAGTCTCAGCTTGCTAAGGAAGAGGTAGCTCTCCTTGAAAACTCAAGACTAATTATTCAATGATCAGAAGATATATAACTTTATCCTAAGCTATTCCAAAAGGCAAATAACACATAATTTCTTTTTAGAAATTATAAACCGACTACTAATAATATCCTATTTTAATATTCATTTTTAATAAATTAAGTTGCATTTTGAATATTTTAAGAAGCATTTTTCCTACTCTTTATTATTACTTCTAAAAGGGATTTAACAAGTTTATTAGTTAGTTTGATTGGTAACAAACTCTAAACCTCAGTAGCTTACAATCTCCACTTCTTCCTCTTTTGTGTTACTTGTCCATGACTGTCGGCCAGCTGCTGTGGTTCTGTTCCATGTTTCTCCACATTCCATTGTCCACTAGTATGATGAAAGAATAGACTTTGTTTAGAACATGAAGAAAATACATAGCAAAGATGTCCAAAGCCTTGTAAGGCTTCTGCTCAAAGTGTTAAATTCACTCAACTCTTACTGGCTGGAGCTGGTCACACGGTCAAGCTCAATTACATAAGGGGACACAATGGTGGCATCACTTTTCTCATCAGTGCTTTGCCTGTCTCAAGGCAATGGGTGAAAATATGTCATAGTCTTTAAGGAAGATTTTAAAAAAAAAGAAAAATATGGGACAATAAAAATATCTAATACTACAAGTACTGAAAACTTATGTTAAATACTTCAGATGATCCCAGGAAGAATTTACTTATTAATTAAACTCAGCTCAGAGACATGTGTCTGTCTAGGTTAAAACGATAAATACTGGGTAATGTATATAGCAGCCAAAGGAATAAGGAACATATGAAGAAAAATAGATGTCAATATTTTTTTTATACTATGGAAAATGAATATAAGTAGATACTGGGCAGAATTGCTTCTGAGTAACTGAAGCATAATATATAGTCAAACTTGCCCCTTCTTCGGGAGTATCAACATCTGTGTGTGTGTGTGTGTGTGTGTGTGTGTGTGTGTGTGTGTGTGTTTTAGGATTCTGCATAGATTTATTTTAAACTTGCATTCTTGCCTAATGATGTCATCTAGGCACCATTGGGGACTGAAAAAGAATCCCTGCTCTGTAAGTAAAGTTAATAAAACATCTGTGTAAATTAAGCAAAACAAAAAAAAGGAAAGAAAATGAACACAGGTAAAGTGATGTGGTAGTGTTGATTTGTTAGAATAGGAAGACTGGCTAACCTGTTTATGTAAAGTCCTCCTAGAGTGCTAAGCATTATTGGTAAAATTTTTAAGCTTCCGTGTCTGACCACAAAATATATGCACCCAGATACCAGTACACTTAGTTTGGTCATTACTCTGATTGAGGTTTTAACACTGGCATAGACTACATGTAAATTATAAGATACCATCTTAACTAACCAAATGGCGGAGATGTTCTTTGGGAGGCAGCTCCAGATTGACCTGCTACTCCTCTCCTATTTACCTCCCTTAGTGCAGATACTTTATTAAGGGAGCTCTATTGTTATCTTTTGTTCTTAAAGTGTGTTCCATATTTACTGGGAGAACAAAGTGAGCTGATTCGAGAGTATGCTACTCCTTATTCTCTACTGTCAATGATGCTGACACATGTGCTAGCACTGTTAATGAACCAGATCACGTTGCATTCCTATGAGTATTGCAAGTGTTTCGTTAAAGAACACCTGAACTACATAATAAGAAATCAGTTCTAATCTGAAGCCTTTTCCAAAGGTCACCCCATTAACTCTAATAGTTCTTAAGGCCATACAAAAATTAGGCTACTGAATTAATTCATAGAAGCCTATAAGAAAGATAAAAATATTTTTTTTAAAGTAGAATGCTACCATATAATTCATGTGAATTTTGTTCATTTTGCTGTTTGAAGCATGCCACTCTTGACCTTGGAATATTTTATCGTTTGGCCTTTAATCTTTTTAGGTCAAATTTAATGCCACTGAGATTTACAATCATATTAAAAGAAAGACGTGGCAAGCATCTCAGCTCTATTTGTTCTTTGTAGTGAAACAATAATGCTCAGATCTGCGGAGCCAGGCACCACAGTGTAATAGCACCCTACGGCTCATAGCATAGCAGCTCAAAGATGATACGTGAACATTCAGACTGTAATGCTCTCTTAAAAGCCTCATAGTAAGTTGTTGCAAAATTATGGTTCCGTGAAAATGTTTCTTTGTGTCAGACATCGCACATTCAAACATACTGAGTGTTCAATGTAGCATTTACTGGGAAGGATGATGGAAGAGTTAAACAAATAATTCATAAATAATCACTCAATTGTACATTATATTCAGAAATATTTAACTGAATGTTTTTACATTCCTGTGGGCTTCAGAAATGCACAAAGCTTTAAGCACATATTAAGATGCAAAATGAATAAAAATAAATATATTGTATATTATACGAAACATTATCTATCAACATAACTTAATGTAGTGAAATGTCATTGCTGGCTTTCAAGTATGAGAAAAAATATGTAATTAATTTTATTAAAATATTTATCAGGCTATCACAAAGAATATTTTTTTAATGGAGAAATACCCAGGGCCATGATAGTGAATCATTCACAGATTAAAGGAACATAATGGAAAACATTTATATGGTATTTTGGAAGCTTGCAATAAATGGAAATGGCTCAGTTTATATGTAAGAACCTGGAAGGAAGCTAATCATGTGTTATCCTTCATCCAAAAGGGATCTATTACTATTCTCTGTCTGCTCTTTTTTTTTTTTTCCAGGTTAGAATGTTTGGCTGAAGCAAACAAACAGAATCTCTAGTCAATAATTAAGGCACCTTCCTCATTTGGCGGAAGGAACCTGTGGCACACAGGAAGTTGGTGCCTTCCGCATATTTTGGAGGCAGAGTAGGAAAAACAATCCTGTGGGCAAGAGTGCTTCTTAGAATTGTTCAGGACTTACCATATGACTCTCGTCTTGGCACCTAAAGGGATGCTCAGAGAAACTTGGAAGAAAATCCAAACTGTGGCTTGGAATGGGAGTTGGGTAGATGAAGACAGAATGCATTTTTTCTCCTTTCAGAAAGAGTCAATGTAATTGTTGCTGCGCTTCCTCTTTGGAAATGTGTACAACAATGGGCGAGGTGTAGGAATCTCCTAACCCTGGTATGATTACAACTGTTAATCACTTATAGTATGAATGCAGTGCTTTAGCATGTGATTTGGTGCAGATTCTGGAATAACTAGTGCTTGTGGGTCTTCATGAGTCTATTTTTGGTCCCATAGCAGCTGAGATCCTTACAATAGCTATACATACTTGAGGGATTTACAAAGGAATGAAAATATGACACTGCGTCCTTTCTGGCATCTTCCTGCAGCTGAGTAATTTACATTTCAGCCCATTTCCCATAATTCCTCCTTTGCCTTCCTATCACAAACCTTTATTAAATATTCTTAACATGTGAACATTGGATAGAATCTTGTGCAAAACTTGAAGAAGGAAGGGAACATGATTTGAGGACCAAAGGTGATCATTTTAATTTTAAGTAAATGAAGTCAATTTTTAGAAAAAGGGAGAGAATGTCAAGATATTGAATTAAGATATTGTTGCATTATAAACAAGGAAAGTGTAGAAAAAAGGTAAACAATTAGAAAATTACTTACAAAACTGAGAAGAATAAAGCAATATTGTCCTTACATTAAAAAAAAAAAAACACTTCTGAGAGGAAAGGAGAGGGAAGAAAGATAGAAACATTAATGATGTTAAGTACTGTTACCCATATAATCAGAGAATATAACTAGACATTTATGACATTTATATATTTAGTTTCCTTCTCCCTTCAGAAAATCGATCTAAAAGTTTGTATCAGACAAAGGGAGCATGATGAACAATGCATATTTTGAGCATGATAAAAAATTAAAATAAAATGGCTCTGCACATATGTTCACAATAAATTTTTCCCCTAAGATCAAAAACATCTGCCATACCTTTTCCTTCTCACAGGCTTACATTCTAATATTATGTTCCAGAGCCATCATTTAAAAATGTACTGGATTTTTATGACTGAGTACAACAAAACAGCCAAAAGGTTCCTTCTCCCCAATTAACATCTGTGAGCCATCAGATCAATTCCCTATGCGGCTGCTTTTTTGGGTAGAGAAAAGCATCATCTTTTGACTAAACCTTTTAGTCCCAGTTGCTAATGTTTGAGCAACTAAAGATTAAATATTTTATTACAGGACTTCTGTAGATACTGACACTGGATTGATCTGGCCAAATTGTTCAGAAAACCATGTCTGAACACAAACAAATAAATATCTACAAAAAGCTAAATATGTGAATTAAATAGACAGTTGAAACCCTTTCACAATTAAAAAAAAGAGAAAATATAAAATGTCTGTCTGTTCTTCTCTTCAGTTGTTTAGAATATTCTTATGGTATACTCTTACTACCTACCTCTTCATTCCCAAGACAAACATCTCTACCTTTTCTTCAAAGATTTTACACTCTCTTATAAATCAGTAAGTTATTTGAAAGCAGCATATCTTATTTAATTTATTAATTATTCATCCCATTGCAAGATACTTGAATTCCTAGACTCAAAAATGGTTGTTGAATACTTTCATAATGAATGAACAAATAGGTTGAGACTATCCCTTGGACTAAACACAATTTCTCTTCCCTTCATTGAAATCTTATTACAATGTTAACACATTTAGGAGGTCCAGTTCACTAGGCTGTAGACATCTATATTCATTTGGATTTCAACAGTTTAAGTATCCACTTCAGGTTCAACCTCATAACTGCTCTTCTGAATCCTCTAGTTGGGGTGGAGTATTTTGTCATGCTGTTATGTAATCTTGGATTCTGACATTCTTCCCAGCCTAGTTTGAATCTTTGTTCCTAGCTATTGTATCCTGGATCACTCTTGTGTCATACCCATATCTGTTTTTTTCTAATGTTTATTTTGCACAGTTGAAACATAAATTTTAACGTATCCCTATTTTTTAGTTTTAAATATGTTTTATAAATTGAAATTTGATAGAATGTTCCTTTTAGAAAAATACATTTAATCCAACTGTAGTTCACTGAAGAGCCTTTGTATTTGATTTTCAAGTGAAGCATATAGTTAGAAATTTGATAAGTAGAATTGTGTGAACCTTTTATACAAGTGCAATTTACAACACATGTATTGCAAATTTCTACCTAACATAGAAGAGTATGCCTTATAAAAATGTTTTAGAAAGAAAAAAATGTAAATGTCAAAAGTTTACTTTTTATGTATATAGTTCCTTTTGAGTCAAAAATATGCACACATCATGTTGAACTAGACAAGCTATGAGACGGCCAGGAATTTTACTTTGAAAAATCAAGTAAATTGAAACATCTTCATGAGCATGTGTCTATCCTGGGTCTTTGGGGAAGACTGAGAAGATAAGCCCTCCCTTCTACCAACTGATTCTCTACTGGAATGTAAAAGTTCACCTCCTGTGCACTCTCACCCATGCTCAACAGTGAAGATGTAGCCAGATTGACAGCAGCTTTCATCCAGTTACTCACTGGAATCATCCTTATGATTTTCCAACATGTGAACATGCTCAAGACTAAGTGACCCAGGCCACGCTAACTACTTTTTCCATTTATTCCCCTGTGCCACGAACTCATGTATATCGAGCATATATCTTGACAATATCCTTTGTTGCAACCTAGTATTATCCCCGTTTAAATTTATATAGACTCTGACAAGGACTGCTATAGGAAAGGGGGGTGTATAAGAATAGGATCTTCACTCAGTTTATTTTGCTCCAGAACAGTTGCTAACAATTTGAATGCCCCAAATAGCTGTTTTCCTCAGACAAAGGGCCTTTGTGATTCATGATGATTAGTAACAAAGCAAGAAAACATGCAGTTCTATATGCTAATTTTATCTTAACCCCACTTTTCCTTCACCTTCATCTCCAAATTCATTTTCACTGTGTTGTTTGTCCAGGTATTTTTGTTTCCTCCCCACCAACTGTCTGAGCACTTCCACTTCATGTCTCTTTCACCATATCATTCCTCATAAAGAGGTTTCATCTGCTTACCCAGGTGGAAATAGCAAAAGATAATGTCTTTGAATACATTAGCAAAATGAACTACTTCAAATAGGCCGTAATGTCACAAATTATTTTAGTGCAATAGGCTGCACAGTGGTTTTCACAGGCAGTGAAATACATCTGTGTTGAAAATGAAAAAATTATTTTAAATGGATATCTTTTCGGTTACTATCATTGCTAAAAATAAATGTAAAAACCTGGACAGTACACATTGTCTGAATAATTGAAATAGTCTTGCATCTAAGTTTTGAGTGATTACATTTTTTAAAGTGACCAATTAAAAGAGAATCAAACTTCCTCAGTTGGATAATAAATGGAAGAGTCATACTAGGCCAGTGATCAGCAAACTCATTAGTCAACAGAGCCAAATATCAGCAGCACAACCATTGAAATTTCTTTTGAGAGCCAAATTTTTTAAACTTAAACTTCTTCTGATGCCACTTCTTCAAAATAGACTCTACCAGGCTGTGGTGTTCTATGGAAGAGCCACACTCAAGGGGCCAAAGAGCCGCATGTGGCTCGCAAGCCGCAGTGCTAAGGTAAAAGAGAATGAGGATTTAAGACATAAACCGTGTCTTTGAGGTTTTGTTCTGCTATTGTTGTGTAATGATTTTATCTAAGACATTTAATCTCTCTGAACTTGAGTTTTGTATCTATGGAAAGATGATACCAATACATGACCTAACCCACTCATAAAGGTTCTGTAGGAGAATGGATGGATATTTCACATTTTGAAGCTTGGTTAGTTATTGGTTAAAGAAACAGCATTAGGTCCTTCAGAATCCTGTTCAAGCCTACCAATCCACGGGGCAGGCCTGGACAGCAGTGTGCTCTGATGGAATAGGTATTTAAACATTCGTCTTTCTGGGCACCACAGCAATTGATCATCTAGAGACTGTGGCTTCTGCTTACCATATTTTAAATCTGCATGCAACTTGCTTTAACATATGTCCACATTTGTTCATAAAATTACACATGAAAAAAATAATCTTGACAAGTTAATAAAGGTGAAATGGTGAAATCAGTCCATGGTGCCGCATTGTGCCATGACAAAATCTTGTCCAAGGGAATTTCGTAGTCTCCTATATTTTTGCTCTGTGAAAGGGCTGCTGGAGGAATGATCTATTAACGGCTTATAAACCTCAGAAATACCATCACAATCTTTATTTGGAAAATGTAAATCACAAAGCAATGTTCTAGGGCACACAGAACTTTCCTTACAACTTTCAATATGGTTCTGTCTCTGAAGCCAAACATTGCCTGCTCATCCTTCCCACTAGAGAACGCAGCACACAAAGCTGCTTACAACTAAATCTTCTCCCATCAGATGAGACACTTGATCACCTCACTTATCAAATTACTCATGGTCTGTCCATCAATTTCTTCAACTTTATTCAATGCTGTGTTTCTTATTCTTTCTCTACAGTATGCATGCTATGTGACTCCACTATGACATCTTCTACCAGATGGGTAATAAAATAGGATAGTCTTCAAATGCATAATTTTATTTAGAATATTAGTCAACAAACTTTTCCTTAGAAAAACATGTCAGTATCTCTGAATATAAACTGAAAGCTGCAGTGTCATTTTTATCAACATGAAAATGTCAAAAGACCTACAACACTTCTTGTTCCCTGATTTTAAAAAAATTATGACTTCCTTAATAGTCTCTGAACTAAAATTGTGAAAGTGAAATGATAATTATATGGAACTGAGAATATTTTAAAAATTGATACCTACTTATTGATAATAAATGAGTTTTCATTGGAGGCCCAGGACACGCAAATGATTAACTTAAAATTTTTTGTTTTTATGCCACTTAATTTATAATAGCTATTTTCTGATGTCCATTTTGCCATTTGTGCTTTATAGCTATTCTCACTCATAAAATATTTAGTCATTTTGGTACTTATGGGGAACAGGGGAAGAAAAGACAAATGGAAAAATAAATTTGTCGATTTTTGAGACTAAATATTACCCCAAAAGTACAAGCAATCTGTATCTATAATTTGCTAATTAGGTAATATGCTAATTAGACTGGACAGACATCTTTCTGATGTCATTCCAGATGTCCTTCCTGACAAAGCCAGGGCCAGAGGGAAGCCAACTGATCCAGGTGCCTGTGGGCAGCTGGAGGAGGGAAGCAGCCTGGGTCCCGGCTGCCAGAGGTAAGAGGGTGCTGGCAGCCGGGGGGGGGGGGGGGCTACTCTTGCAAGAACTTTCATGCATCAGGCCTCTAGTATCCATATAAGTAGAGTGTTAATATGAGCATGATGTGTCTATCTTTGATACTACATAAACATTTTGATTTTTGTCATAAAAATGTATCATTCATTACTAAGCATTTGGACTCTTTCAAACATCCAATGGAGATGACCCTGATCACCTCTAATACTCCCTTAGACTAAAAATTGTAATATTGCACTTGGTTGTATTTATTGTATTTCCATATGCAATGGGATCTGTTGCTGGATTTTCCGTTTTACCTGACTAGTTCCATAAATGCTGACAAATGTTTAGTTATATAACCAACATCGTAATCGAGATATAAAACTGTTTCTTCACCTCTAACCGTATACGACTTTGAAGTCAAATCTTCCCTGAACCCCAGGCCCCAGCAATTATGGCATTTGCCTTTTTCAGAGCTATTTATAGATAGAATCATTTTGTATGCAGCCTTTTTAGTCTGGATTTTTAAACTTCATGTGAAGTTTTCTTCGTGCAATGGAAAATTTCTATTATTTCTTTAATTATTGCTCATTTATAATACCCTCTTTCTCCATTCAGATCATCTTTATTAAAAAATTAGTATTCCTGGATCTATTCATGACTTCTATTATGTTTTTTATTCTGTTTTTTGTTTGTTTGTCTGTTTGTTTTATTTATCTTTATTTAAAATATAAGGCCACTAAATTATGTCCCAGGGAGAGGTTTTTTATCTTTGATAAAGTCCATTCAGCCTTAATATTGGGTAAGCATCAGGTTATCTTTAGGAAATACTACTGTTATATTTAAGTTAAGTACCCTTAAGTGATTTTATTACTCCTATTCAAATTTTCATTTATATTTTCTAGAGTTTATGTTTCAGTTAGCAACTATTTAGTTATTTATTTTTATTGACTTCACTTGGCTCTATTTTGGGTGCTTCTAAAAGGTATATTCATGTTTTATTTTGCTGGGTTTTTGTTTGTTTGTTTGTTTTTTGGCTGGCACATAGCTACTTCATTCATATGTTTGAATATTATAAAAAGGGAATTTTACCTGGGTCCAAACCCAGGGTTGGTCATTGCCTATGTAACAGGAGCTTAGATCTATTGCATAACCTCTCTGTGCTTCACTTTGTTCTTTTTTCTTTTCCTTTTTCCCCCCCAAAATAGAGGTTATGATTACATTTACCATATATGTTTTTGTGTATTTACAATTATATCACAACAATTTTAATACACAGATTAATGTAAACATTTAGAAAGAGTGATAACAAAAACTAAAGCATTATTGTCATTATGCTTTGCTTAAAGGATTATAATTTTTACTTTATTAAAATGCTTTTTTTATTTTCCAAGGGTTTTTTCATATGAAGATTATTTTTAGTCAACCAGCATAAGCAAAATAATATAAGATTTTATAACCCATTAAGGCCCAATCATCACCAATTTGTTCAGTGATGGGGTCCCTAGACCTGGATTGTGCCCTCTTGCAATCCAGGACCCCTCAGGGATGTCAGACTGCTGATTTTAGTCCAATCCACCCACCAATGCACTAATCCAGGCACTGGGCCTCTAGTATGTATATAAGATCTTTGGTTAATCTCTTCTCACCATCCCCTCTCCCTTCTTCCCTCTGAGATTCATCAGTCTGTTCCATGTTTCCATGCTTGTTTATTGAGCATCTGCCCCTAGTGGTCAGTGTATATCATAGCTACTGGTCAAAGGTTGAACTGTTGCTTTGGCTTTTACATATGTAGATGGAAAAATACTTCCTTATAAACTTACATCAGTGATATTTTGTTTTACTTAAACTCACACTTTTTTACATTAATCATGAATCACTGTAACAAGAGTCCAAGACTGATTTTCTCTTGTATTGCAGCAGATATGCAAGTTTTGATGACAACATTTTTTTTTTTTTGAGACTCTAACATAAAAATAAATTTGTGCCAAAACTGGTTTGGCTTAGTGGATAGAGCACTGGCCTGCAGACTAAAGGGTCTCAGGTTCAATTTTGGTCAAGAGCATGTGCCTTCGTTGTGTGCATGTCCCCAGTGGGGGGTGTGCAGGAAGCAGTTGATCAATGTTTCTCTCTCATCGATGTTTCTAACTCTCTATCCCTCTCCTTTCCTTTCTATGAAAAATCAATTTATATATATATATATATATATATATATATATATATATATAAATTTGTATAAATTAGTTCATATTGAATCATCCCAAAAGAAAAGCAAGTTTTTAATACTAATAAGAAAAATATTTATTACTAAATAATTGTAAAATGAAGAACATTCACACAAGAGGAATATTCATACAAGTATAGGCAATGTTTAGCTATGTTAAATCTAGGATTGTGGATTTTCATTTCTCAGTAAGCACTGATGCCATTAAATAGATACAAGCAATTTGAGAGAAGGCTGGTCATTTCAATAACATCCAGGAAGCTCATGATAGGAATATTTTGTTTTTAAAGCTATCACATGGAAAAGTAAGGTGACTTTCAGAAGAGTGGCTAGGTATTAGGTTATTAAAAATAATTAGATGATAACTCATAAGTCATTTTTTAATTTTCTTTTATGCAGACAGAATTGAACTCCTAATGAGAATAATATAATCTTACATTGTTTTACACACATACAACAAATACAATTAGAGAAATAATTACTTCTAATTCATTGTTGCTGCAAACCATTTTATTCTAATAACTTTCCTATTACAATTTTTTTGTATTATGATGTTAAAGTTTAAGGTAAATTTAAGTGGAATAAGAAGTTTATAAAATAATAAACCACTTACATCTGTTATGCAGGAAAGAATAACTATCACTTCATAAATTATAAAAGTTATAACTTTATGAATAAAAAAGTTATGAGCTATCATTTATGTCAATGTTTACAAATGAACATTCTGCCCTCCAGATGGTGCATTATTCTCTTAAAAGTTTGGTGTTATCTCTATAAAATACTTTTAATTTTCAAAGCAGTAGGAAGTACATATGAATTTCCTATGCTTAAAAACTTGAAAATGACATTTCTATAAATGAGAAAACAGGTTGTGGTTACATTGTTATAATTAATTTACTGTTATTAAAATAAATCTTCAATATCTTCAGCACCAATTATTAGTATGTCAGAACATACTATACCTTGGTATACCTTGTAGGAAAACATCCAAAAGTAGTATAAACATTTATTAGTCATGGAACATCTGAAATTCAGTTATGTCACCTTCTGTCTTTAAGATGCCCTATAGTTGTCCTGCTTCAAAGTTAAATTAATGTGGTTAAATCTCAATTTTAAACAAATCATATAGATAATAATTTAATTTAACACACATAACTTTATTTCTGGATTGCCATCAGCTCTCATATCCTTATTGTCTTTAATACAGAGTAATTTTTGCCCTGACTGAGTAGCTTGGTTGGTTAGAGCATTGTCTCCATATGCCACGGTTGCAAGTTCAATCCTCCCACCCTGTCAGGGCACATACAAGAAGAATCATTAAATGAATAAATAATTGTAACAACAAATTGATATTTCTCTCTCTGTCTCTCTCTATAATAAAAAAAAAGTAATTTTTATTAGTCTGCTTTGAGAATTCTATCCCAATTATATCCTATATAATAATAGGCAAATATGCAAATTAATAGAATGTCAGAACCACCAGTTGCTATGATGCGCACTGACCACCAAGGGGCAGATGCTCAATGCAAGAGCTGCCCCCTGGTGGTCAGTAAGCTCCTATAGGGGGAGCACTGCTCAGCCAGAAGCTGGGCTCATGACTGGCAAGTGTAGGGGCAGTGGCAGGAGCTTCTCCTGCCTCTACAGCAGCACTAAGGATGTGCAACTGCCAGTTTATGGGAGCAGAGAGTAGGCCTAAGCCAGCAGTAAGACATTACCCAAAGGCTCCTGAACTATGAGAGGGCACAGGCCAGGTTGAAAGACACCCCCTCCCAAGTGCATGAATTTTGTGTACCAGGCCTCTAGTACACATACATTTATATATACAGTGTAAGACAAAATTATGTTTACATTTGTTTATATGGAAAATACTAGGGGCTCAGTGCACAAATTCATGCACCAGTGGGGTCCCTCAGCCTGGCCTGCAGTATCAGGCTGAAACTGGCTCTCCAACATCCCTGAGAAACTCCAGGTTGTGAGAGAGCATAGGCCAGGCAAAGGGACCCCATTGGTGCACAATCAGGGCCAGGGAGGGACACAGGAGGTTGGCCAGCTGGGGAGGGACTCCAGGAGGGTTCCAGAGCATGTCTGGTCCATCTCATTCAGTACTGATTGTCTGATTGGCCAGACCCTAGAGCAAACTAACCTATTGGCACAGTGTCTACCCCCTGGTGGTCAGTGCATGTCATAGCGACTGGTCAACCCCTGGTAGTCTGTGCACATCATAGTGAGCAGTTGAGTGGCTTTAGCATATCATTAGCATATTATGCTTTGATTGGTTGTATGGCCGACTGGATGAACAGACACTTAGCTTATTAGGCTTTCATTATATAGGATAATACAGTAATTAATAAATAATAATATAAGAAAAATGTTTGTTTTGTGTACTCATAATTGTAAACCTAATTTTGCCCCACCCTGTGTTTATGTGTTTATGTGTGTGTGTCTCCTATATAATAAAAGGCCAATATGCAAATCAACCAACCAGCAAAATTACCCATTGCTATGATGCACACTGACCAGCAGGGACAGACGCTCAATGCAGGAGCTGCACTCTGGTGGTCAGTGTGCTCCCAAAGGGGGAGCGCAACTCAGCCAGAAGCTGGGCACACAGCTGGCAAGTGCAGCAGCTGGGGTGGGAGCCTCTCCCACATCCACCACAGCGCTAAGAACTCCTCAGGCAATGTCAGCCTTCCACTTAGCAGGACATTTGCCTAAGCAGTCAGTCAGACACCCCCTGACAGGTCCCAGACTAAGAGAGGGTGCAAGCCAGGCTGAGGGACGACCTCACCCCTACTCCCCCAGTGCGTGAATGTTGTGCACCAAGCTCGTGTGTGTGTGTGTGTGTGTGTGTGTGTGTGTGTGTGTGTATACATATTTACATCTATAATAAAAGTGCAATATGCTAATTAGATTGGACAGCCAAACAGCCTTCCACATGTCATTCTGGCCATCCTTCTGGACAAAGCTGCCATGGTGTGGGCCAAGGCAGATTGATTAGGGGCAATCAGGCAGGCAGGTGAGTGGTTAAGGGTGATGAGGCAGGCAGGTGAGTGGTTAGGGATGATAAGGCAGTCATGCAGAGGCAGTTAGGGGTGATCAGGCAGGCAGGCAGGCAGGCAGGCGAGTGGTTAGGAGCCAGTGGTCCCAGATTGCGAGAGGGATGTCCTGCAGGATTGGGTCTAAACTGGCCGTTGGACATCCCCTGAGGAGTCCCAGATTACAAGAGGGTGAGGGAGCCCCTCCTCCCTATGCATGAATTTCATGCATCAGGCCTCTAGTCTATAATAATAAAAGTGTAATATGAAAATTGATCAAATGGCTGACCAGCAGAATGACTGTCCAGATGACCTTCTGGATGACCACACTATGACACCCACTGGTGCCAGGCCAGCCAAGGCAGGTGTGATGCTATTGGTCGGGGGCCCAGCCATCACCCCATGATCACCCTGCAGGGGAGACCCAGGCCATCAGCCAGTGGGGCAATCAGTCAATTTGGGGCTCTATGCTCCCTCAAAGTGGGAGGCTCAGGCCACCGACCAGCAGGCTGTGGTGGGTGGGCAGGGCCTTCTTCTGCAGGGTGCGATTAATTGCAGAGCCCCAGCCATGTGGGCAGGGCATATATCTTTGGAGATATCAATGATGGAGCTCCACAATCAACCACCCCAAAGAGGGAGGCGCAGGCTACCCAGCCAGCAGCATTGTGGCAGGTAGCCTGGGCCTCCCCTCTGTGGGGGTGATCCATCGCAGAGCCCTGGTCAGGTGAGTGTGGCCTACCTCTTTGGAGCGATCAATTGTGGGGCTCCCAGACTGTGAGAGGGCATAGGCCAGGCAGCTGAAGGAACCCCCTCCAGTGCACAAATTTTGTACACTGGGCCTCTGGTATAAATAAATAAATAAATAAATATATATACACACACACACACACACACACACACACACACACACACACACACTAGATGTAGCCTTATAGATGTAAGTATATTATTTTGTCAAATCCGCAACTATTTAATTTTGTTCATAAAGTTGTATTTGTACATGTATGCTAATTATAACTGGAAATGCAGTTTTTACCATCTAAAAATATACCTGGAACTTTTATTAAGCTAAAAGGGGAGAAATCACATAAAGAACATAAAAGGTGAAAATTTTGGCACAATACACATCTAAAAAGTTTGAAAAGGCACTCAGTGAATCAGATTAATAAAGGTCTCTGAAAGCGATATTGCTTTTTGTATCAAAGCGCATTGAGATATACTAAAAATTTCAATATACTAACATGCTCACATATCTTTTCAACTTATTAACACTTCTGTTGGAAAATGGCATACTATGTCTGTTCTCACAGGCATATCTTATGGAAGAAATATGATAAAGGAATTGATCTTCAGTTGATCTACAAAAAAAAAAAAAAAAAAAAAAAGAAAAACAAACCAACCAAACAAACAAACAAAAACAAGAATCTAACCTCCTAGCAGTGGCTTTCTTGGTCCTGTGTTATATTAATGCCTGTAAAATTTTTGGAAATTATATAAGATCAATGTGAACATATGTATTAGGAAATCTATCATTCTCACCACTGCCATTCAATTGAAATTATATCATTCCGTTGAAAACTAGCTATAGGACAAAAGTTGTTTAAAAATATATCTGACAAATTTTAATTAAAAAGCAAATTTTTTTTTATTTGTTGATAATCTCTATCTAAAATATAATCTATTTTTCTCCTAATAATTCCTTCCATTGATGTAACTTTGTATAATGGCTCATATAAGTGCTACCTGAAAATAATTTGGAAAGATAGCTTGGGACCATGCTTTTCTAAAAAAAGAAAAGTTGCTTAAACCGGTTTGGCTCAGTGGATAGAGCGTCAGTCTGCGGACTGAAGGGTCCCAGGTTTGATTCCATTCCGGTCAAGGACATGTACATTGGTTGCAGGCACATCCCTGGTGGGGAGTGTGCAGAAGGCAGCTGGTCGATGTTTCTCTCTCATTGATGTTTCTAGCTTTCTATCCCTCTCCTTTCCTCTCTGTAAAAAAATCAATAAAATATATATATATATATATATTTTTAAAAGCGCTAAACTAGAAATAAAAGAAAAGTCATTAAAATGTCCAAGTATAAGACTAATAACATAAATATAATATTTTTTAATTTAGAATTACTTACAAAAACTGGAGGAAACACAAGTTAGAAAAGAATATCTTTATTTGCATCATTTTGTGCAAATAGTAAAAGAAATATCTAGTAAGCAATTGAAAATTAAGGGCTTTGAGGAAATTGTAAGACATATAGAATATTATATTATACACCTCATTTAAATCAGTATTAACAAGTATCACTATGACAAAAGATACAAGATGGCAGTAAGTCCATTTTAGAACAAATTATGTTAAATAAATTAAAATACACCTTTTCTGGAATAAGTGAAAAATATATTCATAATATGTCTATAATTTTGGAAGTGAGAGAGTGCTGAAAGTAAAGGAAATTTGAAAGTAGGTAAGAAAAAGAAAAAGAAAATCAGGAAGGAACTAGCTTTGTCACACTCTTTGGGGGAATTTGACATTAGCAATGCAACAGATAAAAGAACCCCTTCACTACCAAGGCAACATCCTTCACCATGGACTCATTGGGTCCTTTGCTAAAGTATGTAGAACTATGATTATGGTCACCTTATGACTTATTGTCTAGCCATGAGTGTGGACTGGAACATTCCTGGTCAAACTAGGCCCTGTCATTACTTAGCCTTTAATATTTGTTCTCTCAGTATAAATATTGTTCGCTACAAATAATATTGTGATGAACATGAGCAATTTACTTTGGTTTAAACTGAGTTCAAATCGATAATTCCTGACATTTGTACTTCATTTTATCACTTTTTTTTTAGGAATAAATTTAACTAAGGTAGGAAAGATCTGTACCCTAAAGAATATAAAATATTAAAACATTGACATTTGTACTTTTTATATTTAATCCTGGGGTGGAGTGGAGAGGATTTAACTGCCTTAAACTTACAGATCATTCTTAAAATCCCTTTATTCTGCCTTGATCATTTTACAGTGATTTGTTCCAATGTCATCTCAGCATTCTGAGTCACTCTGTTAAGATGCTTGTTATTAGGCCCCACCTGTTTACTGCATCCTACTTTGAGAAATACCATTATTAAGATAATCAGCTGAGACCGGTTTGCCTCAGTGGATAGAGCGTCAGCCTGTGGACTGAAGGGTCCCAGGTTCGATTCTGGTCAAGGGCATGTACCTTGGTTGCGGGCACATCCCCAGTGGGGGGTGTGCAAGAGGCAGCTGGTCGATGTTTCTAGCTCTCTATCCCTCTCTCTTCTCTCTGTAAAAAAAAATCAATAAAATATATTTTAAAAAGATAATAATCAGAACATTTACATGTGAATGGAGAACATTTAAATATATATACTTCTGCATAAATCTATCTCATCTGGTGAGGAAGTGTTAAAAAATAATGATGACTGAAAATAGTCTTCAAAATTGAATGACAAGAGATTCATTCATTCTAAATCTAGTGCCAGGGAATATATCTTGACCTTGATTATAGAGTCTAAAATTAGGTGCTAATAAATCATATGGCATATTTAATATGAAATATCTTCTATCATCTATATACACATATTGTAGTGATAGTTTTTTATAGATTATATAAGTATTGTTTTTACCCATTAAAAACTTAATTCTCAGAGGCAAATTTACCTAGGAGGAAAAGTTACAGAATGTTACATAAGTGCACACAATTAAGTCTCTTCACATATTCTCATTTTTCTAAATGTCTTAATTTATTAGTGGGACAGGTCCTTCAATTCTTGTTAACTATGCACATGGAGAGCATTAGCTATGCTATTCTAATTCATTTCCCCTTTTGCAAGGCTAATTATAACTAATCACAAGGGTTTCAAACTTGGTCAGCATCACTTGTAACTGGAAATTGGCAAGACTCTTTGTTCTGAGAATGAGTAGACAGAGAAGATAGGGCACAGGACAGTGAAACGGCCTGGCCATATTGTTCTGCTAATGTATCACCTTTAGAGCTCTTTTCCAATACTTTGGAAATTATCCATTAAAAATCACCAAGAATTTAAAAATTAGCACAAAATACTAAGGAAAACAGCAATTAGTTCTAATTAAAAGTTTTTAGAGCAAATGTACTTAATTGATTTTTACTAACATATTATTAAGAAATAAATGACATAAATGCATCCAAATAGTTAACCAAAAAAAAAAAAATACTCTTAATTTTAATGATATACTGGTGATTGATCTTCACACTATGGACAGAAAGCATATCTTGTTTTTCTAATCTTAATATAATCAATGGCACTCCAGACCTTCTATATTATTATAAACCAAATCAATGTGTCTTAATAATATAAGCTATTTCCGTTTGGTTCAGACTGAATCTAAATTCAAAGTCATTTATTATTTTAATATTAAAATTATTTTGTTTATTGATTTATAGAATGGGTTTTACATCTCAGACGTTACAGAACATAGTAGCATAAAATATGTAAGAATGATCATAAATATAACTCACACTCTCCTTTTTGATATAGCTGAGAAAGATTTTAATCTCAATTTTTATTTTATATTGCACAATAATAAATGAATATGTTTTACATTTATATTACAGGAAGATTCATACACATTGATTATTCGTTTTACATTTAGATTTTCAAGATATGTTTACAGTCACTATTTATCTAAAATATAATCTAGTGGTTATTCCATGCATTTATTTAAAGCACATAACCTCCAAATGGTTAAC
The DNA here is from genome assembly GCA_963924515.1 of Vespertilio murinus. Classification (NCBI taxonomy): domain Eukaryota; kingdom Metazoa; phylum Chordata; class Mammalia; order Chiroptera; family Vespertilionidae; genus Vespertilio; species Vespertilio murinus. The sequence goes on from OZ004705.1 coordinate 54,598,052, forward strand.
AAATGCATCCAAAAGTTTGTCCTATATGCTCTTGCATTCATCAAATAGACTAGTGTGCAGGAAAATATATTTTAAAGATCTCTGATGTTTCATCACCGACAGGTCAATGTTAGCCTGGAGGACAAGATTCCTTGGATCCTGCAGTTCAGGTCTCTCACTGTGCTGCCTCCCAAGACCCACCTATTACACACTTTCTCACCACTGTGCATTCCCTTAGTATCACTATTATTCCTGAGTCAACATCTATTCAGCTCAATATCACCTTACCTCTGTAGACAAATCAATAGTCAATTACTTGTGTATTCAAAGATGTTTCTCTAAAATTGTTATGGTCTTGCCGAGGTCGGTTTGGCTCAGTGGTAGAGCGTCGGTCTGCGGACTGAAAGGTCCCGGGTTCGATTCCGACCAAGGGCATGTACATTGGTTGCCAGCACATCCCCGGTAGGGGGTGTGCAAGAGGCAGCTGGCCGATGTTTCTCTCTCATCGATGTTTCTGGTGCTCTCTCTCTCTCTCTCTCTCTCTCTCTCTCTCTCTCTCTCTCTCTCTCTCCCTTCCTCTCTGTAAAATATATATTTAAAAAAATAAAATAAAATAAAATAAAATTGTTATGGTCTCTATTACGTTATACTCCAATATTTGTTTATATTCTACCTTCTCTACTAAAGTAAAAAAATTTTCAAAAGCTATAATTATGCTTATTTCTTTTTTGTATACCAAAATTTTGGCTTAACTCTGGCTAGAGCTGGGCTTAACAAGAAAAGCCAGGATAAGCAGGGAAAAAAATAAGAAAATCTTTAAGAAAAGGATTGATTCAAAATAAAACCAAATAATATATTAAATATAGACATTCAAACATTCTGCCCAAAAAGGCAGGGACTATACTGACAGTGTCATTTAATTAGTAATAAATAAATTAAGATACTTCACAGAATTTCCATTACAACACAATTATAAATACTTACCAAATTTCTCAGAGACTCATGGTCCTGGATCCTGGAAATAAATGGATCTTGTCTCCATAGATAACCCATGAAGTGAGTGATGACAGCTATGCAAAACTTCACATTTAACTGTATTACTGATACTTGTTGTTTCTTTGAGTAATAGCAAAAATGTCCTAGATTTACTTTTTCCTGATTTACTACCAAAACAATATGTTTATCAGGAATGGCAATTTTGAGGACTTTGGAGTACTATACAACCTTACTTAAACCTCTATACCTCAAAGCCAGATGGCAAAAGAGAATTTTTCAACTTTACAGGCATATGTTTGTAGGAGGATAGCATTGTATACAAATGGGTTATTAGATGTGGAATTGTATGTGTGATCTTGGCCAGGCAATTCAACTTCTCTGTACTTCATTTTTTCACAAATGAGCATTGAAGAGATTAGCCTATATGATATCTAAGGTTCTTGTCATTATTGTAATGTCAATTAATTGCCTCAGTGTTTTATGCCTCTATAGTTTCACCTTTATATAACCTTTATATATATATATAACCCTAATATGCTAATAGACCGAACAGCAAAACAACCAAACAACCAGTCCTATGATGTGCACTGACCACTAGGGGTCACATGCAGAACATGGTTGGTGGCAGCCACAGTGGGATGGTGGACCAGGTGAGTGGGGGCACCAGACCAAGGGAGAGTGCCAGTCACTGTCATAAGGGCGAGCCCCTGGTGGAGCACTGAAAATTCTTTGCTCCCATGCACCATGGTCCCGCCCAGTGCTCGCACCTGCTGCTGGCTCCTGGTGCTGGCCCTGGTCACTTGGCACTGTCAGAAGCTGTGAGCAGGCTGCTACTGGCTCCTAACACCCCTCAGAATATCTCCACTTCCACCTACTCCTGAGGGGCGATTGGGACTGGCAACTGCCTCTAGCACTTGCTTGCTGGCAACGACCCTGCTCACACCTGTTGCTGGCTCCAGAGCTGCTGCTCATGCTCACTGCCTGTACCTGGTACCAGTCTCAATTGCTTGGTTCTGTCAGTGGGTGCGAGCAGCAGCTGCTGGCCCCAATCGCCACTAAGGGCTTCTCCACCTCTCCCTGATCCTAAGGGGTGATCAGGGCAGCAGCTGCCACATGCAAGCACTGATAGTGCCGATCCGGCTTGCACCCAATGCTGGTGCCAGCCCCAACTGCTCCATGCCATTAGTGGGTGCGAGCAAGGCTGTCATCATCAGCACGTGGGAGTGGTAACAGCGGGAGCGGGGCTGCTGGCAGATAAAGGACTGGGGGCTGTGGCAGGAGGGGTCGGGCAGGGCACAGAGGATGAGCAAAGACCCTCCCCTGTGCCCACCGCAGCCTCACAGCCCACAGTTCCTTTCAAGGTGCATGAATTCATGCACTAGGCCCCTAGTATATATCATAAAATTGTTCCACTCATTGTATTTAGTGTATCTCTTTTCTCCAACTTATCAAGTGTACTACCTCCCAATTTTCCTTAAATGAGTGATTAAGTAAAAAAACCTGACACATGTTCTCTTCAATCTTAGGCCACAAATGTGTGCATTTGCCTTAACTTCTGTGCCTGGTTTTTTACTTTTTACTTTAGGCATTCTCAGACAGTTTACTATCATGATGTATGTGTCTTTTGAGCTTCTAATTTAGGAGTGTAGAATGCAACATCATTTTTGCAGGATGTCTATCAATATATTTCAAATAGTAAATTTCTGATTTTTTTGTGGCTCTCAATATTTAAAGGGTCATTTCTTCAATCAGAATTAAATTAGTTAAACCAGTCATAAAACTTTACTGTTCAGATGAATTTCCATTATATATCTCATAGTCTGCTACTGAATTATTCTCAAAAATTCAAAAACATTCATGAATATTTTCACTTTTTAAAAATAGTTATTCTTAACATTTTCTCTACAGTTTTGTGGGTTGACTAATTATAAATATTAGGATAATTAAAATAAAAATTCTCAGATGTTTAAAACTGGCACTTAGACAAAACAGATGGCTCAAGTGCCTATGTTTTCAGGTATTTGGCTACTATTCCTTTGAGGAAAATAAATCATGCTTTACAAAGGCTTCAGACTTAAAATAGTTAATTAACTAGCTAATTAAATAAATAAAATTTACTTGATGCAAAGTTTTCTCAAAACGCAGAAGGAATTTTTGAATAAAAATGAAGTACATTAATTCTTCATTTAGCTATCTCCCTAGTTATTGTTTTTTTTTTTTCGCCCACACAATTTATGTTTTCTGCTAATATAAAGTGGTAGGGATATGAAAAGAATGTATTGCATATCAGTTTCTGAATATGTGAAATTATCTCTTATGAACAACTATATGTAGAGACAGTTCAAAGGATGATCCTAGATAATTAAATAGCACACCTAAGAATGTGGTAAAGTCCCATTAAGATTGTCAGTTTTGTATATGATTTAGTATACATGTTTTACATAGTAAAGATATACATGTTATTCATAGTAAAGTTATTTTTTAATTTATGGGTATTTCTGGTAATCTTGACACTGTTCTTCTTTCATATATATATCTAATCACCTTCAACTTTTATTATCCTGAAGACATTTTAGGTGATCTGATCATATTAGCCCAGTGACATTTATGCTGTGTATATTCATAGCCATTCATGATTATGAAAATTCTCAGATTGAATTCTACTATACACTTTCTTGTGTAAATTTTAATTGATGGTTAAGAGCCATCATTGGTAGTTAACTTTCTTTTCAAGGCATGTTTTCTACATGTTACAACAAGTAGAGATAACTAATGGTTCATTCCAATGTACATGGTTTAAGTATCAACTGAGCAACTTACTCGGTTATACAGATTTTTGAGCATATGTGTTTAAAATTTGCACCTCAGAAAATCATCACTTTGCTACAACTCAGGAATATCTGAGAGTATCTTATTCGTGAAAACATACATGTGTCTTATTTTGGAAAAAATAAAAATCTAGGGAACTAACCGCCTCATCAGAGGTACAAAATAGATACTTGGAGTCAAAACTGGACAAAAAGAATCATCCTTTCTTTTTTCAACTCCATCATAAATGCCTTAGTTGGAAAATTTTTACATAAAATTATATGTCTGTTATTTATTCTGAGAAATCAAGAGATCTATCAACATGGGTGTGTCCATGCCTGGCTAACACTGAGGAACAAACAGGTTTCTCTTAAGACATGCATTATCCTTCTACCTATGTGTTATTGTATCAAAACTAAACAAATCATCATGTAAGTGAACAGATTGTCCTATATAAGATTCTGAGGATAGTGATGAACCTTATTCCCAGTATTATTCTAGACTCAATATCACCTTTAAGGCCTGTACTGTTATTCTTGTCCATGAATAACGTGTCCATGAATAAAGGAGGTAGATAATACTACAAAAGTCCCATACTGCTTCAAAAGAAGAAGGTCGTTTTCAGCATCCACATTTGAGCAACCCTCATCTCCCAACACTGGTAATTGTTTTAAAAATTACTTTATTTTATTTTTATTGATTTCAGAAAGGAAGGAAGAGCAAGGGAGAGATAGAAACATCAATGATGAGAGAGGATCATTGATTGGCTCCCTCCTCCATGCCCCCTACTGGGGATTGAGCCAGCAACCTGGGCATGTGCCCTTGGCAGGAATCAAACCTGGGACCCTTCAGTCTGCAGACTGACGCTCTATCCACCGAGCCAAACTGGCTAGGGCAACACTGGTACTTTTAAATTAGCACTTATGTTTTCTTATTTCTGACATCTTCTATTAATGAGTTGACAGAATAATTTCAGAGTATCCTGGCAATAGGTTATGCAGCATTTTTTTTTGGCTTAAGCTAATAAAAACTCTTATGTTTTTATCAGCAAAGAATGTCTACATGAAGCTGTAGTATCAATTATAATGAGGATGTTAAAAGGAAGAAGTGGAAAAGTGACATCTAGCTGAGTAGACTAATGCTAACATAATGCTGCCCAATATGGTTTGTCTGTGGCAGAACAGGAATTAGTTATTATCAACACAACGGGCTAGAAGAAAGCCTGTTGTGTTAATTGTCTTCATAAATGAAAACCAGCTTCTCGTTAGTCTCCTCCATAGCACTGTATCCAGGAACTTCATGTCTGGTAGAATAATGAGTGACTTCACCCGCAGTGTCACACACCACACACAGAGCAACCCTTTTATCTGTTATTACCTCACACAGCACAGAAATCTGCCTGTACTGCAGAGTCATATTTCAGAAAAATAAAATAGAAATACCCAACTTTTAAAAACAAAAACAGGAAGTAGACCACATCCTTCTAACATTTCAAGTAAAAAAAATCATTGATTCCCTTTTCCTTATGTCCTCTATCTTTATCTTCCTGTATCCTCTAATGAAATTTAATTATTAGCCTACCATTTCTAACCCCAAACTTGCATGCTGATTTTATTACCTACTTACTACTCTATTGCAGACAAAAGAGCAGTATAGGAAAGGAAAGTGCTAGAGAATTGCACTTTTCTAAATAAAATTGATACATCTCCTATATGTCATGCACAACACATGAGCAAAATGTTTTAAGATTGTTTTCCCCCTCAAGTGGAAAGAAGGACCAAGAAGAAAGGTACTGCTTCTTCAGTCAGAAGTCTTAGCTCCATTTTTCACAAAGAAATACTATGTATGTCATACATCCTTTCTGAGCTTCATTTGGGTTTCAAGTAAACAGAAGATAATAGTAATAATAATAATAATAATAATAATAAAATATAATACTTCACAGAATTATAAGAAATAACTGTAGAAATGTAAAGGCTACAAATATCAATATGTATTACTATTCTATCTAATAAAAGAGTAATATGCAAATTAACCATCACTCCACTACACCCACAAGCCATGCCCACCAGCCAATCAGAGAAAGTTCGCAAATTAAAGCCAACAAAGATGGCTGCGGCCACAGAGAGCAGGAGGGAGGCTTGGGTTTGCCTGGCAAAGGTGGAAGCCAAGCTTTCCACACACCTTTGTGGGCCCAGGCCTCCACTCAAGGGTACAAAGTTTCAATGATAGAAGGTACACAAATCCAAACAGAAATGGCTGCTGCTAAGGAGCAAGGAGGAGCCATGGCTCCACTCCAGGCTACAAAGTTTTTATTATAGAAGATAAATAAAACCCATATACCAGGGTCTCCACTTGGGTTGCAGGTTGCATGGCTAGCCTGCAAGCCACCTCAGGCCCCTTGTCCAGGCCACCCCACACCCCAAGGGAACTCCCACCCTGATCTGGGACACCCTTCAGAGCAAACCAGCTGGCCTCCACCCAAGCACCAGGTCTCTATCCTATCTAATAAAAAAGTAATATGCAGCCAAAACCAGTTTGGCTCAGTGGATAGAGCGTTGGCTTGCAGACTGAAAGATCCCAGGTTCGATTCCAGTCAAGGGCATATGCCTGAGTTGTGGGCACAACCCCAGTGGGGGGTGTTCAGGAGGCAGCTGATCAATGATTCTCTCTCATCGATGTTTCTAACTCTCTATCCCTCTTTCTTCCTCTCTGTAAAAAATCAATAAAATATATATTTTTTTAAAAAAGAGTAATATGCAGATTGACCATCACTCCAACATACAAGATGGCTGCCCCCATGTGGTCAAAGATCCTGCCCCCGTGTGGACACAAGGTGGCCACCACAAGTTGGCCAGCAGGGGAGGGAAGTTGTGAGGGACCAGGCCTTCAAAGGAGGGCAGTTGAGAGGGACCAGGCCTGCAAGGGAGGGCAGTTAGGGGTGACCAGGCTGGCAGAGGAGGGAAGTTGGGGGCAAAAAGGCTGGCAGGAGAGCAGTTAGGCATCAGTCAGGCTGGCATGGGAGTGTTTAGGGGGGTGATCAGGCTGGCAGGCAGAAGTGGTTAGGGGCATTTAGGAAGACAGGCTGGCAGGTAGAAGCTGTTAGGGGCAATCAGAAAGACAGGCTGGCAGGTAAACAGTTGGATGCCAGCAGTCTTGGATTGTGAGAGGGATGTCCAACTTCCCTCGAGGGGTCCCAGATTGGAGAGGGTGCAGGCTGGGCTGAGGGCTCTCCCCACCTCCCATGCACGAATTTCGTGCTCCAGGCCTCTAGTCTTATTAATATCCTTAGGTTGTTTGAAGCTCTCTACATTCACTCCCAACTAAGATAGCAAGTACTTTCATACTTAATTCAGTCTGGCTGTGACCCTGTCCACCAGGGAAAAAAATCAAAATCAAGAGTTTCTTCTTCCTCAACTCACTTTAGACCTTAGCTGGATAAAGCCATACCCCATTCAATTTAGGCTTTTCTAAAAGATTATTTGTTTTATTAAACAAGTCTTTTATTGCTAAGATATAACAGATTAGGATTTAATTATAACATGGAATAATAATAATGATAGCAAAAATCATAATGAGGGGAAATACAATACCAGGGCCCTTGAAATGGGCAGCAGGCACTTTCCATATATATTTGTGTCATATAAAAGTCTGTATATGCAAATGAATTTATACATATTTCAAATATCTCATAAATATTACCTATATTATTTCATTTATGGATTTATTTTTAAAAGCTGTATTGTCTGCTTTATCTAAGTACCTGATCTGAGCTACCATTCCCCAAAGCTACAGGACAACTTTTTTAATTCTGAAACAAAAGGAACATAACAAGGAAATTCACACAGAATGGCCGAAATTCGCACATTTAAGGCCTTTAAGAAGCAAAGTGACTATCTGTTCAGATTACACACAGGGCTGGAATAACATTCAGGCTGGTCCAAACATGCAGTCAAGGAGGGGTATGTGAAATGTTCATCTGGGTGAATCTAGATGTCTACGCACACTACCATCTTGTATACTAGGGCAATGTCCTCTAGCTGCCCTAACAGACAGACAAACCTTTGTGGTTTAAGTTGTTTCTGATTCTTTATTGTCTGATGAAGTTCAACTGTCTTTCCTGAATCTTATATCCAGTTAAGCCAACTATAAAACACTTCCCTAGGGTCATATAGCAGGGAAAAGTGAGGTGTGGAAGAGATATGCCAGCTACTAGCTGCTTAGATCTCAAGATTACAAAGTCACTTCATTTCAAGGAAAGCCATATAGGACAATCTTATTGCAAGAGAGGCTAAATATTGTAGGTAAGCTATCATGATCACACCACAGAGGGGAGATGGACCACTGGATCCAAAATTTAATTAGGATAGACAGACTCATGATACCATATATGCACCAAGAAGGTATGAAAGGGTTTATTACTCATTTCATGAGACTTTTGGGGGACAGTGCAAGGAAAGTTCCCCAAAAGGTCTAGAAAAGTGAAAATAGATCCAGTTGCTATCCAGAGTATACAGGGAAGATGACTAGTTTGTCATCATGCGAGATGTGGAACAGAGGGGAAGGGGGAAGAGGAGAGGTTTGAAAGCCCTCAGGCCCATGATTAGGTAAGCCATTGTGATGTTCTGTGAAGCCTATAGCCTCAGACTATTCAAGGAGGCAAAGTTCCACTAAATGGTTCAAAGCAAGGTTTGAGTCAGGTTTTATTTTATTGCCACGTTTTACTCTACAGTGTAATCACAATGAACTATCTGCAAAAATGAATTGCGTTTTTGCAAACATTTGCCATGGCCCTTTTCTATACTGTACTCATGGGGGCTCTATGTGTCCTTAAGGCTCAGTGAAGAAGATTCCTAAATTTCAGTCTGGGTCACGGCCTCCTTCAGTGGGGCTTAGCAAATTAAGCTTAACATTATCTAGTATTTATCATATAGAGGGTATTTAACTGTGAACTTACCTACCTTTCAGACACTGCTTATATCTTATGTCTTATCTATCTTTAATCACTATCCCTCATCCAGTGGTTGACACAAATAGGTGCTAAGTAAATGTTGAACTCAAACTGAATAGATAATGGCTAAAACTCTCACTTTACACAATTTAAATTTTATCTCTTTATTTCTACTTAGCTTAAGGCTAAATCCCCTCGATGCAACATGAAATCCAAAGGAGACTGATTGATTTTTCTTCTACCAGCCGTAATTTACAATATCTTAATAGCTACTGGTATTTATCTTTTCAAATTTAAAATCTCCTCTTCACCATATGTTATTGAATTCCTTTCATAACTTTAACTTACTGTCATTTCCCAAACATGTTGCAGCCCTGCCATTTCCATTCCCCGCTAAGTTCTTCAAACCAGAACAAATCTGTTTAGAAGGATACATTATAATTTTCAATTGTCATAGTCCCATTCATTTATTCTACATATCCAATAGGCATTTCCCCCTATATTTTGACAGCTTCAGTTCCACTGAAATATTCATAATGTTCCCAGCCTGAAGCAGTGTTTTCTTTAGAAGCTTCCGTAAATTCAGAACATATCAGGTGGATAAAAGATTTCGGGTTATTTTAACTATTTTGCGTTGAACAAAACACATTTATCAATTTAAGGAACATTGTCAGAGGCACAATAGAGCAATGGGACTCTCTGCAGAAAAAGGTAAGTATGTCTTCAAATGTGGAGGAACATTTCATTAAAGTTTTTTTTTTTCCTTTTCATTTCCCATTATTAAGGAAAAGGTAGGTATCTTATCCAACCACATGACAACTAGTTCAACTAATATGTTCAACTTCTATTGTGGAAAAATTTCCTTTGGCTTTTTTAATTGCATTTTATCTGTAATATTTAAATACATTTAACAGTGTGGTATTATGCATTGTACACTCCCTCAACAATGCATTCTGTGAGAGAATTAACTAATTCAAATCAGCTGTCTTCATTATTTTCAGGGGACATGATGTGAAGTTTCTATGTATTGTTATTTTAGGAACTTAGCTTAAATATGTCTACAGTAGCCTAAAATGATATGTTGGGTTTAATTATAAAAACCATAAAGCATAGGTAATATCAAGTACTAGGAAGCATTTGAAATTTTCGCACAACTTTCAAATGAGCAGGTTAGCTTCCCACAATGTCATGGATGCTGAAAGAAAGCATGAGATCCCCGAGTTAAAGACAAAGGACAGTTTATAACTTATATAAATAGCAGCAGTCAGAGTAGCACCACTTTCCTATGCTGGTTGCTTGAGCATTCGTTCCAACGAGATGACATGATGATCCTGTGATGATCCAGTGAATACTGCACATGTGGTGCACTGTGTTACAGGAGAGGAAACCTGAGGTTAGGGGACATGAATCTTGTATACAGGTCTGCAAGCAAAATGTTCTTTACCCAGTAGCTGGGAAATCTTTATTTTATTGATATAATTATATTTATTATACTAAACAGAAGACAAATCTGTCCTCTGTTTATTGCCTCAAGCATTATCTCTATCTTTCATTGCTGTGTATATCCTTGAAAGAGATTAGAACAAAAGCTGTCAGTGCTTCTGCCTAGATGTGCAGAAATGCAAGGGACCCATTGCAATAGGATTTTTCAAAGAAAAAAAAACAATAGGAAATATTTATATCTATATATCTATATATGAGATATCTACATATGATATCCACATATAATAAAATAAGGAACTGGCTCCTATAATTATGGCGGCTGAGAAGTCTCTATGTGCAGTCAGTAAGCTGGAGTCACAGAATATCAAGTATTATAGTTTTTGCTTGAGACCCAGGAGAAGTGATGGTATAAGTTGAAATTCAAGAGCAGGAAAAGATTAATGTCCCAGATAAGGTAGGCAGGCATGCAAAGTTTCCTCTTACTCAGCCTTTTTGTTCCATTCAGGTCTTCAATTAATTGGGTCAGGACCACCAACATTAGGGAAGGCAATCTGCTTTACGTAGTCTGCTAAATCAAATGCACATCTCACCGGGAAACAACCTCATGAGCTCACCCGCATAAAGTCTGACTAAATGTCTGGTCACTCCATGGCTAAGTTAAATTGACCTGTGTATTAACCATCACTGAATTTGTTTATTGGTTCTAACTGTCTTGTTGTGGAGTCTTTTCGGGATTTTCTACATATAGGATCATGTCATCTGCAAAACAAAGATAATGTTAGTACTTCCTTTCTAAGCACAAGGTTTGGTGAGGTCCATATTATGTGTTTTGAGTGCTTTTCCGAGTAGAATTTTCTAATCCATTCGTAATAGAAAAGGTAGCAATAATTGCAGTTAGGTAGTTTCCTATGGTCAATGATCTTAACACCATTAAACCCTATGAAGGGGCACTAAGATGTCCTTCCCTGAACATTTCTGGAAGGCACATTTTTTTCTCCTCTTTTTTTTCAGAGCTAGTATGTGCTTCTCAAATGTTTTGAATTTGCTAAATCATTTCAATTGTTTAGCTGATTTTTATGTGGTTTAAAAAAACTGGTAGTTATATGATTGCATAGCTTAGTCAGATCTTTACCATAGTTATTAAATTATTTTTATTATTTTAAATCAATAATACTGAAGTATCTTCATAGTTTAGAACAATGTTATTAATGCATAAAAGATAATCAGTGGTCTTTTTATTTTCAATTAAATCAACAAACCTAGTTAAATCTTTCTTCCTTTCATACAAAGCAGAAATCCCCAGGCATTAAAATGTTGCTGGAATGAGTAGAGAAGCTTCCTGTTATTAGTTTTCTGTCAGTAAATAAAGTACATCTGTTCAATACTCCCTATGTGAATTTATTTTTATTTAAATAAGGTTAATACTTGTGTTAGAATGTAGCACATTTTGTTCCTATACTTTCATATTTTAGAATGTAATAAATACAACATATAAAAAAGGCTAAAAGTAATTAAAAACAGCAAATGAAAACAGGATTCCTATAACATCCTTTGTACCTTTAAGATTTTTCTATAAGCATATTTGCAATGCACTTCACCCATAATAAATCTGATAAACATTTTATTCTAATATCCTTGTACTTTTATATTAGCCATTTAGATAAGTGAAATAGCTCAGTGTACTTTCATATGCAAAATAAGGACAATAACTTCCCGGAGTGGAGTAATGGAGTTGACTCAAGATTATACACTGTGAGCAATAAGAAGCAACATTCAGCAGCGTTAAACAATACCATGGATTTATTGACTCATGTGACTTAAAGCCTGGCAGTGTTGGGCTTTCAGACAGTGAAATCAAGGAACTCTATCAATTGTTTGCAATTTTATAAACTCTGCCGTTTTTCATGTATTGATTTTATTGTGTTTTCACGGTCATAAGATGGCTACTGCTAATAACAAGAGCTACATCTTCCTGTGGACACATATTGGAGAAAACATTTCCTCCTACAATCATGAAACAAACTATCTCAAATCCACCTTGATTGGACCAATAATACAAACACTTTGCTCACCAGGAGGCCAGTAAGATGTCATCTCTGATTGGTTTAGGCCTGGGTCAGTGCTCCTTAGAACCAGGAAAGAACTCTGACACCTGAGGTGAAGTTAATAACACCCCAACATCATTGCTGCCTCCTAAAAGGGAACACCATCAGGAGGATTTGGCTATTTTTTTTTGAAAGGGAAGGGAGTAGTAACAGAGCAGCTAAGAGAGAGTTAAATGTTCTTTAATCTTCAAATTTGTTTTATGAAGACCACACTTCCTTTCCTATCACAGCACTCTACTTCCTTTTCGCTCACAAAACAAGATACCACCACTGTCATACTCCTATTCCAATTTTTAAACTACTACTATTAAAATCCCAAAAGCTAGAAATGTGAAAATCAACTTTTATTTACTCCTAACTGACCAATTGTTCACAAAGCGCACTTATGTGGTAACTCTTGAATGGTTCTTCTATTCTAAATGCTTCACCTTTAAATTTTTATTTATTGGACAGATATGATTTCTTCATGTACTGTCAAAATGAATGTGATGGCAACATAAATGCTTTTCCGCTGTTTTCTGATTCATCTTCTATCTGTTAAAGTGATTCTTTTGCAATTTTGTTTCTCATAAAAGTTAAAAATATATTAGGCTGAAGTTGTTTATATTATGAGTTTATAACTGCTACTGGATTTATGGTTATGTCTCAATTTATATTCTTATATTGTTTCTTTATGTATTCTTTAGATCAATATTGCCAGAGTTGGCCTAATTTATAAAATTTCAAACTAATTTTACTTTATATTAAAATATGTAATGAACAACATAAACTGATGAACAGAGGCATTGAACAGACTATTCAACCTAAGAGGGAAAGTTGAGGGAGAACAGTAAGCAATCAACCAAAGGACTTGTATGCATGCATATGAGCATATAACCAAGGGACACAGATAGTAGGGGGAGTGAGGGCATGTGCAGGGGAGTGGGAGCGGCCTGGGAGAGGTTAATGGGAAGGAAAAGGAGACTTATAGAATACTTTCAACAATAAATCATTTAAAATTAAAAATAAAACACAAAGGCTGCCCTGGCCAGTGTGGTTTAGTTGGCTTGGCATCATCCTGTGCACTGAAAGGTTGCCAATTAGATTCCTAGTCAGGGCACATGCCTGGGTTGAATGCTCATTCCTTAGTAGGGTGTGTGCAGGAGGCAGCCAATGGATATTATGCTCTCACATCAGTGTTTCTCTCTTTCTCTTCCTTCCTCTTTCTCTCCCTCTTAAAAAAAATCTCTAAAAATATATGCTACCTATTTGATTTCTCCTCCTTCCTTAATATTGCCTTCTCATTTTAGAGGGTTTATTCTGCTAACTTGCTAAATTAAAGCGTTATATTCTTTTAGATGAAACATACATTTTAGGCAACACCTAATCCTCTAAACACAACTTTAGTTATATACCATAAGTTTTACTGTCAATTATAAATACCTCCTACTATAACTCAAAGCAAAGATTGTTCAAAAGATAATTCATGAATTCTAAAAATTATTTAATTCTGCATGAAGTTATTTTTGGGGAGAAAATTAAGATTTTTCTGTTACATGGCATCATGCCAATACCTATATATTTTTCCTCTGTGTTATAAAATCTCTAATTGTTATCTATAATGACCTAAGTATATTAGGAAATATATGTTTTTACTATGCTAATTAATGAACTTATATTTTCTTCAATTGCTGTTATGGTCATATTCTACAAAATTATCCTTTGAAAAAATATAGCTCTTCTTACCATCTTTCCTGTTTTTTCATGAGTTGATTGACTTTTCTTTATTTTCAGTTTTTAATCCTCTACTGTCTCTTCTACCAATACCAGATTAATCTTTTAAAATTCAAGTTACTTCATTGGTTAAAATCCTTCAAAAGTTCTGGATTTGTGTTTACCTGAAAAAGATGAGTTTCACACATTGAAAATACTGCTCTTCAGTCAAAGTCATACTCATGGAACTGAGATACTTTGAATATGAAGGAAATTTTTTAAATTAGTAAAAGAAAAAAATCAGTAAAATTAATTTTCTTTAAACATTTTAGAGATTTGAAGGTGAAATTTCTGACATGTTAAGCTTAAATATGCTTTAAGCACACAAAAAAACTTGTTCTTGCTAAAGGCTAAGAGAAGTAGCATTAAGAAATATACAATTTCATTCTCAGTCTGTAGGCTACACTGATTCTCATGTAAGACAGATTACCTTTATTTACATGAAAAAAATCCCTGAGTATACTGCACAAATATCACTGTACATCATGTTGTAAATATGTAGTAGAGAAATACTGTCTACTGTATCTTTCAGCAATAGTGTAACTGTCTGAATATTATATTTAAAATGGATTGCTTCTTTGTAATATAAGAAAGAAGTTCCAAAGTTACAAACCTTTATTTTTATTTTTGTTCTCCATTTTGAACTACACAAAAGAGAATTCCCCCCACAATATTTACCAGAACAAAACCCATTGACTACCTCAGGGGATCCAAGAATTATTGGTCTCGTTTGACTGGTAATTTTTAGAACTACAAATGCCAATTCTATTTCAATTTCTTCAATATAAACACATGTGGGGGGAAAAGAAGAAGAAAAAAGTAGAGGTGAAAGTTGAGGAAAAAGGAGAGGAAATTCCAACCTGCATGATTATGAATGAATCCAAATCATAGCAGCAAGGCAAATAACCAAAACATTATTGTTATGTGTTTGATCCTCCACACCCTGTCCTCTCATGACAATCATATGTCAAGGTTCCTTCTCATACTTAACAACACTGAGTATTATTTTGTTTCATTCTCTAAGTATAACTCTTTGGATTAATGAAGATAAGCGATATATATTTTATTCTGCTTCTTCCAATTAAATCATAATCACAAAGCACTGATTCTCATAGCTAACCTTTCCTCCCTTTTTTAGAGTTCCTTGGTGTACCCTTACCCACATACATTTTTCTCCCATCTAAAACATGGATCTTGCCCTAGCCAGTTTGGCTCATTGGATAGAGTGTTGGCCTGGGACTGAAGGGTCCTGGGTTCAATTCCAGTCAAGGGCATGTACCTTGGTTGCAGGCTTGAATCCCGGCCTTGGTCTGGAAGCATATAGGAAGCAATCAATTGAAGTGTCTCTCTCAAATCAATGTTTCTCTCTCTGTCTCTCTAAAAATCAATGAAAATATCCTTGGGTGAGAATTAACAAATAAATAACTAAAACATGGATCTTGTACTCTCCACTTTTCCAACTACAAGCAAGGAAATATATTTTGCTATTAATTTATGAATATGACAAGATAAGGTTAATATCTAAGTTATCTTAATATCAATTAGAAAAGTTTATGTTACTTGATAAAATGGAAGTATTTTTCTAACTTCATTTTAAAGAGAAACACTAAATACTGAAGAAGGGGAAAGCATTTGGTGTGTATGCAGCCGAAGTGCCTCCTTTATATCAAAACAAATTTAAACCTTCATCAAATCAATTACCTTATGAGAAATCAAATTGAAAATGCCATAATCAAGTAGGAATTTAACTAAGAGAGGAAAGGTCAAGTTTTTTAAGTAAGTAATTTCACCAAATAATCTCTCCAAAACTTTTTCATAAACAACATAAAATTCTTTCAGAGGAAACAACTTGCGTTATAGTCTAGTGCACAGGAGATATAAATAAGATATTCCGAAGAAAATGTTGATGAAATGGTTACATAAACTCTGAGACAAAGAAATATATACTGATATTAAGATTTATTACCACAATCTGTCTCTGGCTGATTCATATAACGTGTGAGCACTTCTGTATGGGTAGGGACTATTACCTTCAGGACTGCTCACTGTGCCATTCTTCTGGAAATAGGAGCAATATGCACACAGTCCTAAATTATTGTTTATCTCTAATATTCATAATGCCATGGCATTTTTCAATCCATGCTTCAGAAATATTCACAAAAAAGATTATAGTGCACTTTCATCCCAAATGATAAAATGAAATCAAGTCAAAACACATATTTTAAAGGGAAAGTTCTCTGCTTTTTTAAAACTTTATTTATTTGACTTGTTCTATATGCCAGAGTTTAATTTCTGAGTTCATACTCTCTGTTTATAATAAAGGGGCAATAGAAAGTAAAAATCAGCCCATTTTCTTTTACACCAGCACTATGCCAACATTTCTTTTTTGTTGATTTGACATTTGAGAAATGAAGCTCAAAGAAAAAATGCAATTCCCTACATTTGCAAAATGTGAACTATACAATTATTTGTAGACTTGCCAATGTTATTCTTTGTTAGAACTTATTTTTTCTAGGTTAACTTTCTATTTTATTTGTTTAATTGGAATTACTTGGAATTCTCAGTATTTCTTTGCAAGGATAAGAGGGTGTGCTAGGCTCAAATTTTCTATTTATGCTCAGAGAAACTAAAAAGATTATGCCAAATTACTTTTTCTTCTTCAACAGTCTTTTTCCCCCATTTTTCTTATTTTTTGCTACTTATATTTCCTACCCATTACACTTGATCTTCAAAGTTAAGTTTATCAAAAATTGAATAAACATTTATACTTGCTTCCTCAAAAACTCAATAAATATAAAAATAAAAGACAATGTTAAACCATAATTTCATAAGAACCAAACCAAACAAAAAGAAAAAAATGATCATAGAAGAAACATTGAGAAGCCAGAAAGCAAAGGCTAAGAATGTGTCAGGATTGCAGGCCTTTGGAATATCTACTAGGTGAACTTCTCTGGTATGCTAGGTAGGTAGTTAGAAATGGTGCAATGCATTAGTGAAGGTGGAAATCACAGTATCTGAATTCAAATCCTGTTTCCACGATTTGTGTGACCTTACAGAAAGCTCATTTTCCTCTTCTGTTTCTCTGTTTCCTGAGCTGTATAGCATAAATCCCCTAAATCAGTACCTACTCCATAGGGTTTTCTGTTTTAAATTAGTTAATCTGAGTACTTTATACAGTGTCTAGGGCACTGGTATTTCCCAAAATACTGCCAGGCCAGAGTTCCTATCCCAGCATCTGGATTTACTCAGATAGCTACCGCTCTGCATTCAAGACTCAGCCTTTCTACACATTTGCTTAGCTGTTCCCAAGTCCAAAAATCAATACTATGCTTACAAGCTTCCTGGCCCACTTGGTGACAAACTCTTTGAAGGTGTGGTACTCAAAACATGTTGGGTTGGATCAGAATACACTGGTTGTTCAAGGCTGTGGACAAAGAAAGCAGACCTCTGTTACATGTACTATGGGGTTAACAAAGGCTTTAGGCCACGTTGATGTGAAACTGTCAGATCTGAAACCAAATAGTGGCTTCATCTATGTAGCTTTGGGCAAGCTACTTAATCTCTCTATCCATATAAACATCTAATGTCCCATATGGAGTTAATTCTTACCTGATAATGGTACTACAAAGCACCCAGTGCATAGTGTGGAATATACTAGCAGTAGATACTCATAGAGAATAGCTAATACAGCTATTGAAAAAGTTCTCCAACTTTGCATGCTATGGCTTGACTATGTGAATCTGACAAGTTTCCAATGATGTACAGCCACTTTCCAATGATAGGATTCCATATTCTTATAGAGAGAAAGTGATTGTCTCAGGCAGAGACGTTATGCCCCCTCTGTTGTTCTGTGTGCTTTATGGCACCTGCTGTGTGTATATAACAAATAAACACTAATTTCATTCATAATTATAAAAGCCAAATTATGGTGTTGATAATCACAGATCCACAAGCCGGTTTAGTTGTTTCCTAAATATCACTGCTTCAACTACAGGCTTGAGGCTTCATGAACATCACACAGAGACAAAGAGAATCTTCAATAAATAAAAAGTTTTGTCAATGATTTATATGTTTTGCCATTAGTCTTTAAATCTGGCTCATTTAGTCAAATATTCTAATAAATTAACATAGAATATATGCATATTTTATTCTGGAAGCAGAATTGGGGGTAAGACAAAACAAAAATTTTTTGTACTGAGATCAAATGAATTTAATGTACTTTTTAAAAGATTAATTTATTTTAATCAAAGGCATAGTTTAAATAATACTTATTTTTATTACAAAATATATATTTTAATTGTTTAAAAACAAAAGATAATATAAACATTAACTATCCCATAAACTAATCCCATTGTTAGTTTGCCAAATTCCTTTCCTTTTTTTTTTTTCTTTGTAAATACTTTATGGAGTTTTAGATAGAATTATACTATATGCTATCTATAGCTTACTTTGTTTTACTTGGTATTAGAATTAAAAGAGTTAGTTTCACAGTTTATTAAATAATGTTCAAAAATATGACTTTTAAAAACTACACAAAAACCCATTATGTGATTCATTATATTTGTTTCCTATTTCTAGAAATGTGCCTTTATTGGTTATATAAATCTTTGTATTATGTAGAACTATTAATAGTGAATCACAGAAACCTACCACAAGCTAGTTAGAAAAAAAGGATCACTTATTCACTTTCCTTGGGGTGGTGAACACACAATTCAGTGTACAGAAGAAATGTTATGGAATTAAAAACAACAACAACAACAACAACACAAAAACACAAGAATAACCCACTTTGAGTAAATGAAAGAAGAGTTGAAATCCAAGCCATAGGAAACTAGTAATGTCCATGGATAAAATGAATGAGGGCCTCATTCTTCAATACTCTCTAAGGCCTTTCTCCCCCGCCCCCCACACACACACTCTCTGTTTATTTGTGTGTTTTAGTTTGAGTGTGGGTGATCTGCCTTTTCTGCTTTTCTCAGGATGTCAAATTCAGTTGTTTTGATTCTTCATTTTCATGGAATGCACATTGTCTTCCACCACGTGGCAAAAATTGGCCATTGACAACAGCCAAGCCACACTTCCCATAGCTTCTTACTCCCATATGTTTCTCTGTTTGTGCTTTCAAGACTCACACACATACACACACAAATGCCTTTCAACTCCTTTTATTCAATCTGCTTCAAAGTGTATGAGTAGAGGGTTTTAATTAATCTGGCTCAGTCACATGACAATCCCTGGTCCAGGCATTGCCATTTTGTAATAATAGGCAGACCTATAGTAGTTAAGTATAAGGGTGTTAGCTAAAATCAATAATATATATATATATATATATATATATATATATATATATATATATATATTTAAATCGACCTTCTGAAAAGTAGATTCAAATGTTATTTTCTCATAACCCAGAATTTATCAGAATGCTGTGTATCATTTGGTCTTATGAGCAAGAATGCACATCATAATACTTATGTCTCATACATACAGGAAGAATGTACCATTTAAGCAGAACAATGTAGTATGTCCATAGTTACCGCACCATTTGCTTTTTAGGAGAAAACATATTTAGATTGTCATGCCATTTTCCGTTTTCCAGTGCATTATCATTATCAGACATGAGAGCTGTGGTTTAGAAATGTTTATTTTTCAGCCAAATAGAATCCAACTAAATGCAGATGTTTTATACTCCATAAAGTGATTTAGGGAATCACTTAGCAAACACATTTTCATCAATGTTACAATATGAACCATTTCATGGCAGTTGCATTTACAATCCAATTCCCATAAAAACAGCTTATCAAACCACAAATCATTGGCCTGCTAACTAGTACCTGAATGTGCCATAGTTACACTTGGTGTGCTCTGTGGATTGTGGGGCTGCAGGAAACCAGGCACTCCCTTGTACTTTGGAAACTTTGTAAATAACGGGATTATGATTGTGTGTGACTATTTGTATTTCACCGAGAGTGGAAGAAAGAAAAAATGTGAGGGAAAGAGAATGGTGGTTTTGCCTAAATCTACATGAAATAGACAGAAATATTTAAAAAATGGAGAAATCAAATTTGTGTGGCCATCTTTTCACTAAGACCCTTCTACTCAGCTTTCCTCTAGCCTCCTCAGAACTGCCAATAGAAGGATCTCTTACATTGGCTCACTCAAAGGTAGATGCTATTTTTCCCCAAACTCATCCTTTACTCAGTTGTATTACTTCACTCTAGAAATTATCTTCAGACAGTAATAATGGTGGCGCTAAAACCTTAATTTGGGGGCTCACATAAGGACAATTTAGAAGCCTGACAATTTCTCCCATGTATTTAAGACATCACAAAACTGATAGGAAAAGTTTAGCAAAAAATATTCCCACCAGTGCCTTCTTCTTGCAATGGACCAATCACATGCTTAGAAAAGCAAAAGGTAAATTAGACAGTCATAATCATATTATTGCGTACTATTGTTAGTAGAACATTAAGTATTAAAAAAAAGAAATGCCACTTTAGAATGTCTGTTAGAGATTAACTTTGGACAGTGATGAATTAGCCTTTCCCCTGATAATCAAGTATTGCATTTACGAGTTATTATTTAAACCAGACTAAGAACCTGACATTCTGCTGCCCACAAAGAATTCATGTTCTGCCAAAACCAGTTTGGCTCAGTGGATAAAGCGTCGGCCTGTGGACTGAAAGGTCCCAGGTTTGATTCCGGTCAAGGGCATGTACACTGGTTGTGGGCACATCCCCATTGGGGGGTGTGCAAGAGGCAGTAAATAGATGATTCTCTCTCATCGATGTTTCTAGCTCTCTATCCCTCTCTCTTCCTCTCTGTAAAAAATCAATAAAATATATATTTTTTTAAAATAATTCATGTCCTTCCACAAAGTGACTATCCAACTCTGGCGATAATTAATACAGTAGGCGCATCCGACCTCTCTTTAAGACATGGTTTATTCTACTTCATTTGATTCTGGGGATCAAGAAGAAAGCATTTATGTACATAAAAACCCGTCTGTAAGCTTCAGTCACCAAATTACCCTACTATCCATCCTGCACATCTTTATTCTCCATAGTTATTTCTTGCTGATTTGGCTTCCCATAAGCCATTATGTAGAACTGCATAGTATAAACCTGTCACAATTTTGCACTGCGTGTTATGCAGGGAGTTTCTGAAATGTTTCTCATGAAAACATGTCTTTCAATGTATGCTTTCAACAAGAGATATTACCCTTCATCTCCAGTGGCTGAATTATTTGTAGCTGATGAGTCATATAATAGTTCTCAACTCCCCAAAGCACCTCCATTATGGGAAACTACTTCTGTACTGTTGCTTAGTTTGTGAAATATGAAATGCTGCCGTGTGGCGTCTCCTCAGAATACCTAAGAGAAGAAAACATAGAAATCTTA
This sequence comes from Vespertilio murinus, assembly GCA_963924515.1. Classification (NCBI taxonomy): domain Eukaryota; kingdom Metazoa; phylum Chordata; class Mammalia; order Chiroptera; family Vespertilionidae; genus Vespertilio; species Vespertilio murinus. The sequence continues at coordinate 54,619,486 of OZ004705.1, forward strand.
AAAGGATGAGCTTATATTGTTCACGTTAAATTTCTCAGGAGTGATCTCACTTAAATGTAGGGCTTGCAATCACCTGTTAATATTGTGCATTAAGATTCAAACGCTTAAATTTCTAATTATTAGAAATGAAATGCAGTTAAAATTTCTACTACCTCTTTAATTTATAAACTAAACATCACAGAAATAATAAAGCCTAGGAAAAAGGACAGTGATGATGGTGGCAATAAAACCTGACTTGGGGCCTCACAGAGGACAGTTTAGAAGCCTGACAATTTCCCCCATTTATTGAGACCCACACTGGTGGTAAAAAGGTATTCAACAAGCATGATCAACTAGAAGAGAAACAAATTTAAGGCAAATAAACAGAGCATTCTGTGCATCATTTAATATCTAAGAACAGAGTAAAAAAGTATTTCAATTTACATCCTAGGCTAATGTTATATTTTCTAAATAAATTTATGTTGTTTAAAACTGGTATTTGCTTATATATTTGAATAGCCATAATATTTTTATCATATTTCTGTATGTCTTCTGTCTGACCAATTCTTGTCCTGTAAGGCTCTGGTTAAAGCCAAAATGGTCAGGTAAAACCATTTCCTTCAAAGACAGACAGGAGAACAAAAGCTCTGGACATTTCACAATGGGTCCTTTCCCCCTTTGTCTGCTGGAGGCAGGAGGGGGCTTTTCTCTAATTGTCACTGTGAAAACCCAGTGAGGCTCCCGGAGGGAATTAAAACTCACGAAAGTGAGGCAGCTGTGCAAGGCTGAGCCCCAGGAGTTTTAGCTCTTAAGCTGGTCCAAGTATCCAGATGTTAGTCCATCACCCTCTTTAGTGTTTTTGTGAGACTGGCTCCAGCCGCGGGTGTAAGATGTGATTCTCTGTTTTTACCTGCCAGTTTTCAGGGCAGTAATTTGCCTTGCAACCTCAGTTTTCTGAGAGATTAAAAGAGATGTTGATTTTTCAGCTATCCCCTTTCTCTCCTGACCCCACCGCCACCAGCTTTTACCTTGTCCTGTGGATAGAAGTGATGTCTTTCAAGCTCTTTACATATCAGACCCCCATGTTGTATTTATTCTCTTCAGCAAACTGCTTAATTGTTAGCATGTTTAAAATTATTAAACCATTCTGAATTCTATTTCATGTCTCCATTGGAAAGGAAGCTTTAGTGTTCAGATGAGAGGCCAGGAAGTCAGACTTAAACTGACCATCCCAGGACTGAGTGGTGCGTTTTCCCACTAAAACTTCAGGAACATCATTAGCCCATCTCAGCATCAGTTCCTCTTCCACAAAATGAGAAGAATAATGGTTTTCCTATGGCATGCAGATGATTGTATGTTCTCTTATTTGATAAATAGTAGATATCTAGACTCACCACCTGTGCCAGTCATTGAAATTATATTGAGACACAACTGTAGCCATTTATCTACTTATTGTCCATGGGTTTGTTTGATTTTTGGTTTTTTGGTTTTTGGGGTTGTTTTTTTTTTGTTTGTTTGTCTGTTTTTTACAAATCAGTGACAGAGATGATGAGTAGTTGTGACAGAGATTGTATGGATCACAATGTCTGCAATATTTGCTATCTAATTTGCTGACCCTTGCTCGATACTGACCTTCTTTCACTGCTACATAAGTAAGTGAATCTCCAGCTTTCTCAGACATCAGGAGCACTGAATGTAGGGCCACGTGAGGATGTAGCCCAATCCCCCCTCCCAGTCAGTGGAAAGGTGTCTGCGTGTCCAGCAGCCACAAGGAGCTGGGCGGTTCACATCCAACTGTTTCCCATGTCTTTGATGGCTCACAAGCCTCAGCAGACTCTGTTTGTCCTGGGCCGGCATGCAGGCCATTCCCCTCTGCTAGCTGCTAGATAATCCTGTGCACGACCCTGGTCAGGTGCAGAAACTCACCCTACCAGCCACCATAAGGTCTTCCCCAGATGTAAGTAATAAAGGCTATATCTCTCCCCTCCGGTCCTCTGCATGGTTTTTTCGGACTCCAAAGAACAGCTTGGCGCTCCCTAGGTGGGAACTCCTGCCATATACCAAGCATTCTTAGAGCAGATTGCCAAGCCCCAACTTCAGAGGGCCTGATGAAGTATATTTTGGATGAAGCCTGAGAATTTACATTTGTAACACGGGTGCTGCTGGTGGTGGTGGTGGTGGTGGTCCAGCCCACCACTCTGAGAACCACAGAGCTGAGCTATTCTACAACAGAACTACAAATATCCTAAAAGTGTTGACATTTATTTCTACTTTCTCTTTGCTGACTCAGGTGAACTTGTTTTGATTTGTTTGAGTGTGATTTCTCACAGAAGGAAACAAAAGCACACCATACCGCTCAACCTAGAGACACAGCTGAGAGTATTAGAGAGACTATAGAGGACCGCACGTGAAATCTCTCTAGTTTAGCCCTTGTCTCCACCTGTATAAGCCATGAACCTGTTCCCTGCTTCCTCCTTCCTCCAGCGCTGCCCGCTGCCAGCTGCCTGCTCCCCATTCCCCGGGAGCGTCACCCAGGCAGCAGGGCCACCTTCGAGCAGCCTCCTGGGATCAGACGTGTGTGCAGTCTTCGCACTGCGGTAAGAGCAAATCTATTCTAATATTGGCCTCGTAATCTGTAGGCAATGCGAACTGAAAGCTAAAGGAGCTTTGCTTGAGAAGGTAGGAGTGAGTTTTCTACAAGGAGGTTTTTTCTTTTTGATAAATGATCATACCGTGAATTAGGAGTATATTTACCATTAGATTGGCTAGATTGTTCAAGAAAAACTGTGTGCATTTGTAGGGTTGGCTTTAAGGGTGTGGCTGATTCGGTCACTGAATTTAAGGCAAGAGAAAAACACATTGTAAGTGATCAGCTCTATCTACACACTTCTCTCCTATTACAGTTATTTAACTTGTAAATGCTGTAAAAGAAATGATATCCATGACAGTTTTTAATCAGGCTTCTAAAAATCTCCATAAATTCAATCACACAAGTATCTATTGAGCACTAGCTATATGCAAGACTCTGAGAACTAGAAATAAAGATATTGGTAAGAGACTGACTTCCTTGTTTTGATGCATTTACAAGGAGAGGTATGTTGACATATAAAAAATGCAAGCGGCAACAAATAAATTAGTAACTAATAAAATAATGCAGACTAAGATAAATGTTCTTAAAATATGTGAAAATATGAGAGATCATAAAAGTAGAGAAACACCTGTGGAAAGGGAAATGGCAGACAGCTACACTGAGGCCTCGAACAATGGCGGTGTTTGCACAGGTGGGCCTGTTGGCTGAGGGCATATAAGTCAATAGGAACAGCATGAACAAAAGCAACAGGTCAGAAAAGTGTGAACTTTTCAGGCTGGTAGGCAGTTTTGTTTGGCTGTAGATACAGAGGGAAGAAATAGGTGATGAAATTTATAAGTACAGATTTGGTGGAATCTGTACTTAATCTGGGTTGAGATACGTAATAGCAAATTTTGAGCAGGAAATGACTTGTTCAGAGATAAAGTACAAATTACCAAACCTGGCATGGAGTTTTGTGCTATGTGACAATAAATTAGAAAATAAAATTAGGAGCATCTTAAATAGAGCAGCAGAAGTTATGAAAAAGGAGGCAAGAAATTCAATACTATATTTGTGGATAATATATTGTACAGAGTCAGAGGTTTAATACATAACATTTCAGATAGGTGTGCAATTATAAGTGTATAGTTTGGAGAAAAAATGTCTTAAAAAAACAAAGTATATGGTTTGTCTTTTTGCTATATAGTTGACATATAGTAGAAACATGGAAATATGTGTGCCAAAATAAGTTTGTATTTTCCTTTTTGCTATTTTCTACATTCTAATTTTTCCGAAAGATTATATGAGTTGTATTACAATTTTGAAGTTTATCTTTTAGAATCACATATACTTAATTGAACTTTATTGTTGATCTAAGTTATTTTTAAAAGTAATTTTTAAAATGTATGAACTATTTGTTGGGGCAAAGAAAGTATGATAATAAGTGAGTAGTCAATACTACGCTGACAGTACTTGAGCCACTTTCATTGCTTTATAATACCATGCTACTGAAAATCAGTATAAGCCACTTTCCCACTTAATATTGTTATTCATTGTGGAAATGTTCCTGGGTCAAAAACATGAAAGTATAAAGGAAAGGTTTAAAAACATACTATAAGTTAGAGGACTGAATTTTATTTTTTAAGAAAGATGAAACTTGTTATAATGCCATTACAGTTTTCTTTTAGTTAATACTTCATAAAAAATTATCATGCTTGAATGCAAAAAAAGAAGCATTCTTACATAACTGGAATTTACTGGTTTACACAGGAAAAAGTGGGGGAGATAAAACATATAATGGTTATGACTTTTCTTGGGGTTATGCCAACCATAACTATGTACATTTTATTCAGTATTCCCAATCATTCCCTAAAAAGCAGATAAAACACATTTCTTAAACAATATGAAAGATTGTGTGTCTGTGAAGGAGTTTCTGGGAATAAAACAAAGAACAATAACAGATAGCGCTTGGTGAATTGAGTGAAGCTGATGGCCCTCCACAGTGTCAGTGGGCAGCATCCGGTCCACGGAGGTTCCAAATAGAACAAAAAAGCAGAGAAATGGCTAAGTCATTCCTCAGCTAAAGCTGAGACCCTCTTCTATTGTTGAACACCATTGGTGCTCCTCGTTCCCAGGCTTTTCAGGCTCAGCCTAGCACCTACACCAATGGTCGGCAAACTGCGGCTCATGAGCCACATGCGGCTCTTTGGCCCTTGAGTGTGGCTCTTCCACAACATACAATGGCCTGGGTGAGTCTTATTTTGAAGAAGTGGCATCAGAAGAAGTTTAAGTTTAAAAATGTGGCTCTCAAAAGAAATTTAAGTTGTTATACCGTTGATATTTGGCTCTGTTGACTAATGAGTTTGCTGACCAGATTACACCACCGGCCTCTTCATTCTCAGGACATCAGACTCAGACTGAATTATAGCACTTGCTCTCTTGACTCACCAGACACAGATCATGGGACTTCTCCACCTGCACAGCCAGGTTTGCCAATCCCTATAGTAAATAAATAAACAAACGAACTTCTTGCTCTCCCCTTCCTTCCTCCCTTCTTTGTATTCCTTGTAATTTGTTTATCTAGAGAACACTAATATAGAGAGTATCATGTAATTGATACTATAGTACTATGTTCCTATCAAGTTATTATTTTTGAATGCATAGAAACTTAAGGCTCTAACTTTTGGTATTTAACTTATTTCAAGTTTAAGACTAATTTACTTACTTGATGAAAATGTGAAAATAAGCACACACACACACACACACACATACACATACACATACACATACACATACACATACACATACACACATACACACAAAATCACAAGCCCTAACCTGAACTGCAGATATGCATTGAGCCCGTGGTTGACTATAGAATAGGATCTGGATAATATATAGTACTTGTTCTGGAATACCATACAATATGGGAAGCCCATTCACTTGCAAGAAAAAATAACAAAATCTGGCAAGTGTTTGATAAAGAAAGGTACAAATTTTTTGATAAAACAAGGTAGAAAACACCCATTACTTCCCAGGAAGCTAACATATCAGAAAAAAAAGGAAATTTGAATAATGTATTTGAAAATGGAATAGGAATTTAAGATAAATGACAAAAGAAAAAATGTACAAGAGACACATTAAAGAATATGACAGACTCTCTAAATAAGGAGATATTCATCATGAACAGGACATGTTGTAAGCTTGAGTAGAGACAGAAAATGGAGCCAGATTAAGTTAAAACAGATCAAGGCCAGATGCTATAAGCTATACAGTCTGAACCATGTCCTGGTGTTATAGGACTTCCTCAAAATGTTTTAAGCAAAAAATGATTTCCTTCGCATTCCAGAAAGATAGCTTTGGTGTCAACGCAATGTAATATGAGAGGGTGAGGGGGTGGGGGGAGTTGGGGAGTGGGGGAGAAGAGATTCATTTCAGAGAGTCCAGTAAGAAATTGTGAACTAATCATTCTGAGGCAGGTTTGCATGTTTCTAGGTTTGCATGTTTCCTTGCTTCTTTAAGCTATGTTTCTAAATACTTTATTATTAGTCTGGTAAATATGACTTCCATAGAGCTGTATAATCACTCATTTTGTCAAATGTGTGTAGGTGAGAACTGAAACTGACTGAAAGATATTGTTCCAACTTCTCACTGTTTCCAAGGACATGGTTTCTTCTGTGGAAACCCTGTTCCAAGTGCTGAATCTGAGGGGAGAGTTCAGGGATTGTTTTCTCAGGGTTAACAACTAAGCAATTTGTTTTCCCACAATAAGTTTTTTTCTTTTCTACCCAACCTATTTCATTTATTCTGTAGTTTAAAAAAATTTTTTTTACATTTTCCTGTTATTTCAAGTATTTCTATTTATCCTGGAGCTTTATGCCTGAAACTTTCAGAAATCTTTCTTTAGATACTAAAACTCCAGTCTTTAGTGAGATGAGAAGGAGGAGAGGATAAGAGAGAGGGACCAGGACTACAACTAAATCTGTTTTTCAAGCTCTTTTCTCTATGATGGCCAGAAGTCTCCTCTGAAACTCCCTCATCAGAAATCGCCATTTCTGTATGTAGGCCTTTCTATAGAATTCACCTTTCTCTGAGGACAGATTCTAGTTTGCAGTCTTTCTACTTGCTCAAGGGAAGGCTAAGCATAAGGCACAAAAACCACAGCACAGTGATCGGCAGGGGTATGTGTGGTCCGGGCTGTGTCCCTAATGATTCCTAACTGCCTTGCATTGCTACTCTTCCGATCCTTTTTGAGGGGAGGAACTCTGCATTTTCATTTACCTGCTTTTGTATTCCTTCTCCTCTAAAGGTATTATCTTAACTCCCCAATTGGAAAGAATTTAAACTTGCTTCTCTGGAGTATTGGAGAAGGTGATGGTAGAAAGTAGTCCTCTGTGAAGCTGGATTGAGAAAGTATGTCCAGAACAGTGATTCTAGGCAGTGATTAGTTAAGAGGGTGTTTAAGGATCATACACGTGAAATTCTACTAGGATAAGGGATAAAGAAGCTGTGATTTCAGCAGTTGTGTACTTAATAATCAGGTAGGGAGATGTTTGAAGTCAGACACATATGGAAACCAAATGAACTTTGAATCTGAAAGTTATATCCTAATCACAACAATAAGTTTTATAGCTAACTATTCTTGTGCCTTGGGACTTCTGAGATGACCTTCTATCCCCTTTTCACATTGAAGCCAGTGTATATTTCTAAGCTCATGTACAGTTTCTTCTTTAAAATTAATTTTGTATGCACTCTAGTTGGTGTGCCTCTTAGGATACTAGTTTTGGTTTTATACATACTGAAAATATTGACACTGTGGTTTTAATATTGTTAACTCTGTTTTTGTCCCTATGTTTCAGTTATCATTTTTAAAGAAAATAGGTGTTTGGTTTTTTTTTTTACTTCTTTTGCTTTTGAACCTTGAAACTAAAGCCTTTTCCCCTACAATCTGTACCCACTCTTGAGTGGGTTCATTTGATAACTCTATGCAAATTGTACTATGTAGTTTAAATGCTTCACTGCCTTCTATCTATTCTTGGTTGTATCTCATAAATTCCCTCGATGTTTTTCTAGAAAGAAAGCTAAATTTTTATTACTTCCCTTGTTTTCTTTTATTCAGAAAATAGATAGAAGTCATATCCTAGTAAGCTTTTCAAAAATACATATAAAAAGTATATGGACCAATAAAATGAGATTGTAAAGCATTTTACCATATAAATTGACTAGAGAGGCCTGGTGCACGAAATTTTTGCATAGAGGTTTGTGTCTCTCAGCCCAGACTGTCTAGGATTGGGCCTCAACAGGCAGTTGGACATCCTTTTCACAGTCCAGGACTGCTGGCTCCCAACTGCTTGCCTGCCTTCCTTCCTGATTGCCCCTAACTGCTTCTGCCTACTAGCCTGATCACCCCTAACCACTCCCCTGCCAGCCTGATTGATGCCTAACTACTCCCCTGCCAGCCTGTTTGACTCTAACTGCCTTCCACTACAGGCCTGATCCCTCCCTCACCCCCAACTGCTATCCCTTGCATGCCTGGGTCCCCTCAAACTGCCCTTCCCTGAAGGCCTGGTTGCCCCCAACTTCCCGCTGCCAGCCTGGTCACCCCTAACTGCCCTCCCCTGCTGGCCATCTTGTGCCCACATTGGGGCAGCCATCTTTGACCACATGGGGGCAGTCATCTTGTGTGTTGGAGTGACAGTTAATTTGCATATTACTCTTTTATTAGATAGGATGCTTCACAAAACTTTAGCTATATTAAAAGTAGCTAAAAACAATATTAAAAGCAGCTAAAACAAACAAATTTACATGCTTTATATTCTTACAAACATCTTACAATTTACATTCTAATTTAACCTAACTTAAGGTAGATTCTCAGTAAAGGGTTAAGAATATATGTACACAAGTACATCTATAAATTAAGTATAGTAACAATTAGTTTGTCATGGCTGAAACAACTGTAAAAAAAAGCTGGACAATTGAATCAACAGAATATTCTATTTATTTAAAATTATTTTATAGTATCTTCCTAAATTATAGTTTGTGTGTTAATATCAACTCATGGTACACTATAATGGTTCATTCTCATATTTTTTCAGAAATGTTTTCAAAAGAAAATTTTTTTAACTTTCCTGTGTAATTAACTTACATTCTTTCTTCAGTTGGTGCTTAAGGTAATGCATAGACTTTTTTTAACTCCTTCTACCATTACTCAACACAAATAGTCTTTCTCAATACCTACATATGATTCAATCCACACATTTGTAAGTGTATAAGGAGAAGATTTTTTTAGTAATTTTGTAGAGTTATACAACCATTACCACAATCCAATTTCAGGAGTCTATGCAACCAAGTTTTTCTTGTGGTCAAGAAGTCTCACAACTCATTGTCTGCAACCTATAGGGGAAAAGCCAATAATGTGACACAATAAGGGTCACAGGGCCTAGGAATCAGAGGCTGATGGAGGGAGACTTGGTCTGAGTCTGAAGGCCTGAGAACTAGGAGTGTCAGTGTCCAGTGCAGGGGTGAGCAAACTACGGCCCGCAGCCAGATCCGGCCCGTTCAGCTGTTCTATCAGGCCCGCGGAGCAGAAAGAGTGGAGAGTTCTCTTGCTCTCCCCTCCGCTCCTTCACCAGCAGCCCAAGATGAGAGTGCCAGCATGGTCAGGTTGCTTTTGTTCTGGCCCTCCGGTCCAATTTAAGAACCCATTATGCCCCTCGATTAAAAAAGTTTGCCCACCCCTGGTCCAGTGGCAACAGAAGATGGATGTCTCAGCTCAAGCAGAGCAGTAATTTAGCCCTTCCACTGCCTTTTCATTCTATTTGGGCCCTGGATGGATTGGATGATGCCCTTCAACATTGTAAAGGGCAATCTGCTTTATTCAGTTCACCAATGCAAATATTTTTTCACTTCCAAAAACAACTTTTCTAATACTCAGAAATAACATTTTACCAGCTGTCTGTGCTTTTCTAGAAAAATCATATTGCCTTTTCTATAAATTTCATATATTAAATCATGCACTGTATAGTCCTTTTTGTTTAGCTCCTCTCATTTAATCTAGTTTGTTTGAGGTCTGTCCTTGCTGCTGCACATCTTGGAAGTTTGTTTTGTGGTTGATGATGATGTTGTTGTTTAGTATAGTCCAGCGGTGGGCAAACTCATTAGTCACCAGAGCAGCAAACTGCCACGTATAGCTCATGAGCCGCAGTTTGCTGACCACTGGTATAGTCCATTATAAAGATATACCATATTTTGTTTATTTAACAGCTGATAGATTTTGGGTTATTTCTAACTTGGGGCTGTTATAAATAATGGGTTTATAAATATTTAAATATAGTCATTTTGTAAAAAATGCTTTATCTTAGGTAAGAACATATGGGTCATGTAGGTAACTGTATGTTTAAATTCTGAGGACAGAACCAAACTATTCTAAAAAGACTGTTTCTATTTATAGCAACAATATATGAGTTTTCCAATTTCTGTATATCCTTGCCAATATTTTCTATTAGTCCTTTTAGATTCTTATCCATTTTCCCATTATCTCTTCTGGTTTAATTTATATTTCCTAATGTTATCTCATAGTATTAATATTCATTCCTCTAAGGCAGTGGTTCTCAACCTTTCTAATGCTGTGACCCTTTAATACAGTTCCTCATGTTGTGCTGACCCCCCAAACATAAAATCATTTTTGTTGCTTCTTCATAATTGTAATTTTGCTACTGTTAATGAATCGTAATGTAAATATCTGTGTTTTCCGATGATCTTAGGTGATCCTGCTAGCGGTTCTCAACCTGTGGGTCACCTAAGACCATCAGAAAACACAGATATTTACATTACAATTCATTAACAGCAGCAAAATTACAGTTATGAAGTAGCAACAAAAATGATTTTATGGTTGGGGGTCACCACAACATAAAGAACTGAATTAAAGGATCCTGGCATTAGGAAGGCTGAGAACCACTGCTCTAAAAACTAATGATGCTGGCCATCTGTGTCTCATCTTTACTGAAGTACTTGGTCCAATATTTTGCAATTTTATTCTTTGAAGATTTATCAACTTTATGATTGAGTCTGAGTGTTTTCTATATTATGGATAAAAGCTTTTTATTAGATAGATGCTATAAAAACAGTGTCACCATTTTCTTTGAGTGTGTTGAAAGAGCAAACATTTTGAATTTGATAAAGTTCCATACGATAATGTTTAATTTATGAATTCTGCTTTTGACATGATATTTAAGAACACTTTGCCTAACTGAAAGGTCACTCAAAGTTTCTCGTGTGTGTGTGTGTGTGTGTGTGTGTGTGTGTGTGTGTGTGTGTGTTTTAAGTTTAACTCTTACTTGTGGGTCTATAAGCCACTTAAAATTTATCTTTGTAATGTATGAGCTAAGTGACAAGGTTAATTATTTTTATATGGATCACAGAGACAATTTTTCCAGCATAATTTTAATGATTTTATTTTTTTATAGAGGGAGGGAGAGGGAGAGATAGAAACATCCATGAGAAAGAAACACCCATCAACTGTGTCCCACACTCCCCCTCCCCCCCCTTACTGGGGATAGAGCCTGTAACCTGAATATGTGCCCTGCCTGGAAACTGGCCACCTCTTGGTGCATGGGTTGATGCTCAACCACTGAGCCACGTAGGTTAGGCTCCAGCATTATTTTTGAAAGTATGAATATTTCCTTCATTCAGTCACCTTGTCTTCTTTGTCAAAATAAATTGGCTGCATAAGTGAGGCTCTATTTTTGGATTCTTTATCTTATGCTATTGACTTGAATGTTTATTCGTATGCAAATAATATGCTTTCTTGATTACTATAGCTTCATAAGAGGGTTGAAATGCAGTATAAGTCCACTGACTACTCTTTGTTTTCAATAGTTGGCTATACTAGGAAATTTGCATTTTCATATACAATTTAGGATCAATTTATGAATTTCTATAATATGCCTGTTACGATTTGATGGGGGTTTTATTAAATCTTAATATTAGGACGGAATTTCAATCTACAGCATTTAGTTTCTGGATGCATGAACAAGGTATATCTGTACTATTTAGATCTTATTTCATTTTTCTCAGCATTGTTTTGCACATATCAGTGTATACACTGTACTTTAAGATAAGTTCATTCATAAATATCTAATTCTTTTAGATACCATTATGAATGGAATTGCATGCTTAATTTATTTTCATATTGTTTGTTGCCTGAGTAAAGAAATGTAATTGAGGATTGTATACTGATCTTGTAAACATTTTGAATTTGAATTTGAACACTGGTAAAATCATTTCCAATATATGGTTATTATTTTTTTATATTTCCTTAGGACTTTATACATAAAAGATTATGTTATCTCTGAGTAAAAACAGTTTTACTTTCATCTTTCAGATATGCATGCCTTACTACAATGTCTAGGACTGAGTACAATGTAAAGGGAGTGACTCCTTGTCCTTTTCTTGATCTTAAAGAGAAATATTTAGTTTTTCACCATTAAGTGTGATATTAGCTGTAGGTTTTTTACTGATGTTCTTCATTAGGCTGAAAAGTGTTTATCAGGAATGTGTATTTAGATGTAATCGAGTGCCTTTTCTGTATAAAGACGGCCATATTATTTTGCACAGTCATGTTAATATACATTTTAATTAGTTAAAGTTAATTAATTTTCAAGTACTAAATCAACCTTATAATTTTGGGCTAAATATCACTTGGTCTTGATTAATATTCATGTTTATATGTTGCTAGATTTGGTGTGCTAATATTCCTTAAAATTTTTTTGTTGAATTCTATTAGAGATACTGGTTGGGGAAAAAATGTATTTGAGATTTGTTTTTCTTCCAACTTTATTACCAAGGAAATATTGGAATTTTGGAAAGATTATCCTTGTCCATTGTTTTTGGAAAAAGTTTTTAGAGGATTCACACTATTTCTTTAAAAAATTGTTAGGAGAATAGATGTTTAGTGGTCTTATCACACACAAAAATGGGGGACACAGGGAAACTTAGAAGTGGTATATATATATATATATATATATATATATATATATATATATATATATATACCACTTCTAAGTTGTATATATATACATCCCTGATTGAGGTAATAGTTTATGTATTATCTAGTACTGTAAACTGTAAAGGTTGCCAAATGTTTGAGAGTTTACTGCATGTTCTTTTGTTATCTATTTTTAACTTTAGTCCTTTGTGGTCAGAGAACATACCGGGTGCAATTTTAGCCCTTTAAGTTTATTTTGATATGCTTTAGAGCTAAGTAGATGCTTTATCTTAGAAAAAATGTTCCTCTGGGCTTAAAAAGCAAAATGTGTATGCTTTGCCTTAAAGTGGAATATTCTATAAATGTCAATTAAGTTGTTCTTTGATAGTGTTATTCATGTTTGTTATGCCATTCTGATATTATGTATGCTTGTTTTTGTCAAGCATTGATAATTTTATATCAAAATTTTCAACTTTGTTATTTACTATTCTAGATTGTTTTTCAATTTTTGCTTCATGTATTTTATGGCTTCATGTATTTATTTTTATAAATAAAAGTAAATACACAATGATTTATATACAAATGTTAATGGCAGCTTTAATTAGTAGCCAAAAAAAGGGAAACAATCAGATGTCTATCAACATATGTGGTATATTTATATAGCAGAATACTATTCAGCAATTTAAAAATAATACCAAGAAAACTTAATTTGTTATTTTACTTATATATAACTCTATGGGCTTTTGTCATTATACATTTGCAACAAGTGCTTGTCTGAGACCAGAGCAGGAGGAAAGAGACAATATAAATAGCTATGGGAATATTTTTGTGGAGGATGAAATGCTCTATCTCTGGGATGAAGCACTGGTTTTATAAATATAAACATTTGACAAACTTATTAACTTATCATCACTAACTGATACAGTTCATTGTATACTGTATGTGGATGTGTGTGGACACATTTCTTATCTAATAATAGACAAACATGTAAACTGACCATACTGTCACTACAGCCACAGCCAATCAGAGTGAGAATGCAAATTAGAAGGTCAAAGATTGTGGCCACCCAGCTGCTCCAGGTGCAGAGTGGCCAGGCGAGGCAGGATGGCTGTTATGAGAGGGAGGGCAGGGGGCAAAGTGCCACAGCAGGGATAAGACTGCAAACTCAGGAGTCTGCAGGAAAGACTAAGACAGCAGACTCTGGCTGGAGCAAAGGCTTGGGTCCCAGGTGCTAGAGGAAAACAGGTGCTGGAAGCCAAGGGAAGGGAAGGCCTGTTGCACGGATCTCAATGCAGTTGATGACATAATTTGCGTATATATATCATATCAATCATATGGGCTACTTCTCTTAGTAAAAATGCTTATGTAAATTTGAGATTGATAAACATATCCCAATGGCATTGAAGCCTGGTGATATAAAGACATTTGGGAAGTTCTAAGTTTTAAGCCTTTAGGATTCAAATGGTTAGCCCTTCTCATGTACAAATGATCAGCTTAAACTAGATTAACAGCCTTATAGAGATCTAGCTAAAAGAAATTACACACAATATCCTTTATAAGTATTTTTCTAATTTATATTTCACAGACTGTTATTAAAATCATTATGATATTTATTAGTAATCAATGACCAAAGAAAATCCCTCTAGTCATAGCACTTTAGGATAATATAAGTGATCAAATTTCAGAGATTACTATTGAGCTGATAACCTAAGGCAAAATCGAAGTCATTTGCTTTATTTCATATAAAACAAAAACAAGTATTTTCTAAATAATGATTCAGAAATGATGATCAATAAGTCATGTTAAAAATGCTGAATTTATCAACCATCATTACTTGAGTTGTTCACACACTGTACCAGGCCCTAGGAAACACAGCATGTCTGTTATGGTCTTTTCCTTCATTAATATTAAAGTCCCAGAGGAGCATAAAATGAATGATTAACTATGTAAGTACTTTTTTTTACATTTAAAAGCTATAAATGAAAAATGAAGTGATAGAGGACAAAAGTGTGAGGTTGAGGGTTACTACATAAAATTAAGTAGGTGTGTACTTCAAAGTGGGGGGAATGCTTCTGTGAAGATATTTGATCAGTAACCTTAAGTATGGATGGGAATCACTGTGTGCCTTTCTCCAGGAAGAGCATTCAAGTCATAGGTTATACAAAGCAAAGGCAAAGTGATGGAGACCAGAGTGACCTCCCTATGTTCCATGTATAAAAGGAAACTAACTGAGCGGGAAATTGGTAGAAGAGGTTGGAGTTGAGGAAGGATATGAGTGAAAGGATACAATTGAATAATTTCCAATTTACCAAACACTATTTTATTCCCAACCAAAATCCCTTAAATTCTAGTTGTCCTGAAATATTTCTTTCTTTTTTGATCCTCACCCAAAAATATTTACTGATTTTAGAAAGCTGAGAGAGAGAGAGAGAGAGAGAGAGAGAGAGAGAGAGAGAGAAACATCGATGTGAGAGAGAAACATTGATGCGTTGTCTCCTATATGTACCCTGACCAGGGATAGAACCTCTTATATCTCTGATCGCAATCTTTTTGGTGTATGGGAGGACACTCCAATCAACTGAGCCACCTGGCTAGAGCCTGAAATATTTCTTAACTTTAAAAGTGAACATATAGTACTAGTACTATGAGATAGACATTCTTGCTATAAAAATAAATAAAAGCCAAAATAAAATTTCATGAAATTGATACAAATTCTTTTCTTCTTGCAGCACCTAAAAAAAATCTGTAATTTTAAAACTCATAACCACTTTTAAAGGACATATTCAGTATTTACCTAGCTGATTAAACGTACATCTTTATAAATCAGAGGTATTCACTTCACTAATTGGACATAAGATTCAAAAACTGAGTTGCAGTTAATGGTTAATCTGAAGTATGAACATACACATTAACAATTCATATCTGATTATCACATTCAGGAAAAAGGCAGTTTAGCCACTAAAATTTAGGCAGGCTTCATTTGAACAGCAATTGTTCCTTTGATTTAATTTAAATCATTTCAATAGTTTTCAATAATGTGAGCAAATGCTTGTCTAATAAAAGATGTGTGTGTAAATAGGAAGTTTCAGTTTATATTCATTGCTCAATTGGCTTTGAACTGCTAATATGTTCACACCCTGCTCAGAAATTTCTAGTTGGGTGATTTGAAAGCTTCTAACCTTTGGAATTTATTAAATTAATATTTCAGCATGTTGCCACAAATAGCATTTTTAATGAATGTTTTTAACATTGATTGCCTTAGTCACATTATTACTTAAGTTTAAGATGCCCCACTGTCATCTTCTAAGTATTTAGTGATAACACTAAAGCAGGAGTTTATGTAATGTTTGATTAGTGCTCAACTGTCTTTAATTTTTCATATTTCAGACCTCTGGGATTTCTAAAAAATACAAATTCAATTAATAAGTCAGAATCTAAAATAAATTGATTCATTATAGCTATATCCAAAATTCATAATTACACAAATAATTTTGAATAAATGAATAAAAATTGGATACATGTGTACATAAATAGATTAAAAAAAAAACAAATTGAGAAAAAAACTGGTGCCATCCAACAGGTGAGCAGAAAGGGCAAACCCTACAGCTAGGTGCTGAACAAGCATCATCTGTCAAACTAAGAGCTGTCACACAGCCTATATAATAAAAGCCTAATATGCTAAGTATCCGGTCATCTGGCTGGTCGTTCAGCCAATCAAAGTGTAATATGCTAATGATATGCTAAGGCAGCTCAACTGCTCGCTATCACGTGCACTTACCACCAGGAGGCAGACACTCTGACCAGTAGGTTAGCTTGCTGCTGGGGTCCGGCTATTTGGGACTGAGTGAGATGAGCTGTACATGCCCTGGAGCCCTCCCACAGTCCTGCCCCAGCTGGCCAACCTTCCGTGTCCCTCTCCGGCCTGATCATGCACTGGTGAGGTCCCTCGGCCTGGCCTGTGCCTTCTTGCAATCTGGGACCCCTCAGGGGATGTTGGAGAACTGGTTTCAACCCGATCCCAAAGGCCAGGCCAAGGGACCCCACTGGTGCATGAATTGGTGGACTGAGCCTCTGATGTATAATGTTATCACCCCATATATGAGAAGTGACAATAAAGAAACTTGGTGGAGCTAAATGACTAATAAAGGGGAAGAAACCAGATTCAAAACCAAATCTTTATGGCTCCAAAGCCCTGGCCTTTCCTTTCTGCCATGTTGCCACTAGGAGACTTTATGTCAAAATCAATGAATTAATTGGTCTTTTATTGAGGCTCTGCTTTGCTTCCATGTGTTAATGGATAGTGAGTTGTAATAGTGTGTTCCTGAGGTCAGTAATCTGGCACTTGTCCTAAGCAGAATGTGTGCCTACTGGGTCCCGAAGAGTGGAGTTTTCTGTGCCCTTCCGTCACCACAGCTCTCCAAATGACTATTTCTCTTTCATTCAAGTCCATCTCTAGTGAACAAGAGCAAAAATACATTCACAGAAACACATATTTTAACATAACTTTTCCATTTTCTACTCTTTCCCATTTAATTATTATCTAAAGAAAGTTCTGCCCCCACCCCCCACTTTGTGTTTGTCTCACTTTAATCTAATGAGAAGGGGCCCATCGACAGGAATTTTTTATGTGCAATTTGAGGAAAATAAAGAAATAGAAACAGCAAAAACAATCTAGCATGTTCTAGCTGGAAAGATTGTGAACGCAAAAGAAGTGCTTGTTCTAGAAATTCGGGCAGGTGAGAAAGGAAAGATGCAATGGGGAGAGATTAAAGGGCTGTGACAGCTGTGAACGCAGAGTGTGGAAGGATTCTTCTCAGGAGTTTGGAAAGTGAAAATCTTTGGGATCTGGAAAATGGTGGAGTTGTTATGGGTTGATAAAAGGAGAGTTTAGTACATTTTATAGATTACTAGTTGGTTTTCCAAATTTTGGGACTCTAGCATAATACTTTTGCAGGACACAGGCTTGCCCATTTGCCACATGGGAATGCTTAATTTATCTTAATTCATCTGTGAATATAGACTGGAAAGCTTGCTGAGAGAGCCTTGCAGTGTGAGGCTATATTGTAATACATCCTGGGTTATAAGGAAAGGTTGTACTTGGTCATTGCTGTGGATGACCTTGGGTGTAAAAGATTGTGGCAAGTTATGCCACATAGTAAAAGAGTGAACATATTGTTTGTGCAGCCTAAATTAAGGTTAGGAGCAGTAACACTTTTGAAGCTATTAAAACAGTGATCTTAGCAGGAACAGTGTCTGGTAATGACTTCTCATTTTGATCACAATATGGGGTTCTCATTAAAATACCTTCTGTCTAGGAGAGCTGCATATTTCATTCACTGACTTATATAAACAACTTTTTAAATAATCTATATTTAACAACAAGAAGGGAATTTCATGCTACCGTTTACAAAATCATCCTCAAAACAACACCCTTTAAATTTTAAAAATATAATGTATTGATCTATTTCAAAATCAGAGTAATATGCCTTGGATCATGTAAACACCAAAGCTAGTCCCAAGGATTAGGTTCATAAAGTTCACAAATAGTTAAAGAAAAGTGGAAGTGAGCAGCTAGACTAATTTGAATTGGGAACAGGTTTGGTAATAGTCAAAAGTGGTTATGTGGGAGAATATTGAGCAACCTAAGTCAGTAAGCTCTATCTCTAACAGAAGAAAAAGGCAATAGAACTGTAATTGATCAGAGTAAATAATACAGTAAATTATACCAATTTATTGGATAATTTTCATATTTTTTTCAACAGACTTGTGTAGAGTAGATAAAAGCATATTAAGGTGTCATATTTGAAGTTAAATTCATCGCTCTGGGATCTTATTTCAGAACTATACTCATAAACTGTAGCTGGGAGAGTACCCCACTATCTTAGGAACCAGTCAGATGTGCAGATTAGAGCAGAGGCATACATTTTCTGTTCAACCATTATGGCTGATTCATTCACTGTTATAAAAATCGTTGCCAAAACAGCACTTTCTTGATGTCATTGGAGACATGAATAAACAGATTGTGAAGAACTTAATAAAATGGATATAGTGATGTCAGCCTAATTTTAAAACGTGCTTAAGAAATACCTTAATAAAAATCTCATAAAACTCTCAGAACCATAAACCTTTATGTAAATGGTAATTAAATTTTTTCTCTATAGAGACACAAAATGCATGAAATCAAATTGTGTCTTTAATGATTTAAAATAGCATTAGCAATATGGTACATTGAGTATCCTGGATTCAATATATTAGTCACTATGAACTAGTATTTCAGAAAGTAAAAATCAAATTGAAAATTATTTTCTTTTCTTTTAGTTCTGCTTTAAAAACGAACACACTGAAAAAAAGATCAGTGTCCCAAAAAACAAGGAGGTTAATCACTAAAGTTCTGCTCTAGGGACACATACAAAATGAGATTATTCTCCATGTAAGATGGATAGTTACTTCAGTATGTCTGAAACTTTATCAGACATTCCAGGTATATAATTATTTTTTAAAATTAAATCTTTATTGTTGACTTTTTAAATTAAATCTTTATTGTTGAATGTATATAATTATTAAGTGGCATAGTTTCACCAATTTTGCAAGGATTGCATTTACTTGGGAAATGAAGTTAATTATCATGAATAGAATACGTAACCACCTTGGGTGAACTGACAATTTTCTATGTTAACATTTTTATGGAAACAAAGGCAATTTTATAAATCTATCCTAACTATAAAGTTATAATTTAGGGCCAAAGTAATAGGGCCAAAGTGTGTGTGTGTGTGTGTGTGTGTGTGTGTGTGTGTATATATATATATATATATATATATATATATATATATATATGCATTTGTTAATGTATCTAGATTTAAATAGAAATATCTGACTCTAGGGATGTTTTCTTTTTAAAAACAATATTTGAAACAAGTAGGATCAAAGTTCAATTATTTGAGACTTTCATCACTGTGTGACAGATTTACACTCATGAGGTATCAAGTAGTTACCTGAAACACTTCCCATTTGCTTGTACACATAAAAGAATAATGATTTTAAAGATTCTACAATATTTTCTGTATGAATTGCATTGCAGAAAATAAGTGACACTTCATGAAAAATTGGCTAATATTTCCTCCTATTCCCTTTTTCTTAAAACACTAGAAAGCTGTAAAAAATGAGCCTAACACCTCTTGATACCTATACCTAAAGTAGTCAGTCACCAGAGTTTTCTAGTGTCTCTTCTGTATTAAGCCAGCCAGCTTTCCTGTCATAATGAATGATGAGTGCCCGCATGGATATTATCTCTCTCCATACCAAAGGTTATAAAGTCCTAGGATAGTCAGTCATCTTTGAAGAAATAATTCTAAATTCATGATGCCCTACATGTCTCTGAGTAATTTTTAAACAGCTGATAGAGTTCATAGAAATGTGGGTCTTATAAAATTAGGCCCAGAAATATGCCAATGATTTAATATTAAATAAAAAGCTATGGGGCATTTATACAATGAAATACTATGCAGTTGTAAAAAAAAAAAAGAATTGCCCTAATCAGTTTGACTCTGTGGATAGAGTGTCAGTCTGAGGAATGAATGGTCCTGGGTTCGATTCTAGTCAAGGGCACATGCTGGGGTTTTGGGCTCGATCCCCTGTGTGGGGCATGCAGGAGGCAGCCAATCAATGATTCTTTCTCATAATTTATGTTTCTATCTCTCTTTCTACCTTCCTCTCTGAAATCAATAATATATATATATATATATATATATATATATATATATATGTATATATATATATATATTGAAGAATCTTTTATCCTTTGTGACAGCCTGGATGAACCTGGAGATTATTTTTTTAATATATTTTATTGATATTTTCAGAGAGGAAGGGAGAGAGAGATAGAGAGCTAGAAATGTCAATGAGAGAGAAACATCGACCAGCTGCCTTCTGCACACCCCCCACCGGGGATGTGCCCGCAACCAAGGTACATGCCCTTGACCGGAATCGAACCCGGGACCCTTCAGTCTGCAGATCGACGCCCTATCACTGAGCCAAACCGGTTTCGGCAAACCTGGAGATTATTATGCTAAGTGAAATAAGCCATTCAGAGAAAGACAAACACATGATTTCACTTCTATGTGAAATTTAATGAATGAAATAAAGTGACAAATAAAATAGGTCCAGAGACATGGAAACATGGAACAGATTGACCTCAGAGGAGAAGGGAATGGGGAATGGGAAGATATTAACTAAAGAACATATATGCATATATACATGGCCCATGGGCACAGACAAGAGTGGGACAGGGACTGGCAGGGGGAGGAAAATGGGGGACATTTGTAATACCGTCAGCAATAATTTTTTTAATGATATATGTTAGTGTAGTTTTGAACATCCAGGCTGCTACTGCCTGATCTGGCTACTTCTTTTCTACTGACTAGATTTCATAAACTGTAATTCTCTAAACATGCCTACATCCAGACCTTAACTACTCTAGACAACTGATATGACCTGCTTCCTTCTCCAGGAATGTGTTGCATGTCTCCACAGTCCGGCTCCCCAGAAACCTTGAAGATACTCTTTTACCATCTAAGGCAGTTTAATAGTTGCCTATATTTATAGACATTTCTCATCATATTGCCTTAAATATGTAATTTTCAAAATTCAGGTCTAATCTTTCTTTCCTCTGCATCCCCGTTATTCCACCTACCTATATTTATCATGCAGTTTCTAACAATTTTAATCACTGCATGATTTAGTCACATGCTTGCTTATACCTTCTAGACTGTGAACTTCTCAATGGGCAGAGATTTAATTTGTTCATGACTCCCAGTAACAAGTGCTTAGCCCAAGTAGCACTACTTAGCACACATTTAGCCGTCAACAAACACTTATGGATAATTGATGTTATTGTTTTCTTAATTTATTTTTATTGTTGATCATATTACACATGTCCCCCATCCCCCTCTTTCCCTTCCTGCTAAGGGCCAGTTAGACAAGACTGAAGTTAATGGGATATATAAAGTTTTTATGAGGTTTTCTCCAGGTTACAGAAGATCCCAATACTTTTTCTCTTCCAAAATCTAGTATTTATTATACAGAACCCTGGAGGTTCAAATGGAAATAATATTTTCCTCAGGTACAGTCCCATGTGAGGAAAATACCAGGCAAATATTTTGCTATACTGTGAAATACTTTAAAACTTGAGTTTAGACCCCAATCTAAGCAGCAAACATCCACCTCGGGTATTGCTGACTTGGCTATTATTGTGGACAGACAATGGATTTATATAGGTGTAATAATGGCAAACAGTTAGGGGGCATGTACTAAGTTATTAGTATGATGAGTGCTTTCATTTTTTGAAATATAAAATGAAGGCACTATTATTATTATTATTATTAGCACTGTTACAAGGAAGTTATTATTATTGTAATTTCATAGGTAATGGTAAAGTTTGGACAGCTAAAAATATGGTATATCCAGGATTCTTTTTTTGAGTGTCCTTATGCAATTTATATATTCTTCAAGAGAAATATTTATAACCCCAGTTATAGTGTACTATATATACCCTGTTTCCCCGAAAATAAGACAGTGTCTTATATTAATTTTTGCTCCCAAAGATGCACTAGGTCTTATTTTCAGGGGATGTAGTATGTTTCCATTAAGTAGGTCTTATTTTCAGAGGATGTCTTATTTTCAGGGCAGTAGGGATTCCTCTCTATTTTTATTTTTTGTTAATCCTCAACTGAGGATATTTTTTTTTCTTTGCTTTTCAGAGAGGGAGGGAGGGAAGGGAAGAAATACAAAAAAGAGAAAGAAAGAGAAAAAGAGAGACAGACAGTCATCGATGTGAGAGAGACACATCAATTGGTTGCCTCCTGCACATGCCCTGGGCATCCAGCCTACAACCCACATATGTGCCTTTTACCAGAATCTAACCCGTGACCCCTCAGTGTTCAGAATGACACTCTAACCCCAGAGCCACATCAGCCAGGGCTCCCCTCCATTTTTTATTGATCATTTTAGATCACAGGATATGTAGACTGTCCTATAATTGTTTTGTACCACTAGTTTGTTTTCTTCTATACATCTATAAAATTTTGAAACTCTGTGTATAAAATGTAGAGAAGCAGACCTTGCTTAATCCCTTGTATGTTCTCTGACTCTTGGGGCTTCATAGAGCGTAGTGTGAAAATCACTAAGTATCATATAATTCAGTGGGACTGGAGGTTTTAAGAGGCAAGTGTATTAGGTCACTAGGATTACATTTGATAGAAATGAGAGCTTAATCTGAGTATTTTGACTCTCAGTCCAGAGCATGTTTTATTGCTATTGTTTTATAAATTTTCATAGCATATTATAATCCAGTTAACTGATTATCATTTAATGGCACTTAATGAATTTCAAATTAAGAAATATTGGGGAAATTTTAAGAAATATTTAAAAAAGAAATTAAGTAGAAATTACAACCAATCACGTATGATTTGGAGGTTATTTTTCTTATGTATCCAGCTACTCATAAAATCCAAATTTAAAGGTAGAAATTTGGCCGAAACCGGTTTGGCTCAGTGGTAGAGCGTCGGTCTGCGGACTGAAAGGTCCCAGGTTCGATTCCGGTCAAGGGCATGTACCTTGGTTGCGGGCACATCCCCAGTAGGGAGTGTGCAAGAGGCAGCTGGTCGATGTTTCTCTCTCATCGACATTTCTAGCTCTCTTATCTCTCTCCCTTCCTCTCTGTAAAATATCAATAAAAAATATATTTTTTAAAAAAAGGTAGAAATTTGTAAGCCAATCTGAAACCAGATGTGGTAAGCTAACCAACACCCTCTCAAAGATGCCCATGTTCTAATCCTGGAATTTGTGACTATGTCACCTTACATGGTTTATTTAGTAGAGAAAAACAACACCTTCCATCTTAGGGTACTCTTGAAAGGCTATGTCTGCTAAAATGAGAAACATTCCTCAAGACGAACCGACAGGTACAGGATCCCTAAATCTTTAGGTATTTTCCCATAACGTGGATATTTGAAAAACATCTTGCATTCATAAAAAAGCCTTAGTTCACACTTTTATTTATTGAGCCTTGTTAAAATGAGGCTCTCCTGCTTTGCATGTAGATTTTGAAAAGTCTATTGCTACTCTAAGTCCTTTACCATTGTGACTTATTTTATCTTTTTGCCTGGAGGTCTTGGAGATTTTATCTTCAACCCTGAAATTAAATAGTCTTCCTAGATGTGTTTCAGTGATGTTTAATTTGAGTTGATTTCCTTGAGTAGCTGGCAGTCCTTTCATTCAATGTAGATATTGCCACGTTGTTTAATTTATTGAATGTTTTCTGGGATTGTAGTTTCATACATTGGCTCTGTTCTATTGCTCTCTTTTTATTCTTCGGGGACTCAACTAACATTAATATCACCCTTTCTTTGCCTGATTAGCATTTGTACCACATTCTCTATGGCCCACTTTACTTTTGTTCTTTATATCATTTTCATTTTTTTCCTGTCTTTCCCCAATGTTCCTTTATAATTTTCACCTAAAACTATTCTCCCTGGGGCAACTTGTTATTTTTCATGCCTGACACTTTTTCCTTCCATTCTCTTCTTGATTTGCACAACATTATTTACATTTTATAGTTTTTAAATTGCTAAGTCAAGGTGATTTTTCATGTCCATAAATACTTTTTTGAATGTATATGATTCTGTTTGGAATAATGAATTAAAATATCCTTTTCCTCAAGGTTGTCTTTTAGAGGTATGTAATATATATATATATATATATATATATATATATACACATAATTTTTCCCTTTGTCAGATAAATCTGTGTGAACTTGACCTTACTTTTGTTCGTTTTTATAGACTTAGGTGTTTTTATAATATTTTCAGCTTAATGCTACCCTCTTCTCTGTTTTTGCAAAACCTGTATACTCTGGTAGTTTTTTTATTTAATGGTTTTGTTTCTGGGACAAGTCTTCTGATTCTATAGTTGACTTTTATCCTATATGACTTAAAATTTTTTCTTCCTCACTATCCAGTTCCTTGTTTTGTTGTTTGTTTTTGCCCCTATAGAAGCTGTGTTTTGAAGAACACCCCTGTAAGTCACATCTTCCCATTTAAATTATATATACTTTTTTAAAATTAAAGTCTTGATTGTTTAAAGTATTACATGAATCTCCTTTTCCTTCATTGACATCTTCCTGGCTAATCCCACCCCCCAGCATATGCCCTCACCCCTCTACTGCCCGTGTCCATTGGTTATGCTCATATGCATGCATACAAGTCCTGTAGTTGATCTCTTACCCCCTCAACCCCACCTTCCCTCATTGTTTGGACGGTCTGTTTGATGCTTCTATGCCTTGGCTTAATTTTTACTCATCAGTTTATGTTATTTATTATATTCCACAAATGAGTGAGACTTGATATTTATCTTTTTCTGACTGGCTTATTTCCCTTAGCATAATGGTATAGGTCCATCCATGCTGTTGCAAATAGCAAGAATTTCTTCTTTTTTAGAGCAGCATAGTATTCCATTGTGTAGATGTAGCACAGTTTTCCAATCCACTCATCTGCTGATGGAAATTTAGGCTGTTTCCAAATCTAAGCTATTGTAAATTGTGCTGCTATTAACACAGTTGTGCATATATCCTTTCTGATTGGTGTTTCTATTTTCTTGGGATATATTCCTAGAAGTGGGATTATTGGGGTCAAATGGCAGTTCCATTTTTAATTTTTTGAGGAAATACCAAAAGTTTATGAATAAAAGGTAAATCATATTTCCTTTAAATGTGTTCCACCCAATTAAAGCAACTCATAAATAGTACCGTATTTGCCGGCGTATAAGATGATTTTTTGGCCCTGAAAAATATGCCTCCAAGTGGGGGGTAGTCTTATACGGCGAGTATATAACAAACTCTGTATTTTTAGTGGAAATGTTAGGGGGTCATCTTATACGCCCAGTCGTCTTATACGCCGGCAAATACGTATTTTTCAGGGCCAAAAAATCGTCTTATACGCTGGCAAATATGGTAGATATAATACTGCCAGAAAGAATTAATCACACCTCTTTGCTCTTATAGAAAGACATATAGGTCTATATACTAGTATTATTAGAAATAAGGTGAGCTCCCAAATTCAGGGGTCCTGGTAGAACACAAAACATACTCGGAAGCCAGGTAGCAAGGCAAATATCTTTACTTCTACATTGAAGGATGTGCACATATGGTCTGGAAGTGCTTGCACACTAGCAGGCAATCTACTCGGCCTTATAATACCTGGTGCATGTGACCTGTCACTTGCTCTTAATTGGAGCTCAGGTGCACAGTCTTTGGATATTGGCTAATTCAAAGGGGGGGCGTGGCCTTTGTGGTTTCAAGATGGCAGCCCCCAGGGGAGCTGCAAGCCATGTGGTCAACATGGTGGCTTCCAAGTCATGCAGTCCAAAATGGTGGCTGTCTAAACTGGTCTTTGACAGAAAAGATGATTCATTTATTCTCACAGTATGTAAGTAAAATTTACTTTTACATATCCAACCATTCAGAAGTAAAAATTACAAACAAATTACAGTATATATCTTCAGTTTCTCAAATTTAATATTTCTTAAGAAACATAGATGTTACAAGTAAAAATAGTAGGTATGTACAATATTATTCTTAAATGCAAATGTCTAATAGCATATTGAGAATATACGTTCATATGAATACATATTGATATAGTTTACATGCTTATAAAATTGAGTACTACTTCATTATGTGTTTGCTGGTTGTCTAGCTCTCAGTTACATCACTGTCCTTCTGCATTCTCCTCTGTGCTATAGAAGCGATGAAGGCTAACCAACTATAATATCTGGGCTCATTTCGAATTGGCTTCACAGTAGAGTCTTCCAATGTGAGGCACTGACAGAATACTGTACAGAGGGGAGGAAGGATGAGCATTATTTTTTGTCTCTGGAAACAGCACTGTAAATGACCAGCAAATGAGGCCTCCGAGGTCCCAACTCAGGCAGCAGCAGCAGTAACAGCTGTGCTCTGGCATTCTCAGTAGCACACTCTCTGGGTTTCTGTCTATAGCAGCAGTGGGTGACTATGGGCTGCTGCCATAATGGAAAGTAGAAGCAGTGTGTCTGAGAGCAGGGCCCCTGCTGTCTTGCAAAAAGGTGGTAATGAGTTTCCCACAGTAGTATCCGTAGCAGCTGATACCACAGCATTTTGGCCTCTAGGAAATACCATATTCCATTTTGCTTCTCTAACCATATGGCATGGTATCAGCTTTCTAATGTTACTAATCTTTCAACAATTTATCTTCTCCTCTTTGAGTCTTAAGCCACTCTATCATTTTTGTGTTTCTAAAAATGTATGTTGTCTTTGTGAAAATACTTATAGTTTATATTTTCAAATATATATATATGTACATATATACATAAATATGTATTTGTTCAAGCATATGTGTGTATACACACACATATATATATATTTTCAAGCGTGTGTGTATATATATACATATACATATATATATTTAATTTATATACATATATTTGTTCAAGGGATTGAATATGAATAATGGCTTTACTTCTAAATTTCCTCCATAAAGAATGTTCAAATGAATATACTTAAACATGTGTACTCATCTGATCATTTCTTACGAATACATCCTGAATTCTGTTATCAAATTGATTTATTTTGTAATAATAGAACAAACTATTTGCATGCTTACTTAAGAGGATCAATCATCAAAACACTTTTGTGTTAAGTACATTATCTATTAATATTCTTTATTTGACTGGATGTACTTTGTAGAAATTTTGGATACAATGTTTTATTCAATGTCATGCTCTCTAAATCTCAAACATCAAAAAAAATTATCATAAGATAAGTACATTAAGAAAAATATCATTAAGAAAAATACAGAATATCATCTGCATTCCTTGGTTTCCTTTTTCCTTAATTTTTCAGGGATCATGTTATACAAGGTTTGTTATCTAACCTCCCAGAGACAATTTGGAGTCTTGAGTTGTAAATACTTTTTCCCCCCACAGTTGTATTAGCTTCCTGGGGCTGCTATAACATAGTACCTAAAACTGAGTGGCTTAAACAACAGAAATGTATTATCTCACAAGGTTGTGCAGACTAGATATGCAAGGTGAAGGTGTCAGCTGGGCCAGGTCATACTGAAATATGTAAGGGAATCCTTACTTGCCTTTTCAAGCTTCTGGTTGTTTACTATTATTCTTAGGTGTCCCTTGGCTTTCAGGTGCACAACTTCCTCTGTGCCCTTACACGTGACTCTTTGCTGATAAGGTCATCCATCATATTGGATTAGGGACCCACCTACTTTTGCTGTCCTAATTTTACTTTAATTATCTGCAATTACACTATTCTGAAATTAAGTCACATTCTGAAGTACTAGGGGCTAGAATTTTAACATATTTTTTTTTGGAAATAATGTAAACTATAACACTATTGATTCATTTTATAAGAACTTTGGTATATTGTTTATATTTACTGGCATAGAATAATGCATATGAGAAATATTTCCATCATCAAATCATGTATTTTCCCACCATAACTAGACTCTGAGTAAATTTGACAGGTGATTTTAAAAATAATTATCTGTGTGTTAAGTTACTACAAAAAAAGTATCATATAAAATTGCAGTCATGTGGGAACTTAAAAATACATACATATATAAAAGATTGTTTGAATCTGCATATGAAATTTTAGAAACCTGAATCTGTTATAGACTAATAAAAGTGTTGCCATGGGAACACAAAGAGGTTAAGCTTACCCTATTATTTGACCCCAGTAGCTGACTGTCATCAGAAGAGGCTACCTTGACACAACATAATGTTCTCTTCACTCTTGGTTTTCTTCTGACATAAAAAAAGGCAAAAATGCAAAAAGAATATTGAAGTAATAGCAGGAAATAATTGTGCTATACAGATTTCTCATGCTTAGTAAAGGATAAAGTAAATTAAAACTTAAAACATATCTTATAATGTTGCATATTCCAAATTCTAAATCAATAAATTTGGCTCAAAATCCATTTAAGTATTTACAATGCATTGAGTAACTCAAGTTATCTTGTCACCCCCTCATTCTGTACTTACTATATTTACTTATGTTTTCTCATAGTTTAGGAAAATTTTTCAATAATTATGTATATGAGACCCCCCAAAAACTGAGAAGAATCTTCAAGTGGTTCATGACAAGGCTTATTATCTAATATTGGGTAAGAGGTTCAGAAGTAAAATATAATTTTAAATAAAATACAAAATAATAAAATGTCTTATCTCACAATAAAGCATCCTTATAGAAGTTCATTGTGACATTGTTTTTCAAATCTCAAATGTATCAATAATATAGATCACAAAGTAAATGATTGATAAATGATTATGTAACACAAAGTAATATTCTGTGACAGTCCTAATGTAGATACATATTCATTGATATGAAAAATATTGAATCCCTATTTTTAAAAATAATTCAAAATAATAATCTATAGTTAACATATACACATTCACATTAAAGATTTTCAAATACATTTGGCTACTGTTAATACCAAACTTATGTAGCTGATGAAATTATGAGCATTATAAATTTTCTCTCTCCTTTCTTAAATTTCTGATTTTGACCTTTTCTGAATTGCTTACTAAGTTTACTTAACCACTAATGTAAATGGTTCCCTGGATTAATTTTATAAATTGATATCTAGGAAAAACAGAAAAAAACTAATAATATTGAGATAATGAACTCTCTCTGTGCCATATGTGAGTTATAATGTGTACAGAAAAATTTAAGAAACTCAAGATCTTATAATTGATTATATTACCTACATATTGAGCTGGCCTTAAAGTACAGTATGGTGGGTGACAAACAATAATGTATACTAGTAGCACAATTTTTTCTATGCAATTGAGTCTACCTAGGAATGAATAAAACAATAATAGTTTTTCCTCAACTGAAAATAAAGATGATATATATCTAGCTCCTATACTTGTTATAATGATTACATATAATTATTACATATTTCCATTGCTTATACTTTGGTTGAGGAGGAAGTGACATATTACACCTTCCCCTCTCCCCCACTCTCACCCGCACATCCACTCACTTGCCTCAGGAAAAAAAACACACAAAAAGAACAAAAAAACTATAGCTTTAAGAGAAAAACAAAAGCCAGAGAGATCAGATAAATGTACATAAGAATTCAAAGTGTAAACTAGAAAGCCTTGGATCAGATAAAATCAGACTTAAGACTCTAACATCTGTTTTTCCAATCTCTTATAGTTCTTTTTTTGTCATAATTCTTTTTCCCTTTTTAAGTGGAAAAGATACTGAAGTGTTCATAAAAATGAAAGGGTGAGTTGTTTGCATTCTGTGAATAATGCCTTCAGAATTTTGGTAGGAATTGCATTGAATCTGTAGATTACTTTGAATAATATGGATATCTTAATTATAGTAAGCCTTCCAATCCATGAACATGGAATGCTTTCTACTTATTGTTGTCTTCTTCAGTTTCTTTTGTCAATGTTTTATTGTCAGTGTACAGATCTTTCACTTTTTTGGTTAAATTTATTCTGAAGTATTTTATTATTTTTGGTGCGATACAAATGGGATTGTTTAATTTTTTTCTTCTTGGTAGTTTATTATTAATATAAAAATGTCATAGATTTCATAGATTAATTTTCTATCCTACAGCATTACTAAATTCATTGACTAGTTCTAATATTTTTGGTGGATTCTTTATGGTTTTCTATATATAATACTATGTCATCTGTAAATATTGACAGTTCTACTTTTCCTTTTTTAATTTTCATGCCTTTTACTTATTTTGGTTGCCTAATTGCTGTGGCTACAACTTCCAATACTGTTGAACAAAAGGGGAGAAAGTGAGCAATCTTGTCTTGTTCCTGATCTTACAATAAAAGTTTTCAGCTATTCACCATTGACCATGATGTTAGCTGTAGGTTTATTGTATATGGGTCTATTATATCTGAGGAATAGTCCCTTTATGCCCACTTTGAGTATTCACAATATCAAAATGGATATTGATTTTATATTATAATTATTGTAGAAACTAGTAAATGATGCCTGGAACCAAACCTAAAATATATTAAGAATAACGGATTAAAAATATACTTCATTTTGGAGGACTCAACTTTGTTTTTTAAGGAAAATGGAATTTATTGCAATGCCACTTATGTGTTCTTCTAGTTACCCAGTAAAAATATTGTCATGCTTAGTGACTAAAAGAAGCACTTTTATTTAATTAGAATTTATTGTTTTACATAGGAAAGTATACGAGAGATAAAACATAACTTAGTAACAGTTGTGACTTATTTGTTGGGTTTATGGTGGTTACATTTGCATTTCATGTATTTTTTTAAATATTTCTAAGCATTGCCTACAAACATAAAACATGCATTTCTATAATAATGTGAAAAAAAATGCTTAAAGAGTGTAATGGTTGTTTTATGTGTCAACTTGACTGGGCTAAAGGATGCGCTGATAGCCAGGAAAACACTATTTCTGAGTGTGTCCATAAAGGTGTTTCTGAAAGAGATAAGCATTTGGGTTGGTGAGCTGAGTAACACAGAGGATCATCCCCAAGGTTGGTAGGCAGCATCCAGTCCCCTGCAATGAACAAAAAAAGCAGAGAAAAGGGCTATTTACACTGTATGCTTGAGTTGACGCCTCTCCTGTCCTTTGATATTGGTGCTCCTGGTTCTGTCGCCTTTGGATGCAGATAGACACTATCTATCCTGGTTCTCCAGCTTGTAGACACAAAAATTATGGGACTTTTTGGACTCTAAAACCATGGAAGCAATACCTATAACATATTTCTCATTGGTTTTGTTTCTCTCAAAAACCCTAATAACACAGAGCACATCATTAAGTGCTAGTACTAGCCTTTCTAATAAAAGGGTAATATGCAAATTAACCATCACTCCATCACAAAATGGCAGCGCCCATAGCCACAAGATGGCGGCACCCAGTCCTCTCAGCTCCACCAGAGTACCCCAGGCACAGAGGGCAGCCATTGAGGGTGGGCAGCATGAGTGGCCTGGCAGAATGCTTGCTTCGTCCCCATAGCAGAGGCAAGGGTTCTGCGCCTCTGGCCAGACTGGGCACAGAACACTTGCATCATGGAGAGCCTCTGGACAGAGGGCGCCGAGCGGCCAGGCCCCACTGAGAGCTACTGGTGCGTGGATTCGTGTTCAGGGCTACTAGTATATCTATAAGGTCATTAAAATTTCACTGAGTAGAAACTTAATGCTCTAATTTCTGATGCTTAAATATGTGCCTCATTTACTTATTTAATGAAACATTTAAAATAAACGCATCCTCCAACCTGAACTGCAGGTGTGGGTTAAATGTATGGTTAATTGTAGAAGAAGACCTGGTTCATACATAGTCCCTCTTCTGGAATACTATACAATATTGGAGGCCAAACCTCATAAGCAAAAATAATACAATCTCATAAGGGTTTAATAAAAAAAAAAGGGGGGGGTATAGAATTCTGTGAGAAAACACTTCTACTGATGTGTAATTCCCAACATATTAGGGAATTACACATCATAAGAAAGGAAATTTGAATGAATTACATATTTAAAAGCAGAATAGGAGTGTAGGTAAATACTAAAAGGAGAAATGTGCGAGTGACACATTAAAGTATATGACATAGTCTCTGAATAAGGAGATACACATCATGACCAGGACATACTGTAAACTTGAGTACGGACAGAAAATGAAGCCAGATTAATTTAATATAGATCAGGGTATGGTGGTTAAGTCTGCAGGCTATATAGTCTGAACCATGTCCTGGTGTCATAGGACTTCCTCAGGGTGTTCTAAACAAAGAATGATTTCACTTGAATTTTGCAAAGATGGTTTTGTCAATGCAGAGTAATTGGGGAGAGAGGAGAAATTCATTACAGAGAGGCCAGTATAGCTTATGAACTAATCATTCTGAGACAGGTTTGCATGTTCCTTACAGAGCCCAGGGTATATTTCTAAATACTTTATTATTAGCCTGGTAAATATAATTTCTGTAGCACTAGATAATCACTCATACTGTCAAACTTTTGTATAGGTGAAGATTGAAACTGACTAAAAAAGAATGTTCTAACTTATTGTTTCATAGGACATGTTTTCTTCTGTGGAAACCCTGTTCCAAATACTGCATCTGAGGAGAGAGGGTAATGGAGGGCAGTGTTCAGGGGCCATTTTCTCAGGGTTATCAACTAAGTAATTTGTTTTCCCACAATGAGTTTTTTCTCTTCTAACCAAACCATCTTACTTATTCTATAGTAATTTTTTTTTTACCTTTTCCCTCCATTATTTCAAGTATATTTTTTATACTTGAAACTAATCTTTACTGAGATGAGAAGGAAAAAAGGATGAGAGGTAAGGTGTCCCACGACCAGAACTACAACAAAACCTGTTTTTCAAGCTCTTTTCTGTATGATGTCCAGAAGTCTCCTCTGAAACCCGCACATCAGGAATTGCCTAGTTTCCGTGAGCTGGCATTGGTTATGATTAACCTTTCTCTGAGAATAGTGGTTCTGGTTTGCAGCCTTTTTACCTGCTCCGAGGAGGGCTAAGAGGAAGGAACTAAAGCCACACTTGCATTATAGCACAGTGATCTTCTGTGTTGGGTGTGTTTTAGTCTATATGTTTTTATTGGGTGTCAAAATACAATTTAATAATGATAATAAATTATAAAGCTGCTTTCAATTTCTTCTTGGTATCGATTTCAGAAAAGGTTCTGTCACACCTTTTGGTACATAAAATAAAAATACAAACAGTAACATAAGCATGGATGACAATGTTTATGTCCACAATTAATTATTAAGTGAAATATTATTATTGTGTTACTTATTTCATTTTTTTTCTGACACCCCTGACTCAGATCCATATTCTGTCCTCCTCCCTGCGGACTGCGCCCTGGGAGGCTTACCCCATGCATACTGCTTCACCCACTCTTCCTCGTCAACACGGTTTTGTCAGAGGTCAGCCAATGGGAGGCTCAGACAGAAGTGGTGGGGGTAGAGGAGAAAAAAGTTGGAGTGTTCCCATCTCTGCTCAGCACTGAGCAGTCATTTCTTCCTTTCTGGCCTCCAGTCATACCATTATCTCTCCTTTCTCCTTCAGGCCTAGAGGTAATGATGCTAATCTCTGAGTGTCTCAACACAATTTATTGATCTCTCTGACCCTTCTCACACCTCTGTAACTTCTCACTTCATTCAAACCTCATCCGGTGAATTATCTGGATGGAATTCTCTTTTCTCCCAGGATCCAGACCGATCAGCTTAAGCCAGGGTTCTTTATTTATAAGCAGCAGAAAACACAGTTCTTCTTTAAACAGAAGGAGGAGGACAAGGAGGGAAGAGAGTTGGAAGGATAACAAGGTGGGGAGAATTAATGGGAAGCTTGAGAAACAGGCTGACAGAGTGGGCAAGAATCCTCTGGGCTACAGGAGCCACAATTAGGGTCACACTATGGAGAGGATCTGGCTCACACACTTCTGTTCTTGAGATAGTTTTGCCCTCCCTCAGGAGAATTTTATTCTGACTCAGCATTCAAAGTCCAGAGAGAGGCTGGTCACATGCCTATCCTTTGGCTGTGATGGGGAGGGGAAAGGGGATCTCGATCATACGAAGTTGTTTTAGTCTATTTTGTCTGATACAAGTGTATCTCCCACAGCTTTCTTTTGGTTTCCATTAGCATAAAAGGATTTTTCCCCCCATTTCTTCACTAATAGTCTATACGTGTCTTTATATCCAAAGTGAATCTCAAGTAGGTAGCGTATAGATGAGTTTTGTTTTTTCTTAACCACTCGGTCACCATGTGTCTTTTGTTTAGAATGTTGTTTAGTCCATTTATATTTCAAGTAATTGTTAATAAGTATGTACTTATTGCCATTTTGTTCAACTTTTTTTGTAGTTCCTTTTGTTTCTGGTCTCTTCCTTTGTGATTTGATTATTATTATTTGGTGTTGTATTTGTGTTTTTTATTTTTTTTTATGTATCTACTAGAGGTGCATAAAATTTGTGCACAGGTAGGGTCCCTAAGCCTGGTCGGCAATCACGGCCAATCTGTGGGCAACCGGCAGAACAATTGGGGAGCCCCCACTGGCACCCCTTTGGCTGGCCTGGTACTGCCCATTTGCTGACCCTGCCACTGCCAACACTGGCCGCTTCCCTCTGCAGAGCAACAAGCAGGGCAATCAGGAGCCCCTGATCACATCCACCTTGGCTGGCCTGGGGCCTACAGGCTGGGGCAGCTCCTGCATTGAGCGTCTGCCACGGGGCGGTCAGTGCGTATCATAGGGACCGGTTGTTCCTCCAGTCCTTCTGGTGTTCAGTCAATTTGCCTATTAGGCTTTTATTATATAGGATATTGTTTTCGGTTTGTTGTTACCATGACAAACACCTATCAATATCATATATACATGAAGTATATATGAAGTGTCAATATATATAACCAATAAACATATAGTGTCAATATATGACTATAGTGCCAATATATATGTAATAGTTTTGATATAGATATGTAGTAGTCTATGTTAAACAGGCTTTTAAATTCAATTACATTCTAAAATTGCTACATTTTTATTCTTTTGTTTTATTTTTGTCATATTTTACATTTTTCCGTTTCGTAAATTCCCTAATTACTTATTGTAGATACGTTAATTTCACTGCTTTTGCCTTTTAACCTTCATACCAGCTGTTTCAATGACAAATTCATTATTTTTACTATATAATTGTCTTTATCAGAGATAGTTCTTCTTTATATATATTCTTTTTTTAATTATTTTTTTCTTTATTAAGATATTACACATATATATTCTTAAAAAGAAGACCCTTCAATAATTCTTATGTAGCTGGTTTAGTGGTAGTAAACTCTTTTTAATTTTTGTTTGTAAAACTCTATCTCTCCTTCAGTTCTGAATGACTGCCTTGCAAGGCAGAGCATTCTGGGAGTTCGGGGCCTTCTGTAAATTACC
The DNA here is from genome assembly GCA_963924515.1 of Vespertilio murinus. Lineage (NCBI taxonomy): Eukaryota > Metazoa > Chordata > Mammalia > Chiroptera > Vespertilionidae > Vespertilio > Vespertilio murinus. The sequence goes on from OZ004705.1 coordinate 54,655,001, forward strand.
ATCTTGGAACTATCCCCGATATGTCATCTTTTGTTCATTATTTTGATAATTTTGTCTTCGCTTTTTTTCTGGGCCACTCTAGTTAAAGATACATCAGTTTTGATGATTCTTATCAATAATTAACTTTTTTTCTCTTTTTATCTTTTTTATTTCATTATTTTTCACTTATTTTGTGTTTGGGTCAGTTTGATCTGTTTTATAGATGTATGTGTTTATTTTAGTTTTAAAGATGGAGATTTTGTTTATTAACATGAGATATTTCATATTTTAAGTTTGAAGCTATAAATTTCCCTCTAAGCCTAACTTTCCCTTAATGTCATAGGTTTGATATGTTGTATTTTTACATTAATTCAGGGCAAAACATATTATATGGTTATTTAGAGCAGTGTAGGTTGCCAAATATTTGAGAACCTTACAAATCATTTTGTTATTAACCTATAACTTAATAACCCTTTGATTAGAGAATATACTGTGTGTCATTTCAATCCCTTAAGTTCTATCTTAGAGAATGTTCCCTGTGCTTGAAGAACAAAATGTATATTCTTCCTTAAAGTGAGTTATTTCATAAATGTCAATTAAGCCAAGTTGATAGTGTTCTGTCAATTATTGAAAATGATATATAAAACCTTTCAACTATATTATTTTCTCCTCTAGATTTTTATCAATCTTTGTTTCCTGTATTTTAAGACTCTAGGTATTTATTCATGAGTAATAAAAGCACAAAGATTTGTATAAAATGCTCATGGCAGCTTTATTAAAGTAGCAAAAAAAAATCAGATATCTTATCAATGTAGTATATCTACATAATAGAATATTAATTAGTCATTAAAAAAGAAAAAACAAAACAACATACACTTACTGATTCCTTCAACATGGACTGATACAAAAACAGTATTCTGAGTGAAAGAAGCCATATTAAAACAAAAGCTTATTTTATTCTATTTATGTAAAACTCTAGAGAATGCAAATCTGTAATGACACAATGCCCATGAGTGGTTGCCTGAGGGCACAAATAGTTCTGAAACATTTCTTAAATTTAAATGTAAGAATCTAACAGTATAAAATAGACAAAAATAAAATTTGAGTTCAAGTAAAAATATTCAAGCACCATTAGGGGGCGGGGGGAGAAACCTCTATAATTGTAAAACAAAACTTGCTTTATTGTTTAAAATATATTTTAATTGATTCCAGAGAGGAAGGAGGAGGGAGACAGAGATAGAAATATCAATGGTGAGAGATAGCCATTGATCAACTGGAGCCTGCACCCTGAGCATGTACCTTGACCAGGAATAGAACCATGACCTCCTGGTTCACAGGTTGATCCTCAACCTTGGAGCCATGCTAGTCAGGCAACAGAACTACCTTAATGAACACATTCAATATTTACCTGGAAGAGTAGATACATACCTTTATAAACTGGAGATGCTCACTTCATCAACTGAGCATGGAGATGTAAAGAAAATAGTGACAATAGCTTCATGGTAAGATGTTGAACATGGACAACTCACATTTGGTTATTAGGAGTACAGGAAAGATACATTTTAGCCAGTAAAATGTAAGCAGGCTATGCTTATTAAAAAGCAATTTCTCCTTTGGCTTAACAAATTATTCATTCATTTTCTATAATGTTAGTAAATGCATGTCTAATAAAAGATGGGTATGTAAATAGGAAGTTTCATTTTATATTTATTGCTCAATTGATTTTGAACTACTCATGTTCACCTGCTCAGAAATTTCTAGTTGGCTGAGACCTTCTAACCGTTGGAATTTATTTTATAAAAATTCCATCTTATGGCCCCAAATAGCACATTTAGTTAATGTCTTAAAATGTTAATTGCCCAATAATTTAATATATATATATATATATATATATATATATATATATATAATTATTATTAGTTTCAGAGAGTGAGAGGGAGAAAGAGATAGAAATATCAATGATGGGACAGAATCATTGATCAGCTGCCTCCTGCACGTCCCCCACCAGGGATCAAGCCAGCAACCCGGGCATGTGCCTGTGACTGGTATCTAACCTGAGACCCTTCAGTCTGCTGGCCAATGCTCTATCCACTGAGCTAAACCAGCCAGGGTTGCCCAAGAATTTTTAAAAAAACCTGACTAGTCAGAGGAATTGACCTCTTTTCCCTTACATTGTTAAAAAAAAAAAAAGCCAATACAATAATTCTGTCTGGTGTAAATGAATCAAAAGTATATCTTATTTTTTTAATCAGATCAGCAAAAAATATGTTTTCTGGTGTACTGCAGAATTTTAGTAATTAGTTTATGTGTGCCATGAGATGAAGAAGCTTGAAAATTTCTGCATTGGTCACATTTAAGTTTAAGATGCCCCACAGTCAGTTTCTTAAGAACACTGAAGCAGGAGTTCATGTAATGTATGATCAGTGATCTTTAACCAGAAACCATCTTCTATTTCAGACATCTGGGATTTCTTACAAGACATAAATTCAATTAATAGGTCATAATCTAAAATATATTCTTTATTACTGTATCCATGTTTTTTAGCAGAATACATGGATATAGAAAATAAATGAATAAATTATATATACATAGTAAATAGACAAACATAATACATAAATAGGTAACTAACAAAAAAGAAACACATTAAAAAAATATTGGTGCCATATATCAGGTGAGCAGAAAGTGCTAACCCTATGACTAGGTGCTGAATAAGCGTCATCTGTCAAACTAAGAGCTGTCATATAATATTATCAACTCATATATAAGAAGTGACAATAAAAAAAACTTGGTGGAGCTAAATGACTAATAAAGGGGAAGAAACCAGATTCAAAACCAAATCTTTATGGCTCAAAGCCTGGCCTTTTCTTTCTGCCATGCAGCCACTAGGAGACTTAATGTCAAAATCAATGAATTAATTGACCTTTTATTGCTGCTCTTCTTTGCTTCCATGTGTTAATAGATAGTAAGTTATAATAGTGTGTTCCTGAGGTCACTAATCTGGCACTTGTCCTAAGCAGAATGTGTGCCTACCGGGCCCCAAAGAGTGGTGCTTTCTATGCCCTTCTGTCACCACGGCTCTCCAAATGACTATCTCTCTTTCAAGTTCAGCTCTAGTGAACAAGAGCAAAAATACATTCATAGAAACACATTTTAACATAACTTTTCCATTTTCTACTCTTTCCCCTTTAATTATTATCTAAAGAAAGTTCTACCTTTCCCCTTCTTTGTGTTTTCTCACTTTAATCTAATGAGAAGGGGCCTATCAACAGGAATTTTTGATGTGCAATTTGGGGAAAATAAAGAAATAGAAATAGAAAAAAAAAAAAACCTAACATGTTCTAGCTGAAAAGGTTGTGAATGCAAAAGGAGTGCTTGTTCTAAAAATCCAGGCAAGTGAGAAAGGACAGATGCAGTGGGGTGAGATTAAAGGGCTGAGATGGCCATGAATACAGGGTGTGGAAGGATTCTTCTCTGAAGTGAAAATCCTTGGGATGTGGAAAGTAGATGGAGTTGTTATGAGTCGATGAAAGGAGAGTTTACTATATATATAAAAGTCTAAGCGACCCTTACAACTGGTCAACCAAATGACTGGTCAACTAGTCGCTATGAAGATGCACTGATCAGCAGGGGGCAGATGCTCAATGCAGGAGCTGCCCCCTGGTGGTCAGTTTGCTCCCACAGCCAACCTCCCATGGCCAGCCAACCTCCTGCAGTCCCTCCCCCAGCCCTGGCTGGCCCAGATCTGCCCAAATGCGGACCCACCAGTCCCAATCACCAGCCAGGCCAAGGGAGCTCAACTGTGCATGAATTCGTGAACTAGGCCTCTAGTATGTTATAGGTTACTAGCTGATTTTCTGGATTACGGGGACTTTTGCATAATACCTTGACAGGCTACAGGCCATTTAATATATGGGAAAGCTTAATCCATCTGTAAATATAGATTGGAAACCTTGTTGAGAGAGCCTAGCAGTGAGGAGGCTATATTGTAATATTAGAATTACAAGGAAAAGTTGTAGCTTACATCATTACTGTGGATGACTGTGGATATAAATATTGTGGCAAATTATGCCACATGAGGAAAAGTGGTAAGAATTGTTTGTGTATTCTAAATTAGGGATAGAGGTGTTCACACTTTTGAAGCTATTCAAAGAGTAATCTTAGAAGTAGTATCTGGTAATGACCACTCATTTTGATCACAATATGAGGTACTCATTAAAATACCCTTCTGTCTAGCAGATCTACACATTTCATTCACTGTCTTCAATAAACAACTTATTAAATGACCTATATTCTAACAGGAAGGGTACTTTTGACATAAAACTAGCATTTGTTTTCTCTGTTTTTGTTTTTTTTTTGTTGTTGTTTTGTTTGTTTAGCTTCCACATATAGTACTTAGTTTTTGCTATCTGGGTTACTTCACTTAGCATAATGCATTTGAAGTATCATACATGTTTTTGCAAATGGCAAGATTTCATTAGTTTTATGGCTGAATATTTCTGTACATATATGTACATATCTGCATACACACGAGTATATCACATTTTCTTTATACATTCATCAACTGATGGAAATTTGGGTTGTTCCTATGTTTTGGCTATTATAAATGATGCAGTGAACATGGGTGCATCTATGCTTTTGGATTAGTATATTCTTTTTTTTTTTCAGATAAACATCCAGAACTGGAGTCACTTCATCACATGGTAGTTCTGCATTTTATTTTTTATGGAACCTCTGTTTTCTCATAATGGGTACACCAATTTACATCCCCACCAATAATACACAAGGGTTCAGTTTTTGGTACATCCTTGCCAACACTTATTTCTTGTTTTTTTTTTAATAATAGCAATCTAACAGATGTGAGGTGTGATTGCATTGTGATTTAGATTTGCATTTGTTTAATGATTAGTGATGCACCAGTGGGATCCCTTGGCCTGGCCTGCATTCCGAAGGGTCTGAAATGTGAGAGTGCAAGCCAGGCCAAGGGACCCCACTGGTGCACAATCGGGGCCAGGGAGGGATGGTGAGAGGGCTCCAGGGCATGTCCGACCCATCTCACCCAGTCCCAATCCACTGGACCCCAGTAGCAAGCAATCCTACCAGTCTGAGTGGCTGCCTCCTGATAGCCAGTATGCACCATAGCTACTGGTTGACCAGTCATTTAGGCTTTTATATACATAGATAGTCCTGACACTAACATACCAATAATACTCTTGACCATATAATCAGAATTAGTGACATGAATCCCATGCACATAGGGTAATTGAAAATTATAAAATTTAATTGTGTTAATCTAGGAGCATAAAAATTAGAATAATGGCCGAAACCGGTTGGCTCAGTGGATAGAGCGTTGGCCTGTAGACTGAAAGGTCCCGGGTTCGATTCCAGTCAAGGGCATCTACCTTGGTTATGGGCACATCCCTAGTGGGGGGTGTGCAAGAGGCAGCTGATCGATGATTCTTTCTCATCGATGTTTCTAACTCTCTATCCGTCTCTCTTCCTCTCTGTAAAAAATTAAAAAGTATATTTTAAAAAATTAGAATAATGACTCTAAAGTATTTTTGTATGTTCATTCATCTAAAGTTTCCTAAGTCTTGTCACTAAAAAAGGAGAAAATATAACCTAAAAAAAATGTTGATATGTACATTGCAAAAACATTGAACAGTACTATCTTTAAATTATTATAATCATCTTAGCTTTTTAAGGTTTTATTAACCATAATATCAATGAAACAGAGACTTCATTATTCTCTCAACATAAATAATAAGTTCTGGATGATTAGGCAAGTGGATAGTTGTAAGACTATTTAAATGCTAGTTAATGAGCTCATAAAAAGCATAGAAAACAAGTGAAGGTAAACAGCATGAAACAGATATAGCAATTTAATAATGGGCTATTCTCTAGATGTGGAATATATGTTTAGCTTGTGGCTTAAGAATAAACACTTCCTTGGGAAAAAAGGAAGGTATCAGTCAAAGGGGTTCAGTTTGACAAGATGAATAAATCCAACAGATCTGTCGTGTAGCATAGTGCCTGTAGTTAGCAATACTGTGTTGTATAGTTAAAAATTTGCTGAGATGGTAAGTCTTATGTTTAGTGTTCTTATCGCAAATGTTAGTTACTACTACTAATAATAATGACAGGAGGAAACTTTTGGAAATGATGAATAATTTTATCGTATAGATTGTGGTGATAGTTTCATGCTTCATTCAGTTAATCACAACTTATTCTGACTTTTCTGTCTCCATTTTTCCTTGTAATTACATTAACCCTATTCCTATTTAAGATGTAAATTCCCATTTCAATATCCTTCGTGTAATCAAGTTTACAAAATCTCTTTTGCCACGTAAGATATATCCACAGATTCTAAAAACTAGAAGTGGACATGTGTGGGGATCCATTATGCTGCCAACCATGAGCTTACAGCACTACTAATTACGGGAAGCCAATAGTTCTACAATAAAGTATTATATATGGGGAATCTGCTGGATCCAAGCACTGGTTCTGTTAATATCACTGTGATACACTCTATAAGTCACTAATTCTTAAGTCTCCTTTTCCTAAACAGGATACTTGGGAGTCAGAATACTGATTTACTGTCATAAAAATCAAATAAGGTAACCTAGGTAAAGACATTCTTTCAAACGTTGCATAATTCATAAAAGGGAAGAACTCTGATCAGAGTTGTAACACTAATATAGCTAGGCCTCTTTTTCCCTCGTTCTCAAACGCAGTTTGGGGTTAGAATTAATAGGTAATTACTTAGTCCATCCAGCTATGAAGTTCCCTTTTCGAAATACATCAATTAGAAAGAATACTTTTTTGATATAATCAACATATTTAAAGCGATTTATAATTCTTCCAGGCCAAGTTTATATTATTGCTCTGATTTTAACACTTACACCTGTGATTAAACATTCAGAAAAAGAGAGCATACTATCTTCAAAAGAGAGCTCACATCAGCTTTGATCAAATCTGAATGGTAAAACACTTCTTTTATATTAAATAGGCATCTGCTTTCCTGTAGTACTCCCATAGATGTGGTAATATGCATATTTTAAATTTTTTCTCATGGAAACTCATCATTTTATCACTTTCCAAGCATTTTATTGACTTCCTCAAAATGAAAAAAAAAGAATAACTACAGTGGAAATAGAACCCTAATTAATCACTTTTCTGTTGCAACTGAATTTTTTATCCATTCCATTTATATGCACAACTGATTTAATAGATTTTTACCTAATAGGGTTTTTGTGGTTTTTTTAACTAATTGACTGGAGAGTCAAATAATCAAACTAATGCTGCATGGAAGGTGAAGTAAATATCTCCTCTTACAGAATTTAACTGGTCATTAGCCTGCTTTTATGAAAGTCTTAACTAATTCACCCTGAACCTTTTGGGTCATTCTACTGAGATTAAAAAAAAAAAAAAAAAGCTTACTCTAGCAAATGGGATCATTGAGGAGGTTAGTAGTTACTAGGTCTTGATTTGAAAGTCTGTTTCACTCTACCATTGTTCTTAGAGTCATTGATAAATCCATATTTTATTTGGATAGCCTCTAGATTTCATTTCAAGGATTCAGGAATTTTCAGTTATGTTTATGTGACAAGTATTAACTTTTATTTTAGAGCATTTTGATGAATGACTTTGACCTTTTATTTTATGGTAACTACAGATTCACATGCAGTTGTAGAAATAACACAAAAAGATCCCACATACCATTTCCTCAGTTTTCCCCATACAATATCACAAGGAGAATATTGACATTGATACAATCCACTTGTTTATTCAGGTTTCACCCATTTTAAATATACTTTGGGTGTGTAGCCTATGTAATTTTTCACATGTGTACATTTGTGACTACTAGAGAACAACCCTGGACATGTTCTGCAGTGGTCATATGAATGTATATCCTGACAGGTATCCTCATCATCTTCCTCCTCTTTTTTTATTACTTAATATCTTCACTACAAAAAATAATCATATAAAGGTAGCACTTACACTATGAGATTTGGTAGTTGCCATATGAACTATACTTTTTTTAATAAACAATAAATAGCTATACACATTTTTTTGCAATTTATTTTGCTGGTAATTTATGTAACTTTAAAGATAGTGTGCCTATCCTTTAATTAAAGTTGTAATATCCATTTTTATTATTTTTAGTCTAATGAAACAAAATAAGTTATTTGCTCTGTACCTTTCTAGGTTGTTCTATCTAAAGCATAAGAAAAATAATGTTTCTAAGAATGTCAGACTATTCAAAAGTAAAGTATTTATATAACCTACGTTCAAACACTTCTTTTCTAGACTATTTTCTAAGATCTTCATAAACATTACCGTATTTGCCGGCGTATAAGACGATTTTTTGGCCCTGAAAAATATGCCTCCAAGTGGGGGGTAGTCTTATACGGCGAGTATATAACAAACTCTGTATTTTTAGTGGAAATGTTAGGGGGTCGTCTTATACACCCAGTCGTCTTACATCTTATACGCCGGCAAATACGTATTTTTCAGGGCCAAAAAATCGTCTTATATGCCGGCAAATACGGTATTTATTTAATCTTAGTTTATAAAATCATAATGTCTTCATTATGATGTACATCTTTATTTTGTCAATACCAACAGCCAAACTGACTGAAGGAAAGAAATCCTTGAATATCTTTTTTTTAGTAATTTCTCTATTTGAGTGGCGAATAAGGTATTCAATATCTAGTAATAGAATATTCAAATTGAATAAACAGAAATATTTGAGGCTAAAATATATTTTGTTTCCTCTGAACATACTAATTTTTATTCTTTCCAACTGGTGCTATTATTTCTCATTACCATTTTGAGATTTGACTTTTTTTTTTTCTACATAGATTTTGTTTTCCTACCACTAGCTCATTTAATATTAGGCCCTTGGTATTTTTCTCCTAGGAGTCTATTGAACAATGATCTAAGAAAAAGTATTATCTTCATTTTAAATAAGCACATTTAGTGATGTGTATGTAGTATGGCTTCTTGGTACAGTCTTATCACTGTTTTCAGTTTTCACCAGTGAGTATGATGTTAGCTGAGTGTCTGTCATATATGGTCTTAATTACCGTATTTGCCGGCGTATAAGACAACCCTTTGGTCCTGAAAAATATGCCTCCAAGTGGGGGGTAGTCTTATACAGCGAGTATATAACAAACTCTGTATTTTTAGTGGAAATGTTAGGGGGTCGTCTTATACACCCAGTCGTCTTACATCTTATACGCCGGCAAATACGTATTTTTCAGGGCCAAAAAATCGTCTTATATGCCGGCAAATACGGTATGTTGATATAGTTTCCTTGTGAACATGGATGCTGTGTCTTGTCAAATGCTTTTTCTGCATCTATTGATATGATTATATCTTTTGATAATGTGGTATAACACATTGATTGATTTGCATATGTTGAATCATCCTGAGATGAATTCCACTTGATTGTGATATTTCATCTTTTTCAATTAATTGTTGTATTCAACTTGCTAATATTTTATTTAGGACTTTTGCATCTAAGTTCATGAGAGATATAAGCCTGTAATTTACTTTTTTTGTGTGTTGTCCTTACTAGTTTTAGGAAGTATTCCCTTTTCTTCAATTTTTACTAGAAGATTTTGAAAGTTTTCTACTTTATTTTTTTAAATTTATTAAGTTATTATATGTGTACATAGTTTACCATTGTCCCCCTCCCATATATACCCTCCCTCCCCCGAGTTTTGTGTCCATTGGTTGTACTTATATGCATGCATACCAGTCCTTCGGTTGATCTCTTATTTCACCCAGATCTCCCTACCCCCCCACCCCCGCTGTCATTTGACAGTCTGCTTGTTGTTTTACTGTCACTATATATATGTTTCTGTTCATTAGTTTATAATGTTCTTTAATATCCATAAATGAGTGAGGTCATGTGGTGTTTCTCTTTCATTGACTGTCTTATTTCACTCAGCATGATGCTCTCCAATTCCATTCAGGTTACTGCAAATGATGAGAATTCCTTCCTTTTTATGGCAGTATTCCATTGTGTAGATGTACCATAGTTTTCTGATCCAATCATCTGCTGACGGGCACCTAGGCTGTTTCCAAATCCTAGCTATTGTAAATTGTGCTGCTATGAACATAGGGGTGCATATATCCTTTGATTGGTGTTTCTAGTTTCTTGGGGTATATTCCTAGTAGTGGGATTACTGGGACAAATGGAAGTTCCATTTTCAGTTTTTTGAGGAAGCTCCATACTGTTCTCCACAGTGGTTGTATCTACCTGCAATCCCACCAGCAGTGCATGAGGGTCCCTTTTCTCTGTAGCCTCGCCAACATTTGTCATTTGTTGATGTTGGCCATTCTGACAGGTGTGAGATGGTTCCGCATTGTTGTTTTCATTTGCATCTCTCAGATAATTAGTGACTTGGAGCATGTTAACATGTGCCTCTTGGCCTTCCTTCTGTCTTCTTTTGAGAGGATTCTATTTAGGTCCATTGCCCATTTTTTAATTGGCTCATTTATTTTCCTTTTATTGAGTTATATAAGCTGTTTGTAGATGTTGGAGATTAAACCTTTATCAGTGATATCATTTGCAAATATGTTCTCCCATACAGTGAGACTTAATGTTTTGTTGATTATTTCTTTTGCTGTAAAAAAGCTTTTCATTTTGATGTAGTCCCATTTGTTCATTTTCTCTTTAGCTTCCATTGCCCTAGGGTTAGTATCAGTGAAGAAGTTCTTTAGGCATATGTCTGAGATTTTGCTGCCTGTGGATGTCTATAGTATTTTTATGGTTTCCCGTCTTATGCTTAAGTCATGTATCCATTTTGAGTTTATTTTTGTGTATGGAGTAAGTTGATGATCTAGTTTCATTCTTTTGCATGTATCTGTCCAATTTTCCCAACACCATTTATTGAAGAGACTGTCTTGACTCCATTGTATGCTCGTGCCTCCTTTGTCAAATATTAATTGAGCATATTGATTTGAGTTGATATCTGGATTCTCTAATCTATTCCATTGATCTATATGTCTGTTCTTGTGCCAGTACCAAGCTGTTTTGAGAACAGTGGCTTTGTAATACAGCTTGAAATCTGGTATTGAGATCCCTCCTACTTTATTCTTCTTTCTCAAGATTGCTGCGGCTATTCAGGGTCTTTTATTGTTCCAAATGAACTTTTGGAGAGTTCTTTCTAGGTCTGTGAAGTATGCCATTGGTATTTTAATAGGGAGTGCATTGAACTTATAAATTGCTTTGGGAAGTATGGACATTATGATGATGTTACTTCTACCAATCCATGAACATGGTATGTTCTTCCATCTGTTTACATCTTCCTCTATCTCTTTTTTCAGTGTCATGTAGTTTTCAGCATATAGATCTTTTACTTCCTTAGTTAAGTTTATTCCTAGGTATCTTAATTTTTTTGGTGCGATGGTAAACGGGATTGCTTTTTTAGTCTCTGTTTCTGTAAGTTCACTATTGGTGTATAGAAATGCTATAGATTTCTTGGCGTTGATTTTGTATCCTGCTATATTGCCAAATTCATTTATTAAGTCTATTAGTTTTTTGATGGAGTCTTTTGGATTTTTTATGTACAATATCATGTCATCTGCAAATAGGGACAACTTTACTTCTTCTTTTCCAATTTTGATGCTTTGTATTTCTTCTTCTTGTCTAATTGCAGTAGCTAGTACTTCCAGTACTATGTCAAACAGAAGTGGTGAGAGTGGGCATCCCTGTCTTGTTCCTGTTCTTAGAGGGAATGGTTTTAGTTTTTGCCCATTGAGTATGATGTTTGCTGTGGGTTTATCGTAGATAGCTTTTATTATGTTGAGGTATGATCCTTGTACTCCCATCTTGTTGAGAGTTTTTATCAGGAAACGGTGTTCGATTTTATCAAATGCTTTTTCTGCATCAATTTAAATATCTGGTATTGGGCATTTGTTATCTGATGACTCTTTTAATTTCCTTAGTTTGATCAATCTACTTGTGTTTTCCAATTTTCGTAGTTCTGTCTACAAAGGTTGTATCTGCCTAAGAATTACCCATTTCTTCTAAGTTATTTGGCATATAGTCTTCCATACTATTCTTGTATAAACATTTCTATTTCTGTCCATATAAATTCTTTTTCACTTCTGATTTTATTTATTAGCCTTTTCTTATTTGTCAATTAATGATCTTATTTGTCAATTATTGATCTTATCAAAGAACCAGTTCATTGTTTTAATAATTGTTTTATATTGTCTTTATTGCATTTTCTGCTCTCATTTTTATTTCCTTCTACTGACTTTTGGGGTCCATTTGTTATATTTTTTTCCAGTTCTTTAAGGAAAAATATTAGATTGTTTGAGATTTTTCTTGAGGTAGGCCTGTTACATTTATGGTAAATGTAACCGTTTTACATAAACTTCACTTTTACTAAATTTTATATATTTAGTAAAATGTAACACTTTTAGTACTGCTTTAGCTACATCCAATAGTTTGATATGACATATTGTCATTCTCACTTGTCTCTATCTTTAGATTGCTTCTTTTATTTCCTTGTGATCCAGTAGCAAGTTGTTTAATCTCCACATATTTGTGATTTCTCCAGCTTTTTTTTTTTTTGCAGTTAAATTCCAGTTTCATAACTTTGTGGTTGGAGCATATATTTGGGTTAAGTCTTCTTAAAATTATTGAGACAAGTTTTGTTCCCCAACATATGATCTATCCTTGAGAAAGTTCCATCTGCACTAGAGAAGAATATATATTCTGTTGTTTTGGAAGGGAAAACTCTGTAAATATTGACAGTGTCATTCAAGGCAGATATTTATTGATTTTCTGTTAAATGATCTATCCCATTGCTGCCCATGGGAATAGGGTATTTAGGATAAGGAAGAGCCATTTAGCAAGTTACAAAATGAAGGAATCCTCCCAAAGGAATAGACTAATGCATTTGATTACATAATATACAGCACTATTATAAAACAAAAATGTCAGAAACAAATTTATTAAAACCTAGTAATAGACTGGGGGGAAAAAAAAACATTTAAAAGCTCCATGAGAGAATTTTAAAACAAAAGAACAAAAACAGAAAAAAAAACTTGAATAAAATAAGATAAACAACAAATAAGTGGAAAATTTTATGAAAAGGCAAATCAAAAAATTATACATAAAATACTCTAATCTCTCATGCTATTTATTTTTACTTTACAAATACTTATTTTTCCTCCTCCAGACTACAAAATGGAAAGAAAAAGATACATTTTATATATTTCCTAATGTCTGAGTATTTCAATCAAATATTAACTGATAAGAAAATTTATTTATTTATTTTAAATGTGCATAATTATAAACTCAGAAATGCAACCTTAAGATATCTTTCAAAATCTATGTGCAAAGAGAAATTCATTTTTATACTTTTTAAAAACATTGGAGACAAAATGTTCTAGCATTTTGACTAGCAACAGAACTGTTTATTAAGTTATGGCATATAAATATCATTGAACACTATTCAAAATGGAGTATAATTAAATGAAAAGGAAAGTTCTCCAATTTAAAAAAAATATAATTAATAGCCCTGACCAGTGTGCAAACTGATTAGAGCTTGGCCCATGGACCAATGAAGGAATCCTATAGGAACAAACTAATACATTTGATTACATAATATTAAGCATTTTTATAAATGGTTACAGGTTTTATCCATGGGCTAGGCTGGGCAGGGCGTGTGTGGGAAGCAACCAATATATATACATTTCTCTCTCTAAAAATCATTGGAAAAATGTCCTCCAGTGAGGATTAACAAAAATACATGTTTTAATACAATTAATAGAAAATTCTCATGGTCCGATTTCAGTTTTAATACAATTAATAGAAAATTCTCATGGTCTGATTTCAGTTACAAAGAAAATCTTACTGATCACAAAACTGCAAGTTCTTTCATTAATACTCATTTATAGTACCATTAAAATTATAGATATAGGTATGAGTATTTATTAAAATGTCTTGACCAAGTTTTGAAATATAGATGGATAGATATAGATACACCATCATGGAACACTGACTTTTTAAGTTGAAGGGAAAATGGATTGACATTATAGCCTTTTCTTGAACTAATGTTTTAAGAGCTACACAGTAACAAATGAAAGTGTGCTCCTAAGACATCAAGAAAAATATGAATAATGCATGAATGTTTACCAACTATAAAATACTTGGTATACAATGGGGAAAGCATGTTTAAATGTGCAAAGATAAAAGTTTTTATTTAAAAATCACAAATCAGAATTTAAAGGAATGCAAATTTAACATCTACTATGGTGGTTCATTCAATATACCATTTTGAGTGATGAAGCATTTCAGACATGTTATGCTCTTTATATACAAGAGCTTGATTTTCCTGTTCATCTTGCTTATATATTTCTGCCCAAAGGCTAGAAAAAGCATGCTATTTAGAGACTTGAATCGAAATGATAAATGCAAGATATTAAAGCTCAGAGAGATGAGAAGTTTCTATATAATTGACTCAAATCAAAAGGGAAATTATTCTTTAGTCAGCGTACCGGATAAGTCCTGAATTGGGGAATAGGCTTTTAGCAGGTTTAATAATGTCAACGTGTTTCATGAGACAGCCCCTAGAAAGGAAATTGCCACAAAAACACCTCTAGAAAGAAAATCAAACAGATCCTCAACTCCTAAATTTAAGAAAATGTTTAATTTAAAGGAGTACTTAACAGCTTTTAATTTTCATTGATTACAAAGTATAACTATAAATCTTTTTCTTTCTTATTATCACCTGCTGCCTTCTTGATCCCCAGGAAAAGTAAAGCTTAATGAGATATTCTCCTGTAACAATAGAGATTCCTAAAAGAAAATTAGAATGCTTGTTCCTGAAGGGATTTACAGATTAATTGGCCTAATCACCTCATAACATAGGAAATGTTTTCTACAAATGAAAAGAATTGCTTTTTTGATTTTTTTTAACCTGGTAACTATGCAGGGAGCCGTGGTTGGCTTCTTCTGGTCTGTTGTTTTCTTCGGGTTCGAATAGTTGACTCACTGCTCAGTCAGGGACAGGTGAGCATCAGCAGGAGCATGTTTGGGGCCGATTAACATGCAGATCATACCCAGGTCAGAATATGGCTTTCCAGCTGCTTATATTTGATTTATTAAATTTTGTTTTGACTTTGCCAAGGACTGAAAAAAAAAATCCTAGGATGTATCTAAGATTAATACCCTCTCTCTGTTTCCCCCTCCCATGCAGTCTAGGGATACTTTACACAGAACCCAGGTACAACTTCCTCCTAACGCATGCCCCCACCCCACACATGGAGTACCTGAGAAGGGAGAACACACAAAGGGGAAAAAATAGTGAGGGTGGAGTAGGGAGTCCCTGTTTTACAAATAACCTTAATAACTATGTTCTATTAGATATTAAACTCATCCATTTTGAATGATGAAGCGTGCTTGAAACCATATTGTCCCTTGGGGCCATTAAGCCTACTTGAGTCATCATGTAATTTTGAGGTTCTATCATTATATTCAAGAATGGCATTTGAAAAGCAAATATTATTATTGAGAACTTTTTTATAAATTATTCTGGGCAGCCTGGGTTATTATGTAGGATATTACCTGTGACTGATGCTCTAATCAGCCATCATTCAGTTCCATGGCAAATTGTCCATCTTGAGAGAGAGCAGTGCTTTGTTGCAGCTGACATGATAAGCATGCTATGTAGGACACACCCAGCTTAATTTCTCGCCAACGTTCTACACACTGTAAAATTGCAATTTGAGAAAGTCAGCAGCAAGCCATATTCATAAGAGATACAGACAGCCTCACACACAGCCAAAGTATAAAGCGAAAAACATTTGAAATAGAACTGTATATTTTTATCAAGATAAGAAACCCTTGGTTATTTTAAATGGAAAAATTAGGTGGATAAATCCTGCTTCTTAATAAATTTAAGATGCAGATCCCAGGGAGTGGACTGAATCCCTAAATTTAGGCAAAAGGAAGTGTTCAATTAAGGTAACAGAAATGTCTCATCCATTAATTTAGGAGAATTCTATTGTCCTTGGGCACCCTAACCTGCCATAGCTTAATAAAAAGTTCTGACTGTCCCAAATTGCCAAGGATCCGGCTGAAGAGAATGCCGTCGGCTGCTGTGTCCGACAGCAGAAAGCACTTTGGCATGAACAGACTGTCTGTACAGAGTACAACACACACTGGCTGGAATTCAACGGAAAACACACTTTTCCTGAACAAAAGAAACTTGCTTATAGAGAAGGTCCTAGTATTTATTTCTACTCAAAAAAAAAAATCTCTCTTCCTGACATTGTGAGAAGACTCATATGTACTGAGGATTTGGGCTACTAGGTAATTTCCATACTAATTAATATATATAAAACCACAGACATTGTTAGACAATTATCAGGAAAAGGAAACTCATTATCACATTAAGGCCTGTGCCAGGAGCCACTGGCCCAAGTTCTTTCAAGCCTTAAAGGAGGGAGGCATGGGTCACACAGTTTGCTGTGGTGAAAAACTTCTTCCTGGGAGTGAAAATTGGCTGGAGATTGTTGAGAATTACCCACTCCACTCATCAGGGGTCCTTGTAAGAAACTGAATTGTGAGGTAGCCAGTATTTTGTATTATTACAGTTAGCAAGTTGATATGCCCAAATGTTTCTGGTAATGAGCATGCAAGTAAGACAATACCATCAAAGCTTTCGGATTTTTAGTAACAAGCTTTAATTTCAACAACTAATATATCTAAGAACATAAATGTTAGGAAAGAAATCCAAATAAAATGTTAACAAAAATGTTTTTCAATCATCAAAAAATAAAATCTCCTAACCTGGGTAACTTTAAGAAGTATTTGTCTTCTCATCAAGACTTTGTACTTCCATTTGCTTGAAAACTATCATGAAACACACACAAATGCAAAAGCTGCCCCACACCACTCTGGGACAACCACACACGCAATGTAAAGGAGAGAACAGAAAACAGAGTGACTTTGGAGAATCAAAGAGCTAACTTACCTCAAATAAGTGGATTGGGTTTTTTGGTGTGTGTGTGTGTTTGCTATGTACATATTCATAAATGTAATATGTTTATTAATAAGAGAGATTTATAAAGAACTCGTACTCAGGAGCTCAGCAAATGCTCAAGTCACTCAAATACAATTATTTAAGTACTGGGAATATTCTTGCATTTCCTATTAATCTGACATAAAAATGAAAATACTTCTATAAGTGCATTTCATTAATCCCTCCATTGCTAAAGTAACAAAAATCATCAACCCTGGTTTTTATAAAATTTCAAAAGTTCATCCTTTCCCAAGCAATAGCAACACTACCAACCAAAAAGTGGTCCGTTTCTCTCAACTAAACTTGAAAATGTTATCAGCATGTATTCTCATATCACAAGAAAAAGTGGGAAAAACCAATTGCCAACAAACTTCATTTAACTTGCTAGCATTTTGAAACAGAAATAAGTACCTAGTAGGTTTCAAAGGGATGATATCCAATTCCCAGACATTCAGAATGCCTCCCGTTATGAACTAAATTATATTCTTACCTTCTGAACAATTGCTGCACATAATGACGCAAATTAATGTTCTAGGTATTAGAAGTGATTCCCTTTGGAATGAGAGCAGCAATACAAAGTCAAGTGACTGGAGAACACTCACAAGAGATACTTCTAATTAGTAGGTGAGAACCTCTGTCTTTAGTCATCAGGATGGGAGTTATTTGTTTGTCATATACTAAGGACAGCAGGCCAGACCATGGCATAACACATTCACTGTTTTATTTATGCTATTTGGAAGGGGGCCTTTTAAGAATCTAGACAGTGTCAAAGAAAAGTAACTGCAAGAACCTGGCGCAGACAGAGGCATGGCAGCTCAGGAATATTTCCTCTTGTTTCTGGCACACGGATCTCATTTCACAGTCTCCATGAATACTGCACAATTATGCTCTCCATTTGGTTCAAGGAAACAATCACGTGGCACCGCTGAGACTGTTCTGGACGGGCCCTAATGAAGAATCCCCAGAGCTGAGCACTAAGAAAGGGTCTGGGTGGAAACAGGTGCCAGGAGGGGCCTGCTCTAGGAAAGCAAAGTCCAGTCACTGCTGGGACACTGGGAGAGAGAAGGAATACAGCAGGCACGCCAAGAAGCCTGTGTAAATGTCACTTCATTAATCCTCGCGCTTCTTAATCTCCTCAGGCAAACATTCTAACGCCGAAAAGGAAACTGAAAAGCTCCGTTTTTCTCAGGAGTCTTCCTAGTCTCAGGGTTATTGGGGCGGGGCGGGGAGGGGATCAGTTTACTCCGTTATTCATTGACTGTTCCCATAATCTAAAAAGATTCCATGGGGATAGATACAGATTTGAAATTTCCTCCTGGTCCTATTTACTGTGAAATATATAAATCTCAAACATTAGCAGCAAAAACACATCTATGGAGATTTAAGGTGATTCCTTCTTGGAAAAAAATATTAGTATTTTTGATAACGTCTTATAAAAATCTCATTTACCGCATGCTTAAATAAAAACAATGCATAGATATGAGACTATCGCTGTAATGCCCATTACTGAAAAGTGACCAACTACTGTAATTATTTTAGCTCTGAAATTTGGGATTCAAAATAAAAAGGTGAATCTTTCAATTACATTGATAGATTGGAAATTCAATGAGTCTTTAACTAGAACATTTTATAACCATCTTATTCTTGGTACACACTGCATGGATGTGTGAATGAGAACTCTTTGCTTTCATAAGGCCATCTGGAATTTAATGAAAGAGGCAGTGGCATATAACTGAGGACAGAATAAAAATAAATTGTTTTTACCTTCTAATCTAATTGAGGGATGTGCTAATTCAGTTCCTCCAAAAAGCAGGTACCTGGGCAGGATTAGATAACCAACATATTTAATGGGGGTATGGGGAAGACATGGGAGATACCAATGAAGATAAGGAAGAGGCAGGAGAAAAAGGAAAAAAAAAACATGGAGAGACTGAAAGGAAAAGGTAGGAAATGCAGCAGTGCAGCCTGAGTAATTTCAACCAGGCTGAGTTACTCATTAAGAGGCTCTATATCCTACAGCAGTGGCCCTGAAGTATCCCCTGATGCTCGGTCACTGACATAGAGAAGCCTTAGGGAAGGAAGGCCTTAGTGCACATACTGGTTGCTTCAGACAGGAGTCAGCTGGGCAGAAAAGTGCATTTTCCTAAGGTGATTGTTGTAGGCTAATTTCCCTTGCTTAAAAAGTTCTGAAAATTTGAGAAAAAGAGCATCTCCTAACATTCAGAAGCTGGCTTGACATCTCACATCTGGGCCATTTATTCTCCCATCTGATAAAAAATATCACAGGATCTACATCCATGGATTCAACTAGCCATGGATCTAAAATATTAGCGGGAAACTGTTATGGGGAGGCTAATGTGTATTGTGTCCATAGGCTCATGATGATTGCATCTGTACACCACATGCAGTTTTTCCCCCTTATTCCATAAATAATATTGTATAACAACTCTTTACATAGCATTTACATTATCTTAGATATTATAAGTAATCTATTGATAGTGTAAAGTATATGGAAGATGTGCATAGGTTACATGCAAATAATACATTTTATATAAGGGACTTGAGCATCTGCAAGGGTCCTTGGACCAATCCCCATTGATAGCAAGGGATAACTCTACCAACTTCAGACAAGGACAGTCTGTGGTACAATCAAATGAGAAAAAGCAATGCCACCTCATAATTTGTTTAATACAAACAAAAACAAGGTCACTTTACCAACCACAAAAATATGAATATTCTCCCTTTTACCAGATAAGTGCCTGCTATGTCTTTACCCAATCATAGAACCACCCTTGCTTTCTGACAGTGGCCATTCCAGAGACCTCTCTTCCTTAGACCTCCCCCAAATCACCACGTCAAAACTAAAATCTCATAACAGATTCTTTCTAACACTCTCCTCTGGGACAACCCGTGTTCCACTCATCAGAGTGAGCAACCACCTTGTTTACTTCTAATGTGTTCCTGGAACTCTTTGGCTGAAAGTCATTAACAGGAATCAAGAAATTGGCAACAAAATGAAGAAACCTTTTCCATTTCATAAGATTTAATCAGTAATTTCTCTGTAAATTACTTACACTTGGGGAAAAAGTCACTTTGGTTTGTACACTAGTTCTTTAAGGACATTAATTAACAAAACTTCTTTCTGTTTCTTTCTGTCCCACAGGGTTTATATAGATATCATCATTTTTATAATTGAAGAGAGGATTGTCATCTATCTCATCTACTTGGCCAGGATTTTTACAACCACTTAATTTGTCCTGTGTCTTGCTGTTCCATCTTTGACTTCTTTTATAACTGTGAATATTGCTGGTACAAAACAGGCTGTTTTAGAGACTGACATATTTATTAAAGCAAACACTGAAAGATTCAGAACTATAAGAGATCAGAATTATAATAAGAGGCTACCAGATTATGAATATTAAACCTATATGTACTTTAAAGTAGGCTGTGGTGATTAGAGCACAATGTGAAACTATTTTGCAAAATTTTCTTGTTTTGGAAGTTCCAAAATCAGATATATAATTTCTTATCTTTTTAATGATCCTAGAGCCTCTCTTGTCATTCAACACTATATCTAATTCAGTTTCTTCTCCTATAATCATTCATCGTTTCCGACATCAGACTGGATTGAACAAGGTTCTTAGAAGGAATAATAAATGGTATCAATCACTTCTTACCTACCTATCTATCCACACACCTGCCATTTATCTATTAATTCACCATCATGTATCTCCTCTAAGTTAAGTCTTTGCTTTGGTAGTTTATCACATGTGTCATATCATCTGGAGCAAGTTTCCTCTCTGACTTCTCTCACTCCATCCTCCCTTCCACTCAATTGACTGTCTTTGCTGGCAAGGTTCTACCTCAGGCCTGGTTTACTCTCTATGCTGGGAAAGCTCTTCCCACAGATTTGTATTTGACTTTCATTCTGGTTTCTTCAGGACTGTCCCCTTCTTCATGAGAACTTCCTTAAACCTTTCCTAAAATTATGCCCCAGTTCCATGATACTTCATATCCTGATTCCCTATTTTCCTTTTCTTTTTAAAACAAGTGATATTATATTTTTGCTTATCTTTTTCTTCAACCAGACTGGGAGCTCTACTGAATCAGAGATTTTTGTGTGTTGGTTTAATGCTGCACCCTCAGTATCTAGAACGACACTTGCCTATAGATGTCCTTATTAAAAATCTTTAAATTTCCCTACCTGGTTTGGCTAAGTGGATAGAGCATCAGGCTGTGGACTGAATAATCCCAGGATTGATTCTGGCCAAGGTCACATGCCTGGTTTTTGGGCTCAATCCCCAAGTAGGGGGTATGTAGGAAGCAGCTGATCAATGATTCATTATTGATGTTTCCATCTCTCTATCCCTCTCCCTTCCTCTTTGAAATGAATAAAAAAATATTTTTTAAAAAAATCTTTAAATCCATAGAGATCTTAGGAAGATAAAATGACATAATGCAAGTAAGGTGGTCATCACTGTACCTAGTACAGACCATAGACTAACTAGATGTCACACATAATCTTGAATGATATGCAGAGAACACTTACAACCACAGTGCATATCAAGTACTCTCTCCTCTCTTGGAGGATATTATTATTAGGTATGTAGTTATTGGAGAAATTACTAATTTTTCATCATTGAAAATATATTTTGACTAACTTTATCGTTACATGAGGTTGTGATTTAAGTACACGTGAAAATATTTGAATGGCATCTGTATAGCTACAACTCAATAGTAATATTCATAATCAAGTCAGAATTATTATAGGTATGTGCAGTTTTAATGATTGTAGTTAATTAACTTTAATTTGCAAATGTGTACATTTAAATAATAATTTTGATTTTTTAATCCAATAGAGAAAAGTAACTTTATTCTCAAAGAATTTTAAATGAAGTATTGGCTTTTTATAAGATTAATTCAGTGACTTTTTCTTAGTGTTGGAATATAAAATAATAAAACATATGATTATCTACTGTGAAATAAATAGCAGTGACATCTACATTAATTAGTCATATGACTAAGTCTCTTAAAGTAATAAAATTGCAACTTCCAATTAGAAAATGTTTCATATATAAAAATCATCACCAACCAAAATATAAATTGTGAGTTGAAGCCCAATTTTAATTTAATGGAAAATGGGTGTAGTATTTAAGTGGAAGTAATGCATGTTGGTTTCTAGTATCCCAATTTATATCAGCGATGGTATTATAAAACATATGTACTTATTAGTGAAGTTAAAGAGTTTTATGTAAAATGTTAAAAGTGTTAATAGCCTCCTCTTCATAGATTTTTTGTAAATTTATAAGTGAGACTGCTTCTCCCTTAACCCTATTAGTAAGTATACGTTGAAAATGTTGAATACACAATTCTTGAGAAAGTGTACAATTGGGGTGTTGAGGTCATAATTAACTAATGTGTGCTTTGGAAGTTAATCCAAGAAAACAGAAGTTAGACTTACTGACAAATTTAAGTTGACTTGTCGACTGACAATTTATTTAATTTTAGGACCTGTCTGTGTGCAGTCATTTTTTCCTGGAAAATCTCTAAGAAAAACACAGCAATGTAGGTGGTCAAGCAATGATTGATGACCACAACTTTGACACTTAGAAATACTGTATTCATGACTCAGCTTCTTCAGTTAATTGAGTTATATAATTTACTCAGTGATTTTGGCTCTCCTATTTAGTAGTCTTGAAAACATACACTAGTACAACTGTCGTCTAGGAAAAGAGAATAGTGTAAAATAACTCCACAATTTTCTTATTTTTTTCATTTATCTTTTTTAATCTTTAAAATTCCATTTTCTTAACTATTTAAATCATATCTCTAAAAATAATTAAAGACATTGTTGCTTATGTGAGAAAGTGCATAAATAAAAAGACAGTATACCTAAATGGAAAAATTTCTGTTGCTCTCATCCTTAAACATCCCACATGGTGAGCCAAAATAATAAATATCTAATGTATATTGCATCATATTTGCTAAATATATCAATGTCACTTTCATAAAGATCATTACCAATCAAAGAAGAATAATTGCATTTCATTTACCAATAGGCCCACAGATTACTATCATGATACTAACTAGAGGCTGGTGCCCGACATTTGTGCACTGGGAAGAAGGGGGTCCTTCAGCCCACCTGCCCCCTTCCAGGACCACTCCCTGACTGTCTGACTGCCCAGCTTCTGTCTGAACAGCTCTCCCCCTGTGGGAACTCACTGACCACCAGGGGCAGTTCCCGCATTGAACATCTTCCCCCTGGTGGTCAGTGCACATCATAGCAACTGGTCCTTCTATTGGCATATTAGGGTTTTATTATATAAGATTATATTGGACAGTAGGTACCAGGATACTGTACTAAATGTAGTTGTCAAAATCAGGTAGGTTCTGCTGCAGTAATAAATTCTGAAATATCAGGGACTTAAGTACTATGAAAATTTATTTTTCATTTATGAAAAATTCAAGGCATCTAGGCAGGAATTTCCCTCCATTTCTTGATGTCTGCCTTCCATGGTTTCCAGGATTGCCAGGGCAGGCAAGAGAGAGATGGAAGAGAGGAAGGAACAGACTAACAAATGCCTCAGACTAGAGGTGACATATTGTATCCTCTCACACTCCCATGTCCCAGAACACAGCCCTATGGCCCTATACTAACTCTGAATTAGGCTCATGAATGTTGTCATTCTATCTGCCTAGAAGTGAAAATAGCCAGCTGAAATTTAGAATTGTTTCACTACGTAAACACAATGCTATCTTTTGAACCCATTCAGATTCATAACTTACTCTTGCGATTACTAATTGCAAGCACTCTCAGGTTTTTATTCCAAAATCAAGACTACCTTCTCCACCTGCCACCGAGTCATAGTGGGATTGTTGGCAAAGTTTTAAAATATGTGGTTACTGAAACAGATGAGCTAATTGGCCATGATTATGTGACCCAGCTACATTTAGCCCCATTTCAATATTTGCCTTTAGACAAGGGCTTTAGGAAACCTCTCTCCTTGTTGGAGGGCCACCACGCCCAGAAGTAGAAAGGTTATGGCGTTCACAAGGTCAGTAGTCTTCACCACCCATCAGAAATAGGAATAAATCAAAAGGTTTTAAGAGTCATTATTAGGATGGTAATTGTAAAGTGAAGCATAGGGGCTTTTGTAAAATGGAAGTTTAGACAGAAAACTAAGACAACAGGAATGACAAAGACAAGCATGCCCAGCGGTGTGGCTCAGTAGTTGAGTATTGATTATGAACCAAGAAGTCAAGACACACGCCGGTGTTGCAAGCTCGATCCCCAGTAGTGTGCATGCAAGAGGGAGCTGACCAATGTTTCTCTCTTATTGATGATTCTATCTATTACTCTCCTGCTCTCGTAATAGCAAAAGAAGTTAATAGATTCACTAAGTTGAAGAAGAGCAGAGAGGCCCTCACCATCTCTAATGATACAGAAACTTGAAGACTTTTTACTCTATCATATTTCTTCCTCTCTTCTTGTCTTTTATCTTGCTTTGTTTGTTCTTTTCTCTCCTATGGAATTGGTCTTCTTCACAAGAATATAGAAATATCACTGAAAAATTCTCCGGCTTTAAAAAGCTTTAAAAGGATTAATTCAGTCATTAAATTTAGCAAACTTGCTAGATTAATCAGTCTCTATTTTCAGCTTCCTCCTTCATTCTTCCACCCTGACCTTCTTTCTTTCAAACACTCTACCTTTGCCATCTTCATAAAAGCAACTGAATGAACATCAATCAATGACCTTCCCTTTCTGTGAGGGATGAAACACATCATCAGCCCTTTAAGCATCAAAAGGACTGTTCAAGCAAGCACGTGCCAAGCTGCTGCAGGCGGAATGCCAGACACACCTATGTATCTAGCTATTTTTAGTGACAAAATCCAAAGTAATTTCAGCAGTTGATAAAAACTAAATGACTTCCCACGAAATTACCATTAGAGAATTTCATGCTGCCATAAAAGAGGCACTAATCACCACCGGAATTCAGGGACAGCTTCATATTTTTCTTCTAAATGACACAAAACACTGTAAGCCCTAGTTAGTATCAGTTTGTCATGAGTTCTTTTAAAATTTAAATATAGACCATTTCCAAGCTCATTTTGCAAAGCTCATGTTTGAAGAGTCATGAATGGCATATTTATGCCATAAGCAATTCTTAAAAATACATATATGGGGTTTATTCCAGTACCAAATCAAAGTTGTGTGATAAACTTGTGCTGAAGAATCACCAGAGAGAGTTTCATATCCAAGCTTCTATTTTATAATCAACTCCCTATCAACAGCAATGAAGTTTTTCTGTAAATGGAAAGAATTTAAATATGCAACTTCCAATGGCAGGGCTACAAAGTTGTCTTCCTATTGAAGGCACCCAACCTGGATAGAAGAGAAGGAAAGTTTTATTTTATTGGATAACTACAGACCAGGGCCCAGTGCATGAATTTGTGCATCTTGAAAGGAACTGTGGCCTGTGAGGCTGAGATGGGCACAGGGATGGGTCTCAACCCATCCTCTGCACCCCTGCCCGGTTCCCTGTATGCTGGCATCCCTGCTCCCACCGCTGCCATCCCCATGTGCTGATGGCACCAGACCCACTTGAACCCACTGATAGCGTGGAGCAATTGGGGCCTGGGCCAACAGCAGGTACGAGTGGTGGCTATTGTCACAATCACCCCTCAGGAGCAGGGGAAGGTGGAGAAGCCTCAGGGGTGATCAGGGTCTGCAGCTACCGCTCGCACCCAACAGTGCTGAGTGATCAGGACCAGCACCAGGCAGGACTGTGGCACATGGGAGCTAAAATTTTTCAGTAATCACAAGAGGCTAGCCCTGATGACAGCTAATGGTGCCCTGCCTTGGTCTGGTGCATTCGCTCATCTGTTCCACCATGGCCAATGCCCACCATGTTCCATGCATGCCTCCTGGTGGTCAACACACATCATGGCGACTGGTTTTTTGGCCGTTCGGTCTATTTGCATACTAGCCTTTTATTATATAGGAGGATTCTTGCCTTGAGATCTTGGTATTTCTGTTATATAAGATCAAGTTTTCATGTTTTAAAATGTCCTTAAGCTGTATTGTATTTTTAGAATAAAAATGTTATAACATCCTTCATATGAGAATACTTATGAGACTAAAAATAGTGAGCACTATAGGCATTCCATTAACGTTAACTATAACACTGACCTTAAGTGCAAGGTATGTTAAGTCATGGACTGAATACAATCATACTTTGAATATAGTCTGTTGTTTCTTGGAGTGTTTAATCCTATTATAGACAATTTCAAATCCATTTTTCTATCTGTAAGCTGAGCTACAATTTATCCAGTTATTATAGTTTGTCACAGTACTATGTTACCAGTGGATATTCAGCAAATACTAGTACAATGATAATTGTGAACTGCATTGTGTAGAAATTCAACAAATGCAAATGAAAATATTCTCATATTTCTAACATAAATATAACTCTGAGCTTAGAGTCATTAAGTAGCCATATAATATAAATGGCAATGACTGACATACATAGGATTGACACAATATCCTCACTCAAAGTCCAAGAGTAAAACAGAAAAATATTAAGATCCTTTTCATTAAAAACGTAACTATTAGTTTCAATGGTATTGTAAGGTGGAGTCTTAAAAAATGGAGGAGCATAGAAAACTCTTCTATGTTTGTTCATTAGAAAGAACCAGCATGTTGTTACTTTAAAACTTAGGTCAATTTTTCTAGTTTTCCTTAAAGTAAATAGTGAAAAATAAGACATCACACATTTCTTAAATGTCATCAGCATGTGAGACACTGTTCTCTTGAAGTTCAAATATGAAGTGCATTCTCCTTGCCCTTAAAAATGTTCCTTAAAGAGCAAGCTCTGGGAGTAAGCAGAAAACTATATTCCAATTCAACACAATAATTATTGTGAAATAGATATGTAAGACATATAGACAAGTCTAAATACTTAAGGCAGTCTAAATACTCAAGGCTTCCATTTTGACTACCTCACAACAACTGATTTATATTGCTTTTGAAGATATGAAAATTGCAACAAAAAAAATAACTTTAATATGAATTAAGTTTTAAACAAGGGAAGATTCAAGGAGAAAACAAAAAACAGTGTGTCTGTCTCATTCTGTGAAATTATATTAACAATCTCTTCTATTTGGTCTGTACTTGAATGAAAATAGAAGAATTAGCAGGAATTAAAGATTGAGTTTTGTAAGTTGTGTACTCTACAGAACTACCTTGCAGAATGGTATGGTGAGAAAAGATGCAGCCTGCATTCCACATGCAGAACCAGGCACCTTGGCATCAGGCCTTGTTCATGGACTTTGTCAAATTCAGGTGAAATATTTTTGTGAAATAAAGATAGCTCTGAGTTTTAGGGCCCCTGATACTGGGCATGACATCAGAAGTCTGCTCCTAGAAAGAATTCCCCAGAGCTCTCTACATGAGCATACATATTAAAACACTTCAGAAATATTAACATGGCTCCTGTGCAAGAATCGCACACAAATGTAAAGCATTCCATATTTTTATATCCCATATTCATGGATCAGGAGAATTAAGACTATTAAAATGGCCATATCAACCAAAGCCATCTACAGATTGAACACGATAACCAACTAGATACCAAAGTAATTCTTTATAGAAATAAAAGAAACAATTCTAAAATTGGTCTATAACCACAAAAGAATCCAATAGACAAAGCAATCCTGAGAAAGAAAAGAACAAAACTAGAAGTATCACATTTCCTTATTTAAAACTATATTATAAAGATATAGTAATAAAAAAAAAGCATGGTGCTGACACAAAAGTAAACATGTAGACCAATGGAACAGAATAGAGTGCCCAGAATTAAGTCCTGGCATATACAGTCTACAAATATTTTACCAGGGAGCCAAGTACACTCAATGGGAAAAGAATAGTCTCTTCAATGAATGATGCTGGGAAAACTGAAGAAACAGGTGCATGAAAATGAAATTGGATTCTTATCTCATCCTGCTCACAAAATGTGACTCAAAACTAATCAGAGACTTAAACATAAGAATTGATATCAAGCCAAAACCGGTTTGGCTCAGTGGTAGAGCATTTGTCTGCAGATTGAAGGGTCCCGGGTTCGATTCCGGTCAAGGGCATGTACATTGGTTGTGGGTACATCCCCGGTAGGGGGTGTGCAAGAGGCAGCTGGTCATCAACGTTTCTAGCTATCTCTCTCCCTTCCTCTCTGTAAAATATATATTTTTTAAAAAGAATTGATACCATAAAAGTCCTGGGAGAACACATAGGGAATAAGCTCATTAATATTGATTTTTGGCAATGATTTTTGGATATGATGCCAAAACACAAACAACATAAGCAAAAATCAACAAATGATACTACATCAAACTCAAAAGCTTCTACAGAGCAAAAGGAACAAGCAAAAAAATAAAAAGACAACTTACAGAATGGGAGAAACATTTTCAAACCACAAATTGGATAAGGGCTTGAATGCATATAACTTAACATGAAAACAATCTAGTTAAAAATCAACATAAAAACTAATAGACCTTTCCCAAAGAAGACCACCACAAAGCAAAACCCCCCTCCAAATCGTAGCCAATGCTGCAGAGACCCCATGGCACAAAATGCGGCCCACAGCCAACTCAGCCCAGAAACAGTGGTTGTGAGCACCAGGAAATGATGTCATGCAGCAATGCCCAGCTTCCTCTCCGGAGCAACTAGTCTCCTTGTAGTGTCCTCGGCCCAGGAACATGACTTGCTTTATAGCTAGGTGGAAACATTTATACTCTAACCAAATGTCTGTGAAGCATTTTCCCATACTTCATCTCATTTGAACCTCACAGAGGTCTTGGAGTAGGTAGATGGGAGACTCGATGGAATCCTAGTTTCTTTTCATTAGTCAGAAAAAGATTTAGAAAGCTTAGAAACTTGACCCGACTGAAAAGAAGTAAGAAATGGTGGACCTTGAAAATGACTTCAGGTTTTCTCACTGCACAGAATATAGGCTAACACTGCTGCAGTGAAATATTTTACTCTTTGTTCTCCCTGTGTGACCTACAATAATAATCTGCTTTGTGTTTATATTTACTGCTGTACTCCTGACAATTACCTGAAAGAGAAGTTGGGGTGCTTCCCTGGGCTGGAAAAAAGTTTAGCTAAATCAGAAAGCAAGTCTAATTAAGCAGGTTTGTTCTATATCTATAAAAGGCTAAGTTGATCGTGCGTGTGCAATTACATATAAAGCTCTCGCTGACACTAATTGCACGCATGTATTTCCATCTGCCATTGTTAATTGTGAATTTGGTTGGCACTTCTATTACAGAGAAAGGGCGAATAGTGATATTAAAATATTCTAATTAATTTTGTTTCCATGTGCACAAATCTGTGCACTGGGCCACTAAATATAAAAATCCTCTGGAGCATGTGCTCAAGAAGACAGAGATTTCCATTCTACATTGCACCTAGGCTTTTCCTGATTTCCTGTTTCTAGCATGAGAAACATTCCCTGTGCTCTTTGCCAACTGTGAGGTAATCGTTTCAGTGATGGATCATCTTAACCATCTGCACATATTCACCACAGGGACTAGACCTTTCCAGTCCCACAGAAATCACTTTCATCTTTATCAAGAGGATTCAGGAAAAAAACATGACTAACAAGGTTTTCCTAGGAGTCCAACTCTAAATGGAAATAATTAAGGAATACCTAAAGTGTCCCTAATTTAGTATCACACCTCTTAGCAAACTGTATGAATAAAATATATAATAACAGTAGTATAAAAGCTGGGAGTATAAAGTGTCCCTAAAAAGGAAGAAAATACTGTGAGAACTTTTTCACCAATAGCTTGGAAACATCTTAAAAACAAACTCAGTTCTTTGTGCTATTAGTCCATTCTCCAAGCTCCAGCCCTAGTGTGTCTGCTAATCTTCCATAGGCCCTGCCTCAGGACATAATTTGAAGCCTTTCTTAGATCTTATCCTTCTCTGAGAAGCTGATTTTTTTTTAATCAGTTGTCTCTCCAGAACTCTGACCCTAATCTCTGCTGAAGAGACCACATTTCTCACCTCAGTTTTTGGTTAGTTAGTTTGGTTGATTTTTTTGGCAATCGCAACAGCTTGCCCAAAACCAACATTTCCATACTGGCAAAGGCCATTACAGTACAACAAATGTATCCATGAAAGTACTAAAGGGATTTTAAATTCTACAAAAAAGTTGATCTAGATGTATTAAGTAGGCCCACATTTGCAGAGCCCTACATAAGGTTGCTGAAATACTGTCGCACACTGGAATCACAAAAGCGAGGACAGTGACTAGTTAACCTGACAGTTTTTGAAAATAGAACACAAAGAGTCAGCAGGAGTAATCTGTAGACATATTAGCCTTAGATTTGAGACTTCTTTTGATAGAGTAAAAACCAGAATACACTAATCTGTAGGGTCAGAAAATAATTTGTGATGAGCATTGGGAACAATCACAGGTAAATATAGGAAGGCAAATAGTTTTTGGCAGTGAAATTGCCTTAAAATGAATAGATAATTGTTGCCCAGATGGTAATTGTTTTAGGAAACTTTAATACCTAGAGTAAGGATATGGCATGAAAAAACAAAATGTGCAATCATGGAATGATACAACAGTGAAAGGTAAAGTAGAATGATTTGAGTTAAATTAATTTGAGCAGAGTTTAGTGATTATTTAAATCAATACTTATGGAGCAAACATTTAGATAGAAAACATGTTAAGAGTAGTACATATAGGATAAGAATGAATAAACAAAGAGAAATATTCCCATAGTAACTAAGAAGTGGGTGTTATCTTTCTTGAATATTTACATTCCAAAGAGATGGTTCTCAGGTATATTTAAGCTTTCATATTAACCATCATCATCAAACAAAGGAGTATACATGTTTAAATATTACCATACTTAGCTGGTATAACTTCTGTGCTTTTGAGGCAGTAAATGAGAAAGAGTTGAAAAGTGGAATATAAGGAGATAAGCTACCTCATTTGAATGCCTGCAAAATATCCTATCAATTTTACACATGATCGTGGCTTCAAACTAGAACCCCAGACTCAATTTTGCAGGGAGCCAAGTGGTAATACCGGAAAAACACAATTAATGTCTAATGTCAATTCTACTAATGAATGTAGGGCCTCCAGAAGAGTTTGTGGGGTATTTTGATATCCTTGGGTGAAGACATGCAAATTATGGCTAAGATTAAGCAACTCAAGCCCACTCATCCATTCTGACTCCTGCATGCTCAACAGACAGCCTCACCTGGCCAGAGATGTACTTGGCTGACAGCTGGGATTTAAAGAAAACTAACAAAGGACACAAGCTCCAAGTGGCGCAGCTCTGAGGCCAGCTCACTATGCTGCGGGGTCCTGCTTGGCTCTACCAGCAACTGGAGAAAAGGCTCCATCCACCTTGGCTTTATCCTCCTCCTGGTTATCAGTCCCAAAACACCACTGAGCACAGGGTGGGGCAGCAGTCTGTCACCCCTGAGAAAGCCGGAGATTTAAGCTTCTCTGGACCAAGAAGCTCTCAAGCGTGCTTTTCTGTTGACGGCTGGATCTCTTCCCTGCCTCAGGGGGGCTTTCTGCTTCATTCTGCAGTCAGAGCCTTTGTATCAAAACCCAGAAAAAGAATCCACTTAAGAGTCTGAGCTAGATCTTTGTTTTATTTTTCAAAACTAAATGGTCTCTCTCTAGGTGTATTTGATATTTTCTGGTTAG
The DNA here is from genome assembly GCA_963924515.1 of Vespertilio murinus. Lineage (NCBI taxonomy): Eukaryota > Metazoa > Chordata > Mammalia > Chiroptera > Vespertilionidae > Vespertilio > Vespertilio murinus. The sequence continues at coordinate 54,686,763 of OZ004705.1, forward strand.
TGTACAGTGTGCCCAGACACCTGTGGTTAACAGATGTCTGGATGGAATAATAAAAAAAAAAAACAACCAGGCTTTCTTACTTCACATAATCCATCAAAACAACCTAGTTCTCTTATGAGGGCCAGGATATACTAAACATTTTACAAATTATTTACCACAAATCTTTCTACAGACTTTATGAAAACCAGTACCCTTTCTTATAAATCCCACACTAAGATATATAAATGCATTCAATGACTCGTTTTGACACTCTATTTTTAGGTATCACAAAGAATTTTTTAAAAAAATAGGGCTATTTGATATGATTAAAGAGGAAATAAAGATTCTGGTCCTCTGAGAATATATTCATGGAAATGCCCAACATAGGGAACTGTATCACTGGAATAAATGTGATCAACCAGGCAGGTGGTTGTTTTCAGCGATGTTTTGGATTAGACTGATCTGCTATGTGTCAAAAATGATCCATGGGTCCACACACGTCTTCCCGCCTGGGGAGCAAAATAAAGTCTTGGAGTGAATCCCTGCTCCATGACACAGAACATCCAGGCCCTCCCAGGTCCTAGCCTGATGGTTTCGAACATCATTTATCTCATCCCAACCTCCACACAGTCTGGATCCTTGCCCTGAATAATAACTATCCTTTCTCCTCTAGTGAACCAAGGCACATATTAAGTCAAATCCAGCACATGTCCTCCCTCCTCAATCAAACTCTTTTTTAACATTTCTAGTAATGGAAGCCTTTCTCCATTATTCATTCTCTGAACTTATTTTGAACTTACTATCTCAAACAATTTAGCAAGTCAGTGTGTATTACTGAATATCCTGAATTGTACATATTTTCTCCAAAGTACTGTGTTTTTTACTGGAATACATGAACCATAACCTTGTTTCCTAATATACACCAAAGTGACTACCATCAGGCTAAGCACATAGTGAGAGCCCAGTAAATGCCTATTCATTTGATCATTATAAAGTTGGTAAACAAATGGTGGCTCCATTGTCAATAACTAAATGGTCAAGGACTAAGTGCTGCTTTAAAAATTCTACTTTAATCTTTACATAGAACTCTCTACATGTGGCCTTAACCCAAGAACCCTGCCATGTATTAAAAATCTATTTTTACGAATCATTGTAGATGAAATTGTGGATAAATGGCTTTGTGCTCAGTTGTTCTGGGAAATGCTTAACATTTTAAAACAGTGCAATTCACTGTTCCAGCGCATAGCAGGCTTTTAAAAAGCTACTGTCAAAAAATTGTTTACATAAAACTGCTTTGTCCTTAAAGAAACATGATGTTTAACTAGAAACGCATGTTTCTCTTGGTATCCATTAGCAGCTCTTAACCCAAAAATGTTCATCTGAATCCTCAAAAGAAATTAAGCTGATACACTCTTTAGAGTAAGTCAAATATTTTTACTGAAATTGAAATTCTTCTCCTAAATCATAATTTTATATTCCAAAGATTATATTGAGCCCAACCCTCACATTTTAACAGTTATCTTGAATAAATACAGAAATCATAGTCTCTCCTCTCTTGACTAAGTGCTGCTAAAAAAAATTCTGTAGATACATGCAGGTATCTAATATACTTATGCCAATTCGATAGCTTAATTTTATATAATTTCTTAATACTTTAGCATATTGATTGCACAAGTCACTTTGATATCATTCTCAAAGCAACCCTTATTTTTCCTTTGTTATATTTATCTTTTGTTATAATTAGTGATATATATATATATGTATATATATATATATATATATGGATTATATTTAGTGAGTATATATATATATATATTGTCTTTTTCAACACTAGGGTCTACAAAGGTACAATTCATGCTTATTTTGTTTCTCTTCACATTCTTGGTGCTTAAGAGCTACATGTACAGCCGAAACCGGTTTGGCTCAGTGGTAGAGCGTCGGTCTGCGGACTGAAAGGTCCCGGGTTCGATTCCGGTCAAGGGCATGTACATTGGTTGCGGGCACATCCCCGGTAGGGGGTGTGCAAGAGGCAGCTGGTCGATGTTTCTCTCTTATCAACGTTTCTAGCTCTCTCTCTCCCTTACTCTCTGTAAAATATCAATAAAATATATTTAAAAAAAAAAGAGTTACATGTACAAAATAGGTTCTCAACAAATACTTATTGAAAATGAATAAGGAGAGAAATTCTGGTTTCAGTTCCAATGTAAAGATTTTGTAAGTTATTACTGCTCTCCTTCCAAAAATAGTTGCAGGGATTGAAAATCAATGGATCCATCAGAATACGGAGGTCACAGGACAAATTGCCACCCAAGTCTGACGATACATGCGCATTCAGATAGCTGCACATCCAACCAAGATCTGCTCAGCAGAAGACAGTAACGCCACAAACTGGTAGGGATACTTAAATGATAATTTAGACAGGTTAATGGAAGCTTAAGACTAGCATGAAAGTGAAATACGAGTATTTCTAGGGGCTGCGCTCTTGGGGCAGGCAGGAGTTGTTCACTCTCTGTGTTTTCCTTCTGAAATCCTACCAAGTTTTTACAGTGAGGATTCCCAAAATATTCCCTTTTGGCCCTGGCAGGGAGAGAAGTGTAACCATTAGACAACATAGTTAGACTTATCCATACAAAAGGACTTCATCAGAATACAATTCTGGTTGAAACTGGTTTGGCTCAGTGGTAGAGTGTCAGTCTGTGGACTGGAAGGTCCTGGGTTCGATTCCAGTCAAGGGCATGTACATTGGTTGTGGGCACATCCCTGGTAGTGGGTGTGCAAGAGGCAGCTGGTCGATGTTTCTCTCTCATCGACGTTTCTAGCTCTCTATCTCGCTCCCTTCCTCTCTGTAAAAAAATATATATATATCAATCAAATATATATATTTTTTAAAAGAATACAATTCTGAACCTATCCCAGCTCTAGGAAGGTGACTCTTCCCTTCTGCATCCCCCTTCAGCCTTCCTGTCTCATTCAAGAGCAACTGTGGGCAAACTACGGCCCGAGGGCCGGATCCGGCCCATTTGGCTGTTCTATCCGGCCCGCAGAGCCGAAAGAGCAGAGGGTTCTCTTGCTCTCCCCACCGCTCCTTCATCAGCAGCTCAAGATGAGAGTGCCAGGATGATCAGGTTGCCTTTGTTCTGGCCCAATGGTCCAGTTTAAGAACCCATTGTGGCCCTCGAGTCAAAAAGTTTTCCCACCCCTGTTCAAGAGGGTTAAAATTAAACAAGAAAAGGGGGCTTTAAAATACATTTGGAACACTGCAGTTGAGAAGGAAAAAAGCTATATATCACTGAAGGAATGACAGTAACACTTGTAAAGGCTACAGCTCCAAGACACAGGCCCACTGAATAACAAACTAAATTGAAATATTTTAGAATGTTCATCCTCACCTCCATCCTACCACCCTACCAACAAACCTCTAAAGCAGTGTTTCCCAAACTTCTGACACATGTGTACCCCTTCTATAATTTTCATAATGCTGAGTACCCCTCGTCAAAAAAAAGGATGTATTTTAATAACAATCAAAATATATATTTTTTTCTTTTTTGGTACATACACAAAATAATAGTAAATGAAAAATAAAATTATAATAAAATATAAATAAAAGTTATATTATAAATAACATTTATTTGGCTCATTGAGAAGGATGAAATTGACTTGACTCATGAGAACTTAGAATTAGGCGCAGCTAAGCACGGTGCAGTGCATATCCCCACCAAACTCTTCCCGTACCCCTGGGGGTATGCATACCACACTTTGGGAAACACTGCTCTAAAGCAATAACTGTGTATTATGGAAGAGAGTTCCAGAAATATTCTTTGAGTAACAGTACATTGCAAAGTCCCAAAGCCAAGAAAGTAGGCAAAAGCAAGGGCATTAGTGCAATTTGGAGACTATGGTACCTATCACTGGAGTACTAATAAAACACAGCCCGACTCCCAGCCAGATCTTGATTCATGAAAGAACATAGATAAATTGAATTTTATGAAAGTTTTTCTAAAAAGTTGCTATACAAACGACACTGCTTACAGAATAAAAAGACAAACCACAATCCAAAAGAGAAAATGTTTAAGCATCAGATGTCAGAGTAATGATCTGTATCCAACACATACGAAGAACTCCGAATCTCAACAATGAGAAAACAAAACACCTAACTGAAAAGTGGGCAAAAGATCTGCACACACACTCCACCAAAGGAGATACACAGATGGCAAATAAGTTTATGAAAAGAGGTTTACCATACTTCCCCATTAGGAAATTTCAAATTAAAGACACCATTAGGTACCACCACACAGGTATTAGCAGGCAAACCAAAACACAACAAAACAAAAAAAAATGGACAATAGCAAGTACCAGAAAGCACATGGAGGAAAAGGAACTGTCATTCGTTGCTGGTGGGAATGCAGAATGGCACAGCCACTCTGGAAGACATTTTGGCATTTTTTGTGAAGATAAACAAAATCTTAACATATGATTCAGCAACTGTGCTTTCAGATATTTACCCAACTTTTTTGAAAGTGTAAGTTCGTAGAAACATGTGTTGTAAATATATGCACACTTTGTTCAAATCACCAAAAACTGAAAACAACCAAGATATCCTTCAAAAGGTAAATGAATAGAATATTATTGAATAATAAAAATAAGCATTGCAGAAACAGATGAATCTTAAGTGCATAGTACTAAGTGAAAGAAGTTTTAAAAAGTTTATATTTTTTAACTCTATTTGCATGACATGCTGGAAAATGTAAAACTAAAACTATTGCAAAAAGACCATGTTTTTACCAGAGGTTTTGAGAGGTGGAGGGGGAATTAAATTAAAGAGAATTTTTTAGATTGGGTAACTATTCTGCATGATATTATGCTGGTGGACACATGACACTATGTATTTGTCAGAACCCATGGAATGTTATTGCACAAAATTCATTATTATACAAAAATGAATGTTAACATAAGAATTTTAAAATTTACTTAGGAGGTCAGAGGATCCAAGAATGAAATTGAGACTGTGACAAAACAGTCTAATAGTATTACAGGTCTATGGAAAAGCCTTACATAAAAGCCTTACTGAAGGGATGGGGAAAAGGTGCTGACCTAAGAAACTCTGCAAATGATTGGTGACTGTAAGACCCAGGGAAAAGGAACTGAATGAAATCAATGTTCTCAGTTTGTAAAATCCACCCCCCCCTTCTGGGGTTGGTTTAACAATGCTGAAACTACTATACATGTATCTGAATTAAAATTAATGCAATGCAAACTGATGCACTGATGGTGCAAGCCAGGTTGTTCAGTGATGGGAGGTTATAGACAAGCAAGAGGGAAAGGGAAAATTGTCCATATGGTACTGGTACAGTGGAAAACAGTAGGAATGCATGTCTAGCTTAATGTAGATACAGAAATATTCATACATCTGTATGTATACATGTATACATATGTATGGGTTAATACATATACATATCTTCTTGCTCTGTGAACGGATAGGCTTAGAAGCAATGATATCTAACTAGTACTAAACACACCTAGAGTCCAGATCTTGGTTTCTAGTACCATTCTCCAATAAGAGTAACCCATGTTCTTTGGAGCAATGCTCAGTCCAGGACTGGGACAAGGGCATATATGAGGTCTGAACATCTTAAGAGTAGCAGGAAAAATGGAAGTGCTTAAAGTGCAAACACAGTGACATGGAGGTATTTCAAAGGAGACAGGAATCAAATGAAAGCATTCCCAGTAGCCAAATTGAAAACAATTTGGGCAACAAAAGTTAATAAAGTAGCATTAGACTGTAACCCAATGTATGTAACCAGAAGCCCAAACTGATATAAATGACTGAATAAGCAAGTAAGTGGGGAGAATAAACTCTTTCAGAGAATTCAAAATAATTTATATGGATAGTCATCCCTCAAGGAGGTGAAATATAACTCCTATTCCCTAAGTACCAGCTACACACAGTGATTTTATTTCAAAGATTATAGTAAGAAAGGAGCAGGAGTGAAGGAGAAACCTGATCAACATTATTTCAGCCAGGTATCAATGCTATCTTCAACATTAAGATAGCATGCTGGTAGCATATACCCTTCATAGGATGTGATGAAAAAGGTGCTTTACTCCTGTGATCTCTCTCCTAAGAACCCATAAGCTCAGTCTAATCATAGGAAAACATCAATAAATCCCAAATGAAAACTCATTTTATAATACCTGGCCAGTACTTGTCAATGTCATCAAAAACAAAGAAAGCCTGAGGACTGTAACCATCTAGAGAAACTTGAGGGGACTTAAATACTGAGGGTAATGTAGTATCTTGGATGGCACGCTCATGAAAAACCTTTTTTAAATGGTGATTAAGTAAAACTAATGAATCATGTATGAATTTTAGTTAATGACATGTGTCAGTATTGATTCATTATGCCTGGCATAATACTAATACTAGAGGCCCAGTGCACGAAAGTTCATGCATTCAGGGAGATCTCTCAGCCCAGCCTCCACGCTCTCACAATCCAGGATCCCTCAGGTAGGGTCCAGTCCCATCGCAAGATAGCTCTGGTTCACCGGCCTATGGCCAGGTTGGGGTCGGAGGGCAGACCAAGAGGCCAGTCTGATCACAGTGTGGCTCTGGTTCTCCAGAGCCTACGGGCAGAGGGAGGGACCAAGATTCTGAGTGGCAGCATGGTCTGGTTCCTGGAGCCTGAGAGCCGGGGGTAGGAACCAAGAGGCCAGTCCAATAGCAGCCTGCGGGCAGAGGAGGGGCCCAGAGGCCAGTCTGATGGCAGCATGGCTCTGTTCCCACAGCTCCCTGCTGCCACCACAAGTGACCGGGACCCTAGCCTGGTGTTTGGTAGTCTGTCTGAGTGTTTAGCTCGTGACAGACCCTGGCTCTTTATATATTAAAGTGTTAACCAGAGGAAACTATGAGTATAGGGTTCATAGGAACTCTGTATTATCCTCTCAATTTTTATATTATAAAATAAAAGTTTATTTTAAAATGCAGTTTGCAAGGCAGTGTTGTTAACTGTAGTTACACTGCTATGCATTAGATCTCCAGAATTTTGTTGCTGTCTTTTGACACGTGGAAAATGGTGTAACATTCCACTTACCTAGGTCTTCTTTAATTTATTTCAGCATTGTTTTATAGCATTCGAGATATAAGTGTCTTACTCCTTTTTTAGTAAATTTATGTTTAAGTATTTTATTTCTTGATGCTATTTTAAGTGGTATTTTTAAATGTCAGTTTCTCATTGCTCCTTGTTAGTATAGAAAAATGCATTTGATTTTTGTATATTAATACTGCAAACTTGCTACACTCACAAAACAGTTTAGAAGGTTTGTTTTTTTTAAGAACCCATTGTATTTTCTACACAGATGATTGTATGAGGAGGGGAAAAGGCAACCTCAAGTACTACATTCCAACTTAGATGCTTTTTTCTTGCTTCATTGGCACTGGATAAAATCTCCAGTATAGTGTTTAAAATAAGGGGTGCAATCAGACATCTTTTAGTCTTTTCTGATCTTAGGGAGAAAGCATTTGGTCTTTTACTAGTAAAATGTTAGTGGTAGGATTTTTGTAGATGTTCTTTATCAAGATGGACAAGGTTCTTTATCCCTACTTTGCTGACAGTTTTTATCAAAAATGGATGTTATAATTTTTCCAGATGGAAGAAGGGAAGCAATTAAGGAAACTGCTAAGTGGAAGTAGTGAAATTCTTATGGTTCTTTATGTAGATTTTATAGCTTTGGCTTCCATTGTTTAGTTAAAGTCATAGGAACAACTTTAATTTAGAACTTCCTAATTATCAATGTCAGCAAGTTAATTAGGAAATGAAAGGCATAAGCAGTAGCTCTATCCAATAAAGTGTCTGATTTTCAGCAAGTAAAACACTGCTGTTTATTATCCAGAAACGGGACTTAGTCATGAAACAAAACTAGCGGGAAGAGTAATATCTGGAAACGGAAGTAACTGGAAATATGCCTGCGATGACTGAAAGCACATTTAAAAACTGGAAACAAAATTGGGTCAGTTGGCTTTTTTTTTAAAACTGTATTATTTTTGTTAGCCTACTTTAATCCTCTTGGAAACAAATCAGAATACAACTTCATTATGTTGGAGACTGGAGCCAATAGAATAAAAGCTACTGTTCTCAAAACAAATTTCAGTTGTTGAGTTAGGAGAACCAGCTCAATTTGAGAATTTTTTCACAGTAAAATAGCAGTACTATCACATCCAACATGTGTGATTGTGGAAAATAAGCCAAAAAAAAAAAAAAAAAAGAACCTCATTTGACTGGCTGTTAATCACAGACCATGAGGGTACTGACCAAATTTTAAATGGTTATTGCACTGACATAGCTGTCTTCCTCAATCCTATCATCTAAATTACTTGGGTTTATGTCCTGAGATTTTAGTTAGATATCTTGAAGACAGTGTAGAACATTGAGATTAAACATAGTAAATATCAACACTAAATTCAAATTAGGAAGTATGCTTAAATGAGCAGACAGCTGTTTGGCAAATAGTTTACTGACCCAACAGACTTAATTCTGCTCTCATTGGAAAAGATTTGGTCTTGGTATTTCTGGCTTCCTACTGGTTGTAAAAGAAACAAAATGATAGAATTATCCTCATTTATTTTAATATAGAACACTAGAGGCCTGGTGTATGAATTCAAGCACAAGTGGGGTCCCTCAGCTTGGCCAGAGATGGAGGTTGGCCAACTGACCCTGATCTGGGCCAATCAGGGCTGGGTGGGGGAAGGGACCACAGGAGGTTGGCTGTGGGAGTGCACTGAGCACCAGAGGGTAGCTCCAGCATTGAGCATCTGCCCCCTGGTGGTCAGTGCATGTTATAGTGACCTCCTTGGGTCATTGGGTCGCTTAGACTTTTATATAAACAGACAGGTATTATGGATCACTTTTCTCTGTTTTGAAATGTTTTATTTTGAAACTTAATAAAATGTAATATGTAAAAAATGAATGTTGTACTTTGTCAAATACATTTTCTAATTCTACTGAGCTAATTCTATTCTATTCTTTATTGGTTTGTTGACATAATACATCACAAACAACTTTTTAAGATAAACTCCATTAATCACCTAGGATTATCTCTTCTTGAATTTACTAAAATTTTATTCAAATTTTTGCATCTAAAGTCATGGCAGACAGTAAACTATACTTTTCTTTTCTCATCATATCTTCAATGGGGATTAGTATCAGAGTAATACTGGCCTCATGGAGTAATATGGAACTCTCCTGAGGCAAGAGTCTAAGAAGGGTGAGAGCTACAAATTTCATCAGGATTTAATCATAAATCTGCCTACCCAAGAACATTTTTAAAATATATTTTATTGATTTTTTTACAGAAAGGAAGGGGGAGATGGTTAGAGTTAGAAAATCAATGAGAAACCTCCATTAGCTGCCTCCTGCACACCCTCTACTGGGGATGTGCCTGCAACCAAGGTACATGCCCTTGACCAGAACTGAACCGGGGACCCTTCAGTCTGTAGGCCAATGCTCTATCCACTGAGCCAAACCAGTTAGGTCAAGAACAACATTTTTAATAGTCTTCAGTATAAGATAGAAATTGCATTCTTCTAAATAATTGCACTTGTCCAAATATTTTGTCAGTTGCATCTCCTTTACCATATGATAGATAACATTTCTTTAGGAATTTCTCATTTTTTCCTATTATTTAGTAATTATAATCTGTTTTACTAGCCAATTACATACAAATTATAAGGATGACACCATACTATTACAGAATGAGATAGAACCAGAAACTTTTATTAAAAAACTTTTTATAATACAAGGCCCCATTACTGCTGGCTCCAAAGTGAGCTCTATTTTAAGTGGGACAAACTTAAGTCAAAGAAAAACTTAAGTCATGGAAAATTTAATTAAAGCCTCCTGTAAAATTTTCATCCAATTTATTCAACTTCAATAGGACCAGAAAACTTCTCCATATGTGAATCTCTATAAGTATCTTATAAAATATCTAATATGTATTTGTTTTAACACTAATTAGTGCCTTGCTGGAAATATTAGTTAAAGGTGTACATACCAGAAAGCATATTGACTCAGGGTTTAGAGCATCAGCCCATGGACTGAAGGGTCATGGGATTCCCGTCAAGAATACATACCTTAGTTGCAGGCTCAATCCCTAGCCTCGTCCAGGCATGTTCAGGAGGCAGCCAACAGATGTATCTCTCACATCTCAATGTTTCTATGTCTCTCCCCCTCCCTTTCACTCTCTCTAAAAATCAATGGGAAAAAATATCCCCATATGAGGATTAGCAAAAAATAAATTAAAAAGTATTAGACTCAGTGCCTGGCTCCATTCTGTAACCCTCTCCCCATTCCATGCACTCAGGAATATGATTCATAGTCTGACTAGTTATTCCATGGAGTCTTCTATACTCTGTACTTCTTCCTCTCTCTATCCCCTCTACATGCAATCAAATATTCTGGCCACTAAATACTATTTAAAAGGAACTCAAAATTCACATTATGGTACTAATGTAAATTTTTACAACCCAACAACCATGTAATGAAGTTTTGTAATGAAGTGCTAGTAGTGAAAATGTTTGTATCAATATAATTTTTATGTACCTCTAATAAAATTATGTTATTTATTTATAAACCAATTAAGTCACTTATTTTTTTTCCTTTATTCAACAATTAAATGCTACTCTGTAGGCTCTGATAAGAAAAATATTTTAAGAAGAAAAGAAATAAGTTTTCACCATGAGCCTAAACTAATGGGTAGAGATAGACAATGAGTAATGTATGAAATGAAATATATTTATAATGTGGTAAATGCTATAATACAATAAACAGAGACATGGAAAGAAAGATGAATTGTGCTAATTAAGACAGTGGTAAAGGAAGTTAGTTATCCTAGAATGTGATCTTTGGCCTGAAAGAAGAAGTCAGCTAGCTATTCCAGTGGCTTTTCATAAGGTAGCCTTCTTTTTTACTTATAAATTCTACCCAATATGTTTCTCTTCCTTGCTTCATTCATTTCAATACTTGTCAAATAGTAACCTAAGTAGAATATAATATTGATGTGAGCCACATAATAGGATGAAAATTTAATTACTAGTATATCATATTTTTTTAAACATATTGACATATAGAATAAATGAGCCAAGAGTTATTTGTCTCATTGTCTTAGTGGCTGTTCTTTTCAAGGTTTTATCTCCTCTTCAGAAACAATAGTTTTCAGACCCTTCTTTTGTCCATTATACATTAGTAATTAAATCATTAATGCCCTTCTGTTGGTAACAGCAAGAGTTCTCAATTTACGATGTCTCTCAGAATCTTCTAAGGACCTTGTCAAAAAGACTTTCAGAACCCACCCCTAAAAGATTCTAATATAGTTGGTTTTGAGTGTTACCCAAGAAACTGCAGTTTCAACAAACACCTCAGGTGACTCTGACGTAGGCTGTCCTCAGAAATTACATTCATAAAAATGGGTCATGCCATCTTTTCACCTAGACAAATGCCATAATTATTCTTTTGCTGTTTTGTTCTGGAAGATACCGAAATTTTAAAGAACTTCTATAAAACGTAACCTAAACCTTTATGTATTGATTTCATTACTGTAACTATAAGGCCATGCCTCATCTCTAAATGCTTGGGAGGGAGCATGAATCCTCAATGTACACAGTACATTTCCTATATGAGCACCTGAAACCTCTCATCTGAACAAACATACTTCAAGCCTGCACATGTCTGGCTGTTGGTCACTATCAGACCCCTGACTTGTTTCTCTTCTTCAGACTTTGCCTTTTCAAATACGCATTATACATTTCTATTCCTTCACAAAGTGTGGCCTAAGATAACATTCTATGCAGTTTCTGTAATTCCAGAGATTAGAATTGTAACACATTGGAATCAGATGGAGTCTTAGGGATCATTTAGTTTAACCTAAATATTTGAGAAAACTGAGACTAGTGAGATTAAATATATGGTCCCATGCAACCCACTTAGGAGTGACCCATTAGTTATTCTAATTCATGATATAGTGCCTTCTGGAACAAACTCTACTTACTAACAATGGCTCATGTGTAGAACTAAACAACGTATTTCACTTTTTTGTAATTTATTTTTCCTTTGTGACATATCTAAAGCCAGTTTGTAAGCTACTCCAGACCATGGCCAAAATTTCCTTTATGTTCCCCTCCGAGCAACTAACACATATTGGTCACTCCAAAATAGTATACGGCAAATTTCTTCTTTTCCCCCTCACTTTTTTCCTTAAAATACATAATGTAAACCCATGTGCATAAATAGGAAAACCAATTACTTGTAAAGAGGAGAGAGGGAGGGAGGGAGGGATAGAGAAATGAGCATAAGTAAAACCAAGCTAAGCAGGTTGCTTTAGTAACACTAACTAGGTTCAAGGCTTTTGTTCTTTTAGAAGCAAACATTTCTCTTGTAGTCATGAGATACAGAGCACCATCTAGTGGCTTTATTGACCCAAACAATCCATGCTTTCATGCTCAATTTCCAGTCAAGCAATATTAAAATGATAGTTTTTATAGGATGCAATACTTCCGTTTTTAAATAGATACTTAAGGACTCAGTAACAGAGTCAGAAATTGTTTTGTATGTGCAAATGAAATTTGGATAGGTTTATATTATAATTTGCTTTTTAGAGTTTAAAATAATTATTATAGTTATAAAAGACTAATTATATAGCATTTCTATTTAAGATTTGAAGAATATGAGCACCATATAAAATAATTTTACACATAAAATATGTAAAATTATAAGTGCATGGCAATCACAGGCTCTATTCATGAAAAGTACTTATTTTGAATAATTTACATTATAGAAGGAAAAAGAAGAAGGAAAGGAGGGAGGGAGGGAGGGAGGAAGGGAGGAAAGAAGGAAGGAAGGAAGGAAGGAAGGAAGGAAGGAAGGAAGGAAGGAAAGTGAAAGAGAAAAACCTTTATTCTACACAAATCTTTGTGCATTTGTCAGGGAGACAGAGATTCAACTACTTAATTACTTGCTTTTTCCTTCATGCCAATAAAACTCAGACTGGTTTGGAAAAATTATACTCAACGTAAAAATTATTATATTCAATGAATATACTCACAGTAAAAGCTTGGCCATGATTATTCATTTTACACATTAGACTTAAACAATACCTATTTTCTGAAAACCATGTAAATTATGTGTATGCCAAAAGAATAAAACTTTCTTAAAGTATTGGGGTGAAGATTTTCGGGTATTATATTTTAGATTCTTACATTTTAAACACATTTGTGTTTTTAATTTCAAAATTGTCAATATGTCATGTATTTGGGGATCCCTGCTGGAGAAATACTAACAAGAAATAGAGCAAAAGAGGCTTGCAAAGATTCTTTAGCAACTGGGTATATTTCTCTCTCCTGATCGTCAATCTTAGGTGCACATTGGAACCACCTGAGGGGGTGGAGGATGGCTTTGAAAAGTAACGAAGGTTTTGGTTTGTTTTTTTTAATTTAGTTGGCTATGTTAAAGCCTGGCTATTGGTATTATTAAAAGCTCTTCAGATATTTCAAAGTAGAGATAATATTAAGTACAACTGCTCTGTAATATCCCTTCCGTGTTAAACTGAAGTCATGAGTTTATGTGTGAGTCTATCTCCACTGACTGGAAACTTTGTCAAGGAAGAAATGTTGTGTGGTATTTTACCTACAGCCCTTATCAGAGTGTTGGCATATATTCAATTATAAATACCATTGAACTGAATCAACAATCTTGGCAGGAACTTAATTTTGTATGAGACAGAGAATTCAGAATGAGAGAATCTTAGGGTTGAGGCCTCTGGTATAGGATGATACTAGGGAAATGTGGAGGGAGCTGGGAGATCAGCGATCCTGAAAGTCATACTGGTGAGCTGAGACAAAGGCCAGGAATATCTGTGAGAACTGATGAGAAAGCAGGACTTCCTAGGCAATTTGTTACATGTTTAAACATCAAGTACAGAGGAGAGGGACTTTAGATGTTTATCTGTCTCTTTGCCCCACTTAATGCTAATTTGTGCTCAGGGAGGCCTGGCACCTGACTGCGCACATTTCTTCCAGGTTCTCTCACCACAGGCATAGCCGCGGCACAGAGAAGAAAATTAAATGGGCCAGGATTACAGGTCCGACAGCCACCCCCTCCTGCAGGTCACCAGCACATGGGGTACTGCACATGTGAAACGAAATGTTCCGGATGAGATATTCAACCACACTTTATTATAGGAACATGAAATCTGTTACTAAGATGCCTGCTTGCTTGACATTTATGCAAGCATAGCGAAGAGGTACTGCTTCTGAAGCTTAGTGCAAATTAAGTTAACACTTTTCGCATTTCTTTTTAACTGAGAGTTTATTCTAAACTATATTAAACATGGGTTTTTTTTCTTAACGTATTTTCTTAATCACTGAAGATTAGTATTCTGCAGAACTGTTCTTTCATCTCATAGTATTTACTAACCTGAGGATGCCAACCTTATGTACCCGAACTGATTTCAGCTTCTTGATAACAAGATCTAAGTTTTATGTTTCTTTGGCAAAATATGGCCACTTCTACCTCTGAAGCCCATGTCCTTAAATATACTGACATTAGGTACTGAATGCAAAGCTCAGTAGAATGGTTAATAGGCATACCTGACGGGTTATGGATAGTTCCATAATTATCTCCTGAGACCATTAACTTAAAATGTAATCAAAAGTTAAAAAAATAATAGTTTTCCTAATTTCTATAAGTGACAGAGTTGGGTGAGCATTGGCCTCAAGGTATAGAACCTCATAAAAGTAACCCCTACTTTTAAATAATGAGAAGAAAATGGTATCCTAAAGCAAATAACTTAAAAAGTATGGCCATTTGTCCTTTCATTTTACACATGAAATGAAATTGGGGGGTTGTGAATAAAGACCAAGTAAAATAATAGAAGTACAAGCCCTTTGAAAAACTTACAAAATGCCATGACTTTCCACTGAAATGTGAAGGATCGTTGAAGATGAAGATCTTTCTTACAGCTGTAATTGATTTATTGAACCTGATATTTCTGATCATTAAAATGATAAATGCTAATTCTACATAGTCATCTGGTCATTTTAGAAAGAACTAACCTAAAGAAAAATGGCTCCAGTCAGTAGCCAACTTGATGTGTCCAAAAACAATACAATAATAACATTAACATTTTTTTCAAGCTCCTCATACTTGCCAGGTTGTACTAAACTCTGTATGGCTATCATATAATACCAATAAATGCCCCAAAGTGTAAGTAAAGTATGCTGAGCTTTTTATATGTGAGGAATTTCTTTTCATCATTTATAATCATTGTGAGACTGCTGTCAAAGACTTATAGAGGGCTAGAGATTCTGTAGTGACTTGCTTCCTTTCTGTGGAGCTGCTGAGGACAAACAACATAAATAAGTGAATATGCAAGCCAAGAAGAAAAATAGCTAACGAAGACATTGAGAAATTAGCTTGGCTACACAATGGTATGATTGCCTCAGCAAGTATTTGGTTGGACCTTCAGGGCCATTATTTAACGCTAACCCCCATATGCAAGCACAGCCCCTAGATAACAGCCCACAGTCACAGGTAAATGTTTCTCATATGACTTCCCCAATGACCTCTGTGATTAAAAGTCTCCCCACCTCCCAAGGCTTTCTACTTGTGCACCCCTTTATCAAAGCCTCTTCAGAGCTTACCAAAACCCAGCCTTTTCTGGTTGAGTCAACCAATCTGGCCTTAGCCCCAAAACATTCCACCCAGGACTCTAATAAAGCCATGTACCCCAGATCCTGCCTCTCTCTGCCCTCACTTTGCCTTGATCTCCACATATGGCCCCCCAGAGGCCTACAGTGGTGTACTTTTTCCAGGACACGTGAGTAATAAACCTCTCTATTTCAATTTCTCTTGTGGTCTTTTGTTGAACTGTGGCTCACTATCTGACACCCAGGGACTCTACTGGCAAGGCTAATTTAACAAAGTCATACCACAAGTGCTACACAAAGAATCAAAATATGCAATTAACCTAATTGACAAACGAGAAAGATTTATTTGAGAAAGTGGCCTTTTAACTGAGATGTGAACAACTAGATAAAATAAGACCTGCAGAGGTCAGGAGAAATCAATTTTCAGAGGGGGGAAAAGCTATTTAAATGCCACTGCTATGGATTGAGAGAAAAATGCTAAAGTCATGGATTACAGCAGCAGAAATGAAGATGAGGAAAAAAACAGATTGAAGGCAAATTTTGGATTTAGAAGCATTAGGATTGTAGAAGGTAATTACCGTATTTGCCAGCGTATAAGACGATTTTTTGGCCCTGAAAAATACGTATTTGCCGGCGTATAAGACGACTGGGCGTATAAGAAGACCCCCTAACATTTCCACTAAAAATACAGAGTTTGTTATATACTCGCCGTATAAGACTACCCCCCACTTGGAGGCATATTTTTCAGGACCAAAAAATCGTCTTATACGCTGGCAAATACATAGGAATAATGCTGGGAAGTTTGGCTTGAGCAACTGGGTAGAGGGTGGCCTTATGCATTGAAAGTAGTATATAGCTGGGACTTGAACTCTTACCGTTTTATACCAGAATATACACCACTGATTAATAGAAAGGCCGTGTAAGAGACCAAATTTTCTTTTCAAATTTATATAATTTGGGAGAATTTTTTAACGCATTAACTTTATGTCTCTTCTCCTCCTGTCTGCATCCACTTAATCACTCAATTATTCAAAGTACAAAAATATTTTGTTATTGAACTGCACAAAAAAAATAATTTGTATGTTGAAACCCTAATCCCAAAGTGATGGTATTTGGAGGTGGAGCCTTTGGGAAGAAATTGGGTGAGGAGGGTGGAGCCGATATGAATGAGACTAGTGCCCTTGCAAGCGGCCAGAGTGCTGGCTAACTCTTTTTCCACCATGTGAGGTCACAGCAAGACAGCCATCTATAAACCAGGAAGAGGGCACTCACCAAGAACCCACACATGCTAGCCCCTTGATCTCAGACTTCTAGCCTCCAAAACTGAGAGAAATAAGTTATTTGTTGTTTAAAGCACCAATCCATGGTAATCTGTCATAGCAATCTGAGCTGGAATAAGTCTAATCTCCTTTACAAGCCTATATACTAGTAATAATTACAACAGTAACAAACAAACAAAAAAACACCATTCAAAACTTCTCACAGTTCTCAAGGAATAAATCAACAAGCATATTTGAAAGCTTGCAGAGCAGGAAAACTCTATAAAATGTAATATTATTATAAAAATACCGTAAAAGTAAAGGAAGAAGCATACCTAAGCAGCATGGCTGCAACATATTAGGGATTCAATGATATCTGTAGAATTTAACTAAAAACAGGAGTTACTTGTGTTAGAAAGTAATTATCAGTATCGTCAAAACTGATATTTATTTAAAAATGTGAGGTTATAAGCCACCTCTTCTCAAAATGTGCAGCAGACTCCTTGGGCTCTGTAGACCTTGTTAGGGAAGTGAAGAGTCTGCGGGGCTGCCCCAGGTCCCCGCTGTCTAATATAGATTGAATTCCCACGAGAAGTTCATATCTACAAAAGTCTGTGAGACTTAAAATTAAGGTTTGGAAACTGGTGCTTTAAGGTAAAATGATAATTTCATTTTTCTTTAAACATTTATTTTCCCAAGTTTGCTACCTCACCCTCCTTATATTCTCATGTTTAAAATAAGGAAAATTTACACCGATGCTCATCAACCACTCTAATTGGTTATTAGGATCTGCATCATTTAATATTATTGCATGTTTTCATTGGCTTCAGCAGTTCATCCTTAAAAACCAGCCAAACAGAATAAAGGAAAATGTGTATGGGTGTTTAACAGGTAGGAGGATCCAAAAATGATTTAAAAATGCTTTTTCTCTTTTGGGGGTCACATTTAGAGCTTGAGTAACATTCTGCCCTTCATATACCACGGAGATGCTGAGAGTCAATGCTTTTGTAACATTTCTTTACTTAACCAGCTGAGTATTTATCATGGCTCCAGCCTATGGCAACTCCTTTTTTATTCCTAATAAAAACAAATGTATTGCTCCTTCTACTCTGGCAATATGACTTTTATATTTAGAAAGAGAATAAATAGCATGATAGCATATAGGGAAATGTGTTTCCCTAATTCATTGTTTCCAATGTAAGTAGAAGATATTTGTGGAAGAAAGATATGTAAACACATAAAGGGGTATGCTGGTCCTCATCCATTAAAAGTAAAGCAAGTATGGGCTATCTAGTTAGAATTTATTCTCTGAGTGAAATCATGTAAATTTTAACTAGCAATTAAAATCATACTTTGCTATGACCCATGTAATCAGTGGATATTATCCATCAGTCTCTTTAAATAACAAGGTCATTGATTTCACTGCTTTTATCGCCTACCTTATCAAATAGAAAAATTCCACTTGGTAAAACAAGATTCTTAGATAGAAATGTAATGGGAAAATTATTATACCAAAATCTGAACTAAAGTTTATGACCCAGTTATGTCCAGCTAAATCGTCTTAATATTACATTATAATTTTATATTCCTTATGCTGAAATTGCTGATTTGGTTTTGAACATAAATATTGAAGAGTGATATAGAAATAAGTGCTTTGATATCTTATCTGACTATATATACTCTCTAGATCAGTGTTTCCCAAACTTCTCTCGTGATGAGAATCACCTGGTGGAGTTGTTAAAATACAGATTCCTGAATCCCAACTAAGAAGTGCTAAACTAGAATTTTTGGGAACATATAGGTAAAATAAGCTTAGAGCAATAGTTAAGTATACAATTTTACCTATATGTTCCCAAAAATTCTAGTTTAGCACTTCTTAGTTGGGATTCAGGAATCTGTATTTTAACAACTCCACCAGGTGATTCTCATAATGAGAGAAGTTATATATTAGTTATATTTTATTATCCCAAACTTATCTAACTCTCCTCTCTCCCCTGAATGCCAATTCCAGATACCATCAGCCTATTTGGTATCTCCACTTACATGGCCAATCCAAATACCCAGCTTATTGTGTTCCACATAAAAGTTAGCGGCTTCCCCTAAAATTAACCCAAAGCAAACCCAAGTCCTCACAGTAGCTTACAAGGCTATCTGCATTCAAGTCCCCTGCTGCTCTCCCCATCTCACCCCTTCCAGACAACCTTATTTACCCCACTCCAGCCACACTGGCCTCCCTGCTGCCCTGCACTTTTGCTGTGCTAGCCTTTGCCTCCAGCCTTTGCACTTGTTCTTAATTACCTGGTGTGCATTTTCTCCAATAGGTACACGAATCACTCCTTCACTTCTTTCAAATCCCTACTCAAATGCTACCTGATCAGAGAGGATCTCCCTGGCCACACTATATAACATGCTATCCTGCTTTTATTTTTCTTCATAGCATTTATAAGTTCCTAACAGATACTCACTGATTACTTATTTACAGTTTCTCCCCCTCCACTGCTATAGAGGTCTTGTGAGAGCTTGAGCCTTATTTCCATATTTCTAGTTTGTTTCTTTAACATATACCATCCCTAGAACAACTGCCTGCTCATAATAGGTACTTAATAAATATTTGTTGAAGACACAATTCCTTATGTTCATACATCACAAATTCAAGGAAGAAATATGTAATTAGGATGATATAGTGTTATATAGGAAGGGAGGGAGATAATCAGACAAGTAGATTCCAATCCCAAAGAGAAGGGAAAAAATGTCTTTTTTAAATCCCCAATTGCATCATGCTTTTTAAAATACTTTTTTTCTCACTTGAGGATTTTTTCTATCGATTTCTTTTTTCAAGTGAGGGAGAGAGAGAAAAACTATCAATGTTAGAGAGACACATGGATCAATTGCCTTCGCCACACACTCTGAGCAGGGCTGGGGGTGGAACCTCCAACCCAGATACATGCCCTTGATCGGGAATCGAACCTGTGATCCTTCAGTGCAAGGGCCAATGTTCTGACCACTGACCCATAACACCCAGGCCTGAAAATATATTTCTAATATGTCATATACATGTTCCTTTTTACACCCTGAAAATTCAATAAATAATTATGTTGGAATGTCATTAATATACATTATTTAATATATCTGTATTAATTAATCTCTTTCTCATACATAATGATTCTCAGTGAGAATCATTACCTTTAATCTTTTTGTTTTACATTCTTTTTACACCATATGGGATGAAGGCAATAATATTCCCATAAGTACACCGGCAATGCTGTAAAAACAAACAAATTGACTCTACTAAAGCAAAACAGTTGTCTGGAAGGCAATTCTACCATACAACAACTTTTAATATATTTCATTATTATGATATCCACAAGTTCAAGTCAGGTGTACAAAGGAAGTTTTATAAAATCAGTTCAAGTGTGAACTGTATAAAGTTTTATGGTAAAGGAGGAGGAAAAGTGGGGGGAAATATGAGCTCACCTCATGATATAATGTAATTGTGACCCAGTCATTCTCAAGCTCTTAGTAGTTTTTCAAACTTCAACATGTGTTGAATCCCCTGGATATTTCTATTAAAACTTCACACCCTTTAGTCTCAACCCAGATAATTTCATGCAACAGTCCAAAAATAGTCCACGAAACAGCATTTTTAACCAACATCTAAGGTGATTCTGGTGTAGCCAATCCGAGGACTACACTTTAAAAAATGCTTGTCTAAGAGAAGGGAAGCACCATGGCATCATAAACTTCTATATCACGTTTAGCCATTTTTTTTTTGTTTTAGAATATTTACATTTCTTGATGCTTTATTTTTCCTTTTTAAAATTTCAAGCTCATTGATCTGATAAGAAAACTCCAGCTTCTGTTTCATAACTGACTGAAACTATAGTTACACTTAATTTTTGCCTTCTTCATCTTTCTGAAATGAGGCACATGATTAATTTGCTGTCTTGCCCATTTTTGGAGAGTGTAGATAATAAGAATTTGTCTAACACTGACTTTTAAGCCTCAGGCTACTGAGTGTCAACATATGACTAAATTTAAATTTTCTCTGCCAGAAAATGTTGTTCCATCCCAAAGAAAATACCATAATGGCAGTTTCAAAGGATAAATTTTATGTAAGGCTGAGAAAACTACTGCATTTAAAGTATGGGTAAATCTTCTTTTGGCAGGAACTAGAAAAATTATTTCAAGGTCAATGTTAAAACAAGATTCTATATAGCTTTACATTTTTATATAATTAGCATAACTCCACATAAGCAACATAATAATTATTTTTTAAGAAGATCAAATTAAATTCTCCTTATGGGACATTGGTATGTATATTACTTTTTTATTTACTTTTAAATAGTAAAGAGAAAATCATGGATAGATTTAGCATATGAACTACATACCAAAAGAAGTTTAAAAAATAATTGAATACAGAATACTCTTGGAAATTGAGAGTAAACTTTGAATTATACAATATACAACAAAGATCTTCTAACAAATCATGTTTTTACCATAGACTAAAATTAAACTACTAGACTTCTTTTTATAAAATGTATTTTACTAATTTTTTTTTTAGGAAGGGAGAGGGATAGAGAGAAACATCAATGAGCTGTCTCCTACATACCCCCTACTGGGGATATGCCCACAACCAAGGTACATGCCCTTGACCAGAATCTAACCTGGGACCCTTCATTCTGCAGACTGATACTCTCTCCACTGAACCAAACTGGTTGGGGTCTAGACTTCTTTTGGTTGTATTTTTAAGTAAAAAAGTTATTTGAGAAATAAATGATTTTTTAATAATCTTATATAATAAGAGCCTAATATGTTAAGTGTCCAGTCATCCATTCAACCAAAGCATAATATGCTAATGATATGTTAATGCTGCTCAACTACTCACCTTGACATTCACTGACCACCAGGGGGCAGATGCTTAACACAGGGGGGAGCACCACTCAGCCAGAAGCCAGGCCAGGCTCATGGCTGGCAAGCCCAGCAATAGTGGCAGGAGCCTCTCCCACTTCCGTGGCAGTGCTAAAGATGTCTGACTGACGGTTTAGGCCTGCTCCCTAAGCCATCAGTCAGACATGCTCTGAGGGCTTCCAGACTGCCAGAGGGTGAAAGCCAGGCTCAGGGACCTCCCAAGTGCATGATTTTGTGCATCGAGCCTCTAGTCCTACATAATAAAAGCCTAATATGTTAAGTGTCTGGTCATCCATTCAACCAATCAAACCAATCAAAGTTAATAATATGCTAAGGCTGCTTAACTGCTTGCTATGACATTCTCTGACCACCAAGGGGAAGATGCTCCAACCAGTAGGTTAGCTTGCTGCTTGGTCTGGCCAATCGGGACTGAGCAAGATGGACTGGACATGCCCTGGAGACATCCTGCAGTTCATCCCCAGCTGGCCAGCCTCCTGGGTCCCTCCCTGGTCCTGATTGTGCATCAGTGGAGTCCCTCTGCCTGACCTGCATCCTCTAGCAATCCAGGACCCATAAGGGGATGTCGGAGAGCCAGTTTCAGCCTGATCCTGCAGGCCAGGCCAACGAACCCCACTGGTGCACGAATTTGTGCACCAGGCCTCTAGTCTATTATATGTATGTACTTATGTATGTTTTCAATTCACAGCAACATTGGGGGAAAATTAATTTTAACAGTATTAAAAAAATAATCTCTTTCTGATAATCCACAAGTAAAGAAATATGGAGGTAAATATAGGACAGGATTATATTAGAGTGGCATTTTCACATGCAAATAATAAAATGTCCATTTTTACTAGTAAGTAACGTAAAGGAAATTTTACTTTTCACTGTAAGGGAGAAGTTCAGTTATGACTGAGCAATTTTACTCTGTTTTTTCCCATCAGAGATTAAAGGCTGACTCGTCTCCTGGGAAAGGATTGCTACAGTAGCACTGCAGACCTATCTCTTATTCTAGCAGCTACCACAGTGGCAAAGATAGATGCTGTCTTCATAAAAGAGGACCAACAAAATCAAGGGTTTGGGGAAGCTGGCCCACAGTGCTCCAAGAGCCCTCCCTTGAAACAATCCCTATTCTTATGGGATCTGCTGATCTGCTTAGCTCTAGTCACAGTTGCACCTTGATGCTGGGTTTGGAGTCAACTGGCAGACACTGAGTTCAAAGTAGGAAGAATGGCTCCCTAGGAAAATGAGGGTTTCGTTCAGTGACGAAGGGAACACAGCAACTAGTATGTAGAAAGAAAAACTCAAAAATATTCATCCCATCTAAAACTGCATTACATTCAATTTATTAGCTATTAGTGAGAAAGAAACTTTATAGGGTAACTGTATAAGCAAGAGCAGGATAAGCTTTATCATCCTATATATAGGGATAACAGAATAGTTCACACTGTTCTACTTTGATTTAGGGCTAGAAATGTTAATTCTGAATGCCTTCAGCATTCTTTTGCTTTATGCTTGGAAAAGGGGTCTAATTTTCAACTAAGCATCACAGCTGCCTATTATAGTAATAGAGGCCAACTTACAGGATATGAGGAAGACAGAAAAACAGACAGTAACAAGACTGACTTCCCTATGCCCACCACTCTCATATTTGTTGGTCATGCATCATGCATACCTATTTGGGGATTATAAAATAGAATGAAATTATCATATATTAACTCAATAAGCTTAGTTCTTTCTTTATAAGGTTAACAATGGATTTAGATAGCTAAGTCAATAATGAAATTGAGACACGTGTAGAAATTAAGTCATTATCTAATGGGAACTAAGAAAGAAATTTAATCTAAATATTTACATTTGGGGGGAAAAAGATAAACTAGATACATCTAACTACATGTGGGATTGAATTGCTCATGTTAAAATTCGGCCAGGAAGAGATGAAAAGATCACCACTCCAATACAGTGGTGACCAAAATAATTCATTAATCCTCTTATTAATAGATGACATTCTGTTAATATTTAATAAAGTGAGCAGTTTTTAACGTGGTCATAGATTGATTAGTGTAGCTTATTTAAAAATAAAGAAAAAAATAGACAAATCATTTAGCTTAACTTCTTATTTGATAGATGAGTCAGTGAAAGTACATTGCAACTAACTGATGCATCCAAAGTCTTGGCCTTAACTGAAACTATAACAAAACTGAACCTAGAATAAAGATAAGTGGCCATTTCTTCTTTTTAATTATTTGTAATAGATTAATGCTCTATGCCAATTAATAATTGTCTTCTATTATGTTCTTACCATCTTCAACCTGGGCTCAAAATATAATAGCTTCCAAACCTTGTAATCCTAAGTAGGTCACAAACACAGAGACAGATGTTCAAATAATATATAAGAAGGTCAGAAGGATATTATTGTTCCAGGTTTTTATTTACTGAGAAAACCCTGCCATTTCATTATAATTAAACGGGGGCAAATTAGTATTCCAATAACTTTAATTTTAATACTCGAAGCTGAAGGTTCTTAATCTCAGAGTACTTTAAAAATATGAGGAGCACCTAATATAATGTTAAGTTATATAAGAGTATAATTCTACTGTCCAAATTTTTTAATCTGTTCCAAGAGCTAAAAACTAGTCAAGTCTTATTAATTGTGTGCTTAATTATTTTATGTTTAACACAGGGACAGTTTTACAAACTTAAAATACATATTAAATATTTTTATTGATTTCAGAGAGAGGAAAGGAGAGAAAGAGAGATAGAAACATCAATTATGAGAGAGAATCATTAATCAGCTGCCTCCTGCACACCCCACACTGGGGATCAAACCTGAAATCTGGGTATGTGCCCTAATCCGGAATTGAACCCCAACCTCCTGGTTCATGGGTCAACCACTGGGTCCCACCAGCCAGGTGGTTTCACAAATTTTAATAAGCACCTCAACTAGACAATAATATAGAGAAACTATCTGAACAGAAGACAAAGTAGCACACAATAAAAGCTGCACTGTTACACACGCATGAATCCCATCTCCAGAAAGTCCTTTTTACTGTTCTCAGTGACCCTGGAGGAAATTGGCCCTCCTTTCTTCTGTGCCTGAAAAGTTCCTTTTACCTTCTCTGAATTGAATTGATGAAGCCACTCTGAGGGGAGGAATGGAACAGCTTGGGGATACAGAGCCCACTTTTTCCCAGATAGGAAAGAAGCCTTAGCCTCGGCTGTCTAGTGAAGGGGGAGAGTCATCAGAGCAATATATGAAGTAATTACAAGTAGCATGAGCAAGAGAAAAGAGCTAGAATGGAAGCAAGAGAGCAACAGAGAGATGGGGGGTGGGAGGATGGGAAGATAGAGAGATAGATATAAAGGGAGAAGAGAAGGAGAGACATTAGGCCACACCGAACGGTGACTATAAACATGATATACACATAGAAATAGTATAACAGCAGACATAATAGAAATCAGCTCAACAAATTTTCCAATATATTTAACTTTCCTCTTGGAAATGGGTAGAAATTATGCCCATTTGTTGGGTGAGGAACATATTTTCTCTCTCTTCAAGGGCTTGGGCAAAGGTCTACTGTTTCAGGAAAGGCACATAAGCAAAGTCAGTCTATCCTTGGGTGACAGGAAGAACAACTCTTGGCTTCGGATCCTGCAGAAATTTGCTGTCATTGAAGGATGAGCTAATATTCTCTTCCAGCCAGGATCCATCATACATGTAAGCCAGGTATCATTCCCTAACAGTTGCAGAGTGGCCGAGACAGCTTGACCCTTGAGGCCCAGGCTCAGAGATTCTGTCTGAGACTAAGGCTAAACCAAAAGGATGGAATGCCCACTGTGACCTTACCATCTAGTACAGGGATGTACTCCTGGCCTTGGGCAGACTGAGGAGAGAGCTGGTCTATGCAACTCAGCCATGACGGGACTGCCACTGCCAGGGAAGTAGAAACACAGAAAAGCCCTCAGGCTCCACAGACAACACAACAGGCAAAAGGGAGCAGAGGCTCACCACTGGGAGAGTCTGAAGTCTGAGGAAATGAGAGCAGCAAAATCCCAATCCATCACAAGCCCCGAATAGATTGATTCAGTGTCACCAGGCAGCAGCCTGATTGAGGAGGAGGGGAGCACACACTGCTGAGTGAAGATTGATTTGAAAAACCTAAAAATAAGGAAGAATTAATTCTTTTTTTTTCTGTAAGATTTCTAATGGTACCCAGAGAAGGTGATATATATTTTAAATCCTTTTCAGGTAAACGTACAGAGTGATTCTAATGAGTTTTTCCATCACAGTTCATTACATAGACTGTACTAAAAATTTAAAAGGGTCTATAGTTTGTTATCAGAATTTTCTTTATTTTTATAGTAACTTTAAAGTGTGATGTTTTATTTCGCGTAGTTACTTGCTATTACATAATCTATGCAAATTCATAAAAGAGTGCCTGGTATAGGGTAGGATTTCAATAAATGGTAGATATCTAACATATCAAATACTCTTTTTTTAAAGAAAGAGAAAGTGAGCCAAGTGAGAGGAAGAGGGAAGGAAAGAAAGAAGGAAGGAAAGGAAGGAGGGAGAGAGGGAAAAAGGGAGAGAGGCAGGGAGGGAGAGAGAAAGATTATTGTTCCACTTACCTTTACATTAATTGGTTGCTTCTTGTATGTGCACTGACTAAAGATCAAACCTTAAGTATCAGGATGACACTCTAACCAATTGAGTTATCTAGCCAGGGCCTACCTTATCAATTACTCTTGATTCTATCCTATATTTATACAGTGTATTGGTTGTATGTGACTGTGTCAAATTCAATGTGGACAGCACCCCATCCATATTTACCACTGCCGTATCCCCAGCATCTAACACAGCACCATACACACAGAGCACTCAACTGCAAGGGATGAATGCCTGAATGAATAACTTCACTGCTGATAACAAAATCTCAGCAATGATTGTTCTCTTAGTATGAAAGTGGGTAAATCATCTTAAATTTCAGTGCAATATCAAATCAGTAGTAAACATACAGAGCTTTGCATGGCATCTCTACCCCTGTTTCCCCGAAATAAGACAGTGTCTTATATTAATTTTTGCTCCCAAAGATGCGCTAGGTCTTATTTTCAGGGGATGTATTATGTTTCCATGAAATAGGTCGTATTTTCGGAGGATGTCTTATTTTCGGGAAAACACGTTATGTTATGACTTGGGACTCCTGCTTTTGCCAAGAAGGGATAGCCCCCTTTATTCCAGGCCCTCCCCATTCTGGCAACTAAAAATCATGGGCATACAACAAGCACAGGAAGTCTCTAAAGGCAGAGAGAGCAGGAGGTCTGCCCAGGGGCTGTAGGACTTAAGGAACTAATTGATGGTGAGTTCCTTGGCTTTTCCTACTGCCTCCTTCCCATATGCACAGGACAGAGGACTGCATACATTCAACCTGGAACTTCAGCTGCACAGATATATAATCTCCAGGGGGCGGGGCGGGGGTGGGGGGATGTTTCCCTCTTGCCAAAGAATAAAAACTAAACATCTTTTTGATAATAATGGCCCTACTCAACAAAATATTAACATGAAAACAATGTCTTCTTAACAGGAGAAAATCTTCAAGATTTAGGGTTAGACAAATATTTCTTAGGCTTAACACATACATAAAACACACACACACACACACACACACACACACACACACACACACACAATCCAGAAATTGGGGGGGGGGGGGGCATAATACACTGGGCTTATAAAATTTAAAACATTGGCTTTGTGAAAGACCCACTGATGAGGATTAAAAGACAAGATACAATCTGGTAAAAAGTGTTGGCAATTCAACAGGGGGCTAGTACCTAGAGTACATAAACAACTCTCAAAACTCATCATTTCAGAACAATTCATTTCAATGGGCAAAACACAGGAACAGATGTTTCACCAAAAAGAATATACAGATGAACAATAAGCACATACAGGTGCTCCCATTATTAGGCAATAGGGAAATACCAATCAAAACGTCTTTGTTAATGAGTGTATTCTAATCTTTGCCCATTTTTTAAATTATTATTCAATGTTCTGTCTCTTTATGGTTGCACTGGGAGAGTTTTGGGAGAGGTTTTGTTGGTTTTCTTTTCAGAGTATTATGTTTTGCAACTATTGTCTCTCAGTCTGTGGCTCGTCTTTTCATTTGCCTTAGTGTCCTTTAAAGAACAGAAGTTTTTAAAATTTCCTATAGTCCAATTTATCATTTTTTTCTTCCTAAAGTTATATAATTTGAGAATTCTTGACAATATCACAAGGATTTGTTTCTATATTTTGTTATAGATTTTCTATAGGTTAAGTCTTATAGTAAGTCTATTTTGATGTGAGGTATGAATGAATCACAGTCTAGTCTTAAATCATTTTTGTTTATTTCAGCATCTGTGTGAAAGAATCATTGGGAGGTTTAATTCAAAAGTATTTAACTTTCTTCTCCAGAAGAAAACCATTTACCTTGATTTTTTTCTTCATTGATTGCAGAGAGAATGGATAGGAGAGAGGAGGAATGAAGGAGAGAGAGAGAGAGAGAGAGAGAGAGAGAGAGAGAGAGAGAGAGAGAGAGAGAGAGAGAGAGAGAGAGAGAGAAGAGAGGGAAGAGAGAGGAGAGAAAGAAATATCAATGTGAGATAGACACATTGACTGGTTGCTGGTTGCCTCCTGCACACACACTGACTGGGGATTCAACCTGCAACCCAGATACCTGCCCTTGACAAGAATCAAAACTTAAGACCCAACGGTGTGAGGGCTGTCACTCTACCCACTGAGAAACACTGGCTAGGGCTGAATCTTTTTTTCTTTTCTTTTCTTTTCTTTTCTTTTCTTTTCTTTTCTTTTTTTTTTTACAGAGAGGAAAGGAGAGGGATAGAAATGTAGAAACATCAATGAGAGAGAATCATCCATCAGCTGCCTCTTGCACATCTCCTATTGGGGATGTGTCCACAACCCAGGTACGTGCCCTTGACCGGATTCGAACCCGGTACCTTTCAGTCCACAGGTGACGCTCTATCCACTGAGCCAAACAGGTTTCCGCTGAATCTTGACAAATATTTAAAATAATCTAAACCTTTGAATGCAATGTACACCTCTTGTACTATAACAAGAAAATATACTTTTTTATACTGAAACACCAGGTTCTCCTTCACTACCTTCAACAAACATTTTCATTATTTACATATTTAGCATCATTAGAAAGTCTTTTATATACACAATGTATTGATATTTATCATCCTAAAACACATTGAGTGTTTATGACAAATGTATCTGTGGTGTCATGATGTATACACATTAATTTTGTTCCATGATGTATGCATGTTAATTTTGTTGCCCTATACTAATATTTCCTTACTGTCCTTACTGTAATGCAGCTGAACTAAAAACTGGTTCTCTCCGGGGGTATATTTTTTTTCTATCATATCACAGAGCACTGAGGCAAATTTCAGGTTTCCTAGATGTAGGACTTTTCTATGATATGTATTTCAAAGAAATAAGCTCATGAATTCAAGCATGCTCAATTGCCCATAGCTATCAGGCAGCCAGAAGTAGTAGACAGATAAGAGAGAATGTTGTGAAGATTGACTTTTATTCCAGTTCACATTCCTGATGCATGCGTTTTCTTGATGTAGCTGGTGTCTTAATCCAGAAAGGCACCTCTTGTACTCTCTGCAGTGAAAAATTTGCTGTTTTTCTCTCTGAGGGCTAATACACTATCTGAGTAGGGCTGATGAGTAGCACTTGAAGTAGTACATTAAAAAAGACACACAGTACAACATGAAAATCACGTATTGGAAATGTACACTTGAAACCTATATAATACTAGAAGCCCGATGCACAAAGATTCGTGCCAGAATGGACCTTCCTTCCCCTAGCTGCTGGCACCACTTTTGCTCTGGCCAGATCTGCCTTTTTACCTTCCTTCACTGCTCAGAGGCCCAGAGAGGCAGTGTGTGCAAATTAACCCACCATTTTTGTTGGGTTTATTTGCATACTCACTCCTGATTAACTGGTGGGTGCTGCAAAGGTATGGTCAATTAGTGTTACTCTTTTATTAGGTAGATTAGTGTCATCCCAATAAATGTAATAAAAAGAAAGAACATTTAAAAATAATAAAAAGCACCTGATATATTTTTACCACTACCAAAAAAAAAAGTATGAAATAAATGGTATAACATCACATCACACAGAGTTTAGTACAGACAACAGAAGCTTTGAAGACCAGCAGTTCACAAAAGATTTAGTGACTCAACTCTAATAAAATGAATTTGGTGGATGTTAATAAATTCTTTTTGTATTCTTTATTTCATTTGATTCTCTTAATAACAAGGCCTTTAATCAAAGTGTTGATTTGGGTCTATTTCTTTAGTTTCCCCCTCAGTGATTTCACTAAACCAACCTTTTTTGATAGGGAACACTGATGACAGACCAGAGAAATACAAGGACTGCAGAGACTAATCAGAGGACAATGGCGTTTTCTGTAAAAAGGGCATTGAGTTTGAACTCCAAGGACAGGTTCTGGAAAAACTTACAAGTGTGTTGGCATGAATCAGGACAATCTAGGAAAAGAAACAGGGCAAAGCCCTGAAAAGTTCTGAAGTTGTCCTGTTATCCTAAATTAAAAATTATAGATTTTTTTAGCTAAGGAGGATCTTGAAGTCCTTCTTGGGTCACTATTCCATGGCTTATGTGGCATATCCCTGGAATTGGCAGAAGTGACTCTGGATCAGGGAAATAAAGGGAGGCAGATTTTGTTTCATAAAAGTATACTAAACTAAAACTCAATAGTCTGTCCCAGTCACTTCATTTCACATGTAAGAAAGCACAAGGGTAAATTTAGGAACACAGAGATCCTAAACAGAACTGCATACTATAAACTCCACTTTTAGGCCACATTTATAGATGTGCTACAATTCTAGGGAAGAAGATCCATTTTCCAGTAATTCTTAAGAAAGGGAAAATAAAAGTCCTCTCAAGGTCAAGTGCCACAGTGAGAATAACAAGACTAATTCCCCATCTACACTAATAAAAGAGAAATATGCAAATTGGCCATACCTTCATGATGCCTACCAGCCAATCAGGCGTGAGCATGCAAATTAACCCAACAAAAAAAATTTGGCGGGCTAATTTGCATACACATGTGCCAAGCAGGTGGAGGCATTACACACCACCCCAGCCACTTGGCCTTGTAGGAAAGTGGAAAGGTGGCTCCAGGCCAGAGCAAAGGTGATGCCTGCAGCCAGGGGAAGGAAGGCCCATTCTTGCACAAATCTTCATACATCAGGCCTCTAGTTTTATATAAAGGATTATATAGTTTATGAAACACAGTTCAAAATGCTACAATTCCACCATCATAAAGAAAATAAATAACGATCTTCTGACTAAATTAAAAGAACTCATTATAATAGGAAAATACATTTTTTAATATAATGAAGGAAATGAATTTATTATACATCTTTTGAAATATACTCAGTATCTATCTTTTGAAAGATAATACAGGGATGGATACTTTTTAATGAAAGTAAAGGATGGAACAACACTTCACAACTAAAGATTGGAAACAGAATTCTTCTCAGTTCCAAAAAAATTTAAGTTGACCTTCATATATGATTCAGGAAATTTTATTATGGAAACACAATGAATTTCTCTTTCTTCCTCTGTAGGAGCTCTGGATTAAGCATTTCAAAAGAATCAAGTACTCAAATCTATCCAATAAAATATCTGATTTTATTTCCTTCCAGATTTGGTTAGTGATGGTACTAAATCGATCTTCATAAGATCAAAATAATGCACTCTTTGCTGCTCAGAGTTTCCCCTTCTTGACTCAAGATCTGATTTTTCAGTTAGGAAAATGGTAGCCAGAATTAAAGTTTAAGTCCATGCTCTCTTACAAATGCTGCAGAAAATACAAAATATTGCATTTGAATGGTAAACATTCTTCTATTTAAGGTTTAACATAGATTCCAATTAGTTTCAGAAAACAATAATTATATGTTGAACTGTAAAAAACTTGCAGGGATCTCTTCATTGTCTGTTTTTAAAATTTAAAAATTGATCTTCTCAAAGATATTTTCTTGCCATTTTCAGTTACAAGTTTTTAAAATTAAAAATAAAGTAAATCATGATTGCTGTGGGAATTTACCAGAGCACCACTTAAAATCCAATACACATTTTCCTAGTGCAATGGTCGGCAAACTCATTAGTCAATGGAGCCAAATATCAACAATACAATGAGTGAAATTTCTTTTGAGAGCCAAATTTTTGAAACTTCTTCTAAACTTCTTCAAAATAGACTCACCCAGGCCATGGTATTTTGTGGAAGAGCCACACTCAAGGGGCAAAAGAGCCGCATGTGGCTCTTCAGCCGCAGTTTGCTGACCATGGTCCTAGTGTATTAGAAATGCAAAGGCTCCAGGAGTTCCTATATATTTTTTTAATCTGGGAGCTTTACTTCCTTACCCTTAATAATACTGTTTTTGATATTTAATTTTCACTCTGTGAGAATTTGATACTTGCACCTAAACTAACATTTCTAACTGGGTTGGTTTCAAATTATATTTTAAAAAAACCACTATAACACTAAATTTAGTTTAATTAGGAAAAAGTTAAGCATGCTCAAGTGACATTTATTGTACCAAATCTTGCATATAATACCTGTTCTAATTAGTTGGATTGATTAATTTATTTATTCAGAAAGGAATACTTCCAGAGATATAATTACAGCAAAAACTAAGTATTTTCAGATTTATGCTATGTCAGAAAAGGTGAACCTATCTTACTCAAATATCATCCATTTGCCATGTGCATATATTGACTCATATGGAAATATCTATGCATATATGAGCCTCAAATATGTTAACTCAGAAAAGAAGCTATTTATAGCTGACACCTAAATTCATGGTTATTTATAAAAGCGTTGATTTTATCATCAGCTGTAGGAAAAGGGCACAAATGAACTAACTTAGTTCCTATTCTCTCTACAGGAATAACTTTTTTCTTAGCTTTTCTGTGGCCTTATCAGTTATGGCATATATTTATTAGCTGTTTTGTCTCCTTGTTCTCTACTAAACTAGATTTAAACCTGTATGAACTCAAGAAAGCATCATTATGCTTTAATATCCCATTAGACACACTTTACTCACATTAATAGTACCCAATTTAGCAATGCACCAATTGGGGAGGTAAGTTATTGCCTAATGAAACATTCATCAACTTCCTATTTTCCTCCTCATTCACTCTGTTCTGCCATGTGTTTTATTTCTTACATTTGTCTTGTTTTATATATTTTATTATCGAATAATCTTTGTTCAGAACTGATATAAAATTGTAACTGAGTTATGTAATTAAATCTTCCTGGAATAGCTCATGACCAAATGGGGGAAACACTGTGAGGTATTTAGGATTTATATGTTTAACCACTTATTTATCCATGAAGAAGGCTTCCTGACAAAAGTTGGTTTTCAGATAAATTTGAATTTATTAGTCTTTTTGTTAGTCCTATATACACCTTTTTGTTAGAAACTAATAAATATGTTGTGTCAGTTAAAAAACAAGTTGTAAATTAGTAGAAAGGTTTCTGGGGCAAAGCACAGCAAAAATGGTAAAAATATATAGGATAGGAAAGATTTTTTAAAGTTGTCCTAGATATGAGTAGATTTTTTTCCCTTATTTATATTTTGGATGTTTAAATGTTCTTATGAAAACACTTTGTCTTCTCTCTCATTAAACAAAAATACAGTTTGAAGAGTGAAATCATTAGATCAGGATTATTTCTTCAAAATTTGTGTCTAAGCCTTGGCTGGTGTGGCTCAGTTAAGAGTGTCACCCCATACACTGAAGAATCATGGGTTAGGTTCCCAGTTAGGGCATATACACAGGTTGCAGGTTCGATCCTCATTTGGGGCACATCTGGAAGCAATGGATGCTTGCTTCTCTCACATTTATGTGTTTCTCTCTCTCTCCCTCTCCCTTCCTTTTTTTCTCTAGAATAATTTTTTTAAAAAAACACTCTCAGGTGAGTATTAAAAATAAAATAAAGCTTATCTAAAATAATTCAGCATAAAGCAGTAAATCAAAGAACAAACACTTAGAAATTATAAGTTGAAATCCCAATTATGATACCTTGCACTGAACACATGCCAGTTTGTGTGAAACTAATTAGTCTTCTATAATGGAAAACAATATAATTGAGTCTATATGGTTATGAGAGATAAAATTGAAATCAATTACATATTTCCTGACAATTATATTTCTAAATTATAAAACAAAGTTGTTGTTTTTCTTTCTGTAATTGACTTGCAATTTTTATAAGTTATTGGGATATATTTTTGCTTTGAAATAGTGTCATCATCCATATTCCAACATTCATTTTAAAGACTTCAGAATGTGTTACAGTTTTAACCCATTGGCTATCAGCAAGGAAATATTTTCTTTTCCTAAAAGGGAGACACTAAGGGAGACACTTTGTGAGTAAAATAATACAATATTTCATCATACTTTCTTATGAATGGCAGTAATATTTGTATTATAAAAATCAATGTAAATATGTCAGAAATATATAAATTGGGAGGAGGAGCCTTAATTCTACCACTGTGAAATGATACTGTGTTATTCTGTTGAAACTCTTCTGTGATTTTTTATATAGTTGAATATAAAATGTGTTTTATACTTGACATTTTCAAATATGAAAATGCTAAGGAACAAAAAGAACTGATACATGACCATCTATTCAAAGAGAACAAATATTTAGTTTTCATTTGCTCTGCCCATGTCGCGCATGTCCTGGGGGGCTCTGTCCCACAGAATCAAGACTCAGGCTGATGGAGGCCACACAGCCTTGTATTTCCATCTGGAACATGAGGTCACCTAGTTCAATGCAACATGAAAAGAAAGGAGACACTCCCAGAGCTAAAACTTTTATCTCAAAAGTAAAGCTCACCACTTCTCACAAACTATTGGACAGAATTATCTATCTCTGACTTACCATGAAGAAATAGAAAATTATATTATCTATAGATCCATAGGCAAGAAAATTTATATATTAGAGAGCACTAGTGCTCTCCATTGCAAAAACATAAGAGAAATTTCTATTATATTTTAGTTGATTAATTTCTAAGTCTTAAAAACATTTAACCAGGTTCAAGTAATCAAATTTTAATTAAGATTGCTTCATTTTAACTATGCATGCATATTATTTTCAGTATTCTATAAGTACTATTTCTTCTTTTATAAAATAAACTACAGGTCCGGTGCACAAAATTCATGTCCCTGGGAGGGGGGCGGGCAGGGGGTGGTCTCTCAGCCTGGCCTATACCCTCTCCAATCTTGGATCCCTCAGGGTATGTCCCACTGCCAGTTTAGGCGTGATCCCATGGGGATTCCTGCAGGATTGGACCTAAACTGGCAGTCAGATATCCCTCTAACCATCCAGGATCACTGGCTCCTACTCATTCACCTGCCTGCATGATCACCCCTAACTGCTTGCCTGCCTGCCTAGTCACCCCAACTGACTCTGTCTGCCTGCCAGATCACCTCTAACCTCTCTGCCTGCCTTTCTGATGACCCCTAATCATTCGCCTGCTTGCCTGCCTGCCTGCTGGCCCCTAATCACTCACCTACCTGCCTAATTGCCTCTGCCTTGGCCTGCACTGTGGCAGCTTCATCCGGAAGGATGTCTGGAATGACATCCTAAATGTTGTTCGGCTGTCAGTCTAATTAGCATATTACACTTTTATTATTATAGATTATGGTAAATAATATTATTGGTAGATATTTTTATTTTAATCTGTTATTTCAAACATAGGTTGTTCATTTAAAGTTGTTGCTCTTCATTTTGTAATTATTCTGGAAGGGACAATTCTTGTAAAACTAAATCAGTAAAAAAAAATCAACTCAGTGTACTATCATATCAAAAAACTTAATAGAAAGAAAAAGCTCAGCATAAATATTGCATTTACTCACTTTAAAAAATGATGAAAAACTAATGAAAAGAATAAGGAGTCATGTAAATTATTACTCCACTGGATAAATCCTATTCAGCTATTAAAATTATGATAATTAAAAACTTAATGGGAAATATATAATTTATTTAGAGTTAATAAGTTGGAATTAAACAAAATATGTAATTGCAAAGGTATAGAACAGGTTTGAAAAGAAACTCAGAAAAAATAAAGGTATTTGATAAGTCTGAATGGTAGAGTTATAGTGAGCTTTAGTGTTTTTTAAAGATCCTTTTGGTGTGATGCTTGTAAGAGGAAATATACTTAATATTTTTTAAATATTGTTTTTATTGACTTAAGAAAGAAAGGAAGAGAGAGAGATAGAAACATCAATGATGAGAGAGAATCATTTATCAGCTGCCTTCTGCATGCACCCCACTGGGGATCGAGCCCACAACCCAAGCATGTGCTCTGACCGAGAATCGAACCATGACCTTCATGCACAACCACTGAGCATGTCAGCCAGGCTTGTATCTCTGAGTATTTGCTAGGCACTGATGACAAGTCTATCAACTGTATAAGCACTTTCGTTGAAGAATAATGATCAAGCCAGTCCTATATAATAAAAACCTAATATGCTAAGTGTCTGATTGTCCAGTCAGCTGTTCAACCAATCAAAGCATAATATGATAATGATATACTAAGCTATGACGTGCATTGACCACCAAAGGGCAGATGCCTTGATCGGTAGGGTAGCTTGCTGCTGGGGTCTGGCTGATCAGGACTGAGTGAGATGGGACAGACACGCCCTGGAGCCCTCTCTGGCTGCCCAACCTTCCATGTCCCTCCACAGGCCCAATTATGCACTGTTGGAGGTCCCTTGGACTGGCCTATGCCTTCTCACAATCTGGGACCCTTCAGAGGATGTCAGAGAGCCCTTTTCAGCCTGAGGGTTTAGAACGGCCAGTCGCTATGATGCACACTGACCATCAGGGGGCAGACACTCAACACAGGAAGCGCCACTCAGCCAGAAGCCAAGCTCACAGCTGGCAAGCACAGCAGTGTTGGTGGGAGCCTCTCCTGCCTCCACGGTAGTGCTAAGGATGTCTGATGGTAGTGCTAAGGATGTCTGATGGCTTCTGGGCCTCGAAAGGGTACAGGGCGAGCTGAGGGATCTTTTTCCAATGCACAAATTTCTTGCACTCGGCCTCTAGTTAATTATAATTACTGAGTGATTACTGACATAAGCATTTTAATATAGAAACACATAAATATTATTAAATTATACATTTTTCCTGTCTGCTTTCTCACATATTATCATTTTTCTAACCTTATTAAGTCTCCTACCTGCCAAGTAATAAAATTAAGCTGTCTTTGAGCCAATCTCTTACCAATGGAACTCTACTTGGTGATAGAAAAGATATTGGCAAATTGTTACAAGGTATTTAGGGTTTTAATTTAACTATTTAATTAAATTAATAAACTAAAGCAATTTCAAAAAATAAAATAACAAATATAGAATCTTAAATATATTAACATTTAATATTTAATATGGCATAGTAAACTTAGCTAAATTATTTCTTTCTTCAATATGGATGAGAAAACAGCTACAGAGAGCTTTGCTAACGTGTTCAAGTTGGTAGGTGCTGGATCTGGACAGAAACTCTCAATCCAGTCTCTTCACCACTTTGTACAATACACTATTTCCCACAGCTTCCAAAAACAGTGACAGAACTCCATTTTGGAGACAAAAATTATGTAAAACAAAAATAAAAAATTAAATAGTGACAATAATTTATAAGTATGCCAAATTTTGCCTTTTTTTATTTTAAAGAATATCAAACAAGAAAAACATTGTTATATCAAATAGCTGTTTCTTCATACCAAATGACCCCAAAACTTAGTGGTTTTAACAAGCATTTAAATTATCTCATAATTTTGCATTTAATTGGGAGGTTTTATAATCTACATGATCTTGCGTTGGTTCTATTGTATCCTCTCATATATACAGGATGGAGCAAAAGTACATTTACATTGTGAGTACATGAAATGGAGTTTATTCTGTTATTGCTTATTAATTGTATTATATTTCATATGAACAACTGCAATCCTACCCTGTATATATTATCAGCTACTGGGTAATGAGTTTGCTGGATGATTTAATGTGTCTTTATTCTCATGTATGGCAGTGGGCAAACTATTTTTGTACAAGATGCATTGGTTTTCCTCCACCTGTCTTCTCACCTGCTTGCAGGCCCAAGATTTTTCACATGATGGTCTAAGTTTTCTATATCCAACAACAACAAAATAGCCTCAATGTGCAGCATTTTCAGGCATCTGCCTTCTCACTCTTACTGAAGTCCTTTTGGCCTAAAAGGCAAATCACATGGCCAATCCAGATTCACGAGCTGGTGAAGTCAGATTCACCCCTTGATGGAAGAGATTATATCTGCCATTTCATGTAGGTTGTCAATATTTGCAATGAAGATGTTCATAATAATACTTTATAATATTGGCACTATTATTATGGAGATGTATTTTTCTACATCTCTATTTCAAAGATTGGTATTATCTTTTAGTATATTGATTGAACTTACATTGTAGGACAAAAAACAAAAAAGTTTCCTAATAGAAAGAATACACACATGTAATAAATAATAAATATAGGTAAGTTAAGTTTGTGTACAAAAGTATCTCTTTAAAAATATATTTTATTAATTTTTTACAGGGAGGAATTGAGAGGGATAGAGAGTTAGAAACATAGATGAGAGAGAGACATCAATCAGCTGCCTCCTGCACACCCCCCACTGGGGATGTGTCCGCAACCAAGGTACATGCCCTTGACCTGAATCGAACCTGGGACCCTTCAGTCCGCAGGGTGACACTCTATCCACTGAGCCAA
This sequence comes from Vespertilio murinus, assembly GCA_963924515.1. Taxonomy (NCBI): domain Eukaryota; kingdom Metazoa; phylum Chordata; class Mammalia; order Chiroptera; family Vespertilionidae; genus Vespertilio; species Vespertilio murinus. Next base: position 54,725,446 of record OZ004705.1, read on the forward strand.
ACCTGTTTCGGCCAAAAATATCTTATCATCCGGCCAATATGAGTCAGTGGTTGAACATCAACCTGTGAACTTGGAGGCCACATGCCAGGATTTCAGGCTCAGTCCCCAGTAGGGGACATGCAGGAGGCAGTCAAGCAATTATTTTCTCTCTCATCATTGATGTTTCTGTCTTTCCCTCTCCCTCCCTCTCTGAAATCATTTTTTCTAAAGTACACCTTATTTACAGATGTAATTACCAACAGGTTCACTATGTAGTTAATACTATCTGGAGAGATTCTTTAAGAGGCACCAGATAAAAATTGAAATCTGATTATTGTATTCTCTGCTCTGAGACTACATGCTGAGTGCTGAGGACATGAAAAGACAGATATGACTGCTTCGGTGAAGCAGAGCTCTCTACCTGTAGCCCACAGCCAAAAATCTTTTATTAATGAATCCTCCACCTATTGTGAATCATTATTTATGTCTATGCACTGTTAGGAATGAAGAATGATATTCAGTTCAAGGTGATAGTAAGCCTAATGATTTTCTAAACCAGAATAAGAACACATGGGATTCTTTCAATAAAGTCTGGCCAGTTTTGTCATATTCACCTCTATTTTATAACAAGACTAGGGACCCAGTGCATGAATTCGGGCACCTTGAAAGGAATTGTGGGCAGCAAGTCTGCAATGGGCACAGAGGCGGGTCTCGACCCATCCTCTGTGCCCCTGCCTGGCCCTTCCCACCATGTCCCCCAGTCCCCTCTCTGCCTGCAGCCCTGCCCTACTGCCACAGCTCCCACGTGCTACCAGCACCCACCTTGCTAGCACTTGCTGAAGGCACAGAGCAATTGGGGCCAGCACCAGGAGCTGGTGCAAGTGGGGCTGGCACTATCAGCATGTCGAGCTGCACCTGCTGCCCCAATGGCCCCTCAGGAGCATCGGAAGGTGGAGAAGCCCTCAGGGGCAATCAGGGCTGGCAGCCGCTGCTCAAACCTACTGATGGCGCCAAGTGATCCGGACTGGTGCCAGGCACTGGCTTCAGGTGTGAGCAAAGCCGGCACTGGCAGCAGGTGTGAGAAGCAGCTGCCAGCTCTGATCTCCCTTCAGAAGCAGGGGGAGGTGGAGAAGTCCTAAGTGATCAGGGCTGACACCAGCAGTAGGTGCGAGCAGGGCTGGCATCTGCAGAAGGTGCGAGCACAGGGCAGGACTATGGCGGATGGGAGCAAAGAATTTTCAGTAACCACCAGAGACTTGCTCCAATGACAGCCACTGGTGCCCCGCCTTGGTCAGGCACCTCTGCTCACCTGTTCCACCATCTCGCTGTGGCCGACCATGTTCCACACATGCCCCCTAGTCAGCACACATCATAGCAACCAGTTGTTTGGTTGTTCTGCCATTCAGTCTAGTTGCATATTAGCCTTTTATTATATAGGATGGGCCATTCATTACTGCTGCAGAAATATTTTTACATTGAAATAAAATTGCATAATTTAAAGTATTATATATTTTCCAAATCCTTATTAAGTGAACATATAATTGTGAATCCTTCTATCCCAGTATTTTTTAATTCATGATGATGAAAATATGTTATATATTTTAATATATATATATTAAATATATGTCTATTTAATATAGATATTTAATATATATTTAATATATTTAAAAATATATATTTAATATATATTATGTTATAATTATATATATAATTATAACATAAAATATGTTATAATTATATATATATAATTTTTCATACATACAGTATCTGTGTTTTTTTCATGTATTTTTGTCTATTATACCACTTTTTAGAGTTAGGATTTGCAATGGTATTACTTACTAAATGCACAGAAATAGACATGACATACCAGATAGCTAAGATCATAGCTAAGAATTCAGGCTATGAATTCTCTTGTGAGGATGAAATATGACTATCTAAAATAATAAAAGCGTAATATACTAATTAGACCAGACAGCCAAATGACCCTTCCAGACTTCCTTCTGGATGGCCTTCTGGACGACCTTCAGGAAGAAGCCGGGGCTGCGAGAGCCTCAGGCCAATGCAAGCCACCGCAGCTATGAGGGCCAAGTCCCTTGCATGAATTTCATGCACCAGGCCTCTAGTGAAGCTATAAAACACTAAGACACTATGATAGCAAAGTAACCATAACTACTTAATCTTTTGATTTATTGAACCCTTATTAGTGTAAAAATATAGATATGATCTGAAAATATATGTAATATACATACACACACACACACACACACACACACACATATTAGAGGCCTTGTGCACAAATTCATGCACAGGTGGGGACAGATGGGATTCCTCAGCCTGGTCAGTGATCAGGGCTGATCAGGAATATCTCACCTAGTCCCAATCAGGGCCTATGGAAGCCAGCCAGCTGGGAAGGGACAGTGGGAGGGCTCTAGGGCATGTCTGGTCCTCCCACCCAGTCCTGATTGGCTGGACCCCAACAGCAAGCTAACCTACTGGTCAGAGCATCTGCCCCTCTGGTGGTCAGTGCACGTCATAGCGAATAGTCGACCAAATAATCGACTGATTGGACACTTTCCATATTACGCTTTTATTATATAGGATGGAGAATAAGGGGATGAGTGGGTATACATGTGTGTATAAAACATTTGCATATCTATTAATTCAATGAAGTAATTTTGTTTGATGATTCAGTCTAGCTGAAAACAAAGGAATTTATTTTTATATCCATACTTCATTATTAAAAATAAACTATTTTTGCAACTTTTAAAGGTATTTGTTATAGTTGCTCTAAAAAAGTGGACTTTTGTATGATATCTATTTAGAGAAAATGTTTCAGTGAATCACATAAGTAAATTGACAAAGATGCACTCTATTAGACAAAGTCAACACTCTGGTTAAAATTATTCACAAAATATAATTCTGAATCTTCCTTGCCCAGTTTTATCTATAGTTGATAGCCATCCCCTCTTGAGTTTAATGCTCATGTTACTATTTTAACTTATCTTTTTATCACCTATTGGGAATATCAAATTCAAACTATAAAAAGTACACTCTTCTGACCTACCTCACCTACAAACACTACCTTGCTTTGTGTCAATTTGTGTCAATGGCTTCACCATCTGTTTTTTCACTGAAGGTAGAAACAACAGATATTTAAAATCATCTGAGATCCTACTCTATTTGAACAATGAAGTCCAAAGTTCTTAAAATCTACTCCAACTATTATCTTCATTCCTATACACACACATTTTCTTCATTTCAATCAGATAATACAACCCAAAATGATTGCAATAAGACAGATGCTTTGTTTTGTGAGGCAAATAATATAGTATCCATTTCCTTAGTGAAGGCCTACCATGCTCCAGACACTGTTCAAGCAAATAAATTTACAAAATAATATTTGTATTTAGATGACAGTCACTGTTAATACCTTGTGAGGTTAAGAACTTTCTAGGAAAAGTGATCTGCTAAGATCTTACCTAAGTGAACCAAACCATCTAGGGACAAAGTACAGAAATGCTGAATTCCAAAGTAGAAAAATATATCCTACTCCATGACAACATTGAGTGTACTCTCTTTCTAGATAGAATATACACCATATTAATTAATAATTTCAATAGGAATTAACACCATATTAATTAATAATTTCAATAGGAATTAACTTTATGACTAGATTTTCTTACATTTAGGTTAAAGAAAAATATTTTTAAATAAAACATTTTATTCATAAATATATACATGTATTTCTTTTTTTCTTTTATTACCTTAGGGAATTTTTCCATTGAATTTTAAAGAGTTTGGAAGTGAAGGGGAGAGACACAGACAGGGAAACAAGGATGAGAGAGACACATCAATTGGTTGCCTCTTGCATGTCCACCTTCCCCCTTCCCCAGGCCAGGGATCGAGCCTGCAACCAAGTTACATGCCCTTGACCAGAACTGAACCTGGAACTCTTCAGTCTGCAGACCAATGCTCTACCCACTGAGTCAAACTGGCTAGGGCTATAGGAGTATTTCTGCATCAATTTTAATTCAATGGGAGCATAATAAAATCAAAAAGGGACGATGTCACGGCTTTTATCCTTTTATGATTAAAAAAAATTTATATATTTGTTTACAAATTTTAAGACACATGTACTGATGAAAATTTCACTGAGGTATTACCACATTATTAACTTCATATCTTTAGCACTGTCTTAACTTGTTAAACATTACATTTCTATTAGCTAGGACACAAGGGTTTTATGTCCTTTCTAATTTAATTGGTAAGCTCCACAGAGCTTTTAGAGTCTATTTGATGTTTCCATACTTCCTATTTGTAAAATAAACCTAGTTAAAGCTTTATCTCCACTTACAACATAGAAAAAATCATAAAGCATTAGGTAATAAGAAATATGCATGGATAATGGAAACCAAATCCTTTACTCATTTTATTTAATTAAATTTGATAGATGGATTTTATAATTAATACCATGGTTTATGATTTCCCCACTTTTTTATATGACTTTCAAAGTACAGATATTTACAATCCACATTAGGAAAACTAATGAAGATGAAAACCTCTGTCTCTACATTTATCTTTCTTTCATTTAGGAGGACAAAGTACCTCTCCATATCTTGAACAAATTTCAGTACCTGTGTTTCAACGATTTCTCACTCCTGAAAGATGGTACAACCGTATTCATTTCATACTTTAAATTATTCCTGAGAACTCGTGGTCAGGATGCTGCAGCAGGTAAACACAATATTTGTGTGGGGACCCTAATCAGAGAACGCCAGATGTTCAAGGCCAATTTGCCATATGCAAGTGCAAAAGCAAGGATGACACAGCAGTCTGACTGTACACATTGCACAGGCATACCCTTCTGTAACTCAAAATATTGACATCACTATTTAGCAAGAAGCCTCTTTTGTCTTAGTTGGTATAAGAATATGTTAACGACCAGCAGGTGGCTGGCTCCTATGTGTCCACAGCTACTACTCAATGAGGCTACATTGAAGAACTGTTTTGTCTGGTGGCTTTTGTCAGCAATGGCTACTTGTCTGCAATAAAGACTCTCCTATCTTCTCCGCCTAACACCTGGCGTCCGAGAAGGACCTGTGCTCCCACAGTTGGCACAGTGAGCAGGGTCAAGGAGTAAGTGCCCTGACAACTTGCCTTTTCCCACAACCACATCAAAATTAAACTAAACGATAGCCCAACCAGCAGGGCTCAGGGGCTGAGCATTAAACTATGAACCAGGAGGTCACGGTTCAATTTCAGGTCAGGGCACATGCCCAGGTTGTGGGCTTGGTCCTTAGTGTGGGGCATGCAGGAAGCAGCTGATCAATGACTCTCTCTCTCACCATTGAATTTTTATCTCTCCAACTCCCTTCCTTTCTGAAATCAATTTTTAAAAATGTTTAAAAAAAATTAAACTAAATTATAGAACCACCATCATTGAGAACCACATGATGACTAGTTGAACAGAAGTCCTAAAACTAAGGATAAAAAGAAGCCATATCAAGACTGGTAGGAGTGGTGAAGCAGAATGAGTGGGCCCCACATATGGTGTGGTGATTAAAAATGAGGAGGGCCAAAACTGGTTTGGCTCAATGGATAGAGCGTCGTCCTGAGAACTGAAAGGTCTGGGGTTCGATTCTGGTCAGGGGCATGTACCTTGGTTGTGGGCACATCCCCAGTAGGGGGTGTGCAAGAGGCAGCTGATCAATGATTCTCTCTCATCCATGTTTCAACTCTCTATCCCTCTCTCTTCCTGTGAAAAATAAATAAAAAATATACATATATTTTTTTTAAATCAGGAGGGGTATGTCAGCTGTGGAGGTCTACACTGAGGAGTGAGGGTCCCAGCCCCACCATGGGCTCCACAGCCTCGGGCCACAGTGCCGGGAAGAAGCGTCCCCCTAGGATCTTCCTGTGAAAACCAGTGGGGCTTGTGACCAAGTGAGACAGGCAGCTGCAGGAGTCGCTAGCATGGACTTGCCCACTCACAAACTCGCTTATTCTAAATCTTAACACGGGGGCGGAGCTCAAAAGTGCCACGACATAAGGGGAGGCACTAAGTTAGCTGGCTGGAGGATCAGACACTGAGTAGCTCTCTGCTGAGACTAAAAGGCTGTCGGGCTCCATTGCTCCTTTGTGAAGCCTTGCCCAGAACAGAGCCGGGCCAGCACACAGTCAGCAAATCTCCGCTCTCCACCCACCTGGCTGACACCGTCTGCCCTGTCCTGGTGGTTTGCTGAGCCCCTGTCCCACCCGACTCATGTTAAAACTCTCAGTCAAGTGCAGATAGAAGGAACCTGTATCTAAATATGCTAAAGGCCACATATTACAACCAACAGCTTAACAGTGAAAACCTGAAAGCGTTTTGCTTAATATCAGGAACAACACAAGGATGTCCGCGTTTACCACGGTACAATACTACAAGGTTTTATTAATCAAAACAGCAGGAGGTCACTGTTCGATTCCCAGTCAGGGCACATGTTGTTTTCAACGGTTCCTCTGCACTGGAACAATGCACCTATTGATCTCATTAAACTTCATTATTAAAATCAATCATATTATGAAAGATGCTATTAAGAAATGTGACTTAAAAATATATTCTTCTCAAAGCAGCAATCAACTTAATAGTTGCAAAAATACTTTAAAATCTCTCATTTTAATAAGGGTTACATGGTGTACTGCCTTTAAGAACTAGTGACAGTTCTATTCATTATATATATATATCCCTCAAATGTCACATCTTTCTATTATTAAAAGAAATTCAGGATAAAATAGCTATGCCTTGTCAGAAAAAAAAAAAGGATTGAATACTCTAATGTAGCAAATGATATGTATTATCATATAATCTAGATACTTTCATGGTAATGCATGTGTCTGATAGAAATTTGAAGAGTTGCATACATAAATAATAGATAAAATAATACTGTAAATACATTCCTATAAATGTCCAAAAGTAGAAAAGAAAACCTGAAGAGCAGTGGAGAATTTATTTTTTGTTCTTTATAGGAGCCTGTCAACAATGGCATTACAGAGACAAGACTCTAGCTCCACAGAACTAACGCAAGCTGACTGACACAAACATCCCTAATACAACTACAACAAAAAACTCCCGACAAATTTGTACAATAGCTCAGATGTCTACTTTGTGCCTCTTCAGCTTTTATCTTCTGTACACTATATGCTAGAATACAGATCCCACTATTATATTTCCAATTCAACAAACAAACCACATGAAACGGGGTTCATTTTTTAAAGTTAAAGTAAAAGAACAAAATTAAGCAAACCAAAGAGTCCTGTGATTTTAGATAGTAGTCGCAGTAGAGTCGCAAATGCAGCTGGTAAATACAATGAGTATTACAAATGTTTAAATATAAATATTTCCCTGCAGCTTGATGCAGGTGAAACTCAGACATTGCTAGCCATTTGAGGTTTTCCCTTAAGGTCTGAAACCCTACAAAACCTCTCTGGGGCAACACATTTAAAATTCTGTTGTGGTTTTTTAAAATAAATTTTATTGATTTTTTACAAAGAAGAGGGGAAAGGGATAGAGAATTAGAAATATTGATAAGAGAAAAACATCCATCAGCTGCCTCCTGCACACCTCTACTGGGATGTGCCCACAACCAAGGTACATGCCCTTGACCAGAATCAAACCTATGACCTTTCAGTCTGCAGGCTGATGCTCTATCCACTAAGCCAAACTGGTTAGGGCAAGATTCTGGTTATTGAAGTGCATGGATCTGGGTCATATTCCCGAGAAATGTTTGCACACATATATCACTGTGTTTGATATATTTATCATTCAAGATCCTTCTCCAATTTTTGCTACAATTCTTTTCAGCAAACTTTATTCCACTCCCCATTCTAATCTGTTTTCTCATCGAAATTTATTCTAAAGGAAATTACTCGCTACTTAATCTCTTCCAAGGTAAATTCAGTTGTGCTTATATTCTATTCTTTCATATTTCCTGATGAAACTCATTACTAGGGGTTCTAACAGGGTTTATTCAGAGGAAGGAAATGAGTTTGGAAAAGTGCCAGAGAAAAGTCTAGAGAGAGTGGTCTTCAGTAAGGGCATTATCATCTGAGGGTTTGAAGAAATGAGGAATCCAAGCTTTAAGCCAGACCTTTTGAATTAAAATCTTCACTTCAACTAGTTTCTAGATGACACCATTGCATAGTAACACTGGGTAGCATAGGCAAAAAATACAGAGATGTGAAGTCAGTCTTTTTTGCTAGAAAGCTATTGAAGCAAAATTTATACTAATTAAAGAGAAAGATGCAAATTAACTGTACCTCCATGACACCCACCAGCCAATCAGGAGGGAATATGCAAATTAGAAGGACAAAGCTGGTAGCCGCTCAGCCACTTTAGGTGTGGAGCAGCCGGATGGGACAGGATACCTGCTATAAGAGGGAAGGCGGGGGGCAAAGAGATCTACAGGAGCAGCACTCTGGCCACAGCGAAGATGGCAGACTCCAGCTGGAGTCTGCAGCAAAATGTCATTAGGCAGCATTAGCTGAACAAAAGATGAAGATGGCAGACTTTAGCCAGAGTCTGCAACAAATATGAAAACCACAGAGCAAAGACAAAGACAGCAGACTCCAGCCACAGTGAAAGCGGAAGGCGACTGCCAGAGCAAAGGCAGCTGCCAAAACAAGCAAAAGGCAGCCAGTAGGTAAGACACACACTAACCAGTAGGGGGCAGATGCTCAACGCAGGAGCTAGGGAGCAACAGAAACTTTGCAGAGTACCCTCTTGCACTCCAGGACCCCTTGGCAGATGTCAGACTGCCAGTTTCAGCCCAATCCCCACAGGCCAGTAGAAGGGACCCCTCCTTCCTGAGGAATCCTGCTCATTCTATTGACGCCCTTCAAGCCCCAGGGACTGCAGGAGGTGACTCCAGGGCGTGTCTGGTCCGTCTTGCCCAGTTCTGCCCTGCTGGCCACCTTCTAATTAATTTTCTTTCAATGTGCACAAATCCCATGCACCAGGCCTCTAGTAAATACATAATAATATAAAAGTATTATTTATGTAAATAAAGACAGAGACCTATTAATCTGAAAGATAATTAGAGTGTGGGGATGAGATATTTATATCTGAAAGCAAAATAATAATTTATAGAGATAACTGTAGTAGATATGTTTTAACTAATATAATACTGTTAAATAACAAATTTAGGCATTTATTTTCTAATCAAATGAATAGATAGCTACAGATCATTATCTACATATGTATGATTGTTGAGTACATATATGCACAGAGTTAACTAGATAGATACTTTTATAACTAAGAGCTCATTGAAGATATTATATCACTTGATCCATAAATACCTGTGTCTTAAGAATAATGCCATTCTACTAGTGTCCATTATAATAGCAAAACCCAGCACATTTTTGCAGAAACAGTGTTCATATAAAAGCTCCCCACATTACCTACTGACTCAAGCACATAATAGCTCTATGACATTGGACAACTTAACCTCTCTAGGTGTCGTTGTCTCATGTAAAAGATACTTGTGTACCCTAGCCGGTTTGGCTCAGTGACTAGAGCATCCATCCACCTGTGGACTGAAGGGTCCCTGCCACCAAGGGCATGTACCTCAGTTGCAGGCTCAATCAATCCCCAGCCCCCAATCGGCACCCGTGTGGGAGGCAACTAATAGATATGTCTCTCTCACATTGATATTTCTCTGTCTCCCTCCCTTCCATGGTCTCTAAAAGTTAATTAGAACATATTCTTGGGTGAGGATTAACAAAAATAAATAAATAAAAAGATGTGTGTGACATGATTAGCATGGATTTGCCATGTTGTGACTGCACAATGGATACAATTGTTACTAATACCTATGATACATCAAAAGAGTCTTTTCCTAACAGCATTCTCTTTAACAACAAAATTTAAGAAGTTCTTTGTGTTTCATTCTTAGTGTGGCTTTCTTTCATCTTAAGGTTGGCACTTTTCTCAGTAAAATAAATGTAATTTCATAATCATAAAATAAAAAGTATTTTAGGCATATGCTCTTGCTGCCAACTTCTTTTTAGTAACACCTTTAGTTCACCTTTTACACAGTATTCTCAAAGATGACATTCTCTTCTCTCTACAAAGCTGCCAACATTTTTGTAGGTATCCAAAAGAACTTCTGTTTTCACTTAACTTACAACGCATGTTATCAATAATGCTATTAATGATGGCTTACTGCATTGATATGAAACCTGCTATAAATCAGTGAAGGACTTTTGCAGCAATTCTGGGGCATCAATGAATTTGTAAGGCTCTCTCCTTCTTTCATATGACAGGGAGACAAGGTTACTGCTGGCATGGAATGGAAAGCCGATGAAGCAAATGCAAAGCTTAAAAATTGATGGAAATATTTTAAACCATTTCCTGAGGAAAAAGTCTAAATCCAACTAAGAAAATTACACATTCCTATTTCCAATCAAAGTAGTAAATATAAAAAGCAATTTGCAAATAAAATAAAATAAAAAGTTTGCTCAGGTAATTTAAAAGCAAAGATTTGTGTTCATGCAGGAAATTAAATATTTTGCTTTACATTCTTACCATGCACTATAAAACCTGATGATTTTCTACTTGAAATTTATGGAATTTCAAACCATTAGATAAACCCAACACAATAATTTACTATTATTATTAATACTTTGTGTTTTCTATGAATTATTACCACTACTCAGTTTGTTCTGGGAACAAGCAATACTATGAAAAATATCCAAGTATGTTATAATCATTTATTCTTGAAATAGAAATGTCATCCTCAGCAAACTTATTCTAGAATATCTATATTCACGAGTTCAGTTCATCACAATGAGAGATCCATAGATCAGATAGTAAAGACTTCAGTTTAAAACTTAGTTTGGCATAATATAACTTATATGTGGAACCTAAATCACAAAATACAGAAAAATAAAATAGATACAGATAATAAACTGATGGAGCTCAAAGAGCGGGAAAGGTGTTAAAGGATGGTTTAAAAAGTGATGAGATTAAGAAGTAGTAATTCGTAGTTAGAAAATAGTCAGGGGATAGGTAAAGCAGAGGAGATATTCCTATATAATAAAAATCTAATATGCTAAGTGTCCAGTTGTCCATTCAACCAATCAAGTGTAATATGCTAATAATATGCTAAGGCCGCTCAACCACTCGCTATAACGTGCACTGACCATCAGGGGGCAGACTGTTAACTGGTCGACTAGTCACTATGACATGCACTGATCACCAGGGGGCAGACACTCAACATAGGAGCTGCCCCTTGGTGGTCAGTACACTCCCACAAGGGGAATGTCACTCAGCCAGAAGCTGGATTCACAGCTGGCGAGTGCAGTGGTGTTGGCAAGAGCCTCTCCTGCCTCCATGGCAGCACTAAGGATATCTGACTGATGGCTTAGCCCCACTTGGAGAGTGGGGTTAAGCCATCAGTCAGACATCCTCCTAGGGCTCCCAGACCACAAGAGAGCACAGGCTGGGCTGAGGGGAACCGCTCAACAAGTGCACCGGGCCTCTAGTCGTTAATATTGTAATAGCTATCTAAAGTGCCATATGGGCACTTGAATTATTGAAGAGAATACTTTGTAACCTATCTAAAAGTCTATCTTCTGTGCTATGCACTTGAATCTAATATTTTAAAACCTTCGATTTACTGTTCAGATTTAAGTCTACTATTAGGTTTATGCTAATAGTAGACCTAAGTCTGAACAGTAAATCAAAGCTTTACATTCAAACTGTGTTTTAACAAATATCTAAAAATGGAGATAGTTAATTAGTAAATTATTTTCTATACTTCAGAAACATTATCAGAAATTCAATTATTGGTACCCAATATTTTATGCTCTGTATTTAGTGATCTAAGCCTTAATGAAATAAACATGAGAAAATGAACTACTACAAGAAAATGCAGGTTGTTAAAGAAAGCACAGCATGATATACTACAGTTTCTAAAAGAAAATTATAAAGAACAGTAAAGAGAGTTATCTCTAAAAAGCAAAAATAGATTAAATAAAGTTTAGCACAGGGAATGAAATGTTGTAATTTAGAGTACAATAATAGGTATCTACCTAAAATCCCGACCTTTTAAAAATTATCTGTTTTTTGCCTGGCCTATGCATTGAGTGGATTGAGCATCATCCTATGCATCTCAGTGGGTTGAGTATCATCCTGTGACCAAGGTCTCTGGTTCAATTCCCAGTCAGGGTACATGCCAAGGATTATGTGCTCAATCCTTAGCAAGGGGTATGCAGGAGACAGCCAACTGATGTTTCTATCTCTTTCTCTCCCCCCTCTCCCTCTCTCTAAAATCAATAAAAATATATATTTTTTAAAATTGTGTTTCCCTAAGAACCCTGGAAGCACCTTTCCCACCACTGCTACACATATAAGGCTCCCACAGCACCTAAATGTAGAATTCCAATACAGTCTTCAATCTCCAAAGCTAACAGATATAGAGAGTATGCAGTGTGTTCTATTAAAACATACCTATGTTGCTTTTTAAAATTAAATAAAAATATAAAAATGCATGGAACCATGTATTAGCTAGTGCAAAAAATGCAGACAGCCATTGGGTGTAAAGAAATCTATAAAAAAGCAAATACCAAACCATCAAAATTAAGGTGTCATAAAAATCAAGCAAAACAAAATTCCTCAGTGTGAATTTCTAAAAGGTTCTATAAATTATAATTTTATAGAATTAAGATATAATGTTTGACTATTTCAAGAACCAAAATATATGAATCAAATGATGGCGGACATCTACTTAAATACTATGTCTTAGTTTTATATCTTCCCAGGTAATAAAATCCTAGCTATAGATATTCTGTGTGTCTAGATGAGATTATATCTATTAAATTAACTTATGTGATACTCTGTTCACAATATACATGTCAAATAGTTATGCTGTACACCTTACACTTATACAGTGCTGAGTATCAATTTTATCTTAATAAAATTAGAGGGCAAATCTCAGTGGTGAAGCAGATGCCTAGAATAAAGGGCATTTCCAAACAATTTGGAGCTTCCTGTGTTCTGGGATGGAAACATTGCACAGCGCCTCCTGGAGGCAGGATGCCTTAGGACAGAGGGAGGTAGAGTAGGTCACTGAACAATGGGTCGGTCAGAGTTTGGAGGGAGGGGGTGGTTTAAGCTCCGGCCAAGTGTGCCCAGGCATTGCCCCTGTGCCCTGAGTTTCTTGGAAATAACCTTTGTAACCTTCGGTTGTCATTGTAACTGCCCTAACCCCCTCTTGTGGTTTCTGAGTATAAATTTGCTGTAACACCTGTGGTCTGCACTGCAGTTCGGACTTGACCGCGGTAGAGTGCTGCACCTGCAGTCACTGGCCGGTTTAATAAAGGCTCATGGATTTCGATCTCTGTCTCTGGTCATCGTCTCTTGCGAGTCACCCCATAACACGTGGATTTGATCCATCAGCCACAGCATGCTCAGTCTCCACATGAGCTTGTACCACTTATACCCGACACTCATTGTCCAACACTGCTGACCCCTTCCATCAGCTTACAGTGAGATTTCTAGTTCCTCAGAATCCAGCCCCTTACTCGGTGCACACCAACAGGCATGATGGGCTCTCCACATTCTAAGTGTTTTCTCACTTCTCAGGAATTTAAGACTAATAGCACCCTCCCCCACAAAGGATACCCTTATGGTATTAACCTGTATGCTTAGTGAAATGGAATGAGGCCCAGGATAACTCTGGTAGCCGTGGTTATGGGATACTCCCTGAATCCACACTGGGGAGTTGGCTGACGGGACACAGTCACCAAGTACATCTGTCTCATGTCTTGATAATCCGTTTTTACTTCAACACATTTATGACTTTTCCTTGCATAAGCTCCTCCATTGTTTTATATTTTAGAACCTCACTTCTGAACCCAATAGGCTTATTGCATGGCTTGCATGTCAAGTACGAGAGGTAAAATTATAAAACATTATCATCTTTCAGTTATTTCTCTAAGATCTTACTAGAAAATTTAAAATAGTAGTCCCTCACCCCCTTTCACCAAAAACATTTGAGTTTCCTGTGGTCAAACAAGGACCGAAAATATTAAATGGAAAATTGCAAAAATAAACAGTTGGTAACTTTTACATTGTGCTGTTCTGAGTAGCAGAATGAACTCTCAGGCTGCCCCATGCTGCCCCGCATAGGTCACGAATCATCCCTTTGTCCAGCATCTCCACACTGTATGCCAGGGGTGGGCACACTTTTTGATTCAAGGGCCACAATGGCTTCTTAAACTGGACTGGAGGGCCGGAAAAAGGCAACCTGACCATGCTGGCACTCTCATCTTGGGCTGCTGGCGAAGGAGCGGAGGGGAGAACAAGAGAACCCTCCGTTCTTTTGACTCCACGGGCCGGATAGAACAGCCTAACGGGCCGAATCTGGCCCGCAGGCCGTAGTTTGCCCACGGTTGCTATATACACTTTCTGTCCATTAGTCACTTAGTTGCCATCTCGGTTATAAAACAGACTGTGATTAGATCATACTGCTTATGGTCAAGCAACCCTTAATTTATTATATAATGTCCCAAAGTGCAAGAGTAGTGTTTAAGTGGAAAGGCAAAAGTTCTCTAACAAGGAAATTTAAAAAATATAGTCTGGGGTTACTAAGATCTACAGTAAGAATGAATCCTTTGTCTTTCAAATTATGTGTGTGTGTGTGTGTTTATGTGTGTGTGTGTGTGTTAGTTTTGCTGTCACACCTCAAACTGCAAACATTACAGCTACAGTGCTTGGTAAGTTCTTTGTTTAGATGAAGAAGGTACTAAGCTCTATCGTAAGTATATATGCACAGGAAAAAAAACATGGTAATATAGTTTGCTACTATTCATCATTTCAGGCACTTGCTAAGAGACTTAAAAGTATCTCCCAATGATAAAGGAGGGATTTCTGTAACTACACTGTGACACAATTAAATACCTTATACTGAAAAAAGCGAGGGGGACATCTTCTATCATTCATTTGAATATAAAAGTGAAATAGCAATTAGAGTATGGTTCATCCCACATTAAATACTTAACATAACAATGTCCCAAATATTGCATGGAACATACTAAAATTAATTGTTTATTGTTTATTGCTTATCTGAAATCCAAATTTGACTGGGTGACCTATATTTTATCTGGCAATCCTAAATTAGTGTAAAGATTGGAGAGAAAAAAATTGATATGACTATAATCCATAGAAATGTTATACTGAGGAATATAGTAATTCTAATAAACACATTCAAAAATTTATTTTTCCCTGAGCAGAAATAAGAGCTCTATGCATTCATCCTGATATTTGAAAACCTGATATTTTGACTCCTGAAATGTTAAGACTGCCTTGAGCAAATATCACTGAAAAATTATTACTAACTAGATCTCTGTTATGATGAAGATTCAGAAAGGCATAGAAGTAGTTAGTGTATTGTGTTGATTTCTGTTTTTATATTCATATATTATATTTATAAATAATTTTAATTACTTTCATTACTGATAAAAATGTACTTGGGTTATTAATGAAAATCCAGTAGTTTGAAAAACATGTAGCTAAGAAAAATATTATAATCCTCGTGGTTTGTGATGGATTATCACATTTTAGTACCCCCAAAACAAAAATGTGAGTAACATTGTACATATTGAATCTAAAACTTTTACAATAATTCTTATTCAAGAAAAGCAATTAGCTTCGCACAATGTCCACCACCACCAGAACCATCGCTCCCACTGCCAGTATCACTGGGCATTTCTTGAGGTTGTTTATGCTCCTGAGTGTCAGGATTTCATTTGTCTTCAAAGCCCACACTGTCCAGCACTCTGCCTCTCACTGCACTTTGCTCACTGGATAAAGTCAGTAAATAATCAACTTATTACATTCACATTAGTTATACTAAACCCTGATCAAAGCATAGCAATTGATGTTATTCACAAGGGGCAAGAGTACTTGGCACAATCTTGATAAAAGATAAACAGAAAGACCGAACCACAAATCACAGGTATTACTGCATGTTCTTGGATTCTAGTAACTGCAGAATGAAATATCATTCCATGCTTATCATATGTGTCTGTTATGCATTTTTTTCAGAAAGCAATAGAAAATGGCAAATTAAGACATAATTTATGATTTCATGATAGTAGTCTGTCTTCATGATGTGCTTCATGATGTGATTTTTAAAGAGACAAGATTTAGAATTAATATTGGGCCATTAAACAACACTCCTTAAAAATAAATTCCTCCTATATTTAAAAAATTACCTTTATGTATTATTTGTACTTAAAGATAGCTCTTGACTATGCTCCCAATAGGGAAAAAATTATTTTAAACCAGATATTTAATTTAAACTATAGTATTTCATTCTTTTACAAGGAAGTCCATCTTTTTATACCTTTATTTCCACTAAATATATCAAGAAAACATTTAGCTAGAATATTAGAAAGATATCAATTCTTCATGTCTCTTGTTTTTTGGCAATTACAATGAGTTATTTTACACAACAATTCTGATAGTATTGTTTAAATTTATGAGTTGAGAAAGTATCTTCAAAGGAGAGTTATTAGATTGAAGTGTTCATGTGAAGTGTTATGTTTGGAATTTAGATATGTCTAAAATGCAGATTCATTATCATTTATAAAAGGTAAAGTACTGTTCAAGGCTCTATTGTGCTGAACCCAATAAGGACTTCACATTTCAGCTTGACAAGACAACAAACGTTATGTAAAGTTCAGAACCTTTATATGAAGTCCTTGGGGAGCAAAAGGAAATAGCCAACCTTCAGAACATATTTCTTAGTATTAGCAGAGGTATCAAAGGCAATGACCACCATATAAATACTGACTGCATTCAACCATTTATAATTATGTAACTTCAAGCAAGATTGTGAACCTTGCTAAACTATCAGGCATTACTGAAGTCACAAGAATGGAAATTCTTGTTAAATTACAATTCATATTTAAGTATTTTGAAAATTAAAGTAGCTTACTTAGCATTTTACACATCAGAGTGCATGTGTAAATCCATGTGTAAAAGACAGAAAATTTCAATATGCACGACTGAAAGCAGAATTTCTGTAGCAAAAGATCACTGATGGGAGGGTCTCCTACCCATCAGGTGGGTTGGGTACCAAAAGGTATTAATTTTCTATTGTTGTAATAGCAAATCATAATAAACAGTGGCTCAAACCATGCAAATTTATTATCTTCTAGCTCTGTAAGTCAGAAATCCAACATGGGTCTCATGGAACAAAAGTCAAGGAGTGGGCAGAGCTGTGTTCCCCTCCGCAAGTCCTAGGAAAAGATCCATTTCCTACTCATTTGAGTCATTAAATGTTAGGTGAGGGCCTTCCCCACTTCTAGAAGCTGTCCCTATTTTTTGCTTTATGGTTCCCTTTCATAATTTCTAAGCCAGCAACAATAAGTCTAATGCTTCAAATTCCACCTCCTTTTTCCATCTCAGGTCTGTAGTCCATGAGGAAAGGTGCTCTGCTTCAAGGATTGGGTGATTAAGCTGGACCACACCGATAATCCAGAGTAACCTCCCCAGCTCAAGGTCAGTACTCTTAATCACATTTGAGAAATCCCTCTTGCCATATAAGGTAACATTCACATGTTCTAGGGTTTAGGGCATGGACATCTTTGTGAGAAAGGGCATTGTTCTTCTGATGACAACCGTCATACAAATAAACATTCTGAGAGGCTGTCTCATAACGCTATGTAATAAGAGGCTAATATGCAAATAGACCAAATGGCTGAACAACTGAACAACCAGTCACTATGAAGTGTGCTGACCACCAGGGGGTGCTCGTGAAACATGGTGGGCACTGGACACAGGCAGCAGAGCACAGAATATGGTGGATGTCATCTATAGCAGGATGGTGGAGCAGGATAGTGGAGCAGGTGAGCAGGGGCACCAGACCATAGCAGGACACTGGTTGCTGTGATCAGGGCAAGCTTCTGGTGGTTAGTGAAAATTCTTTGCTCCCGCACACCACTTGCACCAGCTGTAGGTACCTGGCGCAGGTGCTAATCGCGCGGTGCCATCAGCAGGTGTGAGCAGCAGCTTAAGGCCCTGATCACCCCTGAGGGCTTCTCCAGCTTTCCTGCTCCTGAGGAGCAATTGGGGCAGCAGCTGCAGCTCGCACCTGCTGCTGGCACTGGCCCCAATTGTTCCGCACAGTCAGAGGGTGCAGGCTGGGCCAGCGCCGTCAGCACATGGGTGTGGTGGTGGCAGGAGCGAGCTGCTGACAGGTGGGACAGGGAGCTGTGGCAGGAGGGGCCAAGTGGGGGTGCAGAGGATGGGCCAAGACCCGCCTCTGTGCACACTGCAGCCTCACAGCCCACAGTTCCTTTCAGGGTGCATGAATTCGTGCCCTGGGTCCCTAGTTTATACACAGCTGTATAAAGTAAAATAAACAACAAAAATTTTCAGAATAAGCAAGTTTAATGTGTTTATCCTATGAAAATAAATTTAGGGATCCTATAAAATGTCATAAATTTGACACAGGCAATGATGCCTAATGGTGTTGATTAAAATTTTTTTAAAAATTATATTAATACTAAGAAATATTTTTTGAGATTCTGAGTAGGGCCAATTGTAAAAGGTGGCCTTAGTTAAATACTCCAATCGCAATTATACAGTGAAGTCTCTAATTGTATAGGAATATTACAATAGTGCTTGGCAAAATCTATTGAATTTCAGTGTATTAGTCATCTATGAGTCATATCTATGAGCTAAACCCTGTTCTGTAGCATTTTCACCACATACTCATTGGGTTCTTTCCATGTAACACTTGGATAGGCAACTAATTGTTATGCAGAGGTTTCAGGGTCAGCACCAAACTTCTCAGAGAGGCTGTCAATGTAGAGGGCATGAACTATGACCTATGTATCTGGTATACCTTTTTCACAATCTCCCACTCGCAGCCTGACCACATGCTATGCAATAAACATATTGATTTTGCTTTCTCCAATATTGAGGGGCATGTATCCATTGAATTTCTGTTATATGTTACTTCTGCCTATTAGGCCTTCTGAAGAAATTTATTTTGGAAGCTATTTAGAATTATTTTTCTCTGAGTAATGAAGCTCCATATCCTTGTATGCATGGATCACCGACACTGCTAACTGAGTTTGAAACTTGAACACATTAGAATCAGTGACATGTTTATACATTCCTGGCACACATAATTACCATGTCTGAAGCACCTATTTTTAAAACACCTTGGCATCTAAAAGAGAGTAGGTGTGAAATTCAAATAACATATTGGTATCCTTAGTTACATATTTCACCTGAAATATTAACAGCAGGTTATGAGTGTGAACAGATTTGATTATACAACCATCTGTTACTAGGGAAATTTGGCTAAAAAGTTTGACATCCATTTGAAAGATAGCTTTAATGCGTGCTATTTCCTTTATATTGTCTACCTTCATCACTGAATGATTGAAATAAACCTGCTAAATGTCTTATTTGGAGAGCAAGATATAAAATTTCTTCTTGTTTAAAGAGAGACAAGACTAGAAAGCCATGAAGGTTATTCACAGTTGCCAAGCTGATAAATGAGACTAAAGAGAAAATAGATCCCAAGTATAAGAATCAATTGAGAATTCCTACAAAGACATTTGCTATAATTATAATGTCATTCTTGATAGATTGACTCTTTAATTCTCATCTATAACCTATCATGTTTTCCCCAAAGAACACAAAATTGCTAATTAAACTGTACAATTTGCTTATAAAATCAGTTTTTATGTCACAGATTTATTTGGACATCTATTTTACACATGTAAACATATTATTTAAAGAATGCATTGGCCCTGTATGGTTGCTGGTTGCTTCAGTGGTTAGGGTGTCATCCCATGCACTGAAGGGTCACAGATCCAATTCCCAGTCAGAGAACATCCTAGGTTGTGGGTTTGATCCCTGGCCAGAGAGCCTACAATTGATGTTTCTCTCTCACTTCAATGTTTCTCTCTCACCCTTTACCTTTGGCGTGAGCATGGAACAGCCAATTGATGTTTCTCTCTCACATCAGTTTTTCTCTCTCTCCCTCTCCCTTCCTTTCTCTCTAGAATCAATGAAAAACATATCCTCAGGTGAGGATTAAAAATAAAATTTAAAAAATACATTATAGCCGAAACCGTTTGGCTCAGTGAATAGAGTGTCGGCCTTCGGACTGAAGGGTCCTGGGTTTGATTCTGGTCAAGGGCTGTGGGCACGTCCCCAGTAGGGGGTGTGCAAGGGGCAGCTGGTCAATGTTTCTCTCTCATCGACGTTTCTGGCTTTCTATCCCTCTTCCTTCCTCTCTGTAAAAAAAATCAATCAAATATATTTAAAAAAATAAAATAAAAAATAAAAAATACATTATAGTAACGATACTTTTATATTCATTCACCAATAGCTTTTATACTATTTTAAACATCTCATAACAAACTTCATGCACATTTGCCTACTATTTTTTTTATAAATCAAAGAGGATGCTGTTTTCTTTCAATAACTATTATAAAGTATCACAATTAACATTTTGTAGTGAATTGTTAAGCTCTCCGTATCATAAAAAAAAATCACATTTGTTAATATCACCAACAAATCTCATCAGAAAAGTTATTGAAGGGGAAGCTGTCATGATCAGGGGGACAGATTCAAGTTTTCCAAAATTCTAATTTTCCCTTGTAAGATCCCCCACCCCCCCACCCCCACTACAATATTGTCAGTAATTTTCCCTTTCCATGATAGGCTGAGTGTTACTTTTCAAGGAAATCCAGTACTGATGTATGAGTAACTATAGTATGCTTTTCTGCCACTCTTTCAGACAGACATAGTATACCACGAAATATGTGGGTACTTCATATTACCACTCAAACGATCTTATGAGTGTTTTCCTTAGAGATATCACCACACTTGGGTTTGCAGCACAAGTGCTTTATGAAGAAGATGGACATTCTTGCCCTGGCCATTGTGGCTCACTGAGTTGGAGCACTGGCCTTTGCACCTGTCAAGGGTACATACCTCAGTTGTGGGCTCACTCCCCACACCTGGTTGTGGCATGTTCAGCAGGCAACCAGTTGGTGTGTTGTTTTTTATGTTTCTCAATCTTTCTCCTCTCTCTCCCCCATGTCTCCTTCTCCCTCCATCTTTCCATCCTTTCTGCTCTCTCTGAAAAGCAATAGGAAAAATATTCTCAGGTGAGGATTAACAACAAAAAGTAATATGGCCGAAACCGGTTTGGCTCAGTGGATAGAGCGTCAGCCTGCGGACTAAAAGGTCCCGGGTTCGATTCTGGTCAAGGGCATGTACCTTGGTTGCGGGCACATCCCCAATAGGGGGTGTGCAAGAGGCAGCTGATCAATGATTCTCTCTAATCAATGTTTCTAACTCTCTATCCCTCTCTCTTTCTCTCTGCAAAAAAAATCAATAAAATATATTTTTTTAAAAGTAATATGAATATTCTTATTCTTAACAAAGAATATTTATTGAACATTAGAGGAAATATTTATATTTATTAAGTGGAACAATAGATTCAATAACTAAAAGGTTTCCCAACTAGTCTGCTGTTCTTATAAATATTTCCATTTATATGTCGCTTGATGCTCTTGCCATTTTCCAACTGTGAAACATAGTGCAAGTTACTTAACTTCTTGTGCTTTAATTTCTTCTTCTTTGTATAATGAAGACAAAAAGTCCCTTTTTCACTGTTTTATGGAAATTAAATTATTTCATAAAATATTTAAAATGTTGTTCCCATTATAACATGTATGCTTATGAGTATTAGACAAAATGGTTATTGTTAGTAGCACTAATATGCTGCATAATGCCGTTGAGGGTTCTCATACATTTTGTTTTATTATTTCCTAATAATGCTTTAATGATCAGGGGTTGTTTAATATGTTTTTGTTCACTTCTTTATCCCATTTTTTTTTAAATTCTCAGTCTATGCTCCATGGGCTTGATTAGCATATGTTCTAGCATTAGTTGGTATAGTTGTGTTCTATTACTTTTTTATAGCCTCATGCTAATTAGATCTAGTGTCTCTTTTACTCTTAATTTCTTTTTAAAAAAATGAGTCACTCTAGTTTTCTTCCTGAGTATGAATTTTAATAGTTTACATCCTACACCTCCTAAAATTGGATATAAAAAAAATGTTTAAACATGATAAATTCCATTATTTTGACAAAATCATTTCCAAAATTAAATGAGTAAAGGAATAACCATTGCATTGTACATATTCTTTTCATGCACTCTCTATCCATTGTTTTCAGAACTGCCCAACGTATTTTTAACTCCCTGGCAACTTATACCACTTCAACAATTATGACAGGCCATGAATACATGAATATGCAAAATAAATAAGTCTGCTTTGACTATTTCATTCGAGAGAGGAAAACAAGATCTGACAAGACAAAAACTCAATAGTCACACTTTTCAAATAAAATAAAGTGAAAATATTTCCTATTAAAATAAATCATAAAATACTGTAATTGAAAGGGATCACCAAGATCACCCATAAATTAAGAAACTTTAAGACAGATAGTAAAAATCTTAGGATAGCCTGCATCTTTCTGGAAAGAAAACGTGTAAAAATGACTTGTGTCCTGAAATAGTTAACACACTTCCAACTTCAATCAATAAGCAGTTTCAGTTCCAATCAATGCACTTTAAATTGTGTGGAACAAAAGTTTTATAATTCTCAGACATCAGCAGCAGCAGCATTATGAAACATGTTTTGTAAGCATTATTGCAAATATCCTTCATCATAAGTCACAAATATACATGCAAACACACACACATGGATGAAATATAGAAGCATTAGCATTCTTAAATGAGAATGTGGGGAAATCACAGGAAATTTTGGAATGTTTAGGGCTCTGGAATCCTGTTATAGCTGGCATCCAGCTGTGACACACTGGTGCCTGCTTTCCATAGTAAGATGTCATGCACAGCAGGGGAACTAGACTAAAGGGGCTTTAATAATCAGTAATGGCCCCAATGCAAAGATGTTAGGTTCTGCAGACCTTGGAAACATTGTTTCCCCCGGGATTTTTGTTTATTCTCAGTTTTATAAAATATTTGTTAGAAGACAACTGAGGTATTAATGACTAATCTCCAATCAGGTAAGAAGGCACAGAGCATTTTATTTTACTTTGTTTTATTTTTTTTTAATGCTCACCAGGGGTTAGATAGAGGAACATCAATGTGAGAGTAAAACATGGATGGGTTGCCTCCCTTGTGCACCCCAACTGGGAGTAAACCCACAACCTTTGTATGTGCCCTGACTGGGAATAAAAACAGTGATCTTTCTGTTGGAGGGAGGACACTCCAGCCAACTGAGCCACCGCAGCCAGGGTTGTTGTTTTGTGTATGTGTGTGTGTGTGTGTGTGTGTGTGTGTGTGTGTGTGTGTTTAGCACAAAGTATTTTAAGTGAGCCTTACGCCCTAAACAACATTAGCAGCACCCACTGTATATTACAGGGGAATAAAAGAGGTGGTAGACAGTTTGACAGTTCAGACTATTCCTCCAAGTACAGGCCCTTCCTTACATAATTTTTCACAAACATGAAAGAATCTGTGCAGAGAGATAGGGGGAAAAGCTGCTTTCTCTCTATCTGTCAAATATACTATAAAACAAAGATTTGAATTGGATGCATTTCAGGTCACAGATAACAAAATAGTGTATATATAACTCTGCAGAAATTACAGAAAGTAAACAACTAATACTGGGAAATCTATCAGTGTTTGCCATTCAAATATATTGCTTAAAGAAATAAATTGAGCATGTACGTATACATATTATATACATATATGTCAGTATTAAAGAAATTTTACGAACACTTAATTAAAGAAGAGGTTACTTTCCCATGCTAAATTTTGAAATAACAATGTAGAAAACAAAATTAAGTTTTTAAAACTGTAGCTGTCAAGTAGTAAAGAAATTAAAAACAGTCTCAAGGTACTGAAAAGGCATGTAAATTTTCATTTCTTAAAGGAGTCACACAAAAAAATCACCTCGTTTTATGAAACCTGGAAGTTGGAGAGAGAACTTCAATCTCATTGAATTCAACTGAAAATTTACTTGATTTCTCCCTATGACATCTTATCAAAATGATGGTCTAGTTTCTATTTAAGGAAGTCTCATCACAGAAATCTTACTACTAATTATACAATCAAAAAGCCAATAGAGACTGTAAGAGAGCTGGACTCCACCAATCTTTCTCTATCAACTTTCCAAGGAAATTACTCTGTGCAGCAGAAAAGACAGCATGAGCTTGCCTTCGAGACTGAATGTATTGCCCCAAGCATCTTTTCAAAAGCTCAACTTTCTTTGAGAGCCTGGGGTTTGTTTATTTTTTTTTAATCAAAGGGATTTTACATTCTACTTCAAAATGTGTCTATTTGTGATAGCATAATGTTCACTATCCCTCTCTAAAGGAATATGATTAGTCTCTCAATTTCTAAAACTATGTACTAAATTGAAGCTCAACAATCATACCAGCTTGGTTCAGTATTTTATCTTTGGTGCCATGATGCTTTCAGCCTCACACAATAGCAAAACATGCGTGTACACATGAACCTTTATACACTGTGAACCCTGAGAAAGAAGACACCTACCAAGAAGGGCTCCTAGTGGCTCATTGGACTCAAATAAAAATAAAACAACAACAACAATAAACCAGAGCCTGGCAGCCATTTCCACACAGGGCCTCTCACCCAAACCACTTCAGGGAGAAGCCAGCACTGAGCTGCCCGCCTGCACTGCGCTTCTGCCACCTGAGCCAGCTCTTATAAAGGCGTTCCTGGGAAGTAATGGACATGTTATGGGCTTGATTGTGGTGATCATATAATGCTATATACATACATCAAATCATCATATTGTACATCTTAAATATATACAATTTTATTTGTCACATTTTACTTATACCTCAATTAAACTAGGGGGGAAATGGTAAAGGAAAGAAAGAAAGAAAGAAAGAAAGAAAGAAAGAAAGGAAGGAAGGAAGGAAGGAAGGAAGGAAGGAAGGAAGGAAGGAAGGAAGGAAGGAAAGAAAGAAAGAAAGAAAGAAAGAAAGAAAGAAAGAAAGAGAAGGGCCCAGCAACTCTACTTCTGTGTACTTGTCCAAAGAAACACAAAAATTAAATTGAAAAGACATATCTACATTCTCATGTTTATTGCAGTATTTTTTACAATACCCGAAACATGGAAGCTATCTAAGTATCCATAAATAGATGAATGGATAAGAAGTGGTATATATAATTCAGCCATAAAAAATAAAAGAATGAAATCTTTCCACCTACAGCAACATGAATGGACCTAGGGGGTATTTTGCTAAGTGGAATAAGTCATATAGAGAACAACAAATGCCAGATGATTTCACTTATACGTGGAATCTAAAAAAACATAATAAACAAACAAGCAGAACAGAAACAGACTCATCAAAACAGAACATTTTGGCGGTTGCCAGATGTGAGAGGGATTGGGTAAAAAAGGTAGTTACAGACTAATCCTGAGGATGTAAAGTACAGCAGAGGGAATACTGTCAACAATACGGTGACAACTATATTGGTATAAGATGGGTACTAGATTTATCAGAGGGATCACTTTGTAAGTTATATAAATGTCTCATGACTGGGTTGTACACCTAAAACTAATATAATATTGTACATCAACTGTAATTTGAAAATTTTAAAAAATGACATTTTCTGTAAAAAAAAAAAAAAAGATTATGGTTTGGCATATCATTTTTATCTACATAATTTTTGAAACAAGTAATTTTTATCCAGTTCATAAAATTCTAAAAAGCAATTAAACCAAGCCAGAATAAAAACACATCTCATTCAAAACTTTTAAAATTGCCTATTTTACAACTTTTTCTTATATTAATTTAGCATTTTACTGTCACAAGAATTCAAAACATGTCAAAATAAAGCTCTTTAAAAACACTCGTAAATATGTGGTGGCAGCAGATGCTTTGAGTGAGCTCAGTCACCTGCAGTTTGCATTTTTACCCCCAACCAATCCTTTGCTCCCACACACACACAAACTTATTGTCTCAAAAATGTCTTCATTAGTTTATCATCTAATACATTGAAAATTAGCATGTAGTCATAGACATTATTATGAACTTGGTTACAAAAAGGTAGATCAGCCATATTCTTCATATATACTTTCATCCAATTCTTAGAAAAATAACTTTAGACTTTCAACTGAATTTAAGTTTATCTAAAAATGCACTGTTTCGTATTTTTGTACAATAAGGAATCATTTTGGGCTTGACTGTCCTTTTTTTGACAAAAATTATATGTTTACCAAGCTACAGGGCTACCAAATTGTCATCCACTACATGATATATTTGTCTCAAGACAATTCTAGAACAAACCATAAATAATGTTTCAAACAACTTTTTATTTGCTGTTTATATGTTCTACTTGTAGTAGCTCCTAACTAAGACTTCTCTATTACTGGTAGCAGAAAAGTTATATTTTCTTTGAAAATATACCAATTATTTTTTAAATGTAACTGCAAGAATTCCAATATCATGCAAAGGGTTATTCTCCTACTGATATCAAGAATTGGGCTCATTTATAGCTTCACAAAAAATTCCACAATTTTTTAAATTTGTATCTGAAATCAGCCCTATTTTTTTTTAGATTTGTTATTCTCCACTGTTCCTTTCACTATCTAATCCACCTAAGTATCCAGTCCACCTAAGATGGCCCTTAATCTTTACAAGTTACTTTAAAATACCGCCTCAGCCCTAGCTGGTTTGGTTCAGTGGATAAAGGTTGGTTCAGCCTGCGGACTGAAGGGTCCCAAGTTTTATTCCAGTCAAGAGTACATGCCTGGGTTCTGGGTTCCATCTCCAGTAGGTGATGTGCAGGAGTAAGCTGATCAGTAGTAATTGTCTCTCATCATTGATGTTTCTATCTCTCTCAACCTTCCTCTCTGAAATCAATAAAAAATATTTAAAATAAATAAATAAAAATAAAAGACCATCTCAGCCCCCTTTACTTGCTCTTCCTCTATATCCCATTTTTTAAAAATATAAGGTGGCAGGTTTATGACAATGTCATCTGATATTCTGCATATAACATAGTTTTATTAATTTAAGCACTTAATTATGGAAAATATATGGTAAACGCTATTATTAGAAGATGACTTGTATTGTAATTTCACTCCATAATATATGACAGATTATTTGCAGTGAAGACTAAAGTTTTGGGTGGGGAAATTAGTTACAGTATCTTGACCAAGCAGTATGTTTTGAACTTAAAATAAATATAGAATGTAGGGGCTCTCAAACATATATTTTCTCTGATTTTATTATTTCCATTTAGTTTTAACTTTGTGTGTTAAAAGTAGACCTTTCCTTTTTGTCTAAGTTTTTAGCTCTTTAAATTATTTTATTCGATCTATACCTTTGATTTCCTCACTATTAACAGGAACGCCATACACATACATTCCTTGGATGAATAAAAGAAAACTGCACAGAACTGTTGTATCAGCCTAGTATGGTAATGATTTAACCCTGGAAGAAAGACACTCCTGCTTTCTCCTTTGTCCTTGAATTCTCAGGAAAGTAAGTCTAGCTCCCTGGTAAAGATTATTTGAAGACAGCACCAAACATGGCTATTTCTCATAACCAAGGTAAATATCACAGATGAATTTAATAGAAAATATCAATCCTAACTATTCTGCATGTTTCTGTTAGAGACCAGGTCCCGCCTCCCCTGGAGAAACTCTCTCCACCCACAGGGCAAGGAACTGCTTCAGAATTACACCCTGGATTTTACTCCCATCGTGACTACATCAGACTCTGAAGACAGCTTCCCTCCTTAGATGCTCTCCAAATGATATGCCTCCTCCGGGGCCATTAAAGCAGCAAGTCCTCTAGGCTGAAAGCTCATTTCTCCAGTCTAATTTCTCAGACAGCCATCTGTTAAATGTAGAGATTCATGATTTAATGGTCACTGTTAGTTCTGTCCCTCAAATCACCTCTTTGGAGTAAAATAATCTCTATTCCATTACTCAAGGAAAATAGCTTGAAATTACTCCAATTCAACACTTCCTTATGGAGATGGCAAAGATTTATTTGTAGCAATAGAAAATATAGCAGTAAATAAATTATAGGACTGCATGGCAGTGATAAAAGATTCATTCTCTGCTCCCATATGTGAAGTATTAGCATAATAAAAATAATTGTTACATCTCAACTATATATTACTCATCCACATTTTTTCTGCATTTAATTTGATAAGTCTTTCTTAACATCATTAGTTTTTAGAGTCATCAGAAAGAAGCCTTGAATAACCTATGGCACTTGCCCATGAAAAATGTGTCCATAAACAGTATCTAGTAGCTAAAATTTATTTCATATTGGCAGGTGCTGGCATGAGAAAACATTGCTAGGCTCTTCCTGTCCTGAGCAGCATTAAAGATCATCAATCTTGACAATGGGAATTGCACCTGCTTCCTGTAATTCCAAGTGTGTTTTAATAAATGCTCGGTGTGCTTGTTGTTGAAACTTTAAGTATGAAGTCACCATTCAGAAAACCCAACCAGGCAGGCAAGGTGGGCTCGGGCTGCAAAATTCTAAGTGGAGATAAATTAAAGCACAAGTTACTTACTATTTAAGACACATGTTTTATTCTAACAACTGATCTCTCTCTCTCTCTCTCTCTCTCTCTCTCTCTCTCTCTCTCTCTCTCTCTTGAAAAGTCTGTACAAGGAAATTCAAGGGCACAAAGAAGTAAAGTATAATGAAAACTGCAAGGTCAACTAACTTATAATGTGAATATTACCTCCTGATAAAGTCCTGAAGTAACATTAAAATCAAGAGTTCTGGGGGGGCGAGGGTAATATATGTACACAGATAATAATTTAATTTAAAAAAAGAAAAGACCATCAGGAAAGTAAAAAAATAAATTTAAAAAAAGCAAGAGTTCTAGGGGCTTACTTCAAGTGTGTCTATGTTAAGGGCTTTCAATTTTGAACTAGATGTTATGAAAAAACAGCAATGAGACTTTTTGGATGCTTAAAAATTATCAAAGTAAAAAGTCCGTTAAAGTTTCCTCCAAACTGTTTTATGAAGCAAACAAAACCAAAAGTGTAAGCGGGAAGAAAGCAGACTGATTTCAGAGTTGAAACTATTCTGGGACTCAGCGATAGAAAAAGTGAGGGCTTGATGGAAAGAAGGGCAGTGAGTGAGTCATCAATCACAATCTCCTTTGGAAGAAGAGATAGATTAAATGGAATGGAACATCATTGTTGCTTTAAAAAATGTATGAGATATAGCTAGGAGGAGCCAGAGATTATATATAACCCTGCATTTCACTACAGTCACCAGAAATCATTATATTTTTAACCAACTGCAATGTGATTGAACATTACAATTTTGTTTCTAGTGTATAATTTCATCTTCCATTAAGCAATAAGGAATATAATCACTCCCTGAATCACCAATGAATAGCATGATATCATCAGTTTCCAAAAATTATTTAAAAAAAGAACATATGCAAGAAACTCTGCTGTCTTGCTATTATTATAGCTAAAGGTTTATGACAGTTATTAATGAACAATTTTCAAAAGATCATTTTCTATATTAGCAACAGAAATAAGGATACTACTTAAGGTAATTACTAAACATATTTTAAGCCACTGGAAACTATACAATGAAAATGAAATAATGGGATGGGAAAAATTCTATCTGGATGTGCTGTTAGGGCAAAGCTGTGGTCACCTTAGTGAGCTAATCAGCGTAACACTCGGCAAGATGATAATCACTTTCCCATTTGGGAAGGTCATATATTCAGATCATTTTAGTCCTCAATACCCTTTATTTTCTGTGTGTGTATGTTTAAATTCACATGATTCAAAGTTTAAAAAAGAAATATGACACTTAGGAGCTATCAATACATGCTGTAGGCTATCCACTAGTTAAAAATCTTGGTTAACTACCTTAGTCACCTATACAATTGGAAGGATAAACCTTTATTTCCACATTGGTCACAACTTTTTTTGTGTTTTGTCTTATGTGTTTGTGTTTTGTCTTAGGTGTTGTGGTTGTTGTTTTATTGTTTTGTCTTGGCTTAGGTTTTGCTTTCTGTATTGATTTCTTTGGTTTTATCCTATTTTGTTTTTCTAGCTTCATTACTATTTCTGATAACACATGTGTTAGATTTGGTTTTGAAATAGGAATAATTCCTCTTAATTCTCATTCCACATGACTGGGGAAGGACAGAGCCGACATATACCACCTCTCTATCCCTCAATTTTCTCACCTCCATCAAGTACAGGGTTTATAACACAGACTTGATCAATGACAGTCTTCCAATTTCTGGGCTAAAGAAATTAGGTCACTGAAGGGTTGAAGCTCAATTGGCCAAATAATAGTAAACTTGTGGCTTTTTCTGGAATGTTAAAAGACCAGCATTCTCCTTATGTAGACATAAGTAGCTAGTAGAATATATACATGAACCTCTGGATCACCTTATCATATGTTCATGGAAGGAGCCTACATAACCATAAAAGACAATGAAGAAAAGACAGAGCAGAGCAATGGAGAGAAATAGTTGAACAATTTCAAATGATACTATTATTTAAAATCTTAGATCTAGCCATGCCTTAAATGAGATTTACTCCCTTGAACTTACTAGTTTCATCAGCCAAAATATTCCCCTTTGGATATGTAAATTGAGTTAAGATTTTATCACCTGTAACTGAATAGTTCTAACTGATCCACTCTTCAAAACTTGGATAAATTAATTCTATTAATTCCATTCATGCATTTCTTAGTTGTCTGACACACAAAGAAGAAGTGATACTATGAAATAGTCCACTCACTTATTAATTAAAAAAACAACTGTGCAGATGAAAATGAGTTTATCCCTATATTTTAAATGTATTCATTTTAAGGTAATTTTATTTGTAAGTCTTTAAAGGCTTGCCCTTGCAATAAGTTACCACATTAAAACCTTGCCACTATTTAACTCAACTGCACACTACACACACAAAAATACTAAGTATTCTTTTTTCTAGTATACAACCCTATGATTGGCATTTTTATTTTAAGCTCTAATGAGCTTTCTATGTTGTCTCAGTTACACATCACTCTCTCTTCATATAGCATTCAGGCTCATTATTTGTTTACCCGGTTTTCTTTGTATAGAGTTCTCACATGCATCCATCACAATATTCCACTGGTGTCACTTTTTTAAAGTCCCAACTCAATATTTATCTTTCTAAGAATTATTTAACAAACCTTTCCAGTGATTATTATTTTGATTTACACAGAAGTACCATTCATCAGGAAAATAAAGGGTTCACATAATTCCAAGTTCAATCAGAGATTAAACAATTTTATGTAATTTTTGTTTATACTGTTTTGCTTTATACTAGAATGGCCATGTATAGGCTTGATTTTAAGAGTAAGTTGGGACCCTAAAGACACTAAAAATGTGAAGAAATATTAAATTATTTACAAAACAAAAGTACAATGGAATTAGATTTAGAAATACATATAGGAGTTATTTTTCAAAGATTAGATAAATGCAGAATTGGCACCCTCCCACAGCCACATCAAAATTAAAACTAAATTCTAGACCAATCATCATTTATAACTAACTGAAATATAGTTGAACAGAAGTCCTACAACTAACAATATAAAGAAGAAGCCAAATCAATACTGGTAGAAGAGGTAGAAATGCAGAGTGGGCTTGTCCCACATCTAGGAGTGGTGAATAAAAATCAGGAGGGTCCTGGCCCAGTGACTCTGTTAATTGGAGCATCGTTGTATCTGCCAAAAGGTTGTAGGTTTTCCCAGTCAGGGCCCATACTGAGGCTGCAACAGATCAATATTTATTTCTAACATCAATGCTTCTCTCTCTCTATCCCTCTTTCTCTCTCTCTCTCTGTCTCTCAAATCAATGGAAACATGTCTTTGAGTGAGATTTTTTTTTAATTTGGAGAAATATTTTGGTTTAGAAATCTCCCTTCACTCCCCCACCACACATACACACAAAGCACACACACACACACACACACACACACACACACACACACACACGCAAGGAATCTCAGCTCTATATAAAATCTAGCAAGGATTGTGGCTGAGTGAGATGGAGGGCTTCTGGAGTCCCAGGCAGTTCCTATTAAAGGGCCCTGGCTCAGATTTACTTGGATTCACTCCCTCTGAGCTGCATCACTAGGATAGAAACTCAAAAGCAACGTGGACATATGGGGATGAACTTGTGGGCCCATCTAAGCTGTTTCTTATGGCTTTTCCACACAAATGATCTGTCTGGCTCTTGCTTCAGACTTTTCTAAAATCTCCCAAATGAGCAGCATATAGCCTTGACTTGTCTGGCACCTCTCACTAAGTGGCCCCAGACCCAGCACTACTAACTGGCCATGGTTCACAGCTTGGCTTCACATGGGCAACTTCCAAGCCCAGCACAAGTAGCAGCCATTTGCAGATCACTTTGTAGCTCATAGTGGGTGGTAACGGACCTTGGTCTTCACCTCCCAGGGGGACCCAGAGCCAACACATATGGTGGACAGCCTCAGACCATGTCAAAACTTAGCCACAAGCAAGACACTCAAGCATGACACCAGAATAAGGAAACCTATTAATATATTATCACATACGATCTCTAACCTTAGATAAGCAGTTATGGGTGACTTGAGTGGGTTTCTGTTCTTGACGTGTTAACCTCAAACACATATCATAGTAAAAAAAAAAGTATTAAGACTACTGAATGTCTGCATATTTCAGGAAGAATATAAGGTTATGTCACATCTCACTTCTCCTTTTTAAGACCACAATGAAAGTCCTAGCTAACAATAAAACAAACAGAAATAAAGGGTATATAAGTTGGGAAGAGAAAAAAATAAAACTGTCTTTGTTTACAGATTACATGATTATCTATATCAAAAATACAAAAGAATAATAAAATAAAATAAAAATCTATGGCCCTGCCTAGTGTGGGCCAGCAGTTAGAGCGTCAATCCAAGAACCAAAGGATGTTGGGTTACATTTCCAGTCAAGGGCATGTCCCTGGGTTGTGGGGCCCATGCAAAGCAACCACTCAATGTGTCTCTTTCACATCACTTTTTCTTTCTTTCTCTCTCTCTCTCTCTCTCTCTCTCTCTCTCTCTCTCTCTCTCTTCCTCCTCTCCTCCCTCCCTCCCTCATATCTCCTCCCTTCTCTTCCCTCCTTACTACTCTCTCTGAAAAGCAATGGGAAAAAAATATCCTTGGATGAGGATTAAAAACAACTATAAAAACTTCTGAAACTAATAAGCAATTACAGAAAGATTCAGGATACATGGTTAATATGCAAAAGTCAATCATTTTCCTAAATGCCAGCAAAAAAAATGGAATTTGACATTAAAAATACAAAGTATTTAGCCCTAACCAGTTTGATTCAGTGGATAGAATGTCAGCCTGAAGACTGAAGGGTCCTGGGTTCAATTCTGGTCAAGGGCACATGCCCTACTTGTGGGCTCACTTCCCAGTAGGGAGCATGCAGGAGGCAGCTGACCCATAATTCCCATAATTGATGTTTCAATTTTTCTCTCCCTCTCCCTTCCTCTCTGAAATCAATAAAAAATGTAGTTACAAAAAAACAAACATAAAACACAGTACTCCAAGGAGAATAATTCTATTTACAAAATAATAAAACTATTCTACATGGGCATTTTAACTTAACCTTGTAGATCAAGTGAGTCCTCTTACTCTATAGTCTGGATAGCTTATGCTGTTTTAATGGATTTATTCAAGTACACATTGAGATTCCTCTCTCTAGAAAATATACTGATGCAGAGTTATTATACAAATAATACTTGCACTTAATGTAACAGAGCCAGCTATTGTTATAGTTAAATATTTTAGTCAGAAAACATGAAATTAGATTTGAACAAAAGCTCAAAATCATAATAACCACTTTAATAGTACCAAGTGTAGATTATCAGTTCCCAGTTTACGGGGTTTTGTTATTTTTCTCCTCTGCTTTTGGACACCAAGTTTCTTCATAAATATTCATTAAGGATTGTTCCCAAAATCTTATGTGTCCATTCAGGTAGCTGACCAAATGGAATGTTAGATTCGGGTCACTTACTGGACATGCTCAAATTTAACATGGCCTGTTTGAACATGTAATAACAACTCTGAATAATGCCAGGTATCTGCTCTGGGTTTTCCAAAACCTGAAATGTGTACAAACTACACTGATTGACGTATCAAATCTTTATAAGCTCCTAACTATGTATTAAGTTGCAAAGCTATGGATTGATGATAAACAATGAATAATGCATTTTATTGTTAATTTCCTTGTCCTCTAGTAAATTAGACTGTGTCAGTGACTAGCACGTAAGTAGACCTCAGTAACAGTGCCCTGTTACTGTAACGTGTTCCCGCAAAGGCATGGGGTGGGTGGTGTCCACCTGTCTGTGGAGGAGATATTTGAATTGGCTTTTCGTGTATATGTAAGAGCTCACCAGGCAAATAGGGGAACCTAGGTACAAGAAATAATAAGCGCAAAAAGCCCTAAAATAACTTCAAGAATTCAACAGATTGCCAGAAGTTTGGTAGCTGTGTAGTGAGGCGCTAAGACCCAGGACATGAGGTAGGGGAAGCGGAAGCAAGGTCATCAGGGAAGCCGCAAAACGAAAACTGCCTTTGACTCACAGGGCCCCCTGGCAGATCACTCAAGGAGTCAGTGCAATCAGATAAGCGTTTCAAAATGAGCTAATTGACACTTCATAGTATTCACAGCAGAAAGAAGGTCAAGGAGAACAGTTGTGAAGCTTTCCCATAATCTCGGTGCAAGATGTTGTCTAAGCTGGCACAGTGGCGATATCAAAATAGGCAACAAATAAGAGGCATCAACCCAAACTAATTTCCACCTTTTTAATGAACCAAGTATCTCAAAAATTACAAATGTATCAAAACGGGGGGGGGGCGGGCAAAACCCTCTTGAGAATTCTAAGATGGTATAACTGCAATACTGAAGGTATGCAATGTTGCCTTGTCCCCAAGCACCACTACAAGCCCCTAATACAAACTAAAATAAAGAGAAGATGTGTGCTCCCTCTGACCCTACTGGAAAGGGACGGTGACTTCCCTCAAGCTTCCCCCATTATTCCTGCCACAATTAACGTGAAATTCCTATGACATCTACATGGTAATAAAATAGAAAAAATAAAAGAAAATACTATTATCATTCAGGTTTCTCCCCAGCTTTACTAAGAGATGATTAGCATCACTGTATGACTTTAACGCACACGGTATGATGGTTTTATTTACATACATTGTGAAATGATCATCGTAATAAGTTCAGCTAACATCCATCTTCTCATTCAGGGTTTTACCTGGTGATTGTATTATTCAAAAACATCCCAGATATTTATAACACAAAGTTGTCTACACATACTTTATGTTGTATAGTAAGCTGTTTACATTTTAATATCAGAATTAAATATCCCTTCTGAGGTACACCATTTTTTGGTCACATTCATCTTGTTCTCTTGAGAAGGGAAAGACCTCTTTTCAGAAGTGAAAGACTTTTGAATTTGCAGACCATTTTATTTTTTCCCATCTTTTCTGCCATCTTACAGAAATCATTTAAATAAGCTGCATCTGTAATGGAAACTGCCAATCAGGGTTAAAGTAGTTTAACCACCAGTTTATAGAAATTTACAATCTACCAACCAAAGCTAAATACGCAGTTTAATGGAATTCAAGCTGTCTCAGACTATAATTGAAAGAATGTGAGGGCTATTCACTGGGAAATCAAAAGTGCATTTCTTGTGAGCCGAGTTAAATATGATTATAAATCTGCATTTCAGAAACTGAAAAAGTCTCTCTCTGTGTCAGTGCTGTGACACTGAGGATAGACATCTGCAATATCCCAGGTGCTATATGGAAATAATTCATGCAGGATAGCAATGAGAATACTGTATCCTGTTTCATAATGTTGTCGCTCTTAAATGCTCAGCTTTGATAATTGCATGTAGTGGTTTAGCTTTTGAAAATCTAATATTCTCTGACATTTTAAATATTTCATTGTCTCTTAAACCAAATGCATTTTTAAATATTCAAATGATTGAAAATGATTGAAAGATTTTTCTATCAATGTCACACCCACCACTACTACTACTTATAGCCTGCCTGACTTTTTTCTATCACTGTTTTATATTCTAAAGCAAGTACCTGAGTTTGTTTAAAATACATGGAGGCTGAGGGAGGACTATGCTTGAATCCTTGGTGTGTGTATCCCTATGAGTTCACATTAAGAACTCTCTGAACCATACTGATATAAGAGTAAAAATGCATCCATCTGTCATAATATCTTTTACTTGTATTCACATATAAAATATACTATTCTGCAATCATAAAAATTTTAAGTTTTTACCCAGATATGTTTGTCATGAAATCACAACTTGAAGTGTTTACTTTAAACACATCTAAAAGTAATTGACTTAATTTAACTGCCTTTATAATCTAAGTACTAACAGTGGACAATCAGACCTCAGAAATATATAGAATTTGGAACTCTTTCTGTGGGACAAAACTAATGTTAATTCCTTCTATCAAGGGAGAAATTTAGGAATCAGAGGAAATGACTGTTGGGTAGGAATCCATTGCAAATTTACTCCAACAGAAATATTTGCATCTAATGTGGAACCCCTTTCGAGGAAAATCTACTCGGGAAAGAATCAGAAGATAATCAGCACAATGATGCCAGAGTTCATTTTTTTAGCAAAAGGTAGAGATTAAAGAGAAGTTCAAATAAAGAATATGATTTTATTCTGCAACTCAACTGGGCTTACTCTGGGGAAAAATACACACAGAATAATTTGAATGTAGGACTTGTTTGCTATTAAGGATGGCAGAAAGCCAGCCAATGTCTTGCTGCAGGAGATTTTGAACTGGAATTAAAAGTCTTTATTATTCCACCTCTGTATTCGGAATAGGATGAATCCTCAACCAGGAAAAGCCTGCATTAATAACGGCTCAAAGCTTGATGCTTTAGGATTTACAAGAGATAAAACTCAGAAGCGTCTTCCTATGGGAGGAGAAGTGAAGTTTCCTATATGAGAGAGGTGACATACATGGAGAGGCTAAGGAAGAAGAGCTGATTGAATTCAGGGGATTAAATCATAGTGCAAATTCGGAGGCTGTCCCTTCCTTGCTCCTTTTCTAACAAGCAAACATATGTATCAGTTAGTCTAAATACTACTCTGTAACGCCTCTGGTTGCTTCCCTAACTGTCAAGTAGAGAATGTCTAAGATTCCGTGAGGCTCACCCTTCTGTCAGAGTGGGGAAGACAATGCCACAGCACTCCGATGGCAGCGCTCAGTTCCTGTTGATCTGGTCAAGTCCAAGTGAGCCATAGAGCCACTTACTTGGACCATTAGGCAAAGTGAACTGCAGACCAGCAGGCCATGTCCAATTGATAGGCCACAAGTCCAACTCTCTTTCCCTTCCCCAATGGCCTGCCGGGTATCATGGAACAATCTACATACCACTAGACACAGGTCATAAAGGATTGAGGTTGATCCTTCTGAATTATCCAGGTCTTGCCTAGAAAGTAGAAACACTAATTATATCCTTAGCATCTTTCTTCATCTCTTTGAGAAGTTAAATATTTAAACCTGGGTGAAAAGTGTGAACTTGATTCCTTCTAAACTCTATTTAATTATTTTCCCCTCTGTACATTCTCTTTACCTGATTTTGTATATTGTCATTAAAAAGGACATAAAACTTGCTTAAGTAGCATATATTTTCACAAATACCCTATCTGCCTAAGAAAGAATAGTGTCCCTCAGAAAATTTTTCATGAGGACTATTTTTTTTTTATAAAACGCCTCCTGATTCAATGGCTCCTTAGCCACACCATTGCTAAATCTAGGTCAGAAATGTACACAGTACCAGCATATAAAGTCAATGAAACAGACAAGAGAATCATTCTCCCTTTCTAGATACACATAACTGAGTTCCAAGAAGCATTATTCATAAGTGTTGTGTTTTAAAATGTGTTCTAAATTCAAATAAGTGAATACTCATGAAAGATAAAAGTACTTTAATGAAATATTTACCTGATTCCTTACTATGCCAACATGCTGCAGAAGAGACAGACAGTATTGAAGTAGTTCCCAAATGTATTTTACCCTAGAATCCTGTTTGGGGTGGACGATGAAATATAGTTTACTAGTGTATCTGTGAAGAACTGGAGAAAACAGCAATGTTTCATAAAACCTAGTTTGGGGAAAATAATCCTGGGAGAAAGACTGCAAGATATGCATGTATATTCTAGAAATAACAGAAAGACCTGACCCTGGCAGAGAGTCCATAAAATGAAATAAGAATCAACCCAGTGAGGTAAACTCTAGTGTATAGGGTTGTATTTCCATATGTTGTGAGAGACTAGCCCAATCTGCCTGGTTCTTTGGAGTCCAGAAATGATTGACAATGTTAATAACAAAAGAAGGGTAGAACTTGTTTTCGGTGTAGGGTATTAAGGGAAGTTACTACTAAAGACAATTATTACTGCTGGACAAGAAGAGTGATACACAAATTCTGCTTCAAATCTTAAATCATGCCTGATGACCATGGTAAACACTACAGGAAAGACCAGAGATTTTGCCAAAAATGGACAAGGAAGAAGCAGATGTGGGCAGTCTCAACAAGATAATTCTAGATGACAAGCCAGAATCCTCCAACAAGCTCCTCAGCAAAAACCAGATAGCAAACATTGTATAGAAGCTCTATTTCACATGTCCTACTCTGGGAAGAGTCACAGAGAGGGATCGCTTGGGTATAACTGCAATTTATGGATAAATCAACCTTCACTATAGCTGTTTTGGCTAGTAGATAGAGTGTTAACCTACGGACCGAAGGGTCCCAGGTTCGATTCTGGTCAAGGGCATGTACCTTGGTTGCAGATTCCTTCCCGGCCCAGGTCCTGGTCAGGCTCCTGCAGGAGGCAACCAATTGATGTGTTTCTCCCACATCAATGTTTCTCTCTGCCTTTCTCTCTCTTCTGTTCTCTCTCTAAAAAAAAAAAAAAAAAAAAAAAAAAAAAAAAAAAAAAATCCTTGGGTGATGATTACCAAAAACAGACAACAATAAATAGATAAATCAACCCTCTCCCAAAGGATTCAAAGAACTGGGAGATGCTCACTTGGCCCTGTGGAAACCCCAGCATCGTAACATTCCTAACTATAATGAGTGTGATGACATTATGCTAGGGGTCAGTAGTTGGCAAACTCATTAGTCCACAGAGCCAAATATCAACAGTACAACAAACGAAAATTTCTTTTGTGAGCCAGATTTTTTAAACTTAAATTTCTTCTAACGCCACTTCTTCAAAATAGACTCACCCAGGCTGTGTTATTTTGTGGAAGAGCCACATTTAGGGGCCAAAGAGCCGCATGTGGCTGTCGAGCCGCAGTTTGCCGACCACCGTGCGAGGTGATATAAATCAGACCAAAGAAAACAAAACACCAAATAATGTGTGATCTCATTTATCTGTGAAATCTTAAAATATACAGACCAGCATCAAGAAGCCCTGAACTGCATGGCCCTTTGACTTTGCCTGCCAGAAACAGAAACAACCTCAAGTATTGAGTCCAGCTTCCAGACCCAGGGTTCCCATCCCTGATATCCCTGCTTACCTCAGACATCTATTTTACTCAGCACTCTCCTACCCCCACACTGCTTCTCAGTTGTTCCCTTTCATTCCCAAGTAAACATAGTGCTGGTCTTAACTTCTGTGGAACATCCCCTGATTACTGTCCAGTAGGCGTGGTGTTTCCTCCCCTTCGGCCTTTGCTCTTTAAAGGAGTAAAAGTCAGTTTTGAGACTGTAAGTGAAAATATATTTAAATAGACCATGCCAATTTCCAAACATGGGAAAATGTGATTTTTGTGATAATGGGATAAAACTGAGGGCCTGACAAGTAAGCACAAAAATATTTGGAACGCTCCTTGTAGGACAGTCCCTGAGCTTTTCATCAGCAAATGATAGCTCCTTTATTTTCTGTAAACACCTGTGTGCCTCTGTTCCCAGGGAACAGACACCCCTGCTGTTTTCAGAGATTTAGTGTAATTCTGTGGGTTTGGAAAACAATGTGTTTGAAGGGAATCCGCATGAAAGCAGGGGCAGAAATATGTCACAAATAAGATCATCTCCCCAATTTGCTTTCTACAATGAGACTGATAATTGCTCTTAAGCAATTATGATATTCTTTCTTAAGAGTGTCAGGATCACTAAGGCAGCCATCAAGAATAAACAGACCCAGGTATGGCGAACACTCTCAGAGGCCCCCAATAGAAAAAAAAATCACACCCTTTATTTATAAAATATGCAGCAAAGCTTTTGAACACATATTTCTTGCTCTGTCATGACTCCTGCTAAGATATGAATTCTAGAAGGTGACAATGTCACAACTCAATTTAATTTTCACTTTATAATTTTAAACCAAAGCACCAACTGCTTTAATTATAAAATCAATATAAAGCCAAAAGACAAATGTTCAAAAAGAAGATAAAATATGCCCATATACCATTTAGCAGTCAGAGCCTAAGTACAAGTATATTTGAATCCCATCATTTTGGGAGATGCGTTAACTTTTCCCTTTTTTGTCTGTTTGTTTTGTGTAATAACTTTTAAGATTTACTTTTTTAGCAACTTTCACATATACAAGAAAGAATTATTAAGTGAAGTCACCATACTGTACATTACACCCCCATGACATTTTATAACTAGAAATTTGCAATTTTGACCACCTTCACCTACTTCCCTCATCCTCCACCTCTCATCTCTGACAACCACCAATCCGCTCTATGACTTTAAGGCTCTTGTTCATATGTTTTATGATTCCACATGTAAATGAGAGCATACAGTGTTTGTGGGGTTTTTTGACTTATTTAACTTAGCATAATGCCCTTGAAATCCATGTATGTTGTCACAAATGGCAAGAAATCATTTTTATGGATGAATAATATTCCATTTTCTACACACACACACACACACACACACACACACATTTTCTTCATCTATTCATCTACTGGTTGCTTTCATGTGTTGGATGGATGGATGGATAGATAGATAGATAGATAGATAGATAGATAGATAGATAAATATGCTATTTAACCAGGACGCCATAACGGGTCCACCTGATAGGAGGAGGTTGCACAAGCAGCATTGGGGGAGTGGGGAGGGCAGCAGGGGCCTCCACGTGCCTGCGCTGGGGGAGGGCCTGGGCAGCAGCAGCCATGGCTGCTTCAAGTGCTGGAAAAGAAGGCAGGGCTGGACCAGAGACTCGAGGGTGGTTGGCGTCACATGATTTTGAATCACGTGCTGGGCTCCTAGTTGTAAATAATGCATCAGGACACTCAGGTGAAGTATGAGGAATGTAATTTCACCCGCATCCCACTCATCTAGTGAAGCACTCTTGCATAAACTTTACCCCCAGGGAGGAAGCTGGAAGTTGTGACTTTGATCCACACACACAGTTGTACTAGGCAAGCCATACTTGTGTAGGGATTCATCCATCCTCTAAGGATAACTATTTCCTAATTTTCACAAAGGATCATTGAGGCTAGCAGAGACCTTAAAACTTAACTTGCCCTGAGTTCCTTCTGATGCCAAAATTCTAGGGTTAGCATTGGTGCAGTATAGGTATAACTGGTTCTGCAGCAACACTTGATAAACACTAAAAATTAGTCACTTAGATATGAGTTCTGGTTCCCCCTCCATCACCACTAACCACTCAGCATTCTCATCAACACAAAATGTTGCCTTTTTACCTACCATAAAGGTTGGCATATGCCTCAAATAAGCTGAAATACTCACATCATAAGCTGTAAAGTACTGCAAACTTTAATATATAAATTTTTAAAGGAGAAATAAACTAGGAAGAGTAAAAACAGCATTTACTTGCATACTATATATGAATAAACATAATCTATACTAGAGTCTTTCAGCCTGGCCTGCCTCTTCTCAGTCTGGGACCCCTTGCTCCTTACTGCCCACCTGTTTGCTGCTCCTGATTGCTCAGCTTGCTGCTCCTTAGTGTTGCCTTGGAGGCAGGAGTGGCTCCCACCACCACCACTGCACTCGCCAGCCATAAGCCTGGCTTCTGGCTGAGCACACTCCCCTTGTGGCAATGTACTGACCACCAGGGAGCAGCTCCTAAGTTGTCTGCCCCCTGGTGGTCAATGAGTATCATAGCAACCTGTCATTCTGGTCATTCTGCCATAATGGTTGCTTAGACTTTTATTATATCCTATATCCGTAGTCAGCAAACTGTGGTTCACGAGCCACATGTGGCTCTTTGGCCCCTTCCACAAAATGCCATTGCCTGAGTGAGTCTATTTTGAAGAAGTGGCATTAGAAGAAGTTTAAGTTTAAAAAAATTGGCTCTCAAAAAAATTTTTCAGTCATTGTACTGGTGATATTTGGCTCTGTTGACTAATGAGTTTGCCAACCACTGTCCTATATAATAAAGATGTAATATGCAAATGGTCATTATGCCTTGAAGCATAACAACTAATCACATAATGACCGGATCATGGATCAGCAAGAGTGTGGGGCAGTGAGCTACAAGCAGGCAGTGAAGAGCTACCAAGAGGGGTCAGGGCAGCAAGCTATGAAAGGAGGGGGGAGGGGGCGGAAGGAGCTACAGGAAGGCAGAGCAGCAGGCAGAGAGCTACAAGAGGGCAGCAGAGAGCTACTGGCTACAAGCATGTGGCTGGAGAGCTACAGGAGTGGGCAGGGCAGAAAGCTATGGGGGGCTTGGAGGAGTGTGGGTGGGGGAGCTAAGGAGGGTAGGGCAGCAGGTGAAAATCTACTGGGGAGTGGCAGCAAGCTACTGGCGAGCTACTAGTGCATAGATTTGGGCACAGGAGGCTACTACCTTGTTTCCCCGAAAATAAGACCTACTTACAGGTTTCCTTCTGAGTGAAATATAAGGCATCCCTCCAAAAATAAGGCCCCTAGGTTCTGTCTCAAAATGAAAATTAATTTACTGTAAACTGGACGCTAGGGCCGCCCCAACTGGCGTCTAGCTACCAGTGATGTTACGCGGAGTCCTGACATCACTGCTGGGTGAATGGAGAGAAATCAGCATGGAAACTTTGCGAAACCTAAACTGCAAGAAGTTGTGACTTGGGTGAAGAATTCATGGCAGAGAATCACTGACAGTTGCATTGCAAATGCACTGCGAGCAGGCTACCTTGACAAGAAGTACTCATTTAAAGACAGTGCTATTGCTAAACATGAGAGATTTGGTCCACTGATTCTGAAAGAAATGGAGTCACAAGAAATTCACCAGGAAATTCAGTAATTGGATTGTTATGATGATGTTCCAGAAGATGATGACATGATTGTCATTAAATAAATGAGTCAATTCTTGATACTGTAGGATTCACAGTTTTCTGGTTTGTGTTGACAACTACTGTGCTACCGTACCGTATATAGGTAATGAATTTCCTTTATTTTCATTTAACATAAATGTGTACCGTATTCTTCTTCATAGAAAAATAAGACATCCTCTGAAAATAAGCACATCTTAGGGAGCAAAAATTAGTATAA
Organism: Vespertilio murinus; assembly: GCA_963924515.1. Taxonomy (NCBI): domain Eukaryota; kingdom Metazoa; phylum Chordata; class Mammalia; order Chiroptera; family Vespertilionidae; genus Vespertilio; species Vespertilio murinus. Next base: position 54,769,016 of record OZ004705.1, read on the forward strand.
GACACTGTCTTATTTTCAGGGAAAGGGGTAGTAGATATATAAAAGCCTAAGCAACCAGATCACTATGAAGCACACTAGCCACCAGGGAGCAGACATGAGCTGCATCCTGGGGGTCAGTGCACTGCCACAGTGGGAGCGCTGCTCAGCTGACCAGGATGAGTGGGCCTGGATGAGCAGGAACAGCCCCTCCCAGGACGCCTGCCACTGTGTACTACTACATCCCTGGAGGGGGGGGGGGTTGGATGCTGGTTTTAGCTCAATCTTCACAGGCCACACTGAGGGGCCTCTAATAAAAAGATAAAAATTTGGAGCAAAGCAATGCTTTTAACTCCACACATCCCCAAACTTCAAAGATTCAAAACCAGAAACTGATTATCAACAGTTTTAAAGAATATTTGGTGCTAGAAGAGACTCTAGTTAAATTAAAATGTTGTTTCCTTCTTAGCATATCAGTTGCATATCATGTATAATATATTAAACTTAATAAGCCCTTGAGAGAAAGAATAATGAAGAAAAGCAACAGAGCCCTAACCAATTTGGCTCAGTGGATAGAGCTTCGGCCTGCGGACTGAAGAGTCCTAGGTTAGATTTCGGTCAAGGGCATGTACCTTGGTTGTGGACACATCCCCAGTAGGGGACGTGCAAAAGATGTTTCTCTCTCATCAATGTTTCTAACTCTCTATCCCTCTAACTCTTCATATATATATATATATATATATATATATATATATGATACACACACACACACACACACACACACACACACACACATAAAGGAAAGGCAACAGAGAAGAATTTAAAGGATGAGGGAAAACATCCGATTGTCACAGTGAACAGACTCCAAGGTGAGCAGCTGTCCTCAATCCCAATGTATTTCTCTTAGTTAAGCACCTAAAGATTTAAAGTTGCAAATGGTAGCTATTTATCTGATGCTCAAAAGAACCAATGATATTTCAAAGGCACAGTCAAAAAAATGTTTCTGTTGAAGTCAGTATAGCAATATGTGAGGGAACTGAAGAATATTCCAGAGTAATATTTATTATACTTTAATTACACCTTTCCCGTTTTAGGATTTAAATCATACTTAAATTTTTATTCCACTCTGTTACACTGAATATTTCTAAAACCTATTAGAAAGACTTCTTAATGAATCTTCCCTGGTTCTAACCTTGACCCCTTTCAACTGACCCTTTAAGAGCTACCAAAGTGATCTTTCTAAAATGAAACTCAGAGCATCTGTCTCCCCTGATTAAAAGCTTTCCCAATGAAGTTTTATTACTGAGAGGAAATGCCAAGTTATTTAGTCTGGCATAAAAGTCTCCCCTTGACTTGCCCCCTAACTGTTCCTTTTCATCTCATCGCACTAACATCCCAAACTCACTGAATGCTCCAGCCAAACTGAAGAACTTGAGATTTGTTCTAGACAACAATTATTTACACGTGTTCTTCTGTATGCCTGCAATAACTCCCACCTTTTTTTCTTTCAAAACCTAGCTCAGGTGTTACCTTGCTTTCAAAATCTTCCACAAGCACCAACAAAATTAATTTTTTTCTTTTATCTGTGCTTCATTGATACTTTTGCGTACTTGTATTCTAGCGTGTTTACCCCTGTGCTATCACTTCACTAGATCATGAATTTCTTAAAAGTAAACGCTAACTTTTCCAGTGTCTGGAACAATGCTTGATTCATTAAAGGTGCTCCATAACTTGTTTATACATGAATCAATACGGGCCATGGCATTAGCGTCTCACTTTGTGAGCAGTGCCAGCTCAACCCCTTCCCCATTTTCCTCTCCCCTAAATTCAGAATACATATACTTCTTCCTTTTGATTCAAGACTGTTGTAATTTCTCCCTGAAACCTAATCCCTGTCAAGGAGATTTACTGATTCCCTAGAACTGATTCTGTTACTAGTATTGTCTGATCTTCTAAATACGTCATCTTTGGTTATAAGTAATGAACCTTACAGTCTAAATGGCTCACAACAACAAAATGTATTTCTTACTCACATTAAAGGACTGCAGTGGACAGGAAAGTGATCTGGTCCATCACTCTCCAAAGTGCAGGAGTTAGGCAGAAGGGCAGCCCTTATCTGGAGAGTTCTTTCCTCTTAGGGATGAGCCAAGGTAGAGACAATAAAGCAACTACACAGTCACACTCAAAGCTTCTGCTTACATCCACTGGAGAAGCAAGTCATCTGTCTGACCCTGATGACAGGGCAGGGAAATATCTGCCCTCTCCCTACAAGGAAGCAGGGAAAACACTCAGACATAGAAGGGAACAGATAATACAATAAAAAAAATCTATAGAGAATCCTTATATCATGTCATCCCTTCCACTACAATTACACCAGGTCATGAGACATCAGTGACAATCCAAGTAAAACCACCCAATTAGTTGGCCCTCAAACTGGTCCCACCAATGTATAGATGGAATAGGCTAATGACTAAGGCACACTCTTCTGTCTGATTATGGGAGGTATGGCATGAAACCTAAGGAAAAAGAAAGCACCAGAAAACTTAACTTTATAAATTCTCAACAAGGAGAGTTTTTAAAATGTCTATTCATATATTTGGCCTCAATGAAATTGACCATACCGAAACTGGTTTGGCTCAGTGGTAGAGCATCGCTCTGCGGACTGAAAGGTCCTGGGTTCGATTCGGGTCAAGGGCATGTACATTGGTTGCGGGCACATCCCCCGTAGGGGGTGTGCAAGAGGCAGCTGGCCGATGTTTCTCTCTCATTGACATTTCTAGCTCTCTATCTCTCCCTTTCTCTCTGTAAAATATCAATAAAATATATTTTTTTAAAACTTTAAAAAAAATAAAAAATTTGACTATAATCAATATCAAATGGTCTCTTCTTGACAGTGTACATATTATACAGGAGCTTTAATTTTTAAAAACCGTGTTTTATAACAAATAAAACAGTCTCAGTTGCACTTGTGCAATGAGAGTGCTGTCTCCCCATCTTTGCAAAAGGGAGAGGGGCAACACCAAGATGTAACATTTCTAAAACTTACTTTCCTCACTAAGGAGAGCTTTACTGTAACCCCAGCATCTTTTTATTTAGCTATAAAGCCTTTATTCTCATGTAAATATTATCCACATCAGCAAAATCTAATTAAAAATCACTATGTTATAAGCAAGCCTGTTATGATAAAGAACTTCCACTCACCAAAATCACACATTTTAATCACACATCTAGAATAAACCAGCAAATAAGGCAGAGACTGGCCATCTAAGCTTGAGAGGGAATAAAATGTGTATTTTTATTGGCTATGGCACCTTGTTGCTATACGAAGCTGAAAAAAATTGTCCTCCTTTCCTGTATAACATAACCAACTACTTTGACAAAACCTCCTGAAGTCTAGATAGACTTCTCCTGTGATGGCATCTCGGGAATATTATATTAAGACTCAGGCACTTTCAGTGATGAAAATAGCAGATTATGGGTTATTTAAATCTATTTATATGTACTTTTAGAATTTACAACTATTTGATTAAACATTTCTGTACTCCTCACACAGGTTACACTTGTGCTGCTGGCTTGGAATAAAGGCGTGTTATGCTCACTCTCTAATCAATCTTAACTGGTTTTCTACCCTAGTGTCATGGTGACGTGGAGAAAAGGAAGAAATAATATCTATTTAATGAGTGCCCATGAAAGGTCCACTCTCTTCTTTATGTTAACATCACCATTGAGCTAGACTCAGAGACACTTACATCACAGGCAACTACCCCAGGCAAGAGTTAGTGTCTTCAAGATAATTCTTTCAAACCATCCTCTCAAACACCCACACCCCAGCCTCACAAAGCATCTTCCTTGTTCTGCGGTGGTGGTGAGCCCCGGCAAGCCCATGGCTACTGCTTTATTAGCCATCTATTGTGCCAACACAGTGAAATTCATCTGTCATAGCCCTTCAGACCAAGAATTCAGGGGGTGGCCGAAACCCGTTTGGCTCAGTGGTAGAGCGTCGGTCTGCGGACTGAAAGGTCCCGGGTTCGATTCCGGTCAAGGGCATGTACATTGGTTGCGGGCACATCCCTGGTGGGGGGTGTGCAAGAGGCAGCTGGTCGATGTTACTCTCTCATCAACGTTTCTAGCTCTCTACCTCTCTCCCTTCCTCTCTGTGAAATATCAATAAAATATATTTTTAAAATTAATTTTAAAATTTTTTAAAAAGAATTCAATGGGTGGCCTCCACACCCTCGGCACCCGGCCTTGGTCACATCTGCTAATCTGGTCTCCTTCCAGGGTTTTTTTCTCTAGTTCTAGGTAAGGGGCATACAGACAAGTCCATTAAGCGAGCAGATGTGCCGTAGAGGAAAGAAGCCAGTCTTCCTTTCAGGCATACACACACCAGGTTTATAAACAGATCCCGTCCCACCCTATTCCTTTATCTCTGGTGAAGAGATATTCTTCCTTATCTCTGGTATACCTTTTCAACCTTTCCCAAAAGTACGAAAGGGATAGGGATTGACTTCCTTAACCTGCATACCCCATTAAAGTGATCTGTCTTACCTCCAAGTGCTACTTCTATGTTTCCCATGGTTTTAAAAAAATTATTTTGACTTATTTTACAACTAAGGCACCATCAACTCACTCCAAAAACATGGCCTCTTTAAAACAGCTTTTGGAGAGTTTGGTGACTGCTTTCATCAGGCATTTCCACTATAACCCCCAGGCAATTGGCAATTTAAGTGAATGGATAGCCCCCTCACCCGTGATTTATATCATACTGTTATGTGACAGTCACCTCACATAGAGACATTCTACAAATAATCAAATATCAATTTAAATATACACAGTGTACACTGGGCATATCCACCCTCCTGGCAAAGGAGCTATTTTACTACAGTGTTTAACATTTCCATAGCTTCTTAAATTCCTCTTGAAATCTGATCTCAAATGCAGGGTCAGGTTTATTAATAACATGACTTCCTTGCCGTAGTTGCAAATCCAGAGGGAAGTAATGATGCCATTAAAACAGCAATTAGAATTTACCCCTTCATGGATATTTTCACCAATTCTCTTATACACAAAAGCTGCCAGGGAATCCCATAAAAAGTAAAATATTAGTAGCTAGATATGTAATTGTGATAGAATGAGTCATGTCTCTATTCAGTAATAGTAATATAAAGCATGTGTCAGTGTTATAGAGCCATTTCAAATCAAGAAGGTGACTGCAGGATAGAGAGCCATCCATCACTGCCATGATTTGCAGTAACAAATGAAGTACCCAGAGGCCATGGTTTTAGAGACGCTCAGAATGGTGCATAACAACAGATTTATAGTCACTCTTCTAACCTTTAACTCAAGGCTTGATTACTAACAGCTCTGCAGGAAGTACTTATAGAATATTCACAAAGCATTTAGGATTTTTTTATAGCAAAAAAAAAAAAAAATCCATGTGTATTTTCAAACATAACCAATATCCAGACCCAAATTTAAATGAGAACATGTTCATGCATAACAACGTTACAGTATCATATCCTGGAAACATTCTCCATGCACTAAGTTGTTTTATTTTCTATTCCCCATTGAAATTAAATGCTGATCATTTCCCTGAATCACAGCTCTTAACTGCAAGCCTAGAAACCAGTCAACAGCATATGTATTGCCCTATGTTCTCTCAGGAAAAAATGGGTACACCCAGAATATACACATGTGGAGGCATTTTTGTTAGATTGGGTAGAATATATATATATATATATATATATATATATATATATATATATATATATATATATATGGCTAAGTGACCAAATGACTGAACTAGTCGACTGGTTGCTATGATGTGTACTGACCACCAGGGGGCAATGCTCAATGCAGGAGCTGCCCCTTGGTGGTCAGTGTGCTCCCACAGCCAACTTTCCATGGCCAGTGAACCTCCTGTAGTCCCTCCCCAAAGCCAGCCAGTCTCCCCTCCCCTAATCAGTCCCCATGGGAGGGAGGACCAGCCAACCTCCCATGGTCCCTCCCCCAGCCAGCCAACCTAATCTGGCCCCTCCCCCTGGCCGTCTGCTCTGCCCTCCCCCATCAGCCCCAATGGCAGGGCAGGCTAAGGGACCTCATCCACGTACAAATTTTTGCATCAAGCTTCTAGTTTAGTAATAAAACAAGTAAGCAAATCTATCTAATGAGACCACATACTCAGGACAATCTTCATCCCATGTTCTTTTATTACCTATGTAGGGGAGTACTCAGTATCACAACCTCCCAAATGCTAACCCATAAAACTTGACAGCAGATCATGCAGAAAACCCAAAGCACCATGCATGGGTTATGTGTTAGAGTTTTCCCAGAGTCTGAGGGGGGCCATGGGCATTAAAGTAGCTTTGCATCATTCTTAGAAACACCTTTTAAAATTATACTTTGTTCAGCCTTCCACATAGGAAGTTTTTCTTAGCCCTTTCAATCATGGTTCTAATATGGTTCTTTAAAAAAAAAATAAACATTATTGATTTATAAGTAACTTTCTAGTCTGTTCCCCCCTCCTCCACCTTTGTTCTGTCAGGTTTTTACTTACAGCCTTTGAAGTTCTGTGATTAGTGAATTTCGATTTGTTACGTCTTCCGAACAAAATTATCCCTTTTATCATTATGAAACATCACACTTTATTGTGTGTAACACTTTTATCTTAAAATCGACTGTGTCTGGTAGTAATGCAGTTATTCTAGATCACTCAGACTTTTAAGGGGGGGAAGGACTTCAGAGGAGAATAAAAGACTGGGATTGCTGGGGCTCTGATTTGCCATGGAGAGCAATTACTGCATGGGGTCCCATATAACCTTCAGACAGAGTCTTTTCTTACATGGCATTCTCCTGTAACGAATTGGTTTGAAGGAAGAAATAGTGAAGAAAGATGTTCTGTCGTGTTTTTAGGATATTTAGAGGTAAATGCTCATTTTCCTTCCTTCTAATTACAACCAGGGTGTGCCCAAGTCATCACCAGGATCCACGCAGAAACTAAAGTGGTGACTAAGAGACGACATAGGAAAGTTTTGTCACAGCTTATTTTTTATCTTCTGATGGTAAATTTCAAGATTTTAAATGAAATGAAAATAGCCACATTATAAATCACAAACAATTGCAAAACATAAGTAGAGTGTGTGCTCTTTGTCTTTGTAACTCTAGAACTCTCTGGTGTTTGGAAGAAAGGCTAATATATACTGTGTATAGAAAAAAAATCATTGGATTAGACTAAACCACAATGAACTATATGCTACTTTCATAAAGTCACTGCCCCAAGTACTTTAAACTAGCAACTTGACAGAAACCTCTGAAGTTTATCATTGTCAATTTTTACTTCTCTCGGGGCGGGGGGGGGGGGGGGGGCGAAAAAGGCATATAATCATCCTCTGGTCACCTATATGACTTTTTACCTTCCTTATAACTGATTTTTCAATACCTCAAGCACATGTCACCTCACTTCCGTATGTTTGACACTGAACATGGTGTTTCAATTACAACAAGGTTTTGATAGACTACTGTTAAACATAAATGCTTATCTTTCCTTATCCTAGCCTTCCTAAGATCCTGACAAAATACTATTGCTTAAAATTATGTGCTTTGGACTACTGACCTTAAACAAATTAGAAAAAAATGTTGGTTATATATGATTTAATTTTAAAATCCCTTTAGAAGTGAAATAGTCTGGAGTGTTGTTTCGGACTATGTTGAATGGCAATGCTCACCACCCTCTCTCATTCTCGTTTAGGTAACAGGTCTTGCTGGATTCTAAGTGGTGAAAGGACAAGTGGGAAAAATACAACATACTTCAGGCATTAAAGATTTGCAAGACACCTCAGAACAAATGTAAACTCAGCTTTCACCTAATGATAATTATCACTACATGTTTTTTAAATGCTTGTATCACGCTGAAGACTTAATGGAATCTCAGCAGGCACAGGCTCTGCTTGTAGTAATTCTCCCAAAACCTTCCTAACTACAAACATTGATTGCTTCGCTATATTTACTGACAAAACTTGTTTACCTTATACAAAAACATCTAAATGATTTGTGTATATGTTGTCCGATGGGGTATGAAGTTTCATTTATGCTAGGTGAATTACTTCTCAGATCTGTTTTGCATATATCCAAACTCATCAAATTGCTCAGACTAAATATGTTCAGATTTGTGAATATCAATTATACCTCAATATAGATGTTAAACATAATAATTTGTGTATTTCTCAAATTATTCAGAAGGTATTTCATAAACTATTTACATAGTATTATTAGAGACGCTGATAAACTATAAATCATGACACAGTTCACTCAGCAGAACAATATTTTTTCTCTATTTTTCACATTTGTTGTTTTGTGTTTGAGTATATGCACTCATATTTACCGTAAATATTTTTTTGTATGTGTTAACCCTCACATACAAAATGTGAGGTTATTTTCCATTGATTTTTAGAGAGAGTGGAAGGGAGAGACAGAGAAACATCAATGTGAGAGAGAGACATTGATTGGTTGCCTCCTGCATGCATCCGATCAGGACCAAGAGCTTGCAACTAAGGCGCATGCCCTTGACTGGAATCAAATCCTGGACTCTTCAGTCCTCAGGCCTATGCTCTGTCCACTGAGTTAAACTGGCTAGGCTTAAATATATTTTTACTCCATGATAAATAGTTCCATTGCATTATACAATAATTGGAACACTCTTGCAATTAGCATAGTTGAAATGATCAGGCTCATTAACATGGATCAATATTTTAAATGATTTTCTTTCCAGAACACTTGTGTTCAGAGGTTGGAAAAAGTAGATGTACAGTTGTGAGTACACAATTCACATAGTTCATTCTTTTATTATTTATTAATCATTGTATTATTTGTATTACAATTGTAAACCTACTTTTGCCCAGTTCATATTTGTTTCTAAATTCTCTGTGTCATACCTCTGTGAGGAGGCAGGAAGGAATAAAATAGAATTATTTTTTACATGCTCCTAGGGAAAGCAGAAGTAGAAAATTGTGAATCATGATAAAAAGGAAGAATTAAAATAATGAATAAGCTACATTGTAAGTACACCTACTCTAGCAACAGCAAATTTATAATGCCTAACACTTAAGTTTATCTCTAGGGGGCAAAAGATTTAATTTGGAATTTGGAAGTTTTCAGCCAATGACCATCTTTGGGTTTACTGAGTAACTCTGTGTAGTCCATTGTCTTGGGGTCACCAATACGATTGTGTTGAGTGTGTGACCGACCGGGAAAACATATTTTCTCCTTTTGTCCCTCTTCGTGACTTCTCTTTTCTCTTCCCCAACAGGCCCTTCCTTCTGAGTAGCCTGGACTTCCTTAGGGGAGGAAGCTGTGTTTCACAGCCCTGCAGCACAACCAAAGTGAATGTCCAGCGATGTTCTCAAACTGATGCTTCCACTAGAAAACCCTGGTTTGTGTGAGGACTAGATTATTATCTAAAGACACTGCTTTTTCCAAAATATAAGCACAATGTCAACATATGACATGACATGGTAAAACATGTAAATTATCTTATTTATTCTGATCCACTGAAAATTTACTGGACTGCCTATATTTTTATTGTGGTAAAATATATATACGGTAACATAAAATTTACCATTTTTAAGTGCACAATTTGGTGTCATTCATTACATTCACAATGATGTGTAACTGTCACCATAATCTGTTTCCAAAACTTTTCATCACTCAAAGACACTCAGTAACCCTGGAAGCAATGACTTCATATTTCCTCCTCCTCCCAGTCCCTGCTTACCTCCTATCTCCTTTCTCTGTCCATAAACTAGCCCATTCTAGTTACTGCATATATGTGAACTCATACAGTATGTGCCCATCTGTGTCTAATTTACTTTTCTTAGCATAATATTTTCAAGGTTTTTCCATGTTGCAGAGTGTATCGGAACTTAATTTCCTTTTATGGATGAAAAAAATTAATTGTACATATTTACCACATTGTGTTTAATCACACATTTGGCTACTGAGAACAATGCTCCAATGAACATGGTGTACACATAACTGTTTGAGTGCCTCTTTTCCTTTTTTTAATTAATTTGTAGAGTACCTCTTTTCATTTATTTTTGGCATATACCTAGGAGTAGATTTTCTGGGTCACAGAGTAATCCTGTTTAACTTTGGAAGTGGAGTAACTGTTTTATATTACATACATGAGTAGGTACAAAAATCCATTTGTCTTTCCACTTAAGTACATTTGAATGTAAGTTTCGTGTGTGTGTTTTTATTTTAAACATTTGTTTGCATTTTTCATCCATACACATAGTCAGCCATAGACATTTTCTGTTTTCTGCTGTGCTTCTTTTACTTATTATTGATTGATTTATGCATTTTATTATTCAGTTGAGAATACGTATGTATTTATTTTGTTTAATTTGACTATCATCACCCACCCCCCAAACTGGCTGATGTGTTAAAGACACCTTTTATCTCCATCTATTCCTAAAACTACTTTGCCATTTTACCCTGCAGCCTGTTGCATGTAGCCACATAAGCTCTGTAAAGAGGAAAGTAGTTTTGATACTCAAGTCATTGCATCTGAACTGAGGTCTCTCAGGACTAACATATGATAGCAGTATTTTACTATTCCTTAAAGGAAGGGGAAGACTATTTTTAAACTCAACTTTAAAATATTTATTAGCTTTTACCCACCGTGCTAGTGAGGAGCTAGCACTGCGCCTCCAGTTCATGGCCCCAGCGCCCCAGAGGGGCCGTGTGCCCCGGGAGAGCCGTGTGCCCTGGGGAAGCAGTGGGACACGGGGGGAGGGGCAGATTCTATTCGTGTGGTCCTGAGATAGTCACCGTAAAACAAGCAGACTGCCAAATGACAGCGGGGAGGGGAAGGAACCTGGGGGGAGATAAGAGAATAACCGAAGGACTGGTATGCATGCATATAAGTACAACCAATGAACACAGAACTCAGGGGGGGGGGGAGGAGGCATGAATGGGAGGTGCAGGGGGGGGCAATGGTAAGCTATGTACACATATAATACCTTAATAAATTAAAAAAAGAAAAAAAAAAGAAAATATGTATTAGCTTTTAATTTTTCTATATTGCTCTTAAATAGCTGGAAGCTATTAATAAATGCAAGCAAATGGCAAACAAGTGAATATCATAAAAACAAAGCAGAAAACTCAGGAGAGAATCTACTTCTATTTTATTTTTACTAACGTGTGTGCTGAGTGCTTGCTTTTCTATAGACATTAACTGTAGAGAAATTTGCTCATAACTAATTAAGTGCATGTGTATATGCTAAAATTGAATCAAACCATGTTTCACCCAGAGCCTCGTGACTTCCAGCACTCCACAGCTGAACATACATCCCGGCCTTGAACTTGGAATGTTACAATCATTATAACTGTCAACTGTTTGGCAATTCATAAGATCAGGGGAAATGCCATCGGAGAATGATTGGAGAGCAGGAAGGCAATGAATCAGCAGAGCAAATCCATATGCCAAATGCAGAGTCACTCTCAGCAACCCAAGACCCAGACATTCAAGCAATGTGTTATGGGACAATAGATTTTGTTTTTGGCTCTGTTACATCTTAAGAGACATCTTAATGAAAGGGAAATGATTAATGAGCAGCCTAGCAAGACCTGTACTAGGATTAATAAATGGGAAACCTCTATCACCAACCCCATCTACGGAGGCACCGATCATAACTTGTCATCTTAATAACATTTTAATGCCAGCTCCAGATTCATTACATTTTTATGGAAATTTAAATCAGGACCAAGTGTGGAACACCTCCAATAATGAGCATGAAAAGGCAAAGAGATTTGGATTAGCATCAGCTACTGAGGAACTGGAAATGTTTCACGAGGAGCTGAGGGGCTCCCCAAACACTTTTGGGGTCTTTTAATGACCTAAGTTATTATATATTCATTATGTGTGCACACTCTGATTGTAACTATAAATATTGCTTTTTAAACTAAGATTTAAGGGAAGAAATTTTTCTCACTATGAACAGTTCCTGTCCCAGACCATCCTAAGACGCTTTATTTACCAATGCACTTTACATGGATAGAAATGTTCTATTCACAACTTTACTCCCACAGCTGCATGAACTGGAATGCAGCACAAACCTTCCCAACTTGATTACAGGAGCAAAATAAATAAGTAAATATGGTAATTTTACTTCAGACCTCACATCCGAATTTGTACTTTAGATAACTTCAGAACCTGCCCTCCAAATTACATAACTATCTTTGGGACACATCTCAATATGGCATTTCCAAAAAAGTACATCACACTGACATTTGATACAGTGGAAGTCATTAAAATCCTCAATGTTTTGCAAAGCGACAATGTCGGAAAGTAAATGAGATTTGTTGGCATCTCTGAAGCGGAATGGATACATACCATCCACTCCGCAGGTGACAGAATCTAGGTTAATAACTTAAGTGATATTTTGATGGCAACAATAGCCTTTTCCCTTTTTTCAGCATAAATATATAGGAACCTTGCTAATATATTTTTAAAACTATACTAACCTTGGGTTTATATTTGGTACCAAGTGAAAAGATTACAGGATTAATTTTAAAAGGAAAACTTTCTCACTTCCTTGTCACTATTATGCATACCTAACACTTATGCATTATTAAATAATTTACAATGTCAATAAAAAGGCCAAATATGCTTTTATTTAATGCTATAAATGTCAGGTGCAAGGCCACAAACTATGTCTTCCTCTTTCCAGTAATGTTATCATCAGGACTCCACTCCCCATCCAGCCCCATCAGACCTCTACCTTCTCCTTCATCACCTCATTATCTACTGCATGTCTGCATGAATCCACTTACTGATTTATTTTAAACATATACTTGTGCAAGACAAAAAGCTAAAGGCAGAAATGACCACTATCATTATTTACAATGTATAATCCACCTGGAATATTTCCACATATTTTTGAAAATGGTTTTTCTTTCTTTGGCATACCCCCTTCCTTTCTCTCCTGTCCACTCATCATTGCCACCCAGCTAATGGAATGCCTTTCGTAGAAGCCTTCCTTTACTCATCCACCAAGACACACTAAATTTTCTCTCTTCAATACTCTCAGTGCCGCTTGTACATGACACTGTACATATGAGTAGGATATATGTGTTTATATATTTATCTATCACCCACCAGACTGTGAACTTTGTATGAACAGGAACCATGGCTAATTCAACACAGTGCTTGGAGTATAGTCAGCATTCAATATATCGATTGGCTTGATGACTGAATGAACAAGAATGAAGCAGGTTCTTTCATTTACCATCTTTCCCAACAATTATTTGGCATTTGTTCTGTATCTACATATATTTTTACTACCCCTAAATACATATTTAACTTATCTTGGTATAGGAAAAGAATTTCTAAATTGTGGGGGGAAAAGACAGATTTTACTATAGAAATACTAAAAAAAAATTATAAGAAAACATCACCAAAATTTTGAGATAAATAAGTGGAAAAGTTGTCCTCCTTAAATATGACAAATATCTAATTTCACTAATCAGCATTAAGTTGATCATTGGGATGGCAGCTAAAACAATAATGAGATTTGTATAAGTAAGAACTTTCCCTTTATACAACAAATACAAACAATACTTACATTTTCAGGGGGGAAAAAAATCTAACCCTTGAAAGGTTCTCCCCCTCCCAAACCGGTGGGCGGAGTTTAACATATGACCCCTTAAGGTTATCTCCCTCTCCCAAACTGGTGGGCAGAGTTTGACACATGACCCCTTAGGGCTCCCCCCCTCCCAAACTGGTGGGTGGAGCTAACAACATGACTGACACCTGCCAAGGGGACATCTCCAAGACAGTGAGCCAACAATTAACAAGGGCCAAGGTGCCCTTGGGGCCCATCCCTTCCTGTTCCACCTGGGCCCAACCCCCTCCCTTTAAAAGGAACTCCAGGTAGGACACGTGCTTTCTTTGGAGGGGCACCTCCATTGGAAGGGCACCTCCATTGGCCCGGTTGGGTTCCGATCTCCTGTCCCCTCTCCCCTAATTCTGATCTTTACCTCGGTGATGCCTCCCGCCCATTACCGGGGAATAAACTCTCTTTAAAACTCCCTGTTGTTCTGTTTCCTGTTTCCTTTCAAACCTAACAACCCTAACCCTATTAATCCATCTTCTGAGTAGAGATTTTTTTTAATTCAGTACCAATGAGAATGTAGCAAGTGGGCACTTATATATGCAACAGGTAGACGTATACTTTCTGCATATTCTAACCATATTCAGCTGGCCTATCAAAACCTTCCCCTTATAAAACAAAAACAAAGAAAACTCACATTTTCTAAAAAGGTTAAATTGTGGTTAGAATTGAGTTGTAATCTAACAAACACCAGTTAACTATAATCATTAGGAACAAATCATGGTAATACATGGTTTTTAGTCTATTTCCCTCCTCTCCCCACTAGGCAGTAAAACATTTACCGAAGGTCAACAATATGTGTATTTACCCATTGTTTTAAGAAATTCAGAACACCAGATTACAACTCTTCACATCCATAAGCAACACGCTCAAGGGGCTGATTCAGTGAGCACCAAATCCCCATTGAAGCAAGTTCTGATTCTATTCCATTAACCATGACCTGCAGGTTCATAGGTGGATGCTCAACCACTGAACCACACCAGCCAGGTCATGCCTGTGACTTTTTAAAAATATATTTTTATTGATTTCAGAGAGGGAGAGAGAAAGATAGAAACATCAATGATGAGAGAGAATCATTGATCGGTTGCCTCCTGCAAGCCCCACACTGGGGATCGAGCCCTTAACAAGCATTGAACCTGGGACCCTTCAGTCTGCAGTCCAATGAGCTATCATCCACTGATCCAAATCAGCTAGGACAGTGGTCAACAAACTCATTAGTCAACAGAGCCAAATATCAATAGTACAACGATTGAAATTTTTTTTGAGAACTAAATGTTTTAAACTTAAACTTCTTCTAACGCCACTTCTTCAAAATAGACTTGCCCAGGCTGTGGTATTTTGTGGAAGAGCCACACTCAAGGGGCCAAAGAGCAGCATGTGTCTTGCAAGCCACAGTTTTCTGACCACCGGTCTAAGGCAATGTCTGTAATTTTTAAATCAGTTTATTAGCCTATAACTTCCTCTTGGATTTTAGACCTTACATCCAATCACATACTGGAAATTTCCATGTATAGGATTAATAATTCAAATGTATCATATACAAAACTAAATACATAATCTATACCCTCCCACTCAACCCCATCCGCATTGTCTCTTTTTTGTTCCCTGTTGCAATGACATCACCCCCTCATGCCAATGTCCACATCAGAAACCTGGACCTAGTCTTGCTTTATTTATGGCCTTTATCCAAGTTACAGCAGAGTCTTGAGGATTTTATTTAACATACAGTTCTACAACCCTTCTTTTTGTCCCCCTTATCCCTATGAATTACTTAACTCCCCATCCTTATCACTAATTCTGGCTTCCTGCAACAATCCTGTAACTGATCTCCTGGTTTCTACTTCTGCTCATCTATAATTCACTGCCATATACTGAGTTATCTAAATTAAAAATAACAGGTCAGTCTCTCTTTAAATTTTTTAAAAGCCTTTAACATGGACCACATAATAAAACCAGAAACCCTTCGTAAGACTTACAAACCCTTCATGATCTAGTTCTCTTTTTCAGCCATCTCCATCACCATTTCCCTCCTGCTCTTCCTTTGCTCCCAAACCACCACTCATCCTATCATTTGTTCTTTTTAAAACACACAATTTGGTTTTGTTTGGCTTTTCCCTCTAAGCTTCTGCACATATCTTTTCCTTTACAGGTAATTGTCTTCCCCCGCTACTCTTTCCCTAGTTAGCTCCCAGTCTTCCTTCTGATTTATAGCTAAGACGTGTCTTTTTCACTTCTTTTGTCCCAGAGTTCTCTGAGTAGGTCAGAAACCCCAGCTGAGCCCTCATCGCAGTTCCCTCGTACTGTATTATTGCCTTTATTCCCTACCGAATGAGAGCTCTGTTTTCTTTGACTTTATCCTCTCTAACCCATGGGAGAGTACATGGTAGATTTTGGTATTTAGTAATAGGTATTGAATTAAGTATTTTATTTCACATACTGGCATCAATTTCTTAGCAACCCAAGGGCCATCCTGCGATTACACACAAAATAACAAATGATTCTAGACCTCTGAATTGATTATAGGTCTCTGAGTGCGAAATGAATGTCTTCTTTCAAGAGCTCAATAGACTTAAGAGGGAGCCTTAAAACTTCTAGAGCAGTTCTAGCCACAGAACTGGGAAGCAGAGAAGCTTCAAGCATATCTCAGTTAAGGGGAAAAAAAAGATATTATAGTTCATCCTGTCACAAACCATTTCTGAAGGCATGCCTCTGTGTGTTCTTAGTACAGCTCCCTTCATCCACAAAATGATCATCTGCCATTATAGGTCTCTTCCAAGGAAAAGCCCTTCAAAGACCCAATTTTTTTTTCTGAAAAGGACAGATTGATATTTCTCAAATGAAGATAATCTATGGATTAAAACTATATTTCAAAATAAACACAACCAGTTTGATTCTGTGTTATTAAAAAAGCTGCCAATACTCACTAAAAACACCTGGTTCCGTTCACTTTGGTAAGGGCTCATTGGCAGAAACGGTTAAATGTCTTTAAATAGCCTCCTCAGGATTACAGTTTTCTTTTTAACCTTTTTTTAAATTAAATTATATGTGTACATATCTTACCATTGCCCCCCCACACACACACACACACATATAGGCCCTCCCTCCCCAGAGTTTTGTGTCCATTGGTTATACTTACATGCAAGCATACATGTCCTTTGGTTGATCTCTATCTCCCCCACATCTCCCTACCCTGCCCACTGTAATCTGCTTGTTGCTTTATTGTCTCTATATCTTTCTTTTGGTTCATCAGTTTATAATGTTCTTTATTATCCATAAATGAGTGAGGTCATGTGGTGTTTTTCTTTCATTGACTGGCTTATTTCACTCAGCATGATGTTCTCCAATTCCATCCAGGTTGCTGCAAATGATAAGAATTCCTTCTTTTTTATGGCAGCATAGTATTCCATTGTGTAGATGTACCATAATTTTTTTATCCAATCATCTGACGGGTACCTAGGCTGTTTCCAAATCCTAGCTATTGTAAATTGCTCTGCTATGAACATAGGAGTACATATGTCCTTTCTGATTGGTGCTTCTAGTTTCTTGAGATATATTCCTAGAAGTGGGATTACAGGGTCAAATGGGAGTTCCATTTTCAGTTTTTTAAGGAAGCTCCATACTGTTCTCCACAGTGGTTGCACCAGTCTGCATTCTCACCAGCAGTGCACGAGGGTTCCTTTTTCTCCACAACCTCACCAAAACTTGTCGTTTGTTGATTTGTTGATGTTGGCCATTCTGACAGGTGTGAGATGGTACAGTATTGTTGTTTTGATTTGTATCTCTCAGATAATTAGTTACTTTGAGCATGTTTTCATGCACTTTTGTCTCTGCCGGCGGCTTTTGTTTCTGTCACGGCAGAGGCTGCAGCTTCTTCGCCACAGCCTCTGCAGCTGCCGCCTCTGCTGCTGAGACCTAGACACCCCACGTTATCCCCAGCAAAATCCAACCTTTCTGTGGAATCCGAGTATCCGCACCAACTGGGACCCCACAGCTGCTCAGTGGTCTCCACAGTTGTGGTTTTTTCAGGTCTCAGATAAGATCCCTAGTTGTCGTTTTGATGTGGTTGTTGAGAAGCAGCAAGTACAGGTGTTTACCTATGCCGCCATCTTGTTCCCAGGATTACAATTTTCAATGGAATCCCAGACTATCATGGAAAAACTTTTAAATGATAAAATTGATACATCCTCCCATCTTCCTTCACTCCTCTAAATTCTTCCCAAGCTACTTCTCATTTCCTCTCAAGATTAGAAAGACACGTGATAAATTATGGATGCAAAGATGGATGGGACGGTTGATAGATAAGATAGATCAGATGGCTGGATAGATGGACAGATACACTGATACACAGATAGACAGACAGGATAGATAGAAAAATGGTAGGTAAATAGAAAAAGCAAAAAAAAATGTAGGTAGAGAAATCAATAAAAGGAAGACACTGCAATGATACAAATTACTTTAGAAAATACTCTTGGACTAGTACTTCAAAATGTCGGCAGGCCCATCCCACTTTGTTAATAGCAGCATGAGGTACAATGGCTCACAATTACTTTTTTCCTTTTGAAAAATTATGGTACTATACACTATACTGAGAGATAAATACCCAGAGTATATAGTATATTCACAAAGATTTCCAAAACAATATTTATAGTTGCATAGAACATTATGGGCATAGATTTCTAGATGTCACAACTATAATTTAAATACTTTATGGTTAATCATGGTGAAATTTACATATTAAACAACAAACCACCACCAGTGAAGAGACAAATGTCAACAGTCATTTCCCTTTCATGTCATTTTTAAGACCTTGCAGAGAAAAAACAGATTCTGAGTGGTAACATGAAATACTCTTATAAAGACAGTCACCTGGATGGCTTTGTCTTTTATCTTATCAACAGCAGGCTCCTATGCCATCACTGATTAAGGCAAGGCCATAAGAATGTTGGCAGAAGGTGGTATTCCTTGCATGTCTGCATTTATAAATGGTCCCTGGCTCTGTGTAATCCCACTCTCAGCATCCAGAATGCTAACTACAGCTAGTCTTTTAGTGAATCACACATATACTCGTATACTAAGAAGTTCTCAAATATCATCATATTCAGTCTTCACAACCTGGAAAGCATTATCCCCATTTTACAGAGAAGGAGACAGAGGCTTGGGCAGATTAAAGATCTTCCCCATCAAAACACAGATAGTAAGTAATGGGACATGAATTAAAACATTTCTTCCTGAATCCAAACCTCAATCTTAGCTTCAGGAGCTTCTAGAAAGCAGGAGCTTCTGGAATAAAGAAGTTGAAGCAAGGAGGCCATCCTGGAGCTACCAAAGCCCAGTCACCAACCTGCTGTCCAGGGACTGCCCAGGAACAAAGTGTTTCAGGAGGACATTTGTATTAATGGTCATCCATTTTTAAAAAGTGCATAACTGTTTTCATTGCGGAAGTCTCTGCCACAATCTGGAGTGAGCCTGTGATTTCTGATTACAAATTACCACTTGAAAATTTGAAGATATCACAGTGGCCTGTCCTTAAACACAGGCCATCAACTGCCCTTAGGACAACTTCTAGGAACTTCAAATGATTGAGGCTTGTATAATTATTACCTTATCTGTTTTGGTTTTTTTCACTCGAAATGAGATCCAAAGAGTTCCTTAAGCTGCCATTTTGAAATTTGCAGTCCTCATCTTTTATTATTATTATTATTATTATTATTCAAAGGTTTAATAATATTTTGTATAAGAATATCAATTTTTCAGATTAATAATTTCAGATTATTGTTTATTAAAGTACAATTCCATGCAATAAAATGCAAATAACTTAAATGTTTGGGGTAATGGGTTTTTATGGCTATATTACACCTGTGTAACCACCACACAAAATAAAATATAAATCATTATCATCACCTTGGGAAGCTCCCTCATGTCCCCCCATTCCCAGCAATCCATGGTCCCTGACCCCGTACTCCGCCCTCTCCAAAATAAAACACATCCTCATATGTATTGCCACAGGGGAGTAGAGAATTGATTTATTTTGCTCAGCAAAATATTTGTAAAATGTGTCCAAGTTGTTGTGTGCTCAGTGACATTTTAATCTGACTTTTTCAATTTATTGGAGAGGAAATTAACTTCATGTTGTTACTCAGAGAACAGTAAGTATTTCTCTGGAAAGATTATATAATATTCTTTTTGGATGAACTAGAAGCATCTATATTTAATAACTGGATGTTTCCAAAGCACAGAAAATGCGTTGGGAAAAACAGCATCAATACTGGAAAAGCAGGCCAGTTATTGGCATCAATTGTGCCTAATAGACTAAAGTTTTTCAAACATTCAGACTTCATGAAATCCTATAATTTAGATATTTGATATAAGGTACAAAAAAAGCACTTAATTGTTTACTCCATAAAAAACCAGTGCTACTCCAATGCAATTTGGAGCATTAATTTAGCTCTGCCATTGGCAAACTAATCAGAAGCATTACACTGTACCCATACAGACACAATTTAAGGACTGAGTTTTGTGACCTGCAGAGAGAAGTATTTCTCCCATCACTTGCTGCAGTCACCCACCCACAATTCCCAGAATAACATATGTATTTTTTAATACAAGGTATTAAGAAGCACAGAAAACTCCATTTCACTTAAATCAACCAAGGACGCTTTAAGACCTTGACTACTACTGTAGCACTGGCATAAGTAGCTGAAAATGCATTGGTGTGATAATGTAAAATATGTCAAGAGTTACAGAGAGGATCATCTCCTTGAAATATGTTGTGTTTTAGGTATAAAACTATCAAAAGCAAGTTGATATAAAGCCCAGTGGCTGCTATACAGTTTGCATACACTATTTCTCATTTTTAAAAGTAGCAAAATATATTTTAAAGCAAGTGTACTGCTAAGGATTCAGAGTTCAGCTCAGGCTTGAATCCTTTGTTGAGGGTCATGGTAGAATCACAGTGTTGGACTGCAAAGCACCTTAGTATTTTACTGATGAATATATCGAGTCCTCAAGCCCATGCTGCTGGTCAGTGGCAGAGCCTACCGCTGATCTTTCATCATCCTAATCCTCTGCTTTTACCATGATCATATATTGCATTCTTCTGAAAATCCTTCTACCACTACTCATGCTTACAAAGCTTATGTTGAACCTCACTCCTATTTCTTCTCAGATTGTAATAATTCTGTCTTAGGCTTTTTATTTTTTCAATTAGAGAATTATAGTTAAAATTCTTCCCAGGGGAAAACAAGACAGCACTTCTTTTTTATTGATTTTAGAGAGAGGAGAAAGAAAAAGTATAGAGTGACAGAAACATTTATGAGAGTGAAACATCAATCAGCGGCATACCACCACCACCACCACCACCACCACCACACACACACACACACACACACACACACACACACACACACCATCAGGGATCAAGCCCGCAATCTAGGCATGTGCCCTGACCAGTAATTGATCCAGTGATCTCTTGGTTCATGGATCAGTGCTCAAGCATGGAGCCACACTGGCCGGGCAAGACAGCCTTTTGTGTTGAGCCCAAAACAATAAAGTTATAAAATCTCCAGCCCGTTACCATCTTCTCAGTCCCCAGCAATTCTATTTCTGAGAATACAACCTAAAGGTGAAGAAAAAAAGAGGTGGGGATAGAGATTGGTGAATTCAAAGAACTATCACTAGAGATTGTAAACTGTTCACTTGTCCCCCGCCATTACTCTGGACCCAAAGATGGACTGGAGTCGGTGTACTAAATGTCAGCACTCTAGGGCAAGGCTCTTGACTTCACTGCCCAAATACTGCCAAATCTAAGATCCTACTGCTCCTTTAATAGCATAAATAAAATTCCTTACATATGTGTTCCAGAGCCTCTGGGATTCCAGATGAGTCGGGCGAATGTACACAGGCCCCTGTCCCTGGCTGGAGACATGATGTTATTCTGAATATTTTTGTTTTTGCCTTCTTAGTAACAGTGACCTCCTTACAAAGACCCCTGTTTATTCATGTGCTCTTCTGCCTCTAGGTTGTGTCAAGATCTCGATTTTTAACTACTACCGTGTTTCCCCGAAAATAAGACATCCTTCAAAAATAAGACCTACTTCATGGAAACATAATACATCCCCTGAAAATAAGACCTAGCGCATCTTTGGGAGCAAACCTTAATATAAGACACTGTCTTATTTTCGGGGAAACAAGGTAGTAGGGTCCATAGTTTTTAAGGAGCTCTGAGTTCACATCTCCTGTATATAATATACTTCTTACTGAATGACAGTAATAGATTTTATCGACTAGCAACTCAAAGAACAAATCCATTATTACACTATACGCAAACTACACAACAAAGTCATCTACTACTTTGCCACTGAAAAATTCAACTTCAACTAATTATTTCATGCTTATCTCTGGATTCAGTGATTCCCCAAAACCATGGCTTATATACCTCACAAATACAACAGCTTTTCAAACCTTAATAGGGCAGGATCCTCTTTCAATCTGCTCCAAAAAAAAGCAGACATTTATTGAGTGTCTACTCTAGGGCCAGAGCTAGAGCCAGCAACTACCATACAAAGTCAGCCAAAGGGGCAAATTGAATCTGTGGAAACAATTTGAGAATACAGATCTGTTCCATTAGCCATAAATGATTTCATAAAATGATTTTCAAATAAAAAAATCACAACAAATTAAAGACTGTGAGGATAATATCTCATAATATTGGAAAAAAATAATAATGACAATGAGAACACAAACCAATATAGAAAATAAAAGTCTTTCAGACATTCAATATGATCAAAATGAAATTTTCAAAGTCAATATGTAAAATTAAAATTTGCTGAAAACGGCACTTTCTAGAGCAGAGTGAGCCAGTCATCGCAAACTGTATTTTAAGAAAGAAGAGAGACAAGTTTTCTTTAAAAATTATTTTATATGAAACCTTTATTGTTGTGCTGCTCTTTTGCACTCAAATAATTTTCAATGTCTGTCTAAACAAAAATACTGCCTTCGCATGGATCCATTTGATTTTACAGCATAATTCTTTTCCAGATAACAATAAGCTGGAGCCCGATTTCACCACTTAAGTGGAAACTGTTTCCTAATGGAAAAATACATCAAAATTGTGTCAATATAATTTGGGGGGAAAGACATTTAACAATACAAAATTCAACACCAACTCTGTACTTTGCAGAATTCCTCTGCAAATTGTTTCTCAGGACACCAAGCATTCTGTTTTCTTCCTTCCTTTCTTTTTTTTTTTTTTTACTTATTTGGTTGTTTATGTTTTCCATTTTTTTGTTTTATTTCATTCCCTATTATCTTGTTAGTCCATTTCAGAAATCTGTCTATTTAATGCAAAGATGACCCCTTGCTAATGGAAGAATGACTACCACTATTTATTTTTAGCATTTCTTTTTTAGGGGAAAAAAGCTTATATTTAACATTAAAGAACATGTTCACTCTAGCAAAGCTAAATATGTGGCAACTAAGCACCAAAGTCATTAATAATTTTAAAGAAATCCCAAGGAAAACACTTTGGAGTCTCTTTTGCTTTTTAAATATTTTATGTCTGTACAATTCCATATTTTAAGTATCTGAGAGCTTGCACAGAAAATCAAAAGCATAACAATTTCAAGTTTTACATTTTCTTAATTGTATATTAAGTAAGACCTGCTTATACCCTATTATCTAAAATGTCATTTAAAAATACTGAACAGAGCCCTATCAGGTTTGGCTCAGTGGATAAAGCATTGGCCTGTGGACCAAAGGGTTCCAGGTTCAATTCTGGTCAAGGGCACATACCGTGATTGCAGGTTCCTTCCCAGCCAGGGCCCTGGTCAAGGATCTTGCAAGAGACAACCAATTGATGTGTTTCTCTCACACTGATTTTTTCTCTGTCTTCCCCTCTCTCTTCTCCTCTCCCTAAAAATCAATGCACATATATCCTTGAGTGAGGATTAATAGCAACAACAACAAAATACTGAATAGAAAAGAATCTCATTAATCAGCTAATAATTGGAGCTGTTGTATAGCAAGGGGAATTGTTTTTACAGGAAAAAAAAATAGTGCCCTAAAAATTATATGGCAAAGAAGGTCAGGGTAAACTGAGATTCAGTGGCCCAGAATTATTTCTGATAAATATTAAGTTCTTAATAAAATTTTAGAAACATCCAATAGATTCATTAAATTAAGGGAAACACTTCCACTTTATGGGATACTTCCATGAGCCACGAGAGACAGCTCATTCAATCATACTAACAAGGTCTCTGAAAGTCTTCATGCTATGAATTCTTATCCCCATACTGTTTTTTAAATCTGAAGGGATAAAAACTAACAAAAAATTTTTGAATATTGATTTTGCTGTTAAGAGGAAAAATGGTTCCCCACCTTAAAGGAAGATGGCTTTACAGAGACTTGCATGCAGTCAATATTCTGGAAAATGTTCACCAAGGAGAATAAGGGAGCCCTTGATTTGCAGTATTTGCCAATTTCCATGGAGTGAATGTTCCCATCGTGGCCAATGACTCACTAACGTGAATCTGCTCAGTGAGAAGTTAGAAAGAGATGAACAGTTGTGTAGTAATTTGCCAGCAGCCATTAATTCATATGTTTTCTGACTTTGATAAACTCTCTACACAAATTGGATAGCCAGGCACATTCCCAAAGCTCTGCCCATTTTGAGAATTTTGCATCATTTTTTTTCTATTCTCTGCCAAAGTCACCGCCCACTGGGGCTTTAAGTGTGACTATCTTCTATTTTTAGTTCACACTCACAAAGTAGCCAACCCATTCACAAGCAAAGCTTAGACTTTATCGCTTCTAGCAGCTATCCTTAAGAGAGTTCCCAAATGGCCATAAGTTTGAATTGAGGGAGAATCAGTGTCTGAGATACTGGGGAAGCAGAGTGACCAAAAGCCTAAAACTTTATCATTAGCAACCATACAGGACAAGAAAGCAAACTACAGCTTTAATTACATAGGAGCAGATTAGTTGAGTAGAGGCAGGACTCAGATTAAACAGGTAAGTATTAAGGGGGGATAAATTGGGTCAATAACTTGGAGTTCCAAAGGAATGGACCGACTTCAGACAGGACTGGATCAAGGCATTCAGACAATGTGATTAGGAATCTATTTCTTCCTCCATCTGTCAAATCTTTCTCCCTTCACATTATATTCATTTTCAGGGGTGCTCTTTTGGTGACAAATATAGATACCACCACATGATCTTATATTGCCCTGATTGCTAAAAAATTATTCCCAGCAAAGTTTCCAAAATGACTCAGATTCACCTTGCTTAGGTCATGAGCCCATCCCTACATCAATCCTGTTGATAAGGAATGTGAGGCATTTTAATGGACAGAACTGAAAGTGTCAACTTCTATATTTGGGTTTTTGAGTTTTGAGGAGAAGTCAGCCATAAAGCAAGGGGGAAAAAAGAAGTTTCCCATGAAAATAGGAATTCTATTCAGAGAAAAGAAACTGCATGATGGGCAGGTAAAAATGCAATGCCAAAGATGACTTTATATTATAAATGTTTTTAATTTCTCCCTCTTTGCCCTCTGTCAGTTTATATCACATTCTTAGGCTTTATTGAGTGACTTATGGGTCACAAAATGACTCACACTGTCTCCTAAGTCTCTCATATTTATTTTTCATTTTCTCTCTTTGTTTTTTTTTTTTGTTAATCTGCACATGAGGATATTT
Organism: Vespertilio murinus; assembly: GCA_963924515.1. Taxonomy (NCBI): domain Eukaryota; kingdom Metazoa; phylum Chordata; class Mammalia; order Chiroptera; family Vespertilionidae; genus Vespertilio; species Vespertilio murinus. The sequence goes on from OZ004705.1 coordinate 54,794,352, forward strand.
TTTCCATTGATTTTTTAGAGAGAGTAGGAGGAAGGGAGAGAGAAAAAAACATTAATGTGTCTGAGATAAATTTTCTTTTCCAGATAAATTGCAGTTTGATTGTTTTCTACTTTACCCATAATTAGCCTTTTTTTGTTTGCTATCTTTACAAGTACCCTACAGCTTGTACAGAAATGAATTTAGAAGAATTGTTGGATTACTTGTAGTTCTTGTATGAGGCTCTTGATTGGCAATTTATTTTCTCTGCTATGGAATCTGGACAATTTCAAACACAAGGACGAGACCATCAGAAGCACTCAGTATCCTCCTCCTATTCCTTGGCCTTGTTGCTAACCTGCTTCTTCTTATTCTATGTTAATCTAGACTATTGTTGAAAAGTTTTCATTTTGGTCATCATTGGTAGTGTCACACTGCCTTTTTGATGGCACCTCGGTAACATGTTCTGAAATGCCTGTTACTCGGTTCTAATTGAAAGAATATTGTGAAAAATCGGAGTTCTATTATTCAGAGGATAGGAAGAGCAGCTCTTATAATCCCATTGGCCAAGATTCTTAGTTTGACATATCCTTAATGATATAACCATTGACAGGACTGAAAGACATTCATTATACAATTTTAAACATGTGTCTCAATATTGGATTATAATGCCTATAGTGGCTGTAATTAATAGACTTATAATTATGTTGATTATAACAAATCTCATAGATTGTATTATATGCAAGATAATTATAAGAAAAAGCCTTAAATAAAAAAATCAAAGTGTAAAATGAAAAAAAAAGAGAGAGAGAGATAATGTGTATATTAAAAACATTAGTTTGGCCCTAGTCAGTGTAGCGCAGTTGGTTGAGTGTTGTTTCCTACAACAAGAGCTCACAGGCTCCATTCCCCATCAGGGCACATGCCTGGTTGTTGCTTGATCTCTAGTAGGAATGTAAAGGAAGCATTAATTGATGTTTCACTCTCATATCAATTTTTCTCTACCCCTTTCTCTCTCTCTCTCAATGTTGTTCTATTTAATTCTGGATTAAATGGATGTGTGTAGAAGTAGAGAAATTAGAAGTTTTAGGTAGTGATCTATATTTGTCACCAAGAGAGCACCCCTGAAATACAGTTCCAGCACTGTATTGAGTCTTTTGCATATATTTTATTATTTGTACCTCATACTATATACAATAAAAGTGTAATATGCAAATCAACCAAATGGCCAAACAGCAGAACAACCATCTGGATGACCATCTGGGATCACCCACTGGTTATGACACCCACTGGCTCCAGGCAGCCAAGGTGGGTGCGATGTGTTAGTGAGGGGCCCGGCCATCACCCCATGATTGCCCCATAAAGGGAGGACCAGACCACCAGCTGACAGGGTGATCAATTGTGGGGCTCCACTATCGCCCCACTGAAGGAGACCCAGGCCACTGGCTGGCAGGCTGAGGTGGGTGGGCCTTCCTCTACAAGGGAAGCCCAGGTCCCAGATGCCAGAGGGAAGCTGATGCCAGCAACCAGGTGAAGAAAGGCCTACTCTTGCATGAATTTTGTGCATCAGGCCTCTAGTATTATATAACCAACCTAATTGTTCATCAATGGGTAAATGGATAAAGATGTGATACACACACAATGAAATACTACTCAGCCATAAAAAATGAAGTTTTGCCATTTGTGACATGGTTGAAACTTGAGTACATCATGCTAAGTAAAATAAGTCAGACAGAGAAAGACAAATACCATTTGATTTCACTTATACATGGGATCTAAAAAGCAAAACAAACAAATCAAAATGCAGACTCGTAGATACAAAGAACAGAATGATGGTTGAGAGAGGGAAGGGTGTCTTGGGATTGAATTGATTGAAAGGGAACAAGGGGTACAAACTTCCAGTCATAAATGTGAGTCATAGGGATGGAATGTACAGCATGAGGAATACAGTCAACAATATTGTATAATGACAGATGATAACCAGACTTATTCTGGTGATCCTTTTGCAATGTAAACAAAGGTTGAATCACTATGTTGTACACATGAAACTAGTGTATCTGTGTCCATAACTTTTCAATTAGGTGTTATGTGCACCCATTTATATCTGTGTACTTACAGCTCTTTAATTCACTTGTGGAAAAGAACAAGTTTCATACTATGCTAGAGACCCGATGCATGAAGATTCATTCAAGAATGGGCCGTCCTTCCCCTGGCTGCTAGCACCGCCTTCGCTCCAGCCAGAGCCATCTTTCTGCCTTCCCACACTGCCCAGAGGCCAGGAGCAGTTGGGGCAATGCAGAACGCCTGCATCGTTCCCATGGCAATGATACAAAGTCCTGCCCCGCCCCCAGCTGCTTGGCACCTGCTAATGCAAATTAACGCCCTTCTTTGTTGGGTTAGTTTGCATACTCACTCCTGATTGGCTGGTGGGCATCGCAAAGGTATGGTCAATTTGCATCTTACTCTTTTATTAGTGAAGATACTTCTGCCCAAATTGTTTGGAAGAAAGGTTTTCAGCTATTCTTTTTAAAGTTGTCAAGGTTTCAATGTATAAAAAAACCTGAAGAATTCTTTAAAATAATTTTTAAAACACGAAACCTTGGGTTCATTTTAAACTAACCTACATAGCTGCTTACCAATTATATAAAGTTATTGCAAACACACTAATGATACCCAGAAGCACTGCGATATGCATGAAGACATTTATTAGCCATTTACCATTATTCTAGCTTGTGCTATACTCTGATCTCTACAGGTTTAATAGCCTTCTGCTGCCCTGATAGGAATGTATCCAATTGTACAGTCACAGAATATGTCTCGGGTCATTAAAGGGAGAAGCCCTTATTCTAGCAAATTTTTAAGTATTCTCTACTTCATTTCAAGTAAAACTAAAGAATATGCATAAACACAATTTTGTTCATGTGGGAGCTTTTTTGTTATTGTTATTAAGGTCTCTGGTTATAACCTCTTTAGGCTTGATGATCTTTTTAAAAAATTGTCTTCTGTAATTTGTGTGTGTGTTTGTGTGTATGTGTGTGTGTATGTGTGTGTATTATTGCTATTACAAGTTGAAAATCATGACACAATGGATAGAATTTTCTTTCTGTTAATTAAAAAAACAGTTTCATTCAAACAGCTCTTCTCTGGAAAAAAACAAAAACAAAACAACAACAAAAACACCTACCAATATTTGTACTAATTATCCTTTTTATCGTTGAAAACTAGAGAAAATCACATTCAAAAAGAAAAAAAATTACATTGTGCATCTTTATTTTTATGCTTATCTTCTTAAATTATTTTAAAATGTTACAATAAATTTTTATTTAGAACATGGGAAACAGGAAAAATCTTTGAAAAAGAAGCAATTTTAAAAAATATATATATTTTATTGATTTTTTACAGAGAGGAAGAGAGAGGGACAGAGAGTTAGAAACATTGATGAGAGAGAATCATCCATCAGCTGCCTCTTGCACACCCCCTACTGGGGATGTGCCCGCAACTAAGGTACATGCCCTTGACTGGAATCGAACCTGGGACCTTTCAGTCTCCAGGCCGACCCAAACCGGTTTCAGTGAGAAAGAAGCAATTTTTAAGTGTAGGTCTTAAAGACTGAGTAGGATTTTAGCAGATGGAGATGAGAAAACTACAGAACACAGCTTTTTAAAAGATGATCATGATAATAGTTGCTATTTACTGATTGCTTACTGTGTTCCAGTAGTGTTTACTTTTCATTATACTTTTATTTTTAGAACACAAAAGTTAGGTAAAATTATATCCATTTCACTAATTAGGAAACTACAGTTATAAGAAATTGCCAGAGGTTCACCCATTATGTATTTGAATCGCACATATAACATGCAAAGATTTAATCCAATATGCAACAATTTACTGTCTACCTAACAAAAGACAGTATCTTTTTACTATGAAATATGAGATCATTGTCATCAGTTTCTGGTACGGTGATCTTTCTATTTTATTTCATTATTTTATTTTTTATTTTTTTTGGCCAAGAGATAGATATTGTGCCATGTACATATATCACACCTTAATAAAGAAATTTTTAAAAATGAAATTACATTTTAAAAATAGTGATATACTCTCCATTTTAAGTAAAAAAGTTTAAATATAAAAATTAATCTAAGCATCTCTGGCCACTTGATATTCCCTGTCTGACACTAATCACAGTTATCTTCAAGCCTAAAGTGGTGCCTGGCCTTAGAGAAAGAGGCCCCTCAGCATCAGAGACGGCTTCACTTTAATATTAATTCCTGACTTTCCTTCAGAGAAGAAAGTCCTTTGAAAAACTAATGTGTCCAGTTTATAAATCATTGCTCATGACGCTACCACAAATGTTCAAAGAGATCCAACTCTGACCTATCATTTGGTATTTCTGTGGACTTTGACATTTTTATCACTTTTTGGAGACCCAGCCTTCAGGGGAGAGACACTATATTATTCTGCATTTTGACATTGTTCTGAATCATGGAGTTTAGAACATTGGTCTTCACCATTTAAAAAAAAAACTAATAAAAATAGGTGGTTTTCTCATGAAAAGGTATTTGTGAACAGTTTTCATAAGTATGATACTGATATATCAATTTATCTTCACATACTACTTTAAATATGGTATTAGAATATATTCCAGACCTACTTAAAAAAAATTTTTTTAAGTTTTCAGGCCTTCCTAAAGTAACTCATTTTTTTTGTATAGTTGTTTCACAAAATGCAGAAACTGCTGGGCCTTTTCATTGCTCACTAAGGAATATACTCTACCGATCTGAATGCAACAATGTGAGGAATTTTCTAAACTATAAAGTTATTCATAACAAGCACGACGACTTAACTGTCACCAGTGGTGTATGCTTGTTGAGTACCTAAGGAATTACCTGTATGAATTGGGACTTTTAGACTGAACATTTGCATCTGAATGTCACCTAAAAGTCTTCCTTAGTCACAAATTGGTCTGGGATATCAACAATTAAATCTTATACTACTTGCTTAAATTATGAGTCCAGGAATCTTGGTTGTTTTAAAAGAACCCATACTGCCTAGCTGTTATGGCTCAGTGGTTGAGCATCAACCTATGAACCAGGAGGTCATGGCTCAATTCCTAATCAGGGCACATGTCCAGGTTTGGACTTGGTCTCCAGTGGGGGCAATGCAGAAGGCAGCCAATCAATGATTCTCTCTCATCATTGATGTTTCTATCTCTCTCTCATATATATATATATATATATATATATATATATATATATATATCCGAAACATCACAAATGGATATCATAAGTAAAAATAATTTACAAAGAAGGTGGAAGAAGGTATAGTGACGGAAGGAGACTTGACTTGGGTGGTGAATAGACAATAAAATATACAGATGTTTTGTAGAATTGTGCACCTGAAATCTGTATTACCCCAATAAATTCAATTTAAAAAAAAGAAAATAATAATTTCACTCGTGCTCTCTCTCTTTCCATCTCTCCCTCCCTCCATCTTTCTCTTTCTTAAGCACACACACATACTTCTGGAAGAAACAGCTTCTAAAAGACCAACAGAAGAAAATCTTATCTCTGGGCAACTAGGGTTCAAATAGTTCATTTTCAGAGGTTAAGTAATTGACACCATTTAGTAAGCAGTGACACACAAGTTTCAGATTCAAAGAAGCAACAAATCAATGAAGCATGGAATTTTCTTCCATAAATGCAGTGAGTACTGCAGTAAAACCTTATGTAATGGCTGAGCCATACAAATATAATATGACAACCCTGAGATTAACTTGATTTTGTAACACAGCAGTTTCAGAAACCACTAAAAAGATCAAAAGAAAATTGATGATGTAATCTGTACAAATAAAATAATTTCCATATCTAAGTGACTGTTTTCTAATAATTTGGGAAGAGTACTGCCAAGATCTTAAAGGGATGTGGTGACTTTTCTGTTTTGCTTGCCTTATTTCATGATAAGTCTTCAATGATTAAATCTGAAAAACAGTTGGAGATGGACATGTCATTGGTTTTTAATGAGGCCTAAAAACTAAAGCTGTTCTTTCATCTAGAACTAAATTTGTCATTTATAGTCATAGTCTTACTGTGAAGAAATATGTTCAAGTCAAATTTTTAATAAATTTCTATAGTCCACCTTTGTCATATTTTAATTACTCTAGAACATAATATGAATATAATATAGTGTCATAATTTCTGGGAACTTACTACCTTGATTTTCAATTCAATATGTAAATTTTAATTTTTTATTAAATAACCTCTGAAAAATCTTTAACCAATATTACTAATTTAATTGGCTTCAAAGTTTGTATCAATCACTTCATTATAGCAAGAATAAAAAGATATGAAATATAAATTACAACTAAAACTGTTAAAAAAAAAAACACTATTCTTTAATCTAAAAAATAGCAGAAAATTTGTAAGAACACCTCAAAAATGTATTTGAATGTGACCTGTTGAGATGATGCTACCCCTCACCAAGTATACCAGTTTGTGTTCCTTACAAATGAAGATACTTGTACATAATCCAACATAGACACTGAAATAAGGAAATTACTGATACAATGTCTTTTGCTTTGCATCCCATCAGGAGTCTAAGGATTTAAACTTGTTCCATTATTGATAACTAGAGTTCTGGTGCATGAAATTCATGAAGTGGGGGAGGTGCAGGGTCCCTCAGCCCACCTGCACCCTCTTGCAATCCAGGACTGCTGGCTTCTAACCTCTCACCTGCCTATCTGCCCCTAACCACTTTCCTGCCTGCCTGATTGCCCCTAACCACCTCTGCCTGCCTGCCTGATTGCCCCTAACCACCTCTGCCTGCCTGCCTGATTGCCCCTAACTACCTCTGCCTGCCTGCCTGATCGCCCCTAACTGCCTCCGCACCCGGGACCCAGGTTTCCCTCTGACTGGCTGCAGGCACCCAGGACCCAGGGCAGCTTGACCCAGGCCTCAGCTTTGTCAGGAAGGACATCTGGAATGATGTACAGAAAGTGCTCAGTCTCTCTGGTCTAATTAGCATATTACCCTTTTATTACTATAGATGTGCAGGAATTAAAGTAATTGTTGTCAGGTTCCTCCACTAAACAGTCATGTTTTCCCTTTGTAACAAATGAGTACGTTGTTGGAAGTTATTTTGGGACTCTGTAAAAATCTCATGCCTATTCCAAAATTCAATTTCTTTGTTTAAAGCAGTACGAACATAGGACACCTATGTCATGATCCATTACTATCATTTTTTGAGACATTTTTTCACCAAAATTTGTCCCTTGGAAACCTCACCAAAGCTGGATCCTATGTACTTTCAACACATACACACTATTTTTGAGTACTTCCTTACTCATGGTCCAAAAAGAAGTTCCCATCTCATTAGTACATTCTCTGTCCTAGCCCTGGCATTTCTTTATGGAAATGTCATATCCCATCTTTTGGGATTATCTTTATTCATGTTGTAACACCAAAGTGCATTGCTGGGACAGCAATTTTTGGTGTGTGTGTGTGTATGTGTGTGTGTGTGTGTGTGTGTGTGTATTGGGAAGTGAGGGGGACTTTAAGAGCAAAAAATAATTTACATCACTGCCAATAGTTGGTTTTGTCAGATCTTTGGATTTTTGCCATACAAATAAGTGTGTAACGATATCTCACGCTGTTTGAATTTGAATTTCTCTAATGATAATGTTGAGCATCTTTTAATATGCATAATACTAGTATTTATCATACATTATATTCTTTGAAGTGTGTTAAAATCCTTTACCCATTTTGTTAAATTGTGCTGTTTTCTTCCATATGTTTGAGTTTTAGGAGCTCTTAATATACTCTGGTTGATGAATCCTTTTAATAGAGAGGTGATTTACAAGTCTTTTCATAGTCTTTTTTCACGTTGATCACAGTGTGTGTTCTAGTGCAAAAGGTTTAATTTTGATAAAGTCCAATTACCCCTTTTAACTTTCTCAGGGATAACACATTCTGATTTTGTGGTTAAAATGGATCTTCACTTGTGTCCTGGTGGGCACAGGGTTTGCTGCTCTTCTCTCAGAGAAGAAGGCTTTCGCTTCATAGAAAAGTGGGGACCCTGAAGCCTTTCCCACAGTGCTGGGGATCCTCTTCTCCCGGACTCTATGGGGGAGACTAGGATACCCCTTGTCCCCACTCCACCTCCAAACTTTCCTGTGATCGCACATCAGAAGTTGGTGGACAAGATGCTGAGAATGAGTACAGATTTCCCGTTTGCCTGTGGGATGAGGGAGGGGTAATGTCACCACAGTCCACATTCAGCCTTCAGCAATGTGTTACAAAGTTCAACCAGATTCTTACATGCCCAGCATCTCATTCCCCCATTAGGCACCATTGAGACTGTGCGCAAGGGGTAGGACTTCTTTGGGTTCTATACCCTTAGAGGGACCTGATTTTCATCAGATATTTGGTAACTTGCTTGTCCTACAACTTCAGCTCTCTTGTGAATAATAATAAAAAAAAAGTTATCATTTTTGTTTTATTTCTTCTATTTTTGTGTTTGGTGGATAGTGACAGACTTTTTCCAATTTTCTATATCCTAGGCAGAAACAACACTCTGAATAATTTTAATGATTTTTGCATTAAAAACTCAAGAGGCTCTAAGCAGACATTTTTTCCAAAATAAAACTCCATAGTAAACACCTCAAATGATGCACCAAACTTGCTACGTATGCATTTGTGTGAGCATTCACATACATGAAAGTGAAAAGAGGGAAGTTTCCATTTTATTCTAATAAGTAAAGTTGCAAAGAAGTTAATGAATATTTCCAAAAACTGTAACGTGTGACACAATTTACTATACGACTTAGCCTAATTTTATAGTTGATTTATACACTGGCATTTTATATTAGATGCCACTGAACATAATGAGATATAAAATTATGGGACTGCATAAAGCTCATAAAGAAGACAAGAATATGTACCAAATGGCAGTTACTGTTCAAGGAAATTGCTGATCACCTTTCCTTTACCCTGGCTTATTAAAGACCAATGTTTTCAAACATAACCTGAGGATTCAGTCTGGGGATCCCATCTCTGCTGCCTCTCTGGGTTATACAAATAAATATCAATACTTTATGAATTTGAGTCTTCAAATACTTCACATTGTTGTGTTTTTTTTTAATTTGCTTGTTTCTTTTGTTTTTGGTTTTTACCTAATATAAACTTTATAGCTTTGCCCTAGTCAACTACCAAAATAATAACTGCATCCAGATTTTGTAGAAACTAACCCAAAACCCCTAAAAAAAAATCAAAAGGAACCAAATTATGGTGTCACCTTCCCTGAATATGACAACCACCTAGCTGCCAATTAAAAAAACCTGCTGAGAAAGACTGACCTGTCAGGATGGGGGAAGGTGAAAGATAAGAATGGGGGGAGCACCCAGGCTTCCTAGGAGAAGACTGCTGCAGCGTGGAAGGGCACACCAATGGTGTCTTTGTGGATGAAAGGGACCACATGACAAGCTCAGGGAAGGCCTGCATCGATGGCGGTCTTGCAAACTCAGAGACCTTAAGTAATCACAAAGGATGGTCTGAAATTAAACTTTAACTAAAAGCAGTTATGGTGGGTAGTTACCGCCGAGGCCAGTATCTTCACTGACAAGGTCAACCTTTACCTTAACTGAGCCTATCTGTCTTTTTGCATCTATGATAACACTAGTGGCCTGATGCACGAATGAAGATTCATGCAAGAATGGGCCTTCGTCCCCCTGGCTGCCAGCACTGCCTTCACTCTGGCAGTCACTGCCTTTCTGCCTTCCCACACTCCCCAGAGGCCCAGAGTGGCTGGGGTGGTGCAGAATGCCTGTGCTGTCACCATGGCAACAACACAAATGCCCCACCCATCTCCAGCCACTCTGCACCTTTGTATGCAAATTAACCCTCCATCTTTGTTGGGTTAATTTACATACTCACTCCTGACTGGCTAGTGGGTGTTGCAAAGGTACGGTCAATTAGCATGTTACTCTTTTATTAGGTAGATAACCCTTTGAAATATCTGGGTAACTTGTAACTTCCCTTTTTTTGGACCCCTTGGGGCACAACGTAATGTGCTGGACACCAGGACAGGTACCACAAATTCCTTCATTACTATCATGTTAATGGTTCCTGCACCCACCTAAAGTATGTGTCTATCCTTTTACTTTTTACCCAATCCCAGGGGTTTTCTCCACTTTGCTTTCTCCTATCTCTGTAGTCTATCACTAGTGGATTTCACGTAACCCACCTACATCCCTTCCTTTGATTGCAATGTATAAATACAGATGTAGCCTGCCATTCTCTGGAGCATTACCCTCAATTTGTTGAGGTTATGCTTCCCATCATATGTCAACAGTTTGGCTCAAATAAATTCACAAAAATACTTTACAGGTTTCAGTGGCTTTTTATGTTAACATCTTGAATTCTTCACCAGGCAGGTGGGTGGGAGAGATCCAGCCATGCTTACAGTGGTAGCTTGGTATAATTCTTTGGTAAAATAAGTTTGTTTTTTTATCAGATCTATTCTGGGAGCTTATAAGCCTTCACTCTATACATCTCCAGGTTTTGTGGAAAATGCAAGAAAAATGAGCATCCTGTCTAGTCACCAAGAACTTTAAACTTAAAATGACATGAACACATGGAAAGTGTTACGCCCAGGTTTTGTGATCCCCAAGGACCACCAGGGAGCCGAGTCCAATGCAAAGAACAAAAATCTCTTATCCATGCTAGCATGGGCTCTGTCCCACTTACACTGACATTGGCGTGGCGGAAGAGCACGAGTTTCTATTTTTTCTATCTGTGGATTCATTTTTCAACTCCAGCAGACAAAGAATCTGGGTTCCAGTCCAAAAATGCTGTATCTGCCACAGATTCTCATTTGTCTACCTCTTTTGCATGTCTATCCAAACATTCTGTGTTTGAAACTGGAATGAAGCACTGCCAGGATCAGTGCTGGGTCAGGCTTAATGGAAACTGTCCTAGAAGTTAAAGAGGTGCCAGAAGCGAAAGGTAGCAGCTGTGGAGACCAAGACTCAGGGATTCGGTTTACTCTGGTCATTTTTTACTCAAACCAAATTATTTAAATCTTCTTATAACATTACTAGTGAAATAAAAATCTTTCAGAAAGCCTGGTGTTGACTAGTTAGGCTATCGTGGCTTCAAATTCAACATGCAGAAAGTCCTATGCCAATATTATAACTGGGCCAGGGTGACACTTTGTTTACCAAACTTGCCTTCAAACACACTCTGTCCAATTCTGTTCTCATTTCCCTGGTCACATTTCAAGCAAATCACATGACTTCTGAGTCATCAGAACCCATGTTCAACTAGATTCACATTCAGGTACTAAAAGAAATTCATCCACTCTAAATAAGAATTTTAATCTCATTTTCAATCCAAAGGTTTCCTCCCCCATCACACACCTGCATCATTACTTAGGATCTACAGTGAAAGAGCTAAGACAGGTTCTTTCACTTTTACTTGACTTCTCCCCACCTCTTCCCCCTCACCTGTTTTCTGGAACATGTGAGAAATTCAGAGAAGCAGGGTGAAGTTTTATATTTACATTTCTCTCTCCCTGCCTCGCACTGGCTGGCTTCCAACGTCCCTCACTTTGGCAGGTATAAAAATGTGGGCTTTTTGTGCCGCACAGGCAGTGGTCCTTGGAGGCCCTGGGAGGGCTCGGCCTTTCACATTTTCTAAATATGGGCCATTACCCTTGCACTGCAGCCTTGTCATTCATCCCTCCTCAATTCACGGTCTCCAAAAGTACTTAACACAACCTCTTACTCTGGGATACTCCCTGCCCCGGCAGGCTCAGGTATTGCTTTCCATTTGCTATCTTGGCCAGTGAGAGTGGAGGACAGAGGTAGTCCTTTTCCACTTTGGCATACGATTCCAGTGGCTTTTCTTGTGTCACTTATTTAACTTATTTTTTTAAATATATATTTTATTGATTTTTTTTACAGAGAGGAAGGGAGAGGGACACAGAGCTAGAAATATCGATGAGAGAGAAACATGGACCAGCTGCCTCCTGCACACCCCCTACCGAGGATGTGCCCGCAACCAAAGTACATGCCCTTGACCAGAATTGAACCTGGGACCTTGAGTCCGCAGGCCGATGCTCTATCCACTGAGCCAAACTGGTTTCGGCTTATTAACTTATTAATGTTTGTGATTCTCCCACGGGGGGAAAAAGTGTACTAAAGATAAACACTAGCATAAACACTAAAGACCAAACACTGGTATAGTCTAAAGAATTAACAATTAGTCACTCTGGGAAGCATCATTGTAGTAAATATCTGCATAGTTGATCAGTTCAGCCTCCTTTCCTATTTGATGAAAGCATTTTACTTATGTCCATTTGCAAGACATCTTACCTAATAAAAGAGAAACATGCAAATTAACCATCACTCTGCTATGCCCACAGTCAATCAGAGTGAGTATGCAAATTAACCCAACAGAGATGGAGGTTAATTTGCATATGCAGAGTACACCTGCTATGAGGGGAAGGGAGACAGTGAATGGAGCCACAGGAGCAGTGCTAGGGAAAGAAGCTAGGACTTGCTGGCTCCCTGGTGGGCTGGGAGCAAGGACATGCCGGCTCCCAAGCAGCTGGGAGTGAAGCCAGGGGAAGGAAGGCCTATTCTTGCAATGGGCCTCTAATCTAGAAATAAGATTAAAGTCTCCAACTCCTTTTCATCTAAATGTATTCTTCTGGGACAGTGAGAATGCTAACAATGTCAAAAAGTTCCCTTTGACAATATCAAATGTAAATACACAGCCACCAATTCCCCTTACCTCGGCAAATTTACTCTGCTTGTCAATTGCACATCTCTTACTTCGTAAAGGACTAGCTAAGAAACTGAGTGTCAGTTCTGTTCAGAATAATGAATTTAAAATCGCCAGTGGCAGAAACTCCTTATTGTCTATCTACATAGGAAAATGTAATGGAGGACAGTGGCTCTTCCAGACCAGACATGGAAGTTTTTCATCATCGCAGATCCAAAACACTGTAGAAAGCAAAAATGCCTAATAATTCGCACATAGGCTAACACAGGTCACAGCAAGAAGAAGTGAAGTCTATGCATTTAATGTATTTGCACATGCTGGGGTTTGCCTCAAGTGCCACACCCCACAGAACTAGATAAGTACCCAAGTTTCATGTGCACACTGCATGGGGTACACTGTGAACAAATATTTTGCTTTGTATTCTGTTCTTCCCTAGAGGCAGCCTTAGACCAAGTCTCCTTCTTCAAGACAGCCTTCTCTTTGACCTGACATAGGGGAGACCAGAGTGTACTAATCCTACTCCCCTGCCTGCACTGGTCCTTAAGACCAGGCCAAGTTGAAACAAACATTAGACACAGCCTTGAAAACTAAACATATGCACACATACACAGAAAACCCTGGGAGTTTCCTGTTATTCTTCATACCTTTTGTTTGCTCCTCCAGTTAAATCTCCAAACTTCTGCACGCCTAACTTTTTCTCCATAATGAGGACCTGAACAGAAAAATCCACAGACCCACCCCCACGCCTTTGCCCTTCTATGTGATTGGACCAGCTGAGAGCCCAGCTGGATACTGGAGGTGTTAGGTTTGAAAGGAAACAGGAAACAGAACAACAAGAGTTTTAAAGTACAGTTTATTCCCCAGTAATGGGCGGAACCCATCACCGAGGTAAAGATCAGAATTGGGGGGAGAGGTGGCAGGAAATTGGACCCAGTCGGGCTGATGGCGGTCCACATCCAAAAGCAAGCACGTGTCTTGCTTGGGGTCCTTCTTAAAGGAAGGAAAGGGAGGGGGTTGGGCCCAGGGTGGAACAGGAAGGGATGGGCCCCAAGGGCACTCTGGCCCATGCTGATTGGTGGTTCACTGTCTTGGAGATGTCTCTGTGGCAGGTGCCAGTCATGTTGTTAGCTCCACCCACCAGTTTAGGAGGGGGAGAACCTTTCAGGAGGGGAGGATAGTGACAAAAGGGTAGTGTGTATTTATCCTCCAGTTCCCTCGGTGAGAGGTCACCTTGGATTGGCAACACCCTTCACCCCAAATGAAGGTCACAGCTGCTCTTTATGTGACTCCCCTCCATAGGCTGTCTTCCTCCGAGTTCTAGAAACTACTCCCTTCTTTGGTTTCTTCAGGTAAAGAGTGGTAACCTCAGACACTCTTCCAGGATACAACCTCCCACCACGTCTTAAATATGCCTTTTATTTAACTGTTCTTGGTTTATGTAATTTGGAGTGTGTCATTGTCTCCTTCTGGAACCTTGGCTGATGATAGACAGGAGAGTGGACAATATACCTGCTTCATTCTCTGCCATTCACTAAGTAGGTCCCATAATGCATGATGAGGGCGAATAAACATTTAATTGAATAAAGGAGGGAGGGAAGAAGGCAGGAGGGAGGGAGGGAATCTGCCTGCAGGACAGATTTGTACTCCTTCCTTTGGTGATTACCTGGGAGGGGCTTTATGCTAATTGAGAACATCTCAACTGAACTCTTTAAAAAGCTTTAGCAGTTTTACTTACAGGTATTTGATTTCTCTAAAAACACATGCCTCAGCCAGTAGCTCCCAAGCTTCTCAAAGGCTTGTAGATAAAGCCCGAACTCTTGTACATGGCATATAAAATCTGCCTTCTCCAGTTCCCACCATACTCTTTAGACTCATCTATCATTCTGACAACTCAAATTCCTAAAAGACTCTTCACTCTGACAGTAATTTGGCATGTCCCCTCAAAAAAAAAAAACAAAAAAAAAAACACACACACAAAAAAAAAAACACATACACACAAAAAACAAACTTTCAGCAGAATGAAAACATGTTCTTAGGTCGAATATATTATGGAAGCATATAGGGAAAATATTCTAAAGTAGTGAATACTGAGGAAAATGATTAAGATATTCACCAAATGACAAAGTTCAAAACTCCTTGTCTTTACACTTTAGATATAATAGTTTCCTATTTTATATCCCCTATATTGTTGGAATCGATCAGAAATTTTATATTTATTGCTTCAGCATAAAGTGATTGGTGAACATTATCCAAAAGGGAATTTATTAGAAAACTGTCAGGTAAGTCAGAGATCAGTGAGAATAACAAAAGATCTAAATTGGGTAAAAGGACGAAAGCAGAGTCTCTGCTAAGGCCGAGAATGGCGCTGCTGCTGAACATTCTCATGCAGGCCGCCGCCACCCCTGGAACGCATAGACTCCCATTTATTTTCTCTTTTCTCTGTCCATTAATTATGTGAAGAGCATCAGGATATACACCTAAGATTCTGACTATGGGGGAGGCATAGAAAAGGAAATCAAGTGCCATTATAAAGAGAATGGAGACTAGATGCTATGGTAAGGACAAAAAGCCACTATGTGAAACAGCAAATGTTCACTGAAATTAGAATGTCTTTTTTAAAATTTATTTAGGAAATGATATTTTAAAATTTATTTAGGAAATATATATATAGTGCTAATTAGATCAGACAGCAGAACAACCTTCCATATAAAGCCAGGGCTGTGAGGGCCGAGCCCCTTGAATGAATTACTAATTTCGTGCACTGGGCCTCTAGTACATATATATAGTGAATAAGAGAGATGATGGACTTTTAAATGTAGGCTATAGAAATAAAGTAAATATGATGAACTAACAGAATAATTTAAAAATGTGTTTGGATCACAATATTCCATTAATCTATACCTAAGTTACTATTACCAAACTAAAAGTAAAAACTCCCTTGAATATTTTGATTAATGATTTGTTTGTGATATATAATACTTTAATTTTTAAAATATGTTTTTATTGATTTTTAGAGAAAGAGAACAGAGGAGGAAGAGATAGAAATATGGATGAGAAAGAAATAAACATTGATAGGCTGCCTCCTACATGCATATGCCCTGGCTGGGAGTCAAATCAGTGACCTCTTGGTCCATGGGTCGATGCTCAACCACTGAGCCACACCAGCCAGGCGATAGTTTAACTTTTTAAATGATTTTTATTTTACTGAAATATTTTAAGACTTCTTTTTCCTATTTCCCCCCTGTAAGAATTTGTTTCAGTGGAGGAACACAGCTAATCTAAGGGGAAGCTTGATGCAATAAACAGATTTGATACACCAAAGAAATATCACATTATAGGAACTGCTCAGAAAAGCAATCAATCAATAGAGTAGGATGCACTTATTCCGCGTTATTCCTGTCGTGATGTGCAAACTAAACACCATGCTTTTTGTTGCCATTTCACTTGGCTTGCAGAACATAATTACAGAATTATCGGCTGTCTACCCAGAATGGATGTCTAATCTCAAAAGAAGGCACTCGCACACAGCTTGTCCCATTTGTTTTGGTCCCCTTTAATATCAATCGCAATGGCTGCCGGTTTGACACAATTTTAGCACAAAGATTATAAGATTATACCTGGTTATATATCACCCATGGAAGGAATATTAAATGTTTTTCAGCTCTATTACACGAGCCTTTTTCCATCTGCCTTCAATATTTATAGCCTTCTAAGGAAAGGAGTCATCAAAGTGATAAGGCCCCATCAGTAAAGATACAATAAAGCAGCTACATATTTCTATGTATAAGCTCCTCATCTACTGGTTACATTTAGGACTCTCTTGGTTATAAACCAACTCACACAAACTTAAGTCAAAAGGCAATTGTTTAGAGCAGCAATTCTCAACCCATGTGCTGCAAGAATTTTTAAAGCATACAATACCTGACTACTTAGTCAGGGCACTGACCTCTTTTCCCTTAGACTGTCAAAAAAATAATAATATTGCAATAGCAATCCAGTGTGTAAATGAACCAAATTTATACTTTTGTGTGTGAGATTGGCAAAAAAATATATTTTTTGGTTTGCCCCAGAACTTTAGTCATTAATCTATGTGTGCCATGAGATGAAAAAGGTTGAAAATCGCCGAGTTAGTACAACACAATATTGAGTATGACTTTGCCTTTTGTCATGAAATTGGTGTCTAGGACCCCAAATGAAAATGGAGTCCTCAGACATTCTCAGTTTTAATAAGGTTCTCCGAATCCTTAGTGAATGTTACAGGTTAAAATTCCAGAAAGCAGACTATGAGTTTAGAGCCCAAGGTGTTTATAAAGGAGCACCCTTAGGATCAACAGTGTGGTAGGGAAGGCAGGAATGAGAATTGAGAAGAGAAAAAGGCCAAAATGCTGTACAGGGTTGGACAGCCTCACCAAATCCCGGGAATCATCTGGAGCCAAAGTGACCCTTCTGAGCTGTCCTGCTCTGGAACAAAACAAATGGGCACCAAAACCTGTTTGGCTCAGTGGATAGAGCGTCAGCCTGCAGAATGAAGGGTCCCAGGTTCGATTCCGGTCAAGGGCATGTACCTTGGTTGCGTGCACATCCCTAGGAGGGGCCGTGCAAGAGGCAGCTGATCGATGACTCTCTCTCATTGATGTTTCTAACTCTCTATCTCTCTTCCTTCCTCTCTGTAAAAAATCAATAAAATAAACAAACAACAAACAAACAAACAACAAACAAACAAACAACAACAACAAACACATCTTGCTGGAACATCCTCAGTGGTGGGTGTGCCGGATGCAGCTGATCGATGTTTCACTCTCATCAATGTGTCTAACTTTCTCTCCCTCTCTCTTCCTCTCTACAAAAGAAAAATCAATAAAACATATAAAAAACAAACAAACAAAAACAAATGGGCTTTTATTCTCTTGCCGCTGTCAGTCATCAGATGTGAACGGACTCTGGGAGGACACGTTGGTAGGTGAGACAGCTCTGCAAGTCATACAGAGCCCTCAGAAGGCAAAGGCTATTTGCTGTAGCTCCTGAGGTAGCAAGTCCTTCCTTAAAGAGGGATCTGGATGGCAGGTACTTCTATCTACACACATCCCCTCCTGTGCACCACTGAGATCCACCTCTGCTTATATGTCAGGGAGCAGCATCCTCAGAGTCCAGTAAGCCACACTTCTCCGGAAAAATGAAAAAGTATAGGTGAAAACTGCTGTCCCATCCACAGAGGACACCGATTTTCACCGTCCTTCACTCCCCGTGCTACGTGTCGCTGACTCTGCGCTACCACCTCCACTGGGTCCAGGGGCTTCCTTGATGATGTGACCCACACTCTTACCCCAGAGGGGACTGGGCCGTACATATGTCACTATACCATTTTCGGCTAGAGTTGCTATTACTGTTCATGTAAAAATGGGGCAATGGGAGCATATTAGCCTGCTTGGGCTGACTTAGCAGAATAACAGAGACTCAGTGGCTTGAACAGACATTGTACTCACTGTCTGGAAGCTAAAAGTCTGAAATCGAGAGCCAGCAGGGCTGGTTTGTGGCACAGCCTCGCTTCCTAGCCACCTTCTCACTATCCCTCACATGGCCTTTCCTCTACGTGTGCAGAGGGAGAGCGCTATGGGGTCTCTCCCACCTCTTAGGATACCAGTCTTATTGGAGACAGGCTCCTCTCTCTGACCTCATTTTACCTAATTACCTCTTTAAGTGCCCTGTCTCCAAATGAAGTCACATTGGACATTAGGGCTTCAGCATGTTAATTTGGAGAGGAAGAGAATTCAACCCACAGCAAACAGCACCACGCGTGCCTAAGCAGTTCCCCTTGGTTCCTTAAGTGGTCCCCCAGCCCCAATAGTGGGTCAGAACTCCTAAGTCCTCCTAATCAGGATCAATGACTCCTGCCAAGATGGTCTCGTTTCGTCTCTAAGCACAAGAAGCTCACAGTGCCCAGCTGGCTGATGGGAGTAATTTGGATAGGACCCTATTAAGAGTGTGCTCACTTTGGGGACCAGACGTCTCACCCTGCACAGTCTAGAGCTGCAGGGACAGGAGGCATGCAGCCCAGTGCAGGTCATTATGAGAAACTAACCGAGATCACTCCTGCTTTCACCCTGTGGTTCTGGCAAAAATAAATTCAGTTGAGCATTGGCTAAAGCCGTGAAAACATTTATTCAGTAACTACTGACTAGGAGAGAGAGCTGCGCTCCATTCCTGTTTGTGCACAGGTCAGAATGAGGGAAGGGGAAAGATTATACATACAAAATATCCATTTTAGCCCTAGCCGATTTGGTTCAGTGGATAGAGCATCAACCTGCGAACTGAAGGGTGTAGGGTTCAATTCTGGTCAAGGGCACATGCCTGGGTTGTGGGCTCGATCCCCAGTGAGATTGTCTCTCATCATTGATCTTTCTCTCTGAAATCAATAAAAAATAAAAATATGTTTAAATATGCATTTTAAAGTTTTTGGTCAATATGAATTAGTTATTAATATAGTCTTTGCATTTCCAAAACAGATAATTACGTAAGAAATTTTACCTGTGGCTTTGTGACAAAGCCAAGCTAACTTGGTCCTGTATATAATCACAAATGTAACACTATGAACACAAAAAATAAAATAACACATGTTGAATGTTTACATGCCAAATGTTTGACATAGATTACTTCCTTAATCTTTACAAATTTTCTATTATTTAGTTACAATACATATAGTATTATATATTACTAGAAACCCAGTAATAATACTGAAGGGACTTTTCCCCAGCCCAACCTGCCTCTCCAATCCAATCCTCGGATCAGTCCTAAACCAGCAGTCGGACATCCATCTCACAATCCTGGACTGCTAGCTCCTAACCGCTCACCTACCTACCTACCTGCCTGCCTGCCTGATCACCCCTAATTGCCCCTCATGCCAGCCTAATCACCCCTAACCACCTCTGCCTGCCTGACTGATTACCCCTCACTGCCACCCTACCAGCCTGATCACCCCTAACTGCCTTTGTCTACCAACCTGATTGCTCCCAACTGCCCTCGACTCCTGCCAGCCTGGTTGCACCCAAATACACCCCCTTGCCAGTCTGGACATCCCACACAGCCTGCTGCTCAGTCATTTGGTCACCCCTCACTAATTCCCTGTTGGCCTGGTTGCCCCACGCAGCCTGTTTTGTCATTCATTCAGTTGTGATGGTCTCTTAGGCTTTTATATAGATAGTATTATAAGATATAGTATTTTATATAGTACTAGTGGCCCAATGGATTTGTACACCTGGAAAGGAAACCAGGAGCCCGTGCCCACATGCCCAGGGTGTTTCCACATCCCCGTGAGCTGCTGGGAAGTCACATGGGAGGTCTGTCCTCTCACAACTTCCTGAAAAAATATTTCCAAATGTCCCTTCTGTAGCCAGGGTTGCACCTTGTTACACCTTGCTGGCTGGGAGGTCCCGATGGATGCTTTGGGCTGTGTTGAATACTTTCCACTGCTTGGAGCTGGATAAGAGACACTCCAAAGTGAGCAATACAAAGTTGGGGATCTTTAGGGCATAGAGTTGCTCTGTTGTCCATGTCCCCACCCTTCAGGTCCATCTCTCTTTGACTTTTACCCCGATTTTCAGTTGTCAACTGTGGCCACTGTTATATTGCTGCCTTCCTCTGTAGCTCCGGAGCAATCAGTAAGGGGTGAGATTTGATCTTGATGCCCATAGGAGAGTTCCAGGAGCCTGGCAGATATCAGGCTCATCCTAGTTACTCCAAGTGTCTGCACTTCCCCCACTCTGTGGAAATTTAACTGCAGGCTTATGGGATACAAGGGATGTAGCAGTGTGCTAAGTGGCAGGTAGCTGGGGAGGAGCCCATGTTGGGGCCAGGCACCGCACTGCTCCCACTCATTCCGGCCTTGCTGCGCCTGCCAACACCGCAGTTCAGTTCGGTAGTGCAGTTCAGTTAGGTAGTGCTTCTGCAGAGGGGGGAGAGCAGCTGTGCTCGCCAGCCATGAGCCTGGCTTCATTAGCACACTGACCTCCAGGGGGCAGCTCCTGCATTAAGCATCTGCCTCCTGGTGGTCAGTGCACATGATAGAGACTGGAACAACAGTCATTCTGGTCCTTTGGTAGTAATGGTTGCTTAGGCTTTTATATATAGATTTTATACATATAATATGTATACATATGTGTGTGTGTATAAACATATATATAAATATATGTGTGTAAACATGTATAAACATATATAAACATATATAAACATATATATAAACACCTATAAAACATATATAAACACACATATATACCATATTTGCCGGCGTATAAGACGATTTTTTGGCCCTGAAAAATATGCCTCCAAGTGGGGGGTAGTCTTATACGGCGAGTATATAACAAACTCTGTATTTTGAGTGGAAATGTTAGGGGGTCGTCTTATACCCAGTCGTCTTATACGCCGGCAAATACGGTATTTTTCAGGGCCAAAAAAATCGTCTTATACGCCGGCAAATACGGTAAACATATAATATATATTATAAGTCATAATAAAAATTTATTATATTAATAAATTTATTACAGGCCCAAATTTATTATATTAAGTATTGTAAAGCATTGCAGTATTCTATATATTTTTCAATTACAGGTCATAAAGAAGGAAACAGGTGCAAAATGTATTTTAAAAGTAAACAAACCTGCATATTTCAAACTGTGCAATCCTAAAATACATTAAACATTTCTCTGCAATGACTCTCATAGTCTACAATATAGATTCAAGTGCCTATAACTATACATTTGTTATAAAGTAAAGCACACCATTAATTCTCTCACTGAGAAAAACAAGGAACTTTTGAGGAACCATTAAATGACTTAGCTATAAAAGAACAGGATTCACTACCCTACAATAGCTAACTCCTCAGTGGAATTTACTCAGTCTACCTTCATCTCACAGGAAGAAAGACAAAAATCAACTTGTCTGCTATTTTCCTCCAGTTCCAGGCAATGCCATTCAATACCTTCTTCCCACTATGGAAAGGCTGGATGCGCAGAACTGCATCAACCAATACACTCAAGTACTTTAGGGTGGAAAGGAGGCGGCAGGATGTATGGTCACCAAATCCTATGTTGTCCCAGCCTGCATCACCCTGACTGGAGGTCACCCATCCCCTGAACCGCTGCACAAACATTAATGCATTGTGGGATATAGTTCCCAGTTCAACTTAAGTACTTGCTTAAAGTGGATTCACTGTCGAAAATTCCCTGAACTAACTAAAACAAAGTGCAATAAGTTTTGGTTTTATTTAAGTTGTCACATTGCCATCTGGTGGCTGCAGCTGGTAGAAGAGGACAGGGATGATCCCGGGGAGGCCCTGGTGCCTCTGCTTCCAACTTGGGCTGTAAGGGGAGGGAAGACATCATCTCAACTGCCTGAGTCAGGAGAGGCTAAAAATGCTTCATTGCTCTTACTGGCAGCTAGAGGATCAGATAGAATACAATAGAACTTCTATATATAATATGGGAATGTGACTACTGAGCAGGAAAAGGCATCTTATAAATTAAGTACAAGGTAAGTAGAAATTAAATTAAAACCTGAGATTAACTTGGTACAAAACATCATATATTTCTCCAGAGAATGACAATGAGGCTATTTTCTTAGGACCCGATGCTATTTTCTCTAACTTGGACAATTACAGAATACATGCTTCTCAGGGACACGCATTGAAAAATCCAATTCATGCAGCTACAGACCAAGTTTAAAACTGCCTCCTTGCCCTGGCTGGGTGGCTCAATTGAGTGGTGCTCAATCCCTACACCAAGATTGTGTATTTGATTCCTGGTCAGAGCACATACCGATGTTGCAAGTTCAATCCCAGGGAAGGGCATATATGGGAAGCAACTGATCAATCTTTCTCTCTCACATTGACGTCTCTACTTCTCTATCTCTATCTCTATCTCTAAAATGAATAGACATATCCTCAGTTGAGGATTAAAAAAATAAAACAGAACCCACCCTAAGCAATTAAGTCTCCCTAATTGGTTGATTTTAAAGCTTCAGGAAAGCCTGCATCAAGACAAATATAACCCCCATGCCCACTGTGCTGTCTTAAATTACCAACCTGATTTTATTTTTAGTTACTTTTTTTCTTTTTTTAAAAAATCTTCATTTCAAACATAAATGGCATAACCTAGTATGGCTGCTTATTAACACCTACGGATTCACGAATTGATCAAAATTTTATCTAAAAGGGAAAAGCAGGAATTTTGTAAAACAGAATTCCTTTTCTAGAATATTCTAGAGCAGGGAAATGTTTGAGAGAAAGATGTATTGGGTGAGCAAGTGAGCAGTTCCGGGAACCTGGGAGGAGGAAAGAGGGAACAAAAGGCAGAGCAGGGCATTTAAAGAAAAGTCACAGGATCTGGAAGGTTGCACTTTATACCACCTTAGGACTGACTGCTCTGCAATCTGTGACCATCACTGTCTCTGTGACACTCCAAGAATACTTGCTCGACAGCAAACAGCAGGTCCCAGGACACTGCCACTGTGACCACAATGAGTAGCCGCAGGATGGAGAGACTCGAAGGCCTCCAGCTTTTCTGGTAGAACCTCTCCAAGTGAGTTCACCAAAAACACAGCTTAGCGGCACCACACAGAATATTTATTTCCACTGGCCTATTCATCATGGGAACTTCTACTAATTAATCATTTCAAGGCAAGAATTCTTGCTATTCTTCAACTTGCCCCAGATAGTCATCAAACTGCGGAAAGACCTAAACTGTTTACTAGGTTTAAAGTGCCATTTTTCGTTTCCTTTAAAGTCTTTAAATTTCCAATAATCTTAAAAATGTTATGTTTTCTTACTACAGTCTCCTATTGATTCAAGATAAGTGGATTTTTATAAACAACAAAAATATGTGTTTCTATCTCCACCTTGATAAATGATTTCTACCCTTTGTATTTAATTGTCTACTATCGAGAGATATATAGTCATTATTTGGGAAACATTCACTGTCTTTATAAAGGGTGGGGCCAAAGTAGGTTTACCATTGTTCCTATGGAAAATAACACAATACTTAATAATAGCACAGGAATAAATTCTGGCCCTGGCCAGTGGTCTCAGTGGTTAGAGCATCACCCTCTCATTGAAGGGTTGTGGGTTCGACTTCCGGTCAAGGTCATGTACCTCTGTTGCAGGTTTGATCCCCAGTCCTGGTCAGGGCACCTGCCAGAGGCAACCAATGTGTCTCTCACACATCAATGTTTCTCTGTCTTACCCTTCCTTCCTCCCTTCCACTCTCAAAATCAGTGGGAAAAATATCCTTGGTTGAGATTAACAACAACAAAAAAAAAGAATTTTGTGTTTCGTATACTCACAACTGTAAACCTACTTTTGCCCACCCTGTATGTATGAATGCTCACTTAAGAACTTAGCAGAGCTATCACCTCATCTCAGATAATGCCCTATATTTTCATCACTATGGTAATTGCCTGACAGTGGCCAGCACATTACTAGAGATGTTTAGAAATGAAATTACAACATTGATTTACTCTTGAAATAGAAGGAAACACTAAAGAGAAATTATTTTATTATAAGTAGGAATTCTATTCATCTCAGATATCAACCCTCTAAAGAAAAAAATTGTTGTAGATAATCCTTATAAAGACAGATATCAATATAAGCCATTTTGGGTTTAAGGAAATTGAAAATAATCTATAAAGAGGAGATATTCTAGGAAATTTGAAACACTGGTTCCAGATTCAATTGAGATCTTTATTTTGGGCGCAATAGTTAATTAAAGGAACAAAATTTAAAAATTGAGACCACTATATAATATTTACATGACAAAAGTATAATATTTACATTACAAAAATTGACCAGGTACCAGGTTCAGCCAAACTTTAAGATGCACTCGTGCGTATTTCTGTTACTGTGTTGCAAAGGCTCCAGAATGAGCCCACCTCGTGTCCTTTGGTGGGAGCCTGAGGTGGCCATGGAATGACTGACGTCCACACGAGAGAAAGTATGAAAGCGGGTAAGTTTTGTGGCCTGAGCTGATCTTCCTCAGCTGAAGGGGAAGAGATGCATGAAGTCAGCCTATTCTCAAAAGGAAATCTAAGCCAAGTGGTGAGGCTACAAGCATCTATAACTGAGCTACATTCTTGACATACTAGATTTGGCTCTCGTTCTTGAGGAAGAATATGTGAACTTGAATTATAAAATGAACTTTCTCTCCAGTTCTGCTAATACTCATCATAGCTTTAGAGCAGCCGTGGGCAAACTACGGCCCGCAGGCAAGATCCTGCCCGTTCAGCTATTCTATCCGGCCCGCGGAGCCAAAAGAGCAGAGGGTTCTCTTGCTCTCCCCTCGGCTCCTTCACCAGCAGACCAAGATGAGAGTGCCAGCATGGTCAGGTTGCTTTTGTTCCGGCCCTCCGGTCCAGTTTAAAAACCCATTGTGGCCCTCGAGTCAAAAAGTTTGCCCACCCCTGCTCTAGAGACTAGCACCCACCACTCTGAGTCCCAACTTTGCAAGTATCAGAATCTCGTTTCTGGCACTGACTGATATTGTCAGGGTGTGCATCAGCTATAGGGACAGACACATAGCCATGCTTTTTTCATAGCCAACAGGCATTATGGAAAAGGCTGCAGCTACAGCGGAAGAACAAGGCAGATGTTCACAGGGCGAGTGAAGAGAAAGAAGCCTTTTACTTCTTCTGCCCTCTCCCCTCCTGGTGGTTTGGCATAAATAGCATGCTGAAGAGCAAGGTTGCTAACATATAACAGCCTTGATTTAAGCTCACAACTGAGAAGGTCATTTATCTGGGTAGGAATTTAACATGTTACAAAGCCATAGCCTATCTCCTTCTAACTGCTTCACCAATGTATAGAGCAGTACCAAGGCAGGTTACTAACCTGAAGCCTTTACCAAGATTGAATATTGCAAAGCAAGACTAGCCCTTTGTGTGCTAATCTTCCTTATGCAAACTTATCCAGACTTCAGAATTTTTTGTTGCTAATATGTATTCATTTGGAAGCATGCACTTAACTTTGTGATAATCAGTTGAGCTCCCAGTTGGCCTCTGAAAAAAATTACACGTTTGATAGGACAGTGCAATTAATATGAAAAGTCATAAATTGGTTAATAAATATAGAACACTGGAATAACATTCATTTTTCTGAATACTTTCAGGGTTTTCTCAATTCATTTTTCTGTCACATATTTTTCACTTGGAGTTTCCATTTACCAGAATAGGAAGGTATGAACATTAACTTGAATAAACCTCATAATAACAGGAATATCTACATCTACAGTTGCCCTAGACAATAATGAACATGAGGCTGCTGGTATTCTGTCTCCATTTGGGGCCTTGTTACTGATGGCCAACATTCCTCAAGGAGTAAGATAGTCAGATCAGAAAAAAAAGTCACTCTGAATATTCTTAGCTGGCTCAGGAAATTCTAAAAATACATGAAAGTATAGGGGTGATCCTGGTGTCTTGCTTATCATGTTTCCTTTTTCTCAGTAGAAGCCTGAAATAGATTAGCAAGAAAAGCAGTAAGTAGAGGATGAAGAATAAAGCCAAGATTGAGCAGGAAGACAACTAAGCAAGAGGGAGAAACTTGACCTTGACCACAAATAACCACTAAAATGACATGCAAATGCAGGTGTGATCGGAGATAAAGACTGAATTTACCTACCCCTGTGACAGCTGCAGAAACTATCATGTTGTCATTCTCAACTCCTGTCTGGGTCTGAGAGAACGGTCTCAACCCAAGCTCAACAAGCCACCTCATTTTTTCAAACTCCATATGGACTAACTAGCACAACCACTTTTTTTTTCAAATTTTACTCAAGATATATTTAAATACAAACCACTCAACCAAATAATTCAGAGAAGAAAAAAACTGATATTCTGTAACACAATTTAGAAGCTTAAACACATGGACTGAAGTAGAAAGCATAATCCATTATGATAAAAAAGCAGAAATATTTGCTCATTCCCATCTTATATAAAAAATGTACCTTTTCCATTTCCAATTAGATTTTACCTATCTTTTTGATAATACATTTCCCTTATTATTGAGAATCAAATCAAAATCATAGTAATTTGTAGTTTTGAAGACATGTAGTCACTGAAGTTAAAAACACATTTTAAGACATTCTATGACAATTACCTCCATCACTGTTCTTTGTCAGTCTCAGATTTTCCTTGTAATGATCACAATTTTACTTTTCACCTGCAAAACTTAATTTAATTGAGCTCTACTAAGACATAAGTAACTTTATATTTTTCCTTTTTACTGTATCATTAAAATTAGAGATTTCATGCAAATCTCTACTGAAAATCTTTGAAGTTTAGTTTTTCAATTTGTTGGCAGTGTAAAGTGGTGCTTTTACATTATTATAAATATATACACATAATTTTTAAAAAGCTTATTTTCAAGGTATGAGCCTGAAATATTTATATTTGTTTTTATTATTATTTACAAAGCAAATATACTACTTTTGTTTATTAGGAATTATTTTAAACACAATTCACAAATATTTTGATTAGTTGTATATTTGTGATATCTAATAAAAATGACTTTTAATTTACTTTTATTAAGGGACACTAAAGAATAAAACTGCTTTGTCAAATATAGCATGAAAAATACCCTGTTAATTTCAGGCAAAGTAGATATAAGGGTGTGTGATTTACCTTATTGTGGCTCTTTATCAACAGAAAATTTAATTGCAAAAGCTAAAACCATGAGCATTAGCATTGAAAACAACTCCACTATACCAATTTCCTTGTGCTTACCATGTTTCCTGACATGTAAGTTAATCTATTTAGCCATGATATTGGTCATAGATCCATTGCTTCATCTTAATTCCCCATTTATATTCGATTTCTCTCCTCCCAACAATAATTGCCATGTTCCTGTAACTGCTCTTATTTCTATTATGATTAGGAAGCTCTTGTTAAATTATCTTAACTCTCACATTCATCCCACACAAAGAAAATAAAAAGCGTATTGAACTTTATTTCAAGGGTTTATACCACTTAGAGTATTATCCAAAAGTTCAAATATGCTTTTTTCCATTAGAATAAAGAACAAATGGAGACCAGCCTTGAAAATTCCCTGAGCAGACAAAAGCAGCTTAGTCATACATACAAGCAAAATTTATTTGGCTTATTCCACAAGATTACCTTGGCCTGGGTCGTTTCTTGTTTGTAACTCAGAAATCATGTGCAAACTTAAACTGCTTCCCACGATTGATATGAGGTAACCACTGACCAATTCTCTTTCATATAAAAAAACAAAACAAAACACGTAATAACCAGTCACTGTGAAGAACACACAGTCACTGCTTTCTCACGGTAGCGGCTGCTTTATAACATTAAACCCCTGAACCTAATTGCCAAGTTTCCGCTTGAATGCTCCCAGTTTGTAAACTGACTGTTGGTGTGTGTACAATCCACTCTTACTAAATACCACTGCTGTTATTTCTGATGTTTTGCCATCACATCCTCCAAAATCCATGTTTTAAAAATACCATCATAGGGTTTCTATCTCTAACTAGAGAGGATGAAATGTTACCATACCACCCTTCCTAAAAGGAACAAGGAAAATTTCCATTTTAACACTGGAAATGCATTTAATCTTATTAACCAATGTTATCCCAATACATCTAATTAAAAATGAAACATGCAGCCGAAACCGGTTTGGCTCAGTGGTAGAGCGTCGGTCTTCAGACTGAAAGGTCCCGGGTTCGATTCTGGTCAAAGGCATGTACATTGGTTGCGGGCACATCCCCAGTAGGGGGTGTGCAAGAGGCAGCTGGTCGATGTTCTCTCATCAACATTTCTAGCTCTCTATCTCTCTCCCTTCCTCTCTGTAAAATATAAAATATATATTTTTTAAAATGAAACATGCAGTTCAATAAGACCTTACATTATGTGTGTGTTTTTTATCTCTTTGACAACATAAGCCAAGGCAAACAAGGCTTGAAGTGCAAAGATCACACGGGAGAGACTTGACTTCAAAAACGCTTGGTTTCCTCCTCCCGTTTGCATCCACTACCATTGCAAGTTGACACTGTAGACCAGTGTTTCCCAAACTTTTGACATATGTGTACCCCTTCTATAATTTTCGTAAAGCTGAGTACCCCTCGTCAAAAAAAAGGGATGTATTTTAATAACAATCAAAATATATTTATTTTTTTCTTTTTTGGTAAATACACAAAATAATAATAAATGAAAAATAAAATTTTGCATAATAAAATATAAATAAAAGTTATATTATAAATAATGTTTATTTGCACACCGGACCATCTCACGCCTCACTTGACTCATGAGAACGTAGAATGAGGCGCAGCTAAGCTCGGTGCAGTGCATATCCCCACCAAACTCCGGTGCAACGCCCATCCCCACCAAACTCTTCCCGTACCCCTAGGGGTACACGTACCACACTTTGGGAAACACTGGGTAGACCCTCTGTCTAAAGATGGAAGCTTTCCCCGAGCGCCTGTGCACAGGTGGGCTTGGGATGCACTTTGAGCCAATGGAATGCAACTGCAGACCTGCAGTGCCAGTTCCGAGCCTAATGGGCGAAGCGCTACTGGTTTTCTTCTTTCTCTCTGCCCCACCCCCGCCCTGTGCACGCTTTTAGTGGATGAGACACGTGTAACGTGAGGACAATGACAATGCCCTGGCTCACAGCAGCCGACCTTCAGAAGGGCTGCGTAGCTGCTTGTCCCTGGTTTAAAAGAAAGGAGAAAGCCCAGCCGAAACTAAAGTCCTCAACAGAGTCCAGCCCAAATTACAAAACTAACAGGATCCTAAATAAATGCTTGCAGTCTGAAGCTACTGATGTTTAGAGTGGTTCACAGCAGTTGCTAAGCAGCACAGTCAGTCCTGGGAGAAAAGCACAAGCACTGCTTTCCAGGGGAACTCTGTAACAAAGACATTTTTGGAAAAGGAACATGCAAAGGCTTACCACTGACGGACGGCTTCTGCCTCGCTGGTGCACCTCCTCTGAGCATCTCCAGACGCAGCCACAGACCAGCCCCAACCGGGGTCCCCGCACCAAGAGCAGCGGCTCACCGCACTGCCCGGGCACCGACCGCCTTTTCCTACCTTGAGGTGTTCCCTGTCCCCCCACCTCTCCAGGCCAACGGTGTGGGCAGCTTCCCCTCGCAGTGAGTGGCCTTTGCTCTGCAACGTGGCCTTCTGGGCCTCCAGCAACTGAGCGGCGTTGGCAAGCCTTCGGCTTTTTATGGGCCGCATGTGAGCCAAGCGGCTGCTCACACCGGGCTTTGGCTTTGGTGATTGTCCCCGCCGACAAGGTGCAGCTGCAGGCCCCGTGCCGCTTGCTTCCTGCGTTCCTGGAGTAGCACCGGCTGGAGACAGAGCATTAAAGATGGCCTCGGAAAAAACTTCCCAGAAATGTGAAAGTTTGGAAACAATATTGGAGGGGGGCAGTGATGTCTACAAAGAAAACTGATAGTTCCTTTGTGGAAAAAAAGCACCATTTCAAATATATATCTTATGAGGGAGTAATTTGCATTTGACTCATTAAATTGCCTTTTCCTGAACCCCAGCACCTATTACCACTTGTTCAAGGCGCCAGCCTCACGTTTAGCACTGAATGTGTTTATATTTTCTAATAAGGAAACCACACTTGTTAATGGAGCAAACGGCCGTCCCAGCAATCACAGAGACATTATTTACCTAAGAATATACAGCTTTCTCACCCAAACCTCAGGCTGCCCAGCAATAGATTCAGATGCGGGGGGAGAATAAACTAAGGCGCTAAGTCTGGGATCATTGCCATTGGATGTGAATTGGAATTAAAACCTGTATTCGCTAACTCTACCCAGCCATTACCCAGCTATATAATCTCACTTGATACTTACAGCATAAAATCACTGCCATCGATAAACCAATAGCCCACACCTGATGCCACTGGGATTGAACTGTTTCACAAATGATAGGTGTCTGCTTAATGGTCATTTTCACTCTACCCACACGCCCTCAAGTCCATATATTCTTTTTTCTTTTCTTCCGTGTGTGTGTGTGTGTGTGTGTGTGTGTGTGTGTGTGTGTGTGTAAGGAAGGAAGGAAGGAAGGAAGGGGTGGGGAAGGGTACTGGTGTATTGTTCTTCCCTTTTAAACACATTCAGGTTCTTCTCAGAAGAACTTGCCCCCTTTAGCTCTCTTTGCTCAGTGGGTAAAATTAGAGGCATGTTGACCATTTCTGTGATTCATGCAATGACTTCTCCCTACCCATTTCATATCATTCCAATTCTGTAGGTTAAAAAAAAAGTGGCAGTGAAAAGTTTTAAGGGTTGCCCCCAACAAATAAAATAATGAAAAAAATCCCTAGGTTTTAGGCTTTTCGCTTATTCTAATCCATTTAATAAGGGAGGACTTTATTAGGAATGTAGCTTTTCACCTTAACTTGAGAAGCACAGTCCTAGTTAGCCCAAGTGGTGATCAAGCTGACATTAGATTGAGTGGCATCAGCTGGAAGAGGTGGCAATTTGTATGGATGAGGAAAGCCAAGGTCTCATTTTTTCTGTGCCAGCTCATCTGTGGGGATATAGAATTAGCTTACACTTAGAATCCATGCTCTTACACTTAGAATCCACATATGCCCCTTCCCACTAGTCTTAAGTCCTAAAAAGGCCTTATTTTCACTCTCCTGTGCCTTTTAGGAGTGCTAAGTGCAGATAATTTTATCATCAGGACACAGTTTTACTGCCCAAAAGTAACAGAAGAAGTTACTCTGGCCAATCCACACCACCAGCAAGAATGAAAAAAAAAATTCTCTTTTCTAAAAGCATCTTGCCCAGCAGTCCCCCCATCACTGCACTATTGGTGGGCTCTTCCTTCTCTGCCGGAGAGGAAGAGAGAGATACCCAGACCCTAGAAGCGATACACATGCTCCTATTCATTTGCTAGGAAGTAGATTCTGGAGCATTAACTTCTCATCAGCTCAACTGTGCAGCAGCTACAATGCCCAGCCCTCCACCTGTGCCAGCTGTGGTGCAGGGTTCTCTGACAGGGTCACTTCCACCAGAGCTAAAGAGCTGCCGTATTTCTGCCACACATCTCTATGAAGGGCTCAGTGGTGATAGGGACATGATGCTTTCCCTGAACGCCCTTATGCTGGTACATGCCCCAATGGGTAAGGGGCGTGAAAGATACTTTTCCATTATCCCTTCCCCTTTCCATCCCTGTCTTTACTCGTCAGACTTACTATAAAATATTAGTAAAATAAGAATTAAAAGTCACATAAATCCAACCAGAAAAAGAAAAAAAGGGGGCTAGAATGGATTCTTCAAACAGGAAGTAAATGATAAAAGACAGAATCTTGGAGCATGAGGAAAGAAATAAACTGGGTAATAAAATAAATTATCTTTATTGTCATGAGTTTTCTAGTGAACATAAATTTTTTAAAATGTTACCAGATCAAAACCAACAAAGCATAAAAAGTATAATACATCGTCTTCACCTGGATTTTTATCCCAAGGATTAGAGATAGTCAATATTTACTATGTTAATCAATGTATCATCAGCTAGAACTGCCATATCAAAATACCACATAGACTGAGTGGCTTAAATAATTGTAATTTATTTCCCACAGTCAGAGGCTGGAAACCAAGATCAAGGTGTTGGCAGCTTGGCTTTTTCCTGAGGCGTCCCTCCTTGGCTTGTAAATGGTTGTCTTCTCACAGTGCCCTCACAAAGGCCTCTTTCTGCTATGTGCACCCCTGGTGTTTCCTTCTCTTCATAAGGGCATGAGCAATATTAGATTAGGGTTTCACCCTAATGGCCTCCTTTAACCATCTTCTTAAGCCCCTGTCTTCTAACATAGTCACATCAGGGGTTAGAGGTTCTTCCAAATTATGAAGGGACAAAGTTCAGCCCATAGTATCACCCACCAGGATTTTTGGGCCCAGACATGTGACTTGCTTTATCAAATAGAATGTGACAAAGGTGATGCAGAGCCATGAGCCTAGACTCAGGAATAAGGATACAGCAGTGAGAAAGTAGAGAGCCATAAACAATGCATCTTTCCAATAATATGATGAAAAGACTCAGTGATTCAGCACAGGAAAAAAAAAAACACCACATAAA
The DNA here is from genome assembly GCA_963924515.1 of Vespertilio murinus. Taxonomy (NCBI): domain Eukaryota; kingdom Metazoa; phylum Chordata; class Mammalia; order Chiroptera; family Vespertilionidae; genus Vespertilio; species Vespertilio murinus. Next base: position 54,827,189 of record OZ004705.1, read on the forward strand.
ATATGACCCTATAAATAAAAAAAAAAAGAAGAAAAGAGGTAGAAGGAGAAAGGATAAACAATGACATACATACTCGTATGCCCTCTTCAAGGCTTTGCCCCAGGTTAGAGTCCGGGGACAGCATATTGGTTAGTTTGGGAGCAATGCTAAGGACAAGGTGCTTGAGAATCTGAAGAATCTGAAAAGACATCACTTTGTAGGCTGACCCACACCATCTTGCAGGCAGCCATGTTAAGGGAGGGAAAAAAACACACTGAGTCAGAAAATATGGATTAAACAAATGCCATACCCTTAGATCTATGCTAAACATTCTTAAGTGTATAAAAGATAACATATTCTCCTTGCTATCAAGAAATGCACTATTGTTTTGGAGAAGAAAAAAAGCGACATTAGTACTACAAATAATACTACACAGATGGTCATACTGAGGAGTCAAATCATCAGTTATAAGGAAACAGTGCCCATGTTTTTTGCTGCAGAGTGTTGTGATGCAAAACTGGTTGTAAGATCAAGCTTGGTATTTGAAAAGGAACACCCTGCCAAAAATCTTGCTGCAGTATGTTCCAAAGTACATTTGTATATAAACATTTCATCGTTGAAATGTCAATAAAGCCAAATGCCACACAGCTTTCCAGTCCCCATGCTATGAGGCAGCATATTAATAGTGTGAACAAAAAGAGCCACATGCGAACCTGATAAGTTCGGGGAAGGCCTGCGTGGCAGTCTTGCAGACTCAGACCTGAAATAACCACAAAGGATGTTTGAAAATTAAATATCTCACTACCAACAGGTTATAGTGGGCAGTCATTTTCTAGGCCAATGTTTTCCCAGACAAAGATCAGCTTTGATCTTTACTGAGCCCATCAGCCTTCCTGCCTCTAAGATAACCTATCTGTGAGATGTCTGAGTAACTTATAGCTTCCTCTTTACCCCGTCCCCTGAGGGCACAACAAATGGCCCTAAGACATTCCCTCATTGTTATTGTTATCAACTCAATTGTCAACTGTTAATTGCATTGGAGTGTCCTGTATCCATCTCTGTAAAAGAAGCTCATGTCCATCATTTCACCTTTTACCCTATCCCAGAGGTTTCCCACCAGCTTGCTTTCTCCCGCCTCCTTACTCCATCACCAATGAATTTCATGTAATCCACCTATGTCCCTCCTTTGATTGCAATATATAAATACAGAAACGTAACCAGCCATTCTCCAGAGCATTATCTCAATCCATTGAGGTTCTGCTTCCCGGCAATTGTCAACAGTTTGGCTCAAATAAACTCACAAAAATTCTTTACAGATTTCAATGATTTTTTTTTCGTTAACAATAGTTATGGAAACTGAGCCCATATTAGCCACTAAGTAAGTGTATATCTAGTATCATCTTAGGGAACCCATTAGACAGGTGGAAATTAAGTCAATTAATGATGGGTGATCTCAAGCCCTTTGAGTGGTTTTGCTGATCTTATAATTGATTTCAGTTTGAGAGGGATCATTGGTTTTTATGTTGTCATGTTTCTATGTGGTCTCAGGCCAAAAAATTCCAATCTGCAGGCCATTTCTCCCTCTTTCACGTATGGTTTTAGAGCCAAGGTTACAAAATGTACTTGGTGCTTTGCTTTTCATAATTGAAGTATAGACTTGCTGAAGGGGTTGAGTTCAGGGCACATTTCATTACACATTATAAAACACTTAACAATTTTCAATTATATCCAGTCAGGCAGCAATATTCAAAAATGATTTTAGTAAAATCTCATTCCTGTTCTTCCAAATAAGCAATGCTTTTCATCTAAAGCCATGTTTTCCAAAGTGGAGTAAAAACTTCATGTGGACATATAAATTTTTGGCAATGCAGAGTTCTGAGACAGGCCTGTATCTTGAATTTGTTAATAATTCATATTATTTCCATCCCCATCATTTTTTTTCTTTGCTTCTGTAGAGATCCTTATTGCTCTGTTGTTTTTTTCCAGTTTATTCTTCTCTCTCCTTCTCTCTCCTTGGTGTTACCTCTCTCTCTCTCTCTCTCTCTCTCTCTCTCTCTCTTTCTTTCTTTCTTCCTCCTGCCCTTTTTTCTCCCCTTTCTCCCTCATGCACACCCACAGGCATTTTTTTTATTCCCCTATTTCTAATCCATAGCACATTCAAGAAACCAGAACCTGATTTCAAGAAGTTTGTTCCACCCATACAATGTTACCAGGCAGGCGAGAGAAGCTACTCATGAACAAATGATGACACTTCCGCAGCAGCAAGTCCCTGTTCTCCAGATGATCTGAGGTGGACAGCTGTGAGCCAGCATGAACCAGGCTGCCAATGATAGCACCTCACTCTTCAGCCCACACAGCCAGTGTTGGACAAGGTCAATGGAATCCTTCCCTGATGAATTTCTGTTGCCATGGACGGAAAAGACATGCTTCCTCCCGGGATATGCACTAAAAGGACAAAACCCCAGTGATGCTCAAGGCCACCCCTCTGATCCAGCGAAGAGGCCTGAGGGAAGAGAGGACCCTTGTTGCACAGGATCCTAGTTTCAGTTTATGACGACCACAGGGCTTTCCTTCTTTCAAAATCTATTTATTCAAGTCTCTTCCGGGTTTTTATTTCTAATAAATCTTTTTTTGTTTTAATTTTTTTAATATAGTTTATTGATGTTTTTACAGAGAGGAACAGAGAGCTAGAAACATTGATGAGAGAGCAACATCGACCAGCTGCCTCTTGCACACCCCCTACCGGGGATGTGCCTGCAACCAATGTACATGCCCCTGACCGGAATCGAACCTGGGACCCTTCAGTCCACAGACCGATGCTCTATCCACTGAGCTAAACTGGTTTCGGCTTTAATTATTTTTTTATGTTTACTAAAGTTTAAACTGTGTTTCTGTTACTTATAATTGAATAAGTCCTAATCAATATTACTATAAGTCCTATATCAATATTAATTCCTTAACAAAAATCTTCTGATTCCATTTTTAAGTTGTAAAGTATGATGGCTAACTTTATGTTTTACGTGACTAGGCCTCAGGGTGCCTATATACAGCTAAACATTGTTCCTGGGTGTGCCCGTGGGAGTGTTTGCAAAGAGAGAGCATTGGGATATACACACTGTAACACAGACGTCCCCTTCCTTCCCCCCACCCCCCCTCCCCCAGTGTAGTGTGCGCCATCCAGCCCACCAAGGACCTCAACAGAACAGGCAGAGGAAAGGAGAACTCCCTCTCCTCTCTCTCTGTGGGAACCACACCAGGGTTCCCAGAAAGTCAAGGCCAATGGGAGCACAGAGGCCATGTTGTCAACACACCTGAATGGCCAATGCCGCTCTGAGCATGAGCCTAACCAGGGTGCAAGATACATGAAAGGGTGCAAGGACACAGGATACACTGTGCCCTTCTGTAACCCAAATATGATTGATGTAACTATTGCCATGAAGCCTTCTTTGTCTAAGGAATGTATATATACAAGTTAGAGACCAGCCAGAAGAGCAGCTGGGCAGAGCTAGTGTGAGAACCAGAGGAATATGAGGATGAAGCTGGGAGAGATGCAGAGGTGACAGGCACAGAGACGGTAGCTCCTATGTGTGCAAGAGAGGCTAGAGAGCTCAGATGGAGCTGAGAGCTGGTACTGCTATGATGTGAGGCTAAGAGCTCTTAGAGAGCTCAGATACAGCTGCCATGTTAACCAGCCAGCGTGCTGGGTAGGGAAGACAGGAGAAACTGCTGAGCCAGACAGGCTGAAGGAGCTGCTGAGCTAGAGGCTACTGAGGTTGAAGCTCTAAAGGAGAGCTCAGGTACTAATGCTACATAAAGCGAGGGGTCTAGAGACATCATGCAGCTGCACAGGTAGTAACTGTGGGCACAGACTGATGCTGCTTTATGGGAAGGATGTGTATGTACCAGCTGGTGTCTGGCTGCCTGTCTGTATATGGACTTTGCTGTGAAGAACTGTCTTATCTGATGGCTACATGGCCAGTGGCTACTGCAATGAAGACTCATTCTTATACACCCATAACCTCTCAGGGCTTCTCCGTCTGCCCCACAGCTGAGAACTGACATGGTGTCTCTGACATCTCCCACATATTAAAACCTGACCAGCTCAGAAGAGGCCTGCAGAGAAGCTTTACAAACCCAGAGATGAAAGTAACCTCATAAGATGGTATGAACATACACATTTCCAACTAAAAGCAAGTCACGGTGGGCAGTCACATCTCGGGCCATTAGCTTCCTTGACAAAGGTAAATCTTTGGCTATGTGAGCCTGTCCAAGAAGTCATGTTTGCATCTGAGATATCACACCATTGGAATGTCAGAGCCATTTCCTTCCCACACTTCCCAGGGCACAACCTCCCACTGAGCATGAGACCACAGAACCCTTCAGTACCTTGTCTCTACGTGCTGTAAATGTTAATTGTTAGCTATCCAGTAGCCACCAATGTAAAAGAAGTATGTGTCTTTACCTCCATTTTATTTTTTATCCAGAATTCCCTTCCTCCCACCTCCCTAATCTATCACCAGTGAATTGCATGTGATGTTCCTTATGTCTCCTGCTTTTAGTCTCATGTGTAAAATAAGCTGCAAATCTGCCATTCTCTGGAGCAGATTGAGATTTTGCTTCCTGGCTACTGTCCTCAGTTTGGCTCAAATAAACTCATAAAGATTATCTATAGGTTTGGATGTTTCTTATGTTGACAGTGCACATGGTAATAGCCATGAGGATGAGCTATTTCTACAATGAAATATCCTCCACTTTCGTTTGTAAAGCAAAATATATCCTCATTTTTTAGAAATGTCATTGAAGCTATTTTGTTACCTGAAATTCGGTTCTTATCACATACTTTGTTTTTCAGTTTCATTTCTTTCATGGCTGCTTACTCCTCCTTCACACACACACACACACACACACACACACACACACACACATGCACACACGCACACACACAACCCACGACTCACCCACATACACACTTTCTAGTCTAAGGAAGTCAAGGAGAAATATATGAGAAGCAAAATATTTTTTTATTTATTTTTCTAAAATTGTTCATTTTAAGTCTTTACTCTTTTAAAAAATATATATTTTATTGATATTTTTATAGAGAGGAAGGGAGAGGGATAGAGAGCTAGAAACGTCAATGAGAGAGAAACATCGACCAGCTGCCTCTTACACACCCCCTACCGGGGATGTGCCCGCAACCAATGCACATGCCCTTGACCAGAATCGAACCCAGGACCTTTCAGTCCACAGACTGACGCTCTACCACTGAGCCAAACCGGTTTCAGCAGAGAAGCAAAATATTTTAAATGAAAAACATCACTTCCTACTATAAGAGGAAATAAAGTGGAGAAAGAAAAGTCAGAGCTCGCCCAGTGCTCTCAGAGCGGACCAAGTACCTGAAAGGATCTGAGAGTCGCCAGAACATTTTCAGCTGCTGTCCTTCCTTATTTCCTCACCACTGCCTGGGGCCAGACATCAGAATGATTCAAGTGAACGATCCGAGATCTAGTCAAAGGAGCTTTGTAGTTCTCATTATCCTAACCTGTTTCCAGTGGCGAGAGGGATCATTCAGGATAAACCAGAATGTGTGAAAACATGAGTGTGTGAGCAGACTCAGTAAGAACCATATTGCCATTAGAGGGGACTCAGGATATCAGAGTTTTTCACAAAATGTAGATAGTACACAGTGGGTGGAATTGTGTGAAGTTCAGTCCTTGCAGTGGAAAAGTTATTCTAAATAAGCAGATGTCTATTAATTAATACACTTGTACAGATTGATATTGGGTGGCAACCTCTCTGGGAGCTTCCTGGATGTCATCTGAAACTGGCTCCATTCTCAGGGGCCGGGAGAGACAAGAAAAGGCCAGAACGCTCAAGGTTGGTAGGGGGCAGGTTTAATAAGCAAGGGAACTTATGAATCTATAAAACAAGTAGATTTCTGCAGCCACCCATCAAATCATGAAACGTTTATATAGAGGCCTTAATTGAATTTAGTCAGGTAGCCAGGCCAGATAGCCTCACTAACACATTTCTATCTCAAGGCTGTGTGCTTGGGCAGCCTCTAGTATAGGGAAGGCTGTGGGGCACAATGGAGGGAGCGAGAGCCTCCAATTGCCCCAGCCCAGTTTGGGAGTCAAACCAAACTTCTTCTTGTCTTCTTAATGGCCTTCCCCAACAACTGATTGTCCCTACTTCCCATCAGCTTTAAAGTGGTACTGCACCTTTGCATCTTACCTATCATATTTAAGTCCAGAGCCCTTGTCTTCCTAAATGTAATATAAATGAAGTAGTATTTCTCCCATTCAACTCTACAATCTAAACCGGGGTGGGCAAACTTTTTGACTCGAGGGCCAAATGGGTTCTTAAACTGGACAGGAGGGCCGGAACAAAAGCATGGATGGAGTGTTTGTGTGAACTAATAAAAATTCAAAGTAAACATCATTACATAAAAAGATACAGTCTTTTTATGTGTTTTTTAATTCAATAGTTTTACTCACCGGATCCAGCCCGTGGGCCATAGTTTGCCCAGCCCTGATCTAAACCATGTCACTTATAACACTCAAAATTATCATTGCATGGAACTTTCATCATATTCTATTAGGATTTGTAGTAGCGTTTGTAATACCCTCTACCTTTCCATCTAAAGCTATTTAAATTATAGACACTCTTGCATCCTTAGTTCTCATACTTAATCAGAAGTTAATAAAAGTGATCATAAATGACCCTGTCCCTCCAAGTTTATTTTCCTTCCTTTGCCTCATTCTTTGTTAAAAATATATATTTTATTAATTTTTCACAGAGAGGAAGATAGAGGGACAGAGAGTTAGAAACATCGATGAGCGAGAAACATCGACCAGCTGCCTCTTGCACACCCCCCACTGGGGATGTGCCCGCAACCAAGGTACATGCCCTTGACCAGAATCGAACCTAGGACCAACTGGGAACTTTCAGTTCCCAGACCAATGCTCTATCCACTGAGCCAAACCGGTTTCGGCTGCCTCATTCTTTTAATATATATATATATATATATATATATATATATATATATATATATATATATATAGTTGTTGTTGATTTCAGAGAGGAAGGGAGAAGGAGAGATAAAAACATCAATGATGAGAATCATAGCTCCTGCCTCCTGCACGCCCCTCAATTGGGATTGAGCCCACAACCAGGGCATGTAATGTATACTGACAGGAATTGAATCATTACCTCCTGGTTCATAGGTTGATGCTCAACCACTGACCTGTACCAGCCAGACCCATTGCCTCACTCTTATGTCTTCCCCTCAGTTAGTAAAGTTACTTGAAGTTCTTGTGAAGTACTCTATTTGAAGTATGAATTGGAATGAAACTGTTACAGTACTCAGATGAGAGGCTATGTAACTGCAACAACATAGTGGCAGTACAAGACATGAGTTCAGGATGTATTTTTGAAAACTGAGATGACTACTGCTCATGATCAGGTTGTGAAAATAGAAGGCTTATATTGAGACTGAGGGACTATCCGGTTTGGGGGGAAAAGAGGCTTAGGATAATAAAATTTTATAGAGAGCTCTAGTAGACATTCAAGTACAGAAAATCAAGCAAGCATTTATAGTTATTGAGTTCAGGAACGCAGTGAGTACTTGCAATATAAAGTGGAAATTACAAGCATAGAGATGATATTTGAAGTATTACGATATAACAGAGCATGTAGAATGTGAGTATAAATAGATAAAAAGGAAAGACATGGGCATGAGCACCAAGTGTCCCAATATTTATTGATTCAGAAGAGAAGAAACCAGAAAAATGATCTGAAAAGTAGCTATTAGTGAAGTAAGAGGAATACTGTGCAGGATTCTGTAGAGGGTTTTAGCCTAGAAGCCAGATTTTAAAAATACATATATTATTTAAAGGAAATATAGATCAATGATGTTAAATGTTAAGAGTTCTAGAAAAAGAATACCGTGGATTGTCCATTGGTTCTCAAAGATGGAGATCACAGAGCACTTATATAGGAATAATTTGAATGGAGTAATTAAAATGAAACTGATTAGGGAGGGTTGAGAATAGGAAGTGACTACGGAGAGAAAATGGATATTTTTTAATCTTTGGGTGGCTTTTGCTATAAAAGGGATCATGCGACACTAGCTAAATGACCACGTAAAACTAGAAGGATTGTTTTTAATGGAAAATAAAACAGAATGTAGAGTAAAAATATAGTGAAGCAAGTAGGTGTGCAGATTTGCAGATGGGAAGATAAAGTAGTTTTCTTTGGATTGCTCAGATTTTCTCAGAAAAATCTGAGATAAAATAGTTCAACTTAGGAGTGGGAAGAGTGAGTAGAGGTTAATAATAAGAGAAGAATGAGGAAATTTTAAAATCATTTTAAGTTAAACCTTTATGAAGGATACAAACATACATTTGGCTGACAAATTGAAACAGCTTTTGATCAGCTCATGGAAATCCTGGAAATCAGGTAATGGTCATAATTTCAAACATACAAGCAAGATGCTGTGTGAATAATTTATGATATAAAGATTATGACCAAACCTTATCCAATTAATAATAATATAAAGAGCAGCGGATCCACCTTAATAGGAGGTAGAGTAACATGTAAATAAGTATGTTTGATGGGATAACATAAATTATGAATGTTAAATATGTTTTTAATGATTTTAGAGAGGAAGAGAGAAATATCAATGATGATATCCTGACATGCCTGATCATTGACATGATGAGAATCATTGATCAGTTACCTCCTGAACGCCCCCTGCTGGGAGTTGGTCTGACATGTGGTCTGACCAGGAATCACCCAGTGACCTCTTGGTTCATGGGTTGATGTTCAACCACTGCACTACACCAACTGGGTTAAATTATGATTTTAAAAAGATTGATTCTACACACTATTCCTAAGAATTCCTCTGTTAAAGCTGACTATGCTTAGCTAAAGAAATAATTTTAAAAAACTATTTGGATTAGACCTAGTATCTTCAAATGTTGGTTTTGATCTTTAGCATAAAATTATAAAGAAAAAAATAAGTACATACTGTGGCTACTAGAAACATCTCATTCAGATGTTTCCAAAACTGCATAAATAAAGATATTTACTATCTTCTCATCACTATAGTGTAAAGTCTATTACATTATTCTATATAAATTACTCTAAATGTAGTTGAATATCCACTCCTAATGTATACAGCATTATACAATTTAGAGTTGATATATATATATATATATCAACTTGATATATATATATATATATATAGAGAGAGAGAGAGAGAGTTGATATATATATATATATATATATATATATATATATATATATCTCCAACTGAATAAGAATAGAAAGAAAAGAGCTGATAGGACTCCATTTGTGGCAGAAACACAATTTTAACATTCCACATGGTTGCTAATATCACAATATTAATCTTAAAATGTCTTTCTGATTTATATTCCTCTTGTCTGATCATTCATAATTACGATGTTTTACTTAGTTTGAGAAAAAGAATTCAAGTGAATGTTCTTGCATTAAAGAGAAGAATGAAGTAGCAATCTACTCTTTCACATGCCTAGTTATTAGCATTTATTTATACAAGTAGGAAAATAAAAGCAGGCCGTGTGTAATAAGTACAATATTTGTTGAAAATCTCCTGATTTATATTCTATCCTATTTGTAAGCTTGCTTCTCCCTACCAATCCCTTCCTGCCACTAGGATCTCCAGATAGGAACCAGGGTAAATACCATTACTGAGAGGAGACATCGATTTAAGGGGACACCTACCAGACAAGAAGAGAATCCACCCCCGACCCCACATCTACCCCATGTTCCTTGGCATTTAAATATAGGAGGCAGGAAGGCAGTGAGGGGGAGCAACCTATATCCTCATTTTCCCATTCTGGAAAATTCCTGCTTGGAAGGGTGGAACTTGAAATCAGGAGAAAGGGAGAGAGGACAGTGACATGTTTACCCAGGATACCCTGGGAAGGCTACAAACCGCTAGGGGATGAGTCAACAAATCTTTTCTGTAAAAGCCCAGATATTAATATTTTAGGCTCTGTGGCATCTATCATTTCTGTCACAGCTACTCAACTCTGCCCCTGAAGCATGAAAGCAGCCACAAGCACACAAATGAATATGTGTGGCTGTGTTCCAATAAAATGTTCTTTACAGTCTCAGGCAGCTATAGGATTTGCCCTACAGGCAGTCGTTTGCTTACCCCACCTCTAGGAAGAGCCTGCGTGAGGTCATATTCAATATGGCAGGTCAGGATCCTACAGCACTGGAAGACGGATGTAGTGATAGAGGTAGCCTCAGGTTGCCCCCCAACTGTGGAAGCTGTGGAAGGGTGCCAACAGTTCTGTGGCACCCTAGCAGAGACACAGTATACAGTGGATCAGCAGAATAGAGGGATTGGTATTCAGAAAACGCTGTGTGTAGAGACTTCATGATTGGTGGCAAAAGGTGGAACGCATGCGCTCCAACAGTAATTCCCTGTTTAATTAAACAAGGAGGCCATGAGACTGAGGCGGCACTAGTGCTATGGCAGCCTATGTAAGTAAACCCACATCTAAGCCTGCAAATCCCTAGAGGTTACAGAATTGAAACCGAAGGACAAGGGATTACAAAGATCCAACTAGGCTGTAGCTAGAGCCAATCAACAATTTTTTTTTTTAAATTTTGTTTCTGCCTTTTTTTTCTATAAAAACCTCTCCCCCAGCTCCTGTGGGTGGAGCATCCTAACCATGCTGCCTGATTGAAATCAGTTTTTGTTCAAATAAACTCTTACAATTTTTAACATGCCTTATCTTTTTAAATTTCTGTTTATCTCTGCCGAAACCGGTTTGGCTCAGTGGTAGAGCGTCGTTCTGCGGACTGAAAGGTCCCGGGTTCAATTCCGGTCAAGGGCATGTACCTTAGTTGCGGGCACATTCTCCAATGGGGGGTGTGCAAGAGGCAGCTGGTCAATGCTTCTCTCTCATCGACATTTCTAGCTCTCTATCTCTCACTCCCTTCCTCTCTAAAATATCAATAAAATATATATTTAAAAAATAAATAAATAAATTTATGTTTATCTCTTGACATCACAGATATCTACGAGTCAGCACAGCAGTCACTAGTTTAAGGAATATACAGAAGCAGTCACTCCAAAATAGAAACCAGACAAAATCACTTGATTCCAGAGATCTTGGCTCCTGACACTTCTAGGAGATCACATAAGCCCCACATCATGTGTACCAGATGGCATTCTGACCAATAGCTTATGATGATGATTTTTTTTGAAATATCAAATCATGACCCAAAGAATTGGTTATCAAGTGACCTAAATTGAAATTGTTTTAAGTTGCTGAATTGGAATGAGTTTATGGTATTGTAAATCAAGTTACTGAAGTGGGGGTGGGAGATGACGAGGACCCTGGTCCCTCTACAGGCTCAAGGCCTTGCATAGAAAAATCACACATTATAGAAAGTAAAGAAGCACTTTAATTCGAACATGTAATTATAAGGAAAATAAATAAATAAAATAAATGGCCGAAACCGGTTTGGCTCAGTGAATAGAGCATCGGCCTGCGGACTTAAGGGTCCTAGGTTTGACTCTGGTCAAAGGGAGGTACCTTGGTTGCGGGCACATCCCCAGTAGGGGGTGTGCAAGAGGCAGCTGGTCGATGACTCTCATCAATGTTTCTAACTCTCTATCCATCTCCCTTCCTCTCAATAAAAAAAAATCAATAAAATATATTTTTAAAAAGCTATTTTATTCAGTAGGTAAAGTGTATTAAATGTATTTTCCACTTGTGATATTTTAAATTTGTGATGGGTTTATTGGTACATGATCCCATTATCAGATGTGCAGGAGGCAGCTGATGGATGTTTCTCTCTCATCGATGTTTCTAACTCTCTATCCCCCTCCCTCTTTGTAAAAAAAAAAAAATCAATAAAAATATTTTTTAAAAAAGATTACACTCTAGTAGAAAGAGAAAAAATGGAACAAATAATGCAGCCCCATAGAATTAAATTTAAAAAAATTCAAATAGATTATTCAAATAGATTTATTTGTAAGGTTAGGAATTTGCTTTGCTTTTTCTTAATATTAGCTTCTCCCATTTCCAAATTTCAAATGATAAAATGCAAACTTGAGAATACTAGCAATGATCTAACGGGGATTTAAGCATGTGGCCTCAGAGCTGGAATATGTTAAAATGAGAAGAAAAAATTTGTTTGGGTAAAGTAGCTTTTCCACCGTCCGTAGGCTTGCCCTTGCTTTTATGACATTACGTGCTATCCACTATGATAAGAAAGCATGTTGTCCTTGCTTTTAGACTAAATAAGACTTACCATTGCTCATAATGGCTACCTACCCCATGTCATCTTTGCACCACAGTGATGTTATAAAAGAAAACACTAAGTTTATTTGCATTATTCTGAAGGCAATGTTTCTCTCATTATTTGCTGCTGGGCCCTCTTCTAAAATTATAACTGGAGATAGAAATTAATCTCCATTTTCCCATGTAACTCTTGTAAAACATCAATGACAAAGATGAACAGCAAGAACCTGGAATTATGGCAGCACTTTATAACTATAATTTCATTTTATGTTTTCATTAATTTAAAGTTCTTCTACTAGAATGAACTTTTAAAGATTGAAGAATGATGTCAAGAACTTTCCAAAAAATCCCAGATTCTATTATCTTTTTGCTATAAATAATGCTTTTGCAAATACCCCCTTGCTATTTATTTATTTAACTTTTTGCTACTTGAAGAGAAGCCTCATTCTTGAAAGCAGTGACTCCAAACTCCCTAAGCATTCGAATACTCTGGAAGTGGAAAGTACAAACATCTGCATTCCTGAAGTTACAAATAAGTGATATAAAAGAACAGGGCCAAATATTCAAAACAAAGAATGAATACAATATTATTATGGTAGTCATTATTACAAAGCATTGATACTATAGTTTTATGATAAGAATACCATATTTTGTTACTTAAATCCACATTTTCCCCCCTCAGAATTTCACTCTAATTGAGGGATATGTGAGTAGTGTGCAAGCATCCATGTTCTGATCTATGGCTTCTTTTAAATTCTTTAAATCTCACCATTAAACAAAGAATAATGAGTGCATTTAAGATCGCCTTTTTAAACTCTGGTTTCTCTTCAGATCACATAAATCTTTCGCCTTTTAAGAGCTCCTTTTATTTACAGACATAGTTAATTAAAAATAAAAGAGTACTCTTAATTGAGATCTCCATTTCCTAATATTTATTCCTTTTAACTACCAATTCCACAGAATATAATGTATTTAATCATGAAAACAAGAAAGACAAAGCATCAGACCTTTTGTGTTAGGTTCTGAATTTGGAATTTTCGAGCAACCTTGTTGTCGGGCACAGGGAAAGCAGACAGTGTGCTTGTACTCTCTGTAATGTATCCTCCTCCAATCGCAAGGCTGCAACCAGACCTGTAGGATTTCCTTGCTAAGAGAGTTTGGCAGGATAAGCAAACAAAATCTTATAGCCAAGTTTTCTCTCTGTCCTTGGAAAAAACATTAGTCTAATGAAGATATTATTACAAGTGTGATGGGGCGGGGGGACCAAATCTTCCAGAGGGTTCTTTTTAGGAAATAGGATATTGGGAAGTAAAACAAAGGCCGAAGGACCAAAAGTAACACAATTCTCTTTCAAGAAGACCACAATCCTGCAGAGTATGTCTAAGTATTGTTCAACACTCCCCAACTCTTCAAATTGCCAGCAGAGATAAAAGCCGAGAATGAATGGATTGAGAAGGTGGGCAGAAGGTCAAGTGGAGATTAGAGTATGAAGAGCCCCTGGAAGGGAACTAGTATTCCTTTTCCATCCTAAATCCCCTGACTGTGGGCTAGCTACCTTTGATGCAACAACTTCATTTCTGATGCATTTTGTGAAGTAAAAGTTTACAAAGGTAAATGTTGATAATAATTGATGTTTTATATTGCTCTTTCAGTTTATTTATGAAAAAAATATTGTCATATAATCTTGATAATTTCCTGCGTTCTTCTCCTTACCAAGGGTCTCTGCTAATATACAGTAAATTTTATAATGATACATGATATTATCTCTAAGGATTGAAACATTTCCTGGACTATGCTTAGTTATAGAGCTGTTCAAATCAATTATTTGCCGAGTCCAAAGCAGCCTCAAAAAGACCCTTTTTGTGTGTGTTTGTGCGCAAAAAAAGAACAAGTGAGGTCTTCTCATAACTGGGTATACACAGCTTCAAAATGTATTATTTCATTCATTTTATAGACTGTTTGAATTACAGCCATTTAACTTTCTCAAATCTCCACTTCCTCCTCTACTGAAAAAGAAGTTACTACATATGAAGACACCTGCGCTGGTTTCATGGAACATGTGTGAATGGGATGCATGTCCTCTGCCCTATATTTCTGAGGAGCAATCATGACTAAGTCAAGAGCAGAACTGAAAGCATGACCAGTGAACTTATCACATCTCAGCGTTCTGTCCCTGGCAATGATTTACGCGAGGCCCCCGACACACTCTCCGCCTGGGCCACAGGAGGTTCTCTGCCAAGAGACCAGAGCGCTTCCAGCACGGCCCACATCCGGGAGATTTACAGTCATCTGGGCGAGGCACCCAGATGAAGCTCCAGTGTGCGGCTCCTCTCCCCTCATCGTGCTCCATCATCATTTCAGTCATGACCTTTCTTTATTGCTTAGGGGTCGGATTTCTAACGGGTCATAGATAAGCCACGTCGAAAATAGCGAGCTCGTAATAAATACGCCATGAAACAAAGTGACTGGCAGACAATGCCCCGGGGAGGAAACAAGGTGGCTAGGGGACCCATTCACTAGATTTATGTGGCAAGAAATGTAATTTGTATGATTTGTTTAAGACAGGGGTTTCCTCATCTTCCTTTCAAAAATGGGCAATATGATAAAAAGAAATATGTGTTTTATGTTAGCCCTGTGAGGGCACTTGGAAATTTCATCTTCTGACAGAGATGTTTTGCAAGGTTGTCTCTGATATTTCCATCCATCAGTAGCTGAGTATATAAAATAGGTAGTTTCTGCAAAATCACCAAAAACCTTTGTTTGGAGAACTAACTTGAATATTTTCAGTCTGTATAGTTTATACATTTTAAATGTTATTTTAAAGTATTAGTTTAAACTATAAGCACTGCCAGTCTGAGCTATTTCTAAGTCAAAACTGCTCCCGGGGCCAGGGAAGTCCAAGGGGCCAGTAAGTGTGGCAGCTGTCTGTGAGTAGCCTCCTTGGGATGGACTGGGGACATGTGGCTGGGCGTTGACAATTTCTTGGCACAGTAAATAATGCTGAAGAGTCCAAAACATGTAAGATGACTTAAACCTGTGAGACTTAGAAGTGAGTAATAGAATAAATACAGTTGGAAAGGAGCAATGTGTAGACTCTTAAGTCCAGTGTCAATAGCACTGGGTATGGGAAGCTAATGAAACAATCAGAATGTGTGTTTAGAACTCGAGAACTGATGTGGCTGACCCTTAAACAGTATAAACAAGTAGACTGAGACAAGAGAAAAATGGACATCCAGAAGGCAAGAAGAATAGACCCACCCCCGACCACTCCGAAAGAGAATAAACTTAAAAGGTTGAAGAGCTAGATATTACCACATTGTTATCTGTGTCTTTATTAAACTAATGGAATTATGCTAGTTTTGCAATCTTCAGATTATTTATCTAAGATCATTTGCCTGTAACATTAACTTGGAGATGTACCAAAAGTTTATTTGGTTTTGCATTGTTGAGTTTCATCCATCACTGATTTAAGAATGGTTATATGAGAACACATATAGATTAATAGTTACAAAAGTAGACATTCCCTAACACATCTGTTTTTCAATATTGCTGGATAAATTGTTCTTCTATTTTCAGAATCATTACTCTGAGAACAAATCTCCAAAGACTGAAATCAAAATGAGGTTTTATTTTAATTAACTAAAAGTTATTTGAAAACAAGTTATTTTGAAAGCTAGTTTGTAACGTCAGTTATTGTATTTGTTGTCATATACCCCATAATAACACAGATGGTCACATGACTTTTCCTTGCCTTTGTTTAATAAAAATCCTGTTTTAATTTTTTGGAATTTAGCAAAAACCTAAAATAACACTGCCTTTCCAGAGTTAGCTACTTCTGGAATAGCAAGTGTTGTTCTTCTAATCAATGTCACATTTCCAGTACGGCTACCTAACATTTCTGTAACTAGAGAAAACCAGGTGCAATAAAAGCATGTTAGAAATTTACTAGCAAGAGGGAAAAGACTGTTAGGATTTTTTTTAGAAGATTCTTCAGGCTTATTATCTCTCGTGGTAGTACTAGAATCTTAGCAGTGTAATGAACTGTGTTCTTATGATTAGTTTAGTGCTAAAGCCTCTGGTATCTAGATATTAAATGAACTCGGTGATGATTTTAGTTTAAGTTATTTCTCATTTTCTCAGCCTCATAGCTTAATACGGCTTATCAGTAACAGAAAAATAATGATTGCTTTGATTTTCACAGTGCTTTACCGTTACTTACACACAGATTTTTGAACAAAGATCTTTGGAGCCCTAACTACGAAGGCACATATTGAGCTAAAATTTATCCCGTATGAATGACTCGCTGAGCTTGCCTTTCTGAGAAGCTCCTGATTATGTTCATGCTCTAAGCTGCCAGTATTTCGTTTTCAATTTAAAAAAAAAATGTAAGGTTGTGCTTCTCAGCATAAAAATAAAGCATTCTGTTCCCACGGAGGTCTAATTACTCTGGTCAAGAAACTTTTTCAAAGACCCTGACATCAGGACCAAGCACTCCTACTCTGGCACCAACCCATCAGTGCAGATCACAATCCTGACCATGGTCCCAGCTGCCTTACTCGCCATGATTGATGATGTGTCCCCTACATAAGCCACCCCCTAGAAGCCATCAGGGAGCCAGGTCTTCGGCATTAGCTAGCCCAGCCGTGGGCAAACTACCGCCCGCGGGCCAGATCTGGCCCGTTCGGCTGTTCTATCTGGCCCGCGGAGTCAAAAGAGCAGAGGGTTCTCTTGCTCTCCCCTCTGCTCCTTCACCAGCAGCCCAAGATGAGAGTGCCAGCATGGTCAGGTTGCTTTTGTTCTGGCCCTCCGGTCCAGTTTAAGAACCCATTGTGGCCCTCGAGTTAAAAAGCGTGCCCACCCGGAGCTAGCCTGTCTCTGGGCAAGGGCCCCTTCCTGAAGTAAACCCTCACTTTCTTTGCGGCAAGCTCCTGCTCGTGTCTTACTGGGCTTGGATACCCACAGGCCAATGGACCCCGTTAATCCAGTAATATGCAACGTATTTCCTCATCAAGTAAACAGTTATCAATGTATAAATCCAGCAGTGTCATGACCAGTGAAGAGGATGTGACACTGGAAAAGTCTGTAGCTAAATGAGCATTGACCTATTGCATCTCGACTTTTTAAGGTTTTATGTGTAAATATCGCATATCTGCAATGCAGCTAATTACTGAAGCATGGATAAGGAAAGAAGCAGAAAGAAGCTAACCTACACGCCATTGCACGTGTCAGTATACCCTTATAAACACTGGATTCGTGAACCACTGCCAAAGAGGGTCATTCACTGTAACTGGAATGAAGCACAATAGCAATGTAATTTTCTTAATCTCCCGTATGGCTTTCCTTCCGTGCATTACATTTCCATCCCTCATTTCTTTTGTCTCATTTCATGTCTTCTATTATAGTGCCTTTAATATGCTCACTCCCCAATCTCTTACTGGCCCACGTTCAAACCATTTACTGTCTGTAATTAGCTTCAGTGTGTCTGAGCCTGTGACACGCTGCCTGTTCTGTTCACAGCGGTCTTTTATGTGCTCTCTTCTTCACTGAGGATGTGAAGAGTCAAACTCAATGCCTGCTAAGGACACTGCGGCTTCGTTTTTCAGTTTCTAGCAACTAATTGTTCTATTGTACTCTTTTGATTAGAAGCACAAATCCATTGACAGATGTGCTGTTCAATTATAAACTAATAGGATAAGTCAGAATAAAATTTGAGGAGGGCTATTCTATCACAGATTCCCTAAACCCAAAATCAAACACCAAGCAACGACACGGATAGGCTGCATAAAATGTGCTCAGAGAGACTTTAGGGCAACTTGAAATAAAGTCAAAGAATTTGCATCCCCTTGACCAAGACAGCCTTAACATTCCCTCTGCTCGCCTCAATGTTAGAAAAGCTTCTTGCTGACTCTAGGCCAGCCATGGGCAAATTATGGCCCGCGGGCGGGATCTGGCCCCCTTCATCTGTTCTATCCGGCCCGCGGAGCCAAAAGAGCAGAGGGTTCTCTTGCTCTCCCCTCCGCTCCTTCACCAGCAGCCCAAGATGAGAGTGCCAGCATGGTCAGGTTGCTTTTGTTCTGGCCCTCCGGTCCAGTTTAAGAACCCATTGTGGCCCTCGAGTCAAAAAGCTTGCCCACCCCTGCTCTAGGCCCTGACTCCCTTTCTTAGAACCTTAAGGTACTTTAGAAACCTGGTCATTGTAAATTCTTTCTCTGCCCTTTGAGATGTAAATATTTGTATAAGTTTCTTGCCAGTTTTACAACCTAGGAAGACAGTACCCAATTCCCAGGCCCCCATTTCTGTGGAACAGGAGCCTCATCTCAGTGGGTTCCCTGATCTGCATTGAAAACTACACCCTGTCATGAAGATAAGAGAAAGTTTACTTTTCTTTTGGCTAAAGCCAGTGGAAAACACAGATGGCCAGTGATGTCTCCCTCTCCTCATCTCTTAAAAAAAAAAATACTGCTTTTTGTTTCTGTGGAGTTAGAGACTGAGTTCTAATCGCTTGTGAATAAAGTCTTTCTTACCTGTTTAAATATGCCCAGTACAATTTTTGCTTTGACACCCTAATGCCTGATGAAATTGTTTTTTTAAAATATTCAAAACCACCTATTTTGCTTTGTAGCTTTTCCCCAGGACTGGCTCTAGTCAATCAGCTGTAGAACAGGAAAAGAAGCATTAAAGAAAATAAGCATTTCCATTTTGAGTTGATATCAGCAAGTGATTCATATTTCAGATGACTAAGTTATCATAATTTTTATTTGAAAATGAAAATGAAGCCAAGACATTTATTTTTATTTTTTAAATAAATTTTTATTACTCAGATTATTACAATTGTTTCTCCTTTTTCTCCCCCAAAGCAACCTACCACCCAGTTCCCTTCCCACCCTCTGCCCTTACCCCCTCTCCCCCCAATTGTCTTCATCCATTGGTTATACGATTTCAATCCAGTCTCTCACTGCTCCCCAACCCCCTTATCCTCCTGATAATTATCAGTCCACTCCCCTTCTTTGCCCCTGATTCTACTATATTCACCACTTTATTCTGTTCCTCAGATTTTTTTTCCTTCTCTTTTCCTTTTTTCCGTATATGAATTTCAAGTGGTACACTCTCTCTCATGTGTTTTTGTAGGGAAATACAACAGAGTGTTTTGTAGCTAATGGCTGCAGGCTGTCCAAATGTCTCAGGACCACAGGAATAGAATCCGCTCCTCCTCCGGTTCACACCGCCCCCCCCCCCTCCCGCTGCTTCCCTGGGGCACATGGCTCTCCCGGGACACACAGCCCCCCTGGGGCACATGGCTCACCCAGGGCACTGGGCCCCCCTGGGACACACGGCTCTCCCCGGATACCCGGCCACCCTGGGGCACACAGCTCACCGGGGCACACGCCCCCCTGGAAGCCAAGACATTTAATTTAAGTATATTATCATTCTTGATTTTTTCTGAATTCGATTGTTTCTTGACAATATGTAAAAATTCAGTCTAATCTAGAAATGGCATTCTGAATTCTGCTTTCATGGGGTATAACCCAATACATATTTATTGAAGAAATTTAAAACTATGTTTATATGTTATATTTTCCTTGAAATTATGGCCCCAATATTTGTTGCCGGGTTATAGCCTGGTGTCGAGATAGGGATCATCTAGGAGTTTAGAATGGGACTGTTGATGGGTTTACAGTGCAAAAGAAGAGTGCGTCTGGGAGGCAGCTGGGTACAGCCATTGCCCAAAGTGGAGAACAGGAAAAGAGAGGCCCACTTGCTGCCTGTGATTGAGCCCACGGGACATATCCACTACACAGATGCCGGGACATATCCACTACACAGATGCCGGGACATATCCACTACACAGATGCTGGGACATATCCACTACACAGATGCCGGGACATGGGAGGCAGATCTGGGCTGGGGGTGGGCATTGAGGAGACATAAGGGGAGTGAGTGGATTTTCTAGAAAAGGGAGAACCTTGAACTCTTTAGATGTGAAAGAGGAAGGGAGACGAGATTAAGGCATCCTGCAGAGTACTGAGCAAGGTCCTGAGAAAGACCATCAGAGGGACTCAGAAGGAAATGAAGGGACAAGGTTGTTAGATTTCCTTTGAAACAGAAGAGCCTCTTTCCCACTGAGGCAGTATGAAAATCAGATAAATGTTCATTGGTAAACAGGGTGTAAAGAAATGTAAATAGAAGCTGAAAGGACTCCTATTTAATGTCTGTCTTCTTTCTGTAAACAAAAAAAGCAGAATGGCCTGAGGAAAATGAGGTTCAGGCTTCTAAATGCCTGTTCCCATGTGGCGCAAGCTCTAACCAGACCAGTTTGAGCATAAAGCTGAGCAAGTCACTTGTGACCAGGTTTCGCTTTGTAACATGAGGTCAATCTATCACTTCCTAAGTCACTGACACAGCTGTCATTCTCCTGCATGAAAATCCCAGATAAGAGTGTTGAGTCACTCCCATTGTGCGTTCTCGTAACAATTTCAACACTCCATATTATTTTTCTTTACAGCTTTATTGACTGTAAGCACCGACTTGGGAGGGGCAGTGAGGTAGAATAGATATTTTTGTATTATCAGTGCTTTGCTTGACACCAAACTCCTCTACATAAAAAGCCCGCCGATAAAAGTAAACTCTATTTTAATATAATTGATTAACTATAATTCTACTTACAAAAGTCCATGAGACCCAGAGGAATATAGTCTGTTTGGAGATCCAATAGTTCCTGGAATTAAGTAAAAGGCCAATAAATGTTTCTGGAAGCTGAATGTTTTGACGTTTGTTTAAATCTTGAATTTAAATAACTTGTTAACGCTGCACAAACTAAGGCTTTACTTCACCAATTAGATAGTAAGTTTTTGAAGATAGTAGCTCTAGTCGCAGTACTACATATTATACCCCAATGGAATTAAAAAGAAACTTTGAGAGAGACAGTTTGTAAGAGAACTACAAAACATAATGCATTTCCTGGCTAGCCAAAAAGGGTTTGAGAATTAGAAACATACTTGTATATAATTAAAGTATATAATAAATATGAGAATATATTATCTACTAGTGGCCCGGTGCATAAAATTCATGCACGGGGGAGAAGGGGGTACTCCTCAGCCCGGCCTGCACCCCCTCTAATCTGGGACCCCTCGAAGGATGACCTACTGCCGGTTTACAGGGATTGGGCCTAAATGGGCAGTCAGACATCCCTCCCACAATCCAGGACTGCTGGCTCCAGCTGCTCACCTGGCTGCCTGCCTGCCTGATTGCCCCTAACCATTTTGCCTGCTAGCCCCAAAGTCCCCCTGTCAGCCAGATCATCCCCAATTGCCACCCATGGCAGCCTTCTCACCCCCAACTGCCTCACCTGCTAGCCTACTTGCCTACACCTTCCCTCACCACTGGCCTGCTCACCCACAGCTATCCACCCCCCCACACACACACACTGTCCTGATCACCTTCAATTGACCCCCACTGATGGCCTGCTCACCCCTAACTTGGCTCCCCTGCTGGTCTGCTTACCCCTAATGGCCCCTGCCATCCCATCCTGGCCTGATCACCGCCCCCCTGGCAACCCAAGGTCCCAGCCCCTCCTTTTTTTCTTTTTTTTTCTTCTAGAGCCTCCTTGAGCAGAGGCCAAGGCCAGCTGGAGAAAATAACTGTGGTTATTTTGTTGATATATTTTTTATTTTTAAATGTAAATTATTTACAGTTTTTATTTTAAAATTTACTTTATTCTATTTTATTTTTATTTTTAAAAATATTTTATTGATTTTCCACAGAGAGGAAGGGAGAGGGATAGAGAGCTAGAAACGTCGATGAGAGAGAAACATCAACCAGCTGCCTCCTGCACACCCACACTGGGGATGTGCCCACAACCAATGTACATGCCCTTGACTGGAATCGAACCTGGGACCTTTCAGTCCGCAGACTGATGCTCTGTCCACTGAGCCAAACCAGTTTTGCCAAAATTTACTTTATTTTAAATAAAAATTGCATTTTTGTATTTTTTTCCACCATTTTTTTATTAAGGTATTATATGTGTACATTGCTTACTATCAACCCCCCCCCCACATCCCATACATGCCCTCCCTCCCCAGAGTTTTGTGTCCATTGGTTGTACTTATATGCATGCATACCAGTCCTACTGTTGATCTCTTATCTCCCCCAGATAACCTTACCCTCCCCGCTGTCATTTGACAGTCTGCTTGTTGCTTTTCTGTCACTATATCTATCTTTCTGTTCATTAGTTTATAATGTTCTTTATCATCCATAAATGCGTGAGGACATGTGGTGTTTCTCTTTCATTGACTGGCTTGTTACACTCAGCATGATGTTCTCCAATTCCATCCAGGTTGCTGCTAATGATGAGAATTCCTTCTTTTTTATGGCAGCATAGTATTCCATTGTGTAGATGTACCATAGTTTTCTGATCCAATCATCTGCTGACCGGCACCTACCCTGTTTCCAAATCCTAGCTATTGTAAATTGTGCTGCTATGAACATAGGGGCTCCCTGGGTCCCACCCTCCCCCCAGGTCACATGGCTCCCCCGGGTCCCACCGCTCCCCTGGAGCACACAGCTCTCCTGGGGCACACGGCTCCCCTGGTCCCACCGATCCCCCGGGGCACACAGCTTCCCTGGGGCACACAGCTCCCCTGGGTCACAGACCATACCACTCCCCTGGGTCACAAGGGCCCCCCCCCCCCGGGCCACATGGCCATATGGGACTATTGATTGATGCCCTCCTATCCTGGATCCCCCAGGGACTGAGTTGCAGGTGAGCAGGAGGATGATGAGGGGGAAGAACGGGGAGACTCCGGCCAACTCCACCCTAGCATCCTCAGCAGCTCTGATTTCACACGTTCAGGCTTTCAGTCCCCTGGGTTTAGGTGTTTAGAGTCCCAGACCGCAAATAGTGTTTTGGGTACTACCTCTCGGTCCTCCATCACACTCCATGAGTATGTTCCGCCTTGGTGCTGGCTCTCAGGGGCTCCGCAGAGGCTTTGGCCAGGCCTGGCAGCAGCAGGGAGACAGATGGGCGAAGGCCTCGCTCGGGCCACAAGTGGGAGGTGCGTCTGAGACCCTGCGCTTGCTCCCTTGCCAACAAGGCAGGTGGGCAGGAAGTCTGCGGGCGCGGAGGCCAGGCTCTGAAGTGGCCTGCTTCCTGGGCCCGGGGCAGGGTGGGCTCTGCTCTCAGTGGGCCCCCCCTAACTGGCGACGGCAACCCCGCTGTGGCTTTAAACTCCACATGGTGGCAGCAGCACTTCTCCTTCTTGTTGTAGACTTCCCCCTCGGCCAGCTTTTCTGTGGTTTAGATAGGATCCTTTTCGATTTTCCCCCGGGATCCTGGCCCGCTGCTACCAGCAAGCAGGAGGACGATGAGGGGGAAGAATGGGGAGGCTCCGGCCACCTCCACCACAGTATCCTTCGCCGCCCACACTTCACACGTTCTGGCTTTCAGAGTCCCCGGGTTTAGGTGTCCAGAGTCCCAGGCCACAAAGAGTGCTCTGGGCATAACCTCTCGGTCCTCTGTCACGCTCCACAAGCAAGTCTGCTCCACTTTGGCTCCGGCCCTCAGGGGCCCCGCAGAGGCTCTGGCCCAGCCCGGCAGCAAGGGGACAGACGGGCGAAGGGCTCACTAGGGCCATGAGCAGAAGGCGCGGCCGTGGCCCTGCGCTGGCTCCCTTGCTAGCAAGGTGGGTGGGCTGGGAAGGCTGCAGGCACGGAGGCCAGGCTGGGAAGGCTGCGGGCGTGGAGGCCAGGCTCTGAGGCAGCCCACTCCCTGGGCCCGGGGTGGGGCGAGCTCTGCTCTCGGTGGGCCTCTCTCACTGGCGGTGGCTGCGGCAGTGGTGGCTCCAGCGGCTGGGATTTATTTATCTTCTATAATTGAAACTTTCTATCCTTGAGCAGAGGCCAGGGCTGGCCAGGGTGGGTGGGAAGCTTGGCTTCCTTCATTGCCAGTGCAATCCAAGCTTCCTGCTTGCTGCAGCTCCATGGCAGGCCGCCATTTTGGTTGGGTTAATTTGTATACTCACTCCTGATTGGCTGGTGGCCATGGCTTGTAGGTGTAGCTGAGTGATGGTTAATTTACATGTTCCTCTTTTATTAATGTAGATACCCTCAGATTCATGTTTTAAAATTCTATTTTCAGATGGTCTTATAGATACCAATGGCAGGAAATTCCAGTATAAGAGTAAAAATGTTAATAATTTTAAAATTCATGTTTGCCACAGGAGAGACTAACTGATCAAAACCTAGAAATTTATTATTTTTGCTATTTCTTTTCTATGCTTTATAAGAAATACTATTTAAAACTGATAAACAAAAAGATAGGTACAGAGACAGTAAAGCAACAAACAGACTGTCAAATTACACCGGAGAGGGTAGGGAGATATGGGGGAGATAAGAGATCAACCAAAGGACTTGTAAGCAGGCATATAAACATAACCAATGGTCACAAAACTCTGGGGAGGGAGGGCATGTATGGGAGTGGGAAGGGGGGCAATGGTAAGATATGTACACATATAATACCTTAATAAAAAAAGTGAAAAACAGAAATACTTTTAAATGAAAAATCATTTCAATAGCTATTTGGTGTTTAAAATAAAATATAGACTATCTAAAATTCATTCTTGTCCAGTATCTGGATAGAAAAACAATGAAATTGTAAATATGTGCTATTCTATTTTCAAATGAGAGAAAAAAATAGAATTAGTGAAAGTTGCACTAGCAAATAATTCTCATTAGTTAAATACTTTTTCTTCTAACTGGAAATCCTTCCCATTACCTGCAATGAAAAAATAATCCTGGAAAAATCACCAGAAATATAGGAACAATGATAATTTAAAAATGCAAATGACATTTTGACTAAGGAACAGGAAATACTCCTCTATTAAGAAAAGAAAAAGGTTCTGAAGGCAAAGTATCTTTACTGTGGTAATAAAAACAATACTGCCACCTTCTGGTAAAATTATAAATTGCAACCTTGAAATAAGAAAGGATTTAAATTTAACAATTTTTTCTGTGACCAGCAAATTTTATATGTAAATGACTCAGATTTGCTTACTAACTATAACTTCATGAAATATAATTTTTAGGATTGAAAATATGCATAATTAAATTTGTAAATTTTTAAATTTCAATCTATGTACTTATCTGCAGCGTATGCTAGTGGGGCAAAAAGGCAGAGCTTTGGAACCACAGATACATGGATTCAAGTTCCAGGTCTAACACTTACTAGCTTTTTGGCCTTGCAAATGTAATTACCCTGAGCTTTAGTTGTCTCTCATGTGAAATAACTTAGTATTACGGAGAGTATAAAATGTGTATTAAAATATGGTAGCAACCATACTTGGGTAAAAACTGCTGTTTGAATTTTAATCCTGCTATTCTGGCTTTGGCACTCGCTTACTTAAACAATAGGGTAGTTGCCTCAGCTTCCAGATTGAGACCTGGAGGCTAAGGCTATTTTCCTGTGCCTGTGGACCAGGACCCCAGGAGATCGATTCCCACTGACTCAGTAGCTCCAGGAGTAGAAACTGTAGATAACCTTTAGAGATTAACCGCTAAGCTCTGCTTCTGTACTGTCTGCTTTCACAAGATAGGGCCACATTCCAATGTCCAGCTTCGGGCTGTTTGCAGATTTTAGAATTTAGAATTCAGAACAAAGGAAACATTTTGTGGTTTGGACCTTTACAAGGACTGCCTACTCCCGGAACAGTGCAGTTGTCCTGAGTGTGGCCACCTGCCTGTGGTGCTCTTTCATGTCCTAGCCAGTTCAATAAATCCTTGCCTGCTTTTTTAAATCAATCATCAGCCTCCGGTGGTCCTATTTTGAACCCAGAATTCAACCCCACAACATGTATTACATCCTCATACTCAATAGATGAGCAATGACTGATATTTTCTTTTCAATTTTTAAAAAAAATATATTTTATTGATATTTTACAGAGAGGAAGGGAGAGAGATAGAGAGCTAGAAATGTCGATGAGAGAGAAACATTGACCAGCTGCCTCCCGCACACCCCCTACTGGGGATATGCCCAAAGCCAAGGTACATGCCCTTGACCGGAATCAAACCTGGGACCTTTTAGTCCACAGACCGATGCTCTACCACTGAGCCAAACAGGTTTTGGCTATTTTCAATGAGCAACAGCAGCTTCATTTTCACTAGAATTACTTGATCTTTGTCATATTTTTTCAAAGTGTTTTCATGAGCAGCGTTAGCCAACAAGTTTTGCTCCTTATTTTTCAGACCTACCAATTGCCTATCAAAGTCATGTGATAATTATCATTACACAATTTACTTATATGTTTAAAAGGAAAGCCAGTAATAGCTTAATTTACTCTAAGCAAGGCAAAAGCAAGATGTATATAAGACAAGAAAAAGAAGAAAAAAATGTAGATAGTCATGTCTGGTTTTGCTAGGTGAATAGAGCATCCGCCTGCAGACTGAAGGGTTCCGGGTTCAATTCCGCTCAAGGGCATGGGCACATACCTGGGCTGCAGGCTCCTCTTTAGGCGGGGCCCTGGTCAGGGATTGTGCAGAAGTAAACCAATCAGTATGTTTCTTTCACATGGATATTTTGCTCTGTTTTTCCCTCTCTCTTCTATTTTCCCTAAAAATCAATGGAAAAACATTCTTGGGTGAAGAATTTTTTTTTAAGTAGATATATTTGATACAGCGATTTATTTTTTCCTTTCCTTGGGTAAACTGCTTTGCTGCCAATTAGCAAAGGAACTAGTCAGAGTATTCTGTCATTGGGAAGCCAGAGGGATCAGTTGTTTCCAGTCTTTGGAAGATTTCAAGAATATAGTTGAGGAATATGTGCCAGGATGTCTCTCTGTTTTATGTCTGTCAAGTGTGTTCACCTCTCCATTTTCCTTTACCAGAATTTCTCACATTATCACCACATGGTGCCATACACTCAACCCTAACCTTGGATCTCTCTAGGAAATATCCTATGTGAGTGTTATGCCCACATTATTATAGAAATGGCTCACTTATGCAGGTGTTGTGCCCAAGTATCATGGTCCCCAAAGACTACCAGGGAGCCGCATACGATGCAATTGCAGAAAGCCTGTGTTTATTTGGGACTAGTCTGAGCTCTGTCCCACTTACACCAGCAACAGTGTGGCAGGAGAGAGGAAAATTTTAACTATCAATGGTTTTATAGGGGTGGTTTGGCTGACCCTGATCGGTTGTGTTAGGGTTAGGATCCAGTTACACCGGGAGTTGCCTCACAGCACAAAACAGAGTCGGGAGCTGGCCCCGCCTTCTCATTACCCTCGTCTTGAGGCTTACGGGGCCCAATCATGGGACTATTTGCACTTCTGAAGTGCAAATAGTCCCATGTACCCTGATCTGACATTTTGGGGGAGTCCACCAGATGTGTCCAGTGGAGACTCAAGACTACACGGCGGGGTCAGGGGTGTCCAGGGCACATGTAGAAGTCTTTCCTCCCGAACCAGTGTATAGAGTGTGAGGACTCCCAGCAGCAGGAGCAGCGCAAACAGAATTTCCAGAATCAGGCAGGTTGAGTACGCCGTAACTTGAGCTTGAGGGGGTTGTCTTGGTCCCGGTCGATGCTCCATCGATTGGCGAAGTCGTCTCGGATCCTAGAGAAGTCAACTGGCCGAACATGGGTGTGGTGGACCCAGGTAGCAAAGCTATCCACTTTGAGGACAGTGGGTGTAGCCAGCACCACAATGTACGGTCCTTTCCAATGTGGTTCAAGCGTCTCCCAGCGGTGTCTTTTGACAAAGACCCAGTCTCCCGGCCAGTACTGGTGGGGCATCAGGATTGGACCAGCCTCGTAGATGGTCTGTAGGCGTGGCCAAATGTCCTCATGTGCCCTCTGGAGCCCTCTTAAAGAAAAAGATAGCCGAAACTGGTTTGGCTCAGTGGATAGAGCGTCGGCCTGGGGACTGGAAGGTCCCAGGTTCGATTCCGGTCAAGGGCATGTACATTGGTTGCGGGCACATCCCCATTGGGGGATGTGCAGGAGGCAGCTGATTGATGCTTCTTCTCATGGATATTTCTAATTCTCTATCCCTCTCTCTTCCTCTCTGTAAAAAAAATCAATTAAATATATATATATATATATATATATATATATATATATATATATTTTAAAAAGCTATTTCTTGGTCAGTAAGTCCCATCCTAACAGTGGGTAGTGGTGTTCTGGTATTACCATGAAGGTGTGGGTTACCCAGCCCATTCCTAGATCCACTGTTCTTCGGGTAGTCCATGAATACTGGTTCATACCCGTTGCCCCTTGCACCCAGGACTTTTTGTTAGCTAGTTTTCCTTGTGGAGTGTGGAGGATGGAATGCTGCGCTCCAGTGTCAACAAGGAAGTCAACAGGGGTCCCCTCCACTCTAAGAGTTACCCTGCGCTCAGGGAGGGGTTCCGAACCTTGACTCCCCTACTCACTTAGTTCATCAAGTTCCAAGACCTTTACTCGGTCTGTCTTGCTCCCCTTCACACTGTCTCTCTTAGGACATTCTCAAGCCCAATGCCATATCTTCTTGCAGTATTCACATTGATCCTTCTGCAGTTTCCACCTCCTTTCCCTGGAGGTCTCCTTATCCTTCTTTCGATCGCTCGCAAGCTGTCAGAGGCAGAAGTCCCATTTCTCAGGGGAGTCCATAGCCGACAGGATCCTAGCCAAGTTTCGGGTCTGTCTGCAAGCCTGTTTATCTTCAGGGGGCTCCAGGTTATTGTACACCATTTCAGCCACCACCAACAAGTCCTGCAGATTCTTGTCTCCCAGTCTATCTACTCTTTGCAGTTTTCTCCTAATATCTGCAGCAAACTGGTTTACAAAGGCTATAATAACAGCTGCCTTATTCTCAGGAGCCTCTGGATCCATGGGGGTATAGGTGTGGAATGCCTCCATGATCCGCTCTAAAAAAGCTGCTGGAGATTCGTCTTTCTCCTGCTGTACACTCCCTACCTTAGCCAGATTAGTCAGCTTTCTGGCAGCCACCCGGAGACCCCCATTAGTGCCTGGCGGTAGACCGGGAGCCTCTCCTTACCTTCTGCTGTGTTGAAATCCCATTCAGGCCTA
Organism: Vespertilio murinus; assembly: GCA_963924515.1. Taxonomy (NCBI): domain Eukaryota; kingdom Metazoa; phylum Chordata; class Mammalia; order Chiroptera; family Vespertilionidae; genus Vespertilio; species Vespertilio murinus. The sequence goes on from OZ004705.1 coordinate 54,856,529, forward strand.
GTCAGAGGAAAAGAGGTATCTATCTGAGCCTGGTTGGTGGTAGGATTCCCATCCATGCCTGGAACCAACTTCCAGGCCTCATTAAGGATCCTCTCCCTCTCCTCGGTGGTGAATAGGACCTGCAAGAGCTGCTGGCAGTTGTTCCAGGTTGGGTGATGGGTAAAAATGACAGAATCCAACAGATTAATAAGCCTCGCTGGCTTCTCAGAAAACTCAGGATTTTGAGCTTTCCAATTATAGAAAATCAGGATTTTGAGCTTTCCAATTATAGAAAAATAGATATAGAGATCACTAGTGGCGAAAGGCCAGTAGTGATGGGGCTGATCTCTCCTCTCATCTGGGGGACCAGTGGCTCACAGGGGTAAAGTCTTAACAGTGGAGTCAGTGATGAAAGCGAGTGGTTCCCTCTGGGCTCTTTGTCTGGTATACGGTGGGCTTCCCGCTCTCCTCATGGCATCTGCTTCCCTTAATGGAGGAGGGTCAGGTCCCTCCTCCAGCACCCTAGGGAACTGATATGGGGGAGGAAAAATTAATTCTTCTTCAGTTCCCCCCTGCAAGACAGAGTAGGGAGGTGCCAATGGCAGGGTGATTTTCTTCTCTGTCCTCTCCATTGCCTGTAAGGCAAAAATAGGTTCTGGCTCCAGGGGTATGGAGCCACGAAGGGCTTAAGCCAAAAGGGTGGGTTCTCCACAAGGTCCTGCCACATGATAATGTATGGAAGCTGATCAGGGTAACCTGTTTTGTTTTTTGTTTTTTTGTTTTTTAAAAAAATATATATTTTATTGATTTCTTACAGAGAGGAAGAGAGAGGGACAGAGAGTTAGAAACATCGATAAGAGAGAATCATCGATCAGCTGCCTCTTGCACATCTCCTACTGGGGATGTGCCTGCAACCAAGGTACGTGCCCTTGCCCGGAATCGAACCTGGGACCTTTCAGGCCCCAGGCCAACACTCTATCCATTGAGCCAACCAGTTTCAGCGGGTAACCCGTTTTGGGTTGAGAGACAACACTCTGGACCGGGTGAATGGTATGGAGATCAAATGTTCCCTCTGGTGGCCATCCAACATTGAAAGCTGGCCATTCACTAGAACAACACGTCTGCCATTCATCTTTCTGGATTTCCATACTAAAATCCTTAGCTCTTTCCTCTATTTCCTGAAAATGATTAATCACAATGCTCAAAGGAGTAATCTGAGTCTGTCCCATAACATTCATACAGTGAGTCCATAAAATAACACAGAAAATCATAACAGCCAACAAGAGAAGAACTCCCCACATCAACATCTTCAGTATTATAACAATTCAATACATTCAGATTTAAGTTTTTATAGCAAATTTACAAACAAGAGCAAATTGAAACCCTTACTTATACAAACATACAAAGAACACAGGAACAGACGGGAGGCCCCTAAGAACAGCCTTCCAACTCAACGCCGACTACCTTAAACAATGGCCTCACGCCAACTACCTTGTCCTAAGAGGGAATTCTATGTCCTTCATGCTAATACCAGAACGCCCCTACCCACTGTTAGGATGGGACTTACTGACCAAGAAATAGCTTTTAAAAAAAAAGCTCTCTGGCCCGTGGCCTTCAATAGTGCATCCACTAGATCTTTCGGGCACTTCCCACAGGGATCCCTTCAGAGCCAGCTAACAAGCACACAGACACACGCACCACACACCTCTACCGCGGCCAGACAGGCTCTCCAAATTTGGTGTCCCTCAGGGTCTTGGGTATCAGGGAAAATCCCGGACGAGCCCCCAAATGTTGTGCCCAAGTATCATGATCCCCAAAGACTACCAGGGAGCCGCATCCGATGCAATTGCAGTAAGCCTGTATTTATTTTGGACTAGTCCGGGCTCCAGCTTGGCGGGAGAGAGGAAAAATTTATCAATGGTTTTATAGGGGTGGTTTGGCTGACCATGATTGGTTGTGTTAGGGCTAGGGTCCAGTTACACCGAGAGTTGCTTCACAGCACAAAATGGAGTCAGGAGCTGGCCCCGCCTTCTCACAGGGAAAGAAGGAATTTATCAAGTGCTAACCTCTAAATTCTTATTGCTAAAATGAAGAGCCTTGAGAAAAATTTAAAAATTGGGTAAATTTATTTGTATTACTTTCCAACTTTCTGGCACCTCTCTTCCCCAAATCAATACTTTCCTATTTTCAAAAGCCCCCAAAGTTATCCCATTATTCCCTTTCTAGTCTTTGCTTTCAATACAAACTTTTATTCTTAGAGACCAAATTAAAAATAAGACACAATTAAATCAGTCACAAAATGTGATCCACGATCTTTGCCTAAAATGTGCTTAGCAGTTTCTAACTCTGATTTCACTTTAGGGTCATCTAGGAGACTTGTAACAAGTGAATTTAATTGGTCCTGGAGGGGGTTGAACAGGTGACTTCAATTTCAGGCATTATTGTTAATCACTCAACCCAAACTCTAGTTAATGATTTTCAAAGAGTTAAAGAATAACTTTTCTCACCAGAGAGAAAAAAACATACTAAAATCATAGTGTTACTTCCTCTAACTAATAAGATACAAAGATAGTAAGGAAACTATAAAAGGTGGAACTCACGCAAATGACCTCATCCCACTGGTACCTTCAAATACTTTCTGTAGGATCTATTAGCTCCAGCCCCTTGACAACCTTCTTGGACAGATTCCATACCTATGAGGCCTGTTAAGATCGGAAAGGTCTCAGTGACCTCATGCCCCCAAATTAGAACTAACTTGTAGAAAAGCTTGTAGAACTAACTTGTCCTATTAGAAAAGGGATAATAAAACTCACTAGTCCTTCTCATCTTCTGTATTCTCCTGCAGAGGAGTGAGAAAGAGGCAAACAGCTGACACCACCAGGTCTTACATAATCTTCTCTTGTAGATCCTGGCTGACCTCCATGCCTTCCTTTCTGGCGGGCCTGTAAAAATGCTGGCTTAATGATGGGATGCAATTGTAGGGCCATAGTGACTTCTTAAGTGATCAGTTCCCAGATAGTCGGGTGCTCCCTTGAGCTGACTTCTTACACTGATGGGGAATATAAGACACTTTTATTTGGGGGGGGGGGGGGGGGGGGGCGAGCAATCTGAATCTGTGCCAGTAACCTGCCTTCTAGTGTGCACTCTTGAGAGCCGGTAATTAACGCCATTGATGCCTGTCCTGCCTTGCAGAACCTGTTTTCCTAGAATACTCCCATTTTACAGAGGCCATAAACCACAAACCATACACAAACCCCAGGAGGAAGTTATCAGCGATGGCCCCAGGCCAGGCCTTTGGGTGTGGTCTCATCCCCCATCCCAACACACAGGGCTTTTCGCCTGTGAAAGGTCCAGAAGCATGATCCATGTTTGAGGGACAAAGAAACCAAAGGGTATATAAGAGGAAAGCTTTCTCTATATCCACTCACTCAAGATTTGGAAACACACTCCCCTTGGTCACTGTATTAGTACATCTGAAAATAAATGGGTTTTCCTGAATCTCCGAGTACTCCCTGTGTCTTTTCCGGTCGCCTGGTAAATGCTGTAACAACACACTTACTCACACTAGCTCTGGCCTAGCCAGATGCTTATCCACTGATGTTGGGATCATGTCCCAATAAACCCATCATAAATTTAAAATATCACAAGTGGAAAATACATTTAATACACTTTACCTACTGAACAAAATAGCTTAGCCCAGTCTACCTCAAACATGCACATTTACATTAGCCTACGCTCGGGCAAAGCCATCTAACACTAAGCCTATCTTATGGAAAAAAAAGTGTCAAACATCTCATGTAATATATTGAATACTGCCCTGAAAGTGAAGAACAGTGGTTTTATACATTCACATACCCAGCTGACAGCACACTGGGCCTGAAGAATGTTTGAAGCATTGAACTACAAGACACCCTGGCAATCCTGCACTGAGGAGTCTCAGGGCTTACCCTGATTGCCTGCCGCTTGCTTCCACTGACCAGCATCACTAACTTGAGAAAAGATAAAAATTTAAAGGATTGTTTCTACTGAACGTGTATTGCTTTTCCATCATCACAGAATTGAAAAACCCTAAGTCGAACCATTGTCCAGTCGGGGAGCCTCTGCAGGACCTCACCGCAGACAGCTCGCTTGGGCAGAACCCCATCAGGACTGCTCGAGAATGCTGTGTTTCCTGGCCTCTCAGGGCAGGGAAATTCTTGTCTTCAGGCCAATGCGGCTACTCCTTAGGCTTCCTGTCTGGGTGTGGTGCCCCCTTGGCTTATGCCAGGAACCCAATTCTGTGATCCTTTCTTCCCTTAACATATTGGGGTTCACACTCCATTCTGATGGGAATGAACTCAGCAAACGTCCAATCCTAGGGAGGAGATGCCAGTCTCCTTTCTGATAAACATCTTCATCACTGGCACGATCCCCAGGGATGTTTTGTGTGGTGTTTTTTTTTTTTTTTTTTTTTTTGGTTTTGTTTTTAAACATTGTCTCTAATATTTCTTCTTTACAAATCAACTTCACTTCGGCATAATTCACTCATAGTAAAATGCATCATTTTAATATGCAAGTTCAATTTTTTTTTTGAGAAGACACTAACATTGCCACCACATGAAATAGTTTTGCTATGCCCTTTTGTAAATATGGTATTAACTATGGCTCCGATGCTAATTTTCTGTTACATAATTGCGCTATGGACACATACATGTTAACATTAGGGAAAGCTGAGTAAAACACAGCTATGTGTACTATTTTTAAAGCTTTTAATAAGTCTGAAACTGTTACAAAATTTTGAAGTCGGACAAGATAAATATAAAAAAGATAGGATTCAATTATTGAGGATGTAAGGTAAATTTATTTTACTAAACCATTAAAATACTCTGATCCAATGTACTGATTCCATTTTTTAAAATATAGCATTTTATTTATTTTTCAGCACTCACATATAATGTATAAGTTAATGTTTATTGTTTGTGGCACAAAAAAAAAGACCGAAGGAGCCTGAATGTGTTGTAGTGAGGGGGAAACTAGTATATCTCAAATTAATGTCCAATCTGCTCTCTTTAAAAATTATTACACTATTTGGATAACCCACAATGAATGTAATACAACCTTTCCAAAACATTAGTTTGCAGTGTCAGGTATTTCGCAACCAACCATCTCTAACATGTATCCTACTCATAAATCATATGTATCTATCTTTCATACATGTAAACTACTGGGTGAAGAATTTTAGTATATGTTTCATAATGTATGTGGTTCATATTGAATTAAATACAACTGTTGAGATACCACAAATCACCGGATTAACTAAATCACATTCACCAAGTTCAAAAGTACACTGCTTTTCCCTCTCCCAACCATCATATGCACATGTATTCATAAATAGACAAAGCATATTTCAAAATCTGTACCATTTAATAAGGTTAAATATTTAAAACCAACCAGTATAGTCTCATTTTAAGAAAAGTATGTATATACATTTTGCACAACTTTTCACAATAAAAAATTTGGGGAAGAAAATAAATAAAATTTCATTTATGTTTTCCTCTAATTTACATAGCTAAACCAAATGTAAAGTTCTCTTCCTGTATAAGAGTTTTACATTTGGATTTCCTACAGGAAGGAAATCCAAATATTAAAATAAAAGTTTAAGAGATAGGACATTAATCACATACCAAAATCACTACAGGTCAATTGACACAGACTCAAGCTTACTTAAAAAATCATTACAAATTGTGCAAAATACATGTTATGCAAAAATCTTGTTTTTTTTTTTAAAGTAGTATAACAACAACCCGTATAATCTAGGTGAATTCAAAAGTATAAACAATGTTTATAAATTACAGTAGTGTCTATACTGCCCTATCATGAAAGGAGGTATTCTTTGTAAATATATATATATTATAAATAAGAGACTGACTTCCTTCAAGTGCCAACATTATTTTCACTTTAGCCATTATTTAAAGCTTGTAAAATATATCAGAAAACTGAGTAAGTACATAGAATACAATAAGACCCCTGAAACGAAAAATCATTATGAATGACAATTATCTAGTGACTTGTTCAACAAACTATTTGTACGTATGGGGTGACTTTTTCTTCTTTTTACTATGTGGCCTTAAAAGAACATGTTTTCATAGTTATTGTTCCCTCTCTTGCTGCTGTTTCACATCTCCATCAATGACTTCCTTGGAATTTGCCATTCTTTTACATCTAGAAATCCATTTTTATTCAATCTCCTGCTTCCACATATAGACACGGAGAGCCTAACCTGTCCTTTAACAGGGGCTCCAGCAGGGGCACATGTAAAATGTTTGGCTGGGTGGAAGGGAGGCTGATTCTGCATTGAGGTATCGTGTGTTTCTTTCCAGCCTCCCTTGCACTGTCTCTTTGGTTGTTATTAATTTCCTGCCTCCCAAATACCTGGGTTTTGACTACCCATCTGGCCTCAACCTCTGGGTTTTATATGTTCCTGGTTTGTTTATCTGTCTCTCTGACACCTGACCCACTGCTCCTACGACTAGATCTACGACTCAAGTGTGTTTACATTCCTTCCTTCTATAGTTCAATACACAAATGCTACTGGTTTCTTCCATCATCGCTGGCCACAGATTGCCATGAAACATAAGCTCTTAAGTTCTGTGTGTTACTAGAACTTCTGGTCCTGGTTTCCTACCAGGTCTTTCCTCTCAGTCTGCTATTGTCCGTTACTCTGGTCACAGTGTATACGTAACACACTGCTTGTAAAAAAGCTAATCTTATTAAATTAGTAACCTTATTTCACAAAAATGTCAAGTGGGTATGACTCAACAATTTTCTTAATCAGTAAAATTCCTGACCAGGCAGATAGTGTTTTTGTTGATGTTCACTGATCTATTTTCTTCACATTCTGACTCACGTGAATTGATGGCTGACCTGAATGGATGGAGTGTTGCATCGCTATCAGACATGTGAAATTGCCTATCTTTCAAATGAATGGATTGGTTACGGAGTAGTTTGTTTTAATCAAGAATAATAGTGCATGCCTACTATAAGCAACACACTATTTTAGGTGCTATAAGAAATGCACTAGCTAATCATTCTTTAATGATAAAAATTAAAGTACTGAGTATCTATAAACATTGATCTAAAGTTCATTAAGAAATCTTTTCAAAGAAAACCAATAAAATGCACCTCAGTCTTTTTTTTAAGAAACCTTTTGTGTCTGATTGGCACTTTTATTTCCTGAAGCTAGTATTTTTCCCAAAAAGATATGTAATTGAATAACACTTTTACAGATTCATATTCAAATCAGCAATATCAACAGATTACCTCCTAGATTTCCTGAGTTAAAGTGAAAATGTGTATCGACAATGCTGATATTTTCTAAATTCTCTATATAGTGGGACACAAAGAAGATAACCTGTGTTATAATAGTTTGGTAACTTTCTGTGATAAAGGACAGATTAGTATATGTCAACTTCAAAAGAAATTATATTATTTAGCTGGTTCTAAATTCATGGGTTGTCAATAATAGTTTTTGAAAATCACTCATAAAATTAATTAACTTTTTATACCATAAATTTTAACTAATAATTGGCTATTTTTTTCTGGTTTAGTTTATTAGTTGGAAATTTCATACCTAGACGATGGTGTGTGTATGTGTGTGTGTGTGTGTGTGTGTGTGTGTGTGTGTGTGTGTTTTGAGGCGTTTGGTGAGGTTTTGAAGGCACAGGTCTGCTTCTTACTTTAAAATAAAATAAATGAGTCTCTCTATATGTACAAATATATATGCCATAAATATACAAAAAACACATTTAATTATAAAACATCAATTTTTAAAACGATTGTCCACATTGAATAGATAATGCTGCAATGGCAATGTGCATTCTTACAAATGGAGGCCAATTCTCCAGCAGTAAAACACTCTCTTCTTTTTCTATTTCATCCTTCATTTCCTGCTTTGTTGAGGTCAAGATCCACTGAAATAGCAGTCAAAACGGCATTCGAATTTTGAAATGACACCTCTGTGTCTAATGGTGGCGGATTGTACAAAAAGATTGCAAGCCCATTGAAGAAAATAGTGATAATTTTACAAATAACACCTAGATATAAAAAGAAAAATTAATCATGTATCGGGACTTTATTACAAAAACCAATTCTTACAACTAGAAAGTCTTTAAAACTAGAAATTCATTACATTAAAAAGTAGAAGTAGATAAGCATCATAGTTCTCTGTTTTAAAATTTTAAAACTTTAGGATGAAAAGTGACATTCTTCAATAAAAAGTATACATTTCAATGAACTATCCTGTATTTTCTTTCTAAGCAATAAAAACATACAATAATTATTTTATCCTTGGTTATAATTGTACGTATTTATAAAATAAGTGTTGTATAGAAGTAATTCCATATTCCATTTCTAATTTTATTAATACCTTATCTATAAAGAAAAACTATAATCAAATGTCAATGACAAAGAAAAACAGCTTACAACATCTTGAACATGAAATAAAAGTTGCAGAGTTTTCATGTTCATAATGGAAAATAACTCTAAAAATAAAAAAGCTTTGAAGTTCTTAGGAGAAAGCATCTATGAAAATACATCACATTCAATACTCAACCAAATTTACTTATAAGCATCAACTAAAAATACGAAACATCAAGATTCACTTCACAAGCTTTCATTTGTTTTCAAAGAACTCAGATTTTGAGCTCAGCTATATTAACAGAAACTAGTTCTGGCCACATCACAAGCATTTAAGTTCCAGTCAAAAAAGCCAAATGACCTTACAATGCAGTTTTTGCAGTGTAGCTACTTTGTTTGTGTTAATCATTAATATTTTGCTCAAGATGTGTATTTGAAAAACAGAAGTGAGCTAAGTATTTCTAGGTTTATAGGAAGATTAATTACATAAGTACCATTGTTACAATGTTTTTGAAAATTTAAAGGTCTATATGTTTGGGGATAAAATTAGTCACATTTATCACAGTAGGAAAGGAAAGAATTTGTTATCTGTATCTTTTGGTGAAAGAGTACAAACATAATCAATTGCATTTTTAAACATGAAGACATTTTGAACATAAAATGCTTTTTAGCAGGTAAAAGTAGTAGGAAGATTAATTTTGTCTATTCTAATCAATATTTAATTTTCTTTGTGTGTGTGTGTAATTTATGTATTTACTTAGGCAGTCCATATTTTATTGCTCTGCCATCATAAATTCAGACAGCATACTCTGAGGCTAAGCACATATGAGAGCAATAAGCTATCTTGATACATATGCCAAAACAGCTGCAACCACAATTGCAATAAAAATAACACATTATGTAAATATTTTCTATATAGAATTTGTTTCAAAATATTCTCATTTCTTAGGTTGATTTAAAATTTTTATCTCACTATTATAAACTAGACGCATTGCTTTATTTCCTTAATCTTAATTTTCATTTATTGCTTAACCAAGACTATGTAAGACAGACTGCCAAAGGTAAAAGAGGTTGAATATCATGGCTAATCTTCTAAACTTATGAAAAGATTCCCGTAACATGCCTTAGAGCCAAGGACACTTCCCTACGTCAGCTCTATGTGCTTTCCAAAGCCCAGGTGCCTAGATGAAAACATTCCAGCATCTTAGAATTCTCCTTTGAGAGGAGTTGTTAAAAGAAAATTGAACGATATGTGATATAATGAAAGCTATAATGTTCTTCTATTATAGACTGAGTCTTACAGACTCTGAGTAAAGCCTTTGTTTGTTTTTTAAATATATATTTTATTGATCTTTACAGAGAGGAAGGGAGAGGGTCAGAGAACTAGAAACATCGACCAGCTGCCTCCTGCACACCGCCTACTGGGGATGTGCCCACAACCAAGGTACATGCCCTTGGCCGGAATTGAACCCGGGACCCTTCAGTCCGCAGGCCTACGCTCTATCCACTGAGCAACACCGGCCAGGGCTTAGTAAAGCCTTTGTAACCTGCGGATACTGATCTCTGCTTCAGGAATGAACATTTGAAATCTGAAGTAACAGTAACTTTCTTTTAAATCTGGACATCATCCATTTGCTCTGAAGTTATTAAGAAGTCACTACTTACTTATAACCACAAGCATACGGGCCATCCTGATGTTATCATAAATCCAGCAGGCTCCTTTAATTCCACATTCATTAATATCCCAGAGAATACATGAGCTGTCTATTGTGACACCAAAAATAATTGGTCCAGGTATTGAGCCTAGAGGATTGTTTATAAAATACACATAAGTAAGGATTACAGTTTATAGTCACAGATTTTTATGTCCATGATTATATATATATATATATATATATATATATATATATATATATTTTATACAAATAAGAATAGGTATTAATCTTTCCATTTGCAAATAAATCAGTTCATGTACAAGTAATATGTATATAAAGAAACATAGGCAAAAATTCTAAAATAATTGTACATAATTATATTTGTCTAACCAATGAAAAATTATTGTAATAAAAATCTTTGGCATATAGTGCATGATATTTAGTTAAATAAATATTTTAATTCACTGTTTTTCTAATTAATATGTCTTTGAAATTAGCTATTATACTTCTAAGGAATCAAAATAAATTATTGATGCACAAAGTAAGTACTAAAAACAGTATGTGTGTTATATGTGTGTATATGCATGCACGTACATACATATTGACATATATGTGGATGCATGAGAATGCACGTGTACACACCACTATTAATACTAACATGCTTAGTACTGCTATGTTGAACACACAACTTCCTCCATATGAGGTCAGAAGGCACAAAACTTTCACATAATTAACGAGCTTCCAATTGCTACAAATCAAATATATGATTCTAAGTGGTATTGCTTAGACAAAAGTTTCAGCTACATCCAACCCATTCTTTCATGACCTGTGGCATGACAGAGTCAGAAGAGCACTGGACTAAATCAGGAGACCATTTTCCTACTATCATTTGCACCATTAATTGTGTAACTGTAGGCAAACCCCTGAATCTCTCTGGGCCTTCATGCATCATCTGAAAAATGGGAAAGTTGTTCAGGTGACCTCTAATGTTCCTACTTTTGGTGAGTTTTTAAGAAAATGATCTTAATAGTATGTGTATAATATGTTTGTCTTTCTTATTCTTCCTGCATCGGGTATCTTATAAAATTTTCTAGTATAAATTATTTTTTCCATCAGCTCTTAACCATTTTTTCATTATTGATGAAACATAATCATGCCCCAAACAGAGATAAATGCAGAAATAAAAAACAATACAATAGCCAAAACCAATTTGGCTCAGTGAATAGAGCATCGGCCTGCGGACCGAAAGGTCCCAGGTTCGATTCCGGTCAAGGGCATGTACCTTGGTTGCGGGCACATCCCCAGTAGGGGGTGTGCAGGAGGCAGCTGATCGATGATTCTCTCTCATCGATGTTTCTAACTCTCTATCCCTCTCTCTTACTCTCTGTAAAAAGTCAATAAAATATATTTTAAAAAAGCACATTGCAGTAGTTATAGCTAAGCTTAGCATAATTTGTTGGTAATGGGTTTTATATGAATAGGAAAAACTGTCTCTTACTATTCTCTATTAGAAATACATTGATGATAATATGTTATATTTCAAATAAATATGATATACTCTTTAAGTTTATATTTGCAATTGAATTAGAAACAATAGCCAACAAAGCAGGTAGGTAAAAAATAAAGTCATTATTTTCTTATGTAATACACAAATAATATATCTTTAATATTGGAAAATAGTTTCTTCAACAACAATGATGTAGTTTTCTACTGCATTTAAATTAAACACATTCTTGGCACATATGAATAAATAAATAAATAAATAAATAAACAAACGACACTAATGAACAAAAATAACCAAGTTACTAATGAATTGAGAAAAACGGCATACCTAATAATCGAAGCATCATAAACTGTATTCCCAGGGCTAGAGACCGTTGCTTTTGATTGACACACCTGGGGATAGTAAATACACATAAGGCCAAAAATGATTGTACAGTGCCTTCACACCGTGTCTCAAGTATGAATGAGACACAGTGCTGGGACACGAGAGTCAGAGAGAGAAAAGAGATCAACTAGTCTTTAAAAACAAACTTGCACTCAAAATAAATTTTAAAAAAGCAGAGTCCCTATTTTCTAAATAACTACAATTTCCATGTAGTGAAATATAAACAGACTCTTTAATGTTTTTAGACAGAGTCTCGAAAGCTTCCATTCATCAAGAAGTATGTGAAAAGGTAAGTATCGAGGAACCAAAAGTGAAAAGGGAAAAGTTTATTAGGAGAGAAACAGAAAGGCTGATGAGCTATGGAAGAACAGACAGGAAATATTTTTACAACGAGACATAGGAGGAAGAGCAACAAAAAAGTACACAACACTGTGAAGAGCCAGATGACAGCGGACTTCTTATTAGCGGCTGTTCACAGGAAGGCTTAAAATCATAGCACCTACTGTGTAAGGTAGAATGCACGTTATTCTGATTCTGACATACATGGAATGCACTGTATTTCCATCATATTCATATATAACTAAGCATATTTCAGCTTACACCTGACGCCTCGGGAAAGAAGCGGAGGAGCTGAGTATGTAACAGGCGGACAAAGTCAGGACACTTTTCACAGACATGATCTCATACATCTGGTGTTCAACGAAGTAGGTTTTTTAAAAGCATCAAACTAATGATCTTTTAAGGGCTGAATTCATATTAGAACCAGTGGTCAATATAAACCGAGTCTTTTTTTTTCTTCCTTTTTCTTTTTCATTCAACATGCGGCCTTAGGGATGGCAAATTTCAAAAGACAATACATACCTTAGGATGGACACAGTGACAGGAGTACCGGCCATAAAGGTAAAAACAACTGCAGCAAAGAAAACGCCAAGGAATAGGGGCAAGTTTGTACATCGAGTTTCACATTTTCCAGTTTTAGCTTCATAACCAAAACTTTCTGAAGGATGTGTTATTTCTGTCTTCATTTCAATACAGGAACAGTTGTAATATGCCTAGAACATTAGACATAAAAACACCGAAAGTGTTTAATTTAACAACATGTTTTATCATTGTAAATTAGGTGATCTCTAGACATGGTTCTCTCCTGCAGTCCTCATCCATACACAACAAATAATGCTGAGAAAGAGTAATTAGCACTAGGAAATTAAACAAGGGAAAACAAGCAGCCATATTTATGAAGCAGAATCTTCTCTATTTGTCTTTTGTGTCCATTATTTCATTTTTTAACCTATGATTGACTCAGGATTTGTCAAAGGAATTGCAAGAATATAGCAACATGTTATCACACTCATTCTACACTGTTTTTGAATGAGCATAATTGTTCAAATAATTTACCTGCTCACTTCCTTCATTTCCATTCTAGGACACACAAATAAAGCATGCATAGTGACAATCTCACCATTCATTACACTAGTTTAAAAGAACAAACACTATAAGTAAGTGCTTCAGTAAAATTAATGTGTCACAAGAGTTGGGGAGAAAATTGATGCTTTCAATTAAACCTTTTTACTATAATTTTCTGAACTTATTGAGTTATTTTACCAAAAGCAAACTGTCTCCCTCTTAAGATGAGATATTTATGAATATCAAAATCTAGAAGTGATTATATTATCTGGTAGGCTATTTTACATATAAATAACATACACCTATAAATTAAAAATATGAAATATTGAAAGGCAACATGTAAATAAATCACAAGTATTGCTTTTGCATGAAAAAATAAGATATTTTAAAAAGTCATGATTAGTTTTTAAAGCCCTTTTACATCTCAATTCCATCCCTGCAATAAATCTCTTTACATATTAAAGGACTCCATGAATGAAGTTAGCAGAGCCAGAGAAGTCAAAAGGAAATGGTGTTTTATTGTTCTGAAGTCAGAGACCTTTTTGGGTGTTAAAAGGTTCTATGGCCACTGGTTCTGATTTAGGACACCCAAACATGCCGATGACACCCCCAAAATGGACTATTTGAGATTCAGCAATCACATGCATCAAACAATGAAGTAATGTCACCTTTTAAATTTTTCAGAAGAAACAAATGAGAAGTTTTTTTTTTGTCTTTTTCTAAATGTATATTTTTATAATTAAAAAAAAATTATTATTATCACAGATGTCCCTCTTCCCCCTTAGTCCTTTTCCAATTTTGTCCTGTTTGTGATGAAACTTTACAACTTTCTTGCATAAAAAATTACACATTTGCCTAAGTATAGTTGTAGTAAGTCAGCATCTGTTTTTATATTTTGGGCCACTAGTGCTAAATATTAAAATTAATATTTCTGTGAAGTGCTAAATATTAAAATTGATATTTCTGTGAACAAATGTGTATATTTAACACATTATTATCAGTGCATTTGCCAATCTGAAATATTCCGTATGAAAAAAATTAGTTGTTTTATATGGATGGAATATCCTATGTATTAAAAGCCTACTATGCAAATTATCCCTTCCACTAGGAGTTCAACCACTTGCTCTGACGTGTGGTTATGGGACTGCTGTGGGATGGTGGAGCAGGAGAGCCAGTGGTGCCAGGTTAAGGCCGGTGCAAGTGGGGGCCAATCACCCCACCAATCACCTCAGGAATCACCAGGGGAGGCAAGGAACAGGGTTGCTGCTGGGCTCCCAGGAGCTGAGGGAGCCAGCGGGGTGCCGGCCCCAATCAATGGCCCTGCAGGCAGGATGGTAGAGCGGGTGAGGGGGTAGAGGGGCTGACTGGGATGGGGCTGGCCGGAAGGAGGAGCAGCAGGTGTTTTGGCTGGCTGGCCCTGCTCCTGGTCAAACTCCTGGTCAAGGGGACAATTTGTATATTAGCCTTTTAGAGTATCTTTTCTTGCAATCTTTTTTTAAAACATATTTTTATTGATATCAGAGATAGAGTGAGAGTGAGAGTAAGAAACATCATGAATCATTGATCAGCTGCCTCCTGCATGCCCCATATCAGGGATCAAGCCCGCAATCCTGGCATGTGTCCTGACCGGGAATCAGACAGGGAATCAAACTGTGACCACCTGGTTCATATGTCAGTGCTCAACCACTGAGCCACACCAGCTGGGCAGATTTTACTTGCAATCTTAAATTTACTTTTATAAGGGAAAAAAAAATGCTATTTCACTAGTATGTATTTTAGATATTCAAGATTATATTCTTTTGTCACCTTATTCACTGTGTCCTTTTATATCATAATATGTATTTCCCACAGATGTTTTTAGTGTTATCACATTATCTATTATTGCCAAACATATTATGTAGTACTAGTGGCCCAGTACACGGATTCAAGCACATTGAAAGGAAATGAATTAGAAGAAACATTTTAATATTGCCACTCATCCTTTCTCTATAATACAAATGTCAATCAAATTCACAATTGACAATGACATATGGAAACACACGTGTGTGATTGGTGCCAGCAAGAGCTATATATGCATCGGGCATGCGCGAGTCAATGTGTAATTTTAAATTGCTAATGTGCATCATAGGTACCAGCCAGTTAGTCGGTGAGACGGAAGGACAGTTGGTCACTTAGCTATATATATATATATAACAGTAATGTGACTGTTGTTTCCAAAGCTCTTAAATTTAGCTAAGATGAAATCTTTAGATAATATATATATATTATATATATATATATATATATATATATGGTGATATATATATATATATCACCATAAAATTGTATTGGATTCTATTAAAAACAATTTGACTACATTTAAAAATAAATATCTAGGTAAAATGATACACATTCCAATGCAGAATTTAAATTAAATTTGTATTTGAGATTGAGATAATGATTTAATATCTATATAATAAAAGCCTAAGTGATTGTTATGGTGGAACAACCAGAACGACCGGTCACTATGACGCATGCTGACTGCTATGGGGCAGACGCTCAATGCAGGAGATGTACCCTGATGATCAGTGTGCTCCCACAGGGGTCGTGCCGCTCAGCCAGAAGCCAGGTTCACAGCTGGCGAGTGCAGCAGCTGCGGCAGTGCTAGCTAAGGAGCAGCGACCTGAGCAGCAAGGAGCAGTGAGCAGGTGGATGGTAAGGAGCAAGGGGGTCCCGGACTGTGAGAGGGCGCAGGCCGGGCTAAGGCCCCCTCCTCCCCGCCAGTGCATGGATTTCGTGCACCGAAATCCATGCACTGGCGTCTCCCGATTTTTAATAAATCCATGGTGTATCAAATGAAAGCAACAAATACTTATGATGTTTCTGCTAAGTACACTGTAGTTAGCAAGAATAGGACAGGTTCCCTGACTTCAAGGGAGGTGTATAGTTGATAAAAAAAAAATAAAGCAATCCAAAAAGATAAATAACACTTTACTGCTGTACTAGAAGTAATGTTACAAAGATGTATGTAATTGTCAAGTTAATTTTTTTTACAATTGCATCTCAGACTTAAAGGCTCTTTCTCTATTGGTGTGGTCAGGTTTAGTGTGTGTGATTTTTTTTTTTTTTTGGGGGGGGGGTGTGCGTGCATGCACGTGCATGTGCATGTTTAAGGTAAGAACAATTACCATAAGATCTACAGTCTTAACTAATCCTAAGTGTACAATACATAATTGTTGACTATCAGTTGTACAGCAGATCTCTAAAATCTGTGCAGCAGATTTAATGTTGTGCAGCAGATCTCTAAACTTATTCATCTTGTGACTAAAGCCTTATGCCTGGCTTCTGAATGGAGGAGGTGGGCCGGGAAGGAAAGAACAGCCATTGTGTGACTCCATAGAGGGACCAAGAAAGCCATCCATACATAGACAAATACATTGCCTCATTAAAGTGAGTAGCAGACACAAGTTACCTCAGAACGTTTCATTGGAACAGAACTTTTACAACCTGCAAAGCAGGGAGAAAAGTATTGGACTCCATCTCTGCCACAGACAGGATAATAATGTGACCGCATGCAGTTACAGTTGGCATTACAAGGAGAGCTCAAGTTTCCCAGGTTTCCTGTCCTGTCAACAAGAAATGAGAGATGGACAAATTATCTCTGTTATAATATTTAATTATTGCAACAGCATCTGCCTTTTCCCATAGAGCTTTACTTCTTGTGGAAAAGAGAAGCATTTGAACAACCTATCTGTATGAAACCCTAATATGCAGATAGACCAAATGGCAGAACAACCGAACAACCAGTTGCTATGACGTGTGCTGACCACCAGGGGGCACGAGCAGAAATGGCAGCTGTTGGCTGCAGCAGGATGATGGAGCAGGTGAGTGGGGGTGCCAGATCAAGGTGGAGTTCCAGTCGCTGTCGTCAGGGGCGAGCCTCTGGTGGTTACTAAAAAGTATTTGCTCCCACACTCCACCATCCCACCCAGCCCTCAACCCTACTGCCAGCACTAGCCCCGCTCACACCTGCAGCCAATGCCGCTGGCCCCAATCACTAGGTGCCATCAGCAGATGGCGGCCCCAATTGCCCCTGAGGGCATCTCCACCTCCCCCTGCTGCTGAGTGTGATCTGGGCAGCAGCTGCTGCTCACATATGCTGCCAGCACTGGCAATGGTTGCACCTGCTGCCAGCTGCCAGTGGAAGTGGTGGCAGTGGGGTGGGGCTGTTGGCAGACAGGGGACTAGGGGCTGTGGCAGGAGGGGCTGGGCAGGGTGCAGAGGATGGGCAAAGACACATGGAAATATACACGTTACTCTGATATTAATATCAAAAAGCACTGAAACATACTTACCCATTATATGATTCAGACACTCCCGCAAATGGCTCATTTTCACAGCTGGCATAAACAAATACAAAGCTCAACACAAGTGAAATGAAAGATGTGAGCAAAGCAAACTTCATCGTGTTTTTACATGTCATTTTGAACTTCGAAACAATAACACCACCTAAAATCTGACCCAGAGCAGCTCCAGGAATTAAAATAGCCCCTAATGAGAAAGAAGACAGAAAACATATAAATATACTCAGTAACCCCTACCAACAACTGGAAAACATAAAAAAACAAACAGCAAATTTGTTTTAACATATGAAAGCATTCGTGATTTAGAGACATGAATAAATGACTTGTTATATTAAGAGATTAATAAAATCAATGTTTTAAATATTAGCATTACTATATAGTCTCCTTAGCTACAGCCTCTGTACCTATCAAGTTCATAGAAAATATCGTTTGATGTCAGAAAATCAGAAAATCAAAATCAGTATAAAGTTTAAATTTCAAGGACTCAGCTATCTAAAAGTATATGCTATTTCATTAGACATTTAAATTGGTACAGTAAGATTACACTAGGACAAAGAAAATGTTTTACCTCCAAGGGTAGCTGCAAAGCTGGACGACAATCCAAATTGGTTTTCTAAAAATTTAGGTAAAAATGTAGCAAATCCAGTAGTAACTAAGGCTTCTGAAGCAGTTGATACAACTAAAGACATAAAGACAGTATTCCTCACGGAATTCTAAAGAAAAAATACAGTTCACCAAATGAATAACTATGATACAGCACAGAATGTGCAAAATACAGCAAAGAATGGCAACTTTATAATGAAAACCACATATTTATCCATAACATTTCAGCTTTATCCTCCAGCACAAGAGTATAAATATGGATTAAATAGCTTTATTTAGAGAATGCTGAGAAAATGTATCTGTGAAGCACTTGAGAGGATGGACAAAGGATGCATCAGTAAGATGACTGTGCCTTTCTCATATGCAAGGGACCTGAAAAAGGAGGTACGAACCCACTTGGAAAGCCAACGCTTCCCCAGTCTTATTATAAAATCTTCATACAGTACATCTGTCCCTTATCTGACATTTTTATTGTGTTCTGAATTGCTATGTCCAGTAAGAGAGCATAGAGAATGGTCTTTAAGTATCAAAGTTGTAGTAGTGTTCCGAGTCTATATCTCAGTAGTTCAGAAACTTAAATAGGCAGAGAGATAAGTCATTTTAAAAAGGTGTCTACGTTGCTAGCCTTCTCAGAATGTTATCTATCAGAAGGGAGTGTAAACATTCATTAATTTAATATATTTAATCAAATATTGAAAACCAAGGTACTGTTCTGAAATATTAAATACAAAAAATTTCATAAAGCAAACCACAATACATACAGATGCACATGTGCACACACACAAACACGCAAGTCAAAGGCAGATGATCTGAGAAAAAGTAAATAATTTCAAATCTCAAAAAGGTAATTTTTATACAAAAATTTTTTATACAAAAATTTCTTTATGTATAAAACTTTTATAATGCTAAACAGAAAGAATGCTTTTCTGCTGAGTTCAAAAGAATAGACCATAACACTTTTGTGTCTTTAACCTCAAGTTGAAACCAAGTAACCACGAACCTCCACTTCTTTCACAAGGCAAATATATAGGTTTGGCATTCTCAAATATATATTTACAATTCAGTGATATCTGATTGATCCATTACATAAAGGAAATGGCATGGACTAACAGGTTATTGTGCTAATAAGGCACCAATGAATATTGATATTGCCAATAAAATAACTCATGTTCTTTCAACCATTCTATTCTGAAATAGTTATCATTTACTCAAAGCTCAAAAAAATTTAAATCTAGAGGGTTTTTTACAAGAACTAGAATAATAGTGAATAAGCAAACAGCAATGAATGCACTGTGGAAACAGTCAAACAATGCATTGTGGGAATATTTGTATGGATATGTGTTTATGTACATATGTAACATATACATATATTTATATATGTATGTATGAGGGTGTGTGTGTGTATGAACTATGTTATTTTACCTTTAGTGCAGCTGGAAAATCTTTAAAACTTTCCCCAAAATTCTCATCTATCTGATCTAAAGAACTATTACTCTGATGAGTCTGGGAAGTTTTTCCATCTTGAATTTTTGCTGTACCTAAAAAAAAAAAAAGTAAATGTTCTTGATCTATCACTTCGTTCTTCATTTAAAATATACTTTTTAATTGACACATACTTCTACACTTATATAAATCCCATAAGAATCCAGTTCCTCTTTTTGTAAATAAATAAATAAATAAATAAATAAATAAATAAATAAACCTGTATAGACATCCAAGTCTACAATCTGGCAAGAGTTAATATTTTTACAATTAGCTAAGGAAGTTCCAACTGGTCTAAAATTTAAGATGAGACACCCTTCCTCTAATCACACATTTATTCTCTTTATTATAAAACTTTCTTTAAAAATCTCTTTTGCTCAAATGTTTCTCTTTCACATCTTTTATATATTAAACAAAGTATGTTTGCGGCTTTTTTTCTTTTACTCTCTTTAATTCTAACATGCTTTGCAGATGAAACAATGTTTAACATCTATTACCAGATCCCTTTGATTTTTTTAAAATATATTTTATTGATATTTTACAGAGAGGAAGGGGGAGAGATAGAGAGCTAGAAACGTCGATGAGAGAGAAACATCGGCCAGCTTCCTCTTGCACACCCCTTACCAGGGATGTGCCCACAACCAAGGTACATGCCCTTGACCGGAATTGAACCCAGGCCCTTTCAGTCCGCAGACCGACGCTCTACCACTGAGCCAAACCGGTTTCGGCTCCCTTTGATTTTTAATAATGGTTCTATGAATAAATCTAAGCAAATAGTTAATATAGTGAATCATAAGTTGGATGGTCCATGGTAGAAGATAATAAATAAATAAGTAAATAAATAAGCCCAGCCAGTGTGGTTCTCTAGTTGAGTAATGACCCCAGTTCAATTCCAGGCCAGAACACGCGCCCCTGGCTGCAGGCTCAATCCCCTGTACGGAGCATAGAGGAGGCAGCTGGTTGATGTTTCTCTCTCTCTTCAGTGTTTCTATCTATCCCTAACCCTTACTCTCTCTAAAAAAATCAATGAAAACATCTTTAAAAAATAAAATAAAAAGCAATGGCCCCACCTACTTCTACTCTGTCAATATTTGTTTTGCCCATTTCCAAATGGTAATCTTCTATCCTTTTTTTAAATAATAAAAACAATACCTGGGCCTAGAGAAAAATACATATGTGTGTATACATAAGAAAACAACAATGCATTATGGAAATATCCAAATAGCAATGCATACCCTATCTAATAAGAGTAATAGGCAAATTGACCATAACTCCACTCAGAAGCGAATATGCAACCAAGATGGCTGTGGCCATAGAAAGAGCAGGTAGGAGGCTTAGATTTCCCCGGCAATGGAGGAAGTCAAGCTTTCTGCCTGCCCTTGCCAGCCTAGGCCTCCTCCACTCAATGCTACAAAGTTTCAATGATAGAAGATAAATAAATCCCAACAAAAACGGTGGCAGCCATGGAGCTAGAGAAAGCAGGAGGCTAGGGTTGCCCCCAGAGATGGAAGAAGCAAGCTTTCTGCTTGCCCTTGCTGTGCACACCTCCACTCAATGCTACAAAGTTTCAATTATAGATGATAAATAAATCCCAACAGAAATGGCTACCTTGGAGTGAGCAGGAGGCTTGGATCCATTCAAGGCTACAAAGTTGGGTTGCCGGGGGGGGGGGGGGGGGGGGGGCGGCTGTGGCTGGCCTGCAAACCATCACAGGCCCCTCGCCCAGGCCACCCCACACCCCAAAGGAACCCCACCCTGATCCGAGACACTCTTCAGGGCAAACCAAGTCCCCAATCATGTACCAGGCCTCTGGCCTATCTAATTCTATCTAATAAAAAAGTAATATGCAAATTGACCATCACTCCAACAAACAAGATGACTGCCCCCGTGTGGACACAAGAGGGCCACCACAGAATGGCCAGCAGGGGAGGGAAGTTGGGGGTGATCAAGCCTGTAGGGGAGAGCAGTTAGGGGCAAACAGGCTGGCAGGGGAGCAGTTAGGCATCAATCAATTATTATTTTTTAAAGATGTTTTTATTGATTTTTTAGGCTGGCAGGGGAGTGGTTACGGGGTGATAAGGCTGGCAGGCAGAAGCAGTTAGGGGCAATCAGGAAGGCAGGCAGATGAGCAGTTGGGAGCCAACAGTCCTGGATTGTGAAAGGGATGTCCGACTGCCCTTTTATCCTACTGCGATCGGGCCTAAAGGGGCAGTTGGATATCCCTCGAGGGGTCCCAGATTGGAGAGGGTGCAGGTTGGGCTGAAGGGCTCCCCGAGCCCCCCATGCACTAATTTCATGCACCGGGCTTCTAGTACTATATTATATGCAAATTGACCCTCACACCTCCACACAAGATTGCTTGCCTCCATGTGGTCAAAGATGGCTGCCACAAGATAGTGAACAGGGGAGGGCAGTTGGGGGCAATTGGGCCAGCCGGAGAGCAGTTAGGCATCTATCAGGCAGGCAGAGGAGTGATTAGGAGGCAATTAGGCAAGCAGGCAGGTGAGCAGTTGGGAGCTAGCAGTTCCAGATTGTGAGAGAGATGTTCAACTGCCAGCAGTCAGTCATTCCCCAAGGGGTCCCAGATTGGAGAGGGTGCAGGCTGGCTGGCTGAGGGACACCTTCCACCTCCCGTGCATGAATTTTGTGCATTGGGCCTCGTGTGTGTGTGTGTGTGTGTGTGTGTGTGTGTGTATGTGTATTTGAACTTCATAATTATACAGAAGCAAAATGTCAGAAATATTCTCTTCTATTAATCGTTTCTTTTTTGAACAGACTAGTGAAAATGAGTATATTACAGCTGTCTTTGATAATAATTAAAAGAAAAGCACTTATACTTTTAACAGCAAATAATAAATATCAATGATTTAAGGCAGATGGGCTCTTGAATTTAGTGACTAACTAAATACAGACTAATAGTTTAAAAGATATTATATCTTATATAGATATATACAGCAGGATTCTAGATAACAAGCAACAAATTTAGTAACTATATAGTAAAGAGGTGAATATGTATAGTTTTGCTGATTATGAATTGAAAATTAAAGGAAACCATGAATATTAAGATTTCTCCCTAATATTTCCCAAAATAAGAGAAAGCTATTCAAAAGTTTGCATAGGTCAAAACTGAGATTCTAAAAACCAAATTTTCTATGCTTCTTACCAATCATACAGAAAGAAACACTTGACCTAGAATTGGACTAAAATTTCCTTGTCTTAAAGATATTATTTTTACCTGGTAAATGTTTTGGAAAGCAAGAAAAAGGTATTATTAAACACCAAGCACAGAAACAAGCCATAAGAAATCCAATCCACCATGCTCCAAGCCATCGTGGATCATCCTCAGTTATATCAGTGCTGTATGACAGAAAAACAAAAGGTCAAAGTCAACTCTATTTTGTTCATTAAAACTCAGTTATAATAATTACATACTTTATAATTCAAGCGCATTTATCGAGTAATATTTTTATAATATCTCAAATTTTAAGAGGAGCCATTCTGATGAATCAGACAACTGATAGCAAGCATAAATGAAAGCTATAAGAATAATGGTTTGCAATGTATTTCAGACTGGCAAATAGGACATAAGATTTAGACTATTTAATACTAAATATACTATTGAAAGTATACATAGTATTTCTGAACATACTTTATCTAGCTTTGGCTAAGTCTTCATTCTCGGCTATATTAAATACATCTCACAGCATATCTGACCTATGTTAAAAGCCCATGTACTGTGCTTTAATTACAGCATTCTTTTAAATATAAGTCTTTGTAAAATGATTCATTACATTTTTACAATGGTTTGCCATTTTATAATAATAGACTCTTCCCCAAAATACTACCTCCACTCCTAGAAAACTTATGCAATTCTCCACTGAAATTAAAATGTCCTTTCTTTTTTTTTTTTTTTTTTTTTTTTTTTTTTAATAAATCTTTATTGCTCAGATTATTACAATTGTTTCTCCTTTTTCTCCCCCATAGCTCCCTTCCACCCGATTCCCACCCCACCCTCTGCCCTTACCCCCTCCCCCATCATTGTCCTCATCCATAGGTTATACAATTTTAATCCAGTCTCTTTCTGCACCCCACACCCCTTCACCCTGATAATTATCTATCCACTCCCTTTCTTTGCCCCTAATTCTATTCTTAAGTAATACCTTTCAGCATTTCATATAATACTGGTTTGGTGGTGATGAACTCCTTTAGCTTTTTCTTATCTGTGAAGCTCTTTATCTGCCCTTCAATTCTGAATGATAACTTTGCTGGATACAGTAATCTTGGTTGTAGGTTCTCCCTATTCATCACTTTGAATATTTCTTGCCACTCCCTTCTGGCCTGCATGGTTTCTGTTGAGAAATCAGCTGATAGTCGTATGGGTGCTCCCTTATAGGTAACCAACTGCTTTTCTCTTGCTGCTTGTAAGATCCTCTTTTTGTCTTTTACCCTTGGCATATTGATGATGATGTGTCGAGAAGAATTTTTCTTTGGATTCCTCTTGTTTGGGGTTCTGTAGGCTTCCTGTACTTGTAAGTCTATTTCTTTCACCAGGTGAGGGAAGTTTTCTGATATTATTTCTTCAAATATGTTTTCAGTATTTTGCACTCCCTCTTCTTCTGGCACCCCCATAATTCTGATGTTGGTGCGCTTGCAGTTGTCCCAGAGGCTCCTTACACTATCTTCAACTTTCTGGATCCTCTTTTCTTCTTCCTTCTCTAGCGGAGTGTCTTTTGGCTCTTTGATCTGATTCTTGTGTTCTTCCATTCTGCTGTTGGATCTCTGCATAATATTTTCCAATTTAGTCAGTTTATCTATACTTTTTAGTTGGGTCTCATGGAGTTTATCGAGCTTTTCTAGGATATTGTTGCATAACCTTAGAACCGTAGTTCTGAACTCTATATCCTCCATCTCTTTTGTTTGAGATCTGTTTCCTTGTCTCGGCATTATCACTATTTTTCAGAGTTGGTAGGATGGCTTTGTGTGTTTGGTGTCCTATATAGCACAGTGAGTCAGCCTCCTCAGTTACCTGAGGTAGACACTCTTGGTGATCCCCTTTGTGGACTTCGTGCACAGCTTTGTTGTAGCTAAGTCTCTATTGTTGTGAATTGACCTTCAGGCCAATTGGATGTGGGTATCAGCTGTGTCTACTCTGGGATAACTTCTGTATTGGAGACAGTCTTATAGGATCAGACTTGAAAAACTGCAGAAGCCTCTGCTCAGCTTGGATGGGGCGGAGTCTCAGGGCTGAACTGACAGTCTTGGCTTCTGCCCTGCCCTTGTGCACTCGCCTGAGTTTCCACCTGACCGGCCCAGGTTCCCCAAGCAAGAGCGTGGGTGCCGCAGGGGCTCACCCGGACTTGGGCTGGTCTCTGTAGTCTGGAGCTTCTGACTCCTTCCGCTACAGAGAGGCCGCCATCTTGTACATAGAGGCAGCGGCAGCCTCCGTGGTCAGAATGGAGCTTCTGACTCCTTCCGCTACAGAGAGGCTGCCACCTTGTACAGAGAGGCGGCGACAGCCTCCGCGGTCAGACCTGGAGCTTCTGACTCCTTCCGCTCCGGAGGGGCGGCGGTCAGACCTCAGCGCGTACTTGCTCACGCGCGCGAGTCTGTAGACCCTGCCGGCTGCGACTGCGACTCCCGGTCCCCGGTCTCTGAGTCTCTGAGTCTCTGGGTGCCTTTCTCTGCAGTCCAGACTCCACCCGTATGAGCCTGGGACCACGGAATTTCAGCCGGGGCTGGGGTTCAGTACAGTCGGAAAGGGTTCCGTGCAATCGGGGATTCCTCCCCTCCTACCGCCAGGCAGGTATTCGGCGGCCGCGTGCGCGAGCGTCTCCCTACCTCAGTGCTTTTCGGCTCCCAGTCCGATCCGTGAGCCTCTCTCTTTCTTTCTAGTTGTAGCTATTCCACTCCGCCAGCTTTCCTGACGTTTTGGTGAAGTCCTTTTTGATTTTAGTTGTTTTTTTAATTAAATTGTTGATGAGGCGGCAGCTTAGGAGACTGCCTAGGCCGCCATCTTGGATGTTCTCCACCCCCAAGTAAAATGTCCTTTCTTAAAATCAGCTCTCTGCTTTACGGCTTCCCCCAACACCTTTTTCTATAGTCTCTGTATGAGACAAATAAATATTACCTATTACTTTTATCCATGGCCAGTTGTTAAAACTGCCTGCACAACTGTGATCTCTAAGATATCATTAGAGACACTAGAGAACTTAGTCTGAGAATCATATATTCTTGACTCTTCAAGCTACCTACCTCCTGTGAAATTTACTAAAACCATAACTAATTTTGATTAAATTCTTTTTGAACAATTTATGGCATCTTATTATGCGCATAGAAAATTTATACCAGGTGACTGTTATTTATGAATAATAAATGCTTTATACAAAAAGATGGCATGGCCGAGGTCGGTTTGGCTCAGTGGTAAAGCGTTGGTCTGTGGACTGAAAGGTCCCGGGTACGATTCCGGCCAAGGGCATGTACCTTGGTTGCGGGCACATCCCTGGTGGGGGGTGTGCAAGAGGCAGCTGGTCGATGTTTCTCTCTCATCGACGTTTCTGGCTCTCTATCTCTCTCCTTTCCTCTCTGTAAAATATCAATAAAATATATTATAAAAAAAAAAAAAAGATGGCATGGATTAACTCATGAAACCATGTAACCAAAGCATTACATAAAAATTGTGTGGGTTCAGTTTTGTTTCTTAAAAAAAAATCTTCATAATAGGTTGAAGAAATACTGTGAAAATATTTCCGTCTATGATGCTAACACTAACATAATAAAGTAAATTTAAATAAAAGAAAAACAGATATTGCCTTGCCTTTGTTCCAGACCGACATCAATGTACACATTTAACAGCTGTCCCCCCAGCAAATAGCCAACAGCAGGGCCTAATATCGACATAGAATAGCCAATTCCTAGGAGGACAAAGACAAGGAAAATTGTTATCTGTACAAGTTTGCTTTAAATGTCTAACAATAGGAAAGATACACATATCTTACTGTAGAAAATCAAAGTGGTTACATGAAATTTACACATATGAGCCCCAGCTGGCTTGGCTTGGTGGACAGAGCCTCAGCCCTGAGGACCACAGGCTCCGTCCGGGGTTTGATTCCGGGCATGTACCTGGGTTGCAGGCTCCTCCCCAGCCCCGGCCCCTGGTCAGGGCACCTGCAGGGAGGTAACCAATAAGTGTGTTTTTATCACATCAACGTTTCTCCTTGCCTTTCCCTGTCTCTTCCACTCTCTCTAAAGGATCAATGGAAAAAATATCCTCAGGTGAGGATTAAAAAAAAAAAAAAAGAAACAAAAAAATTTACATATATTTTCACTTTAAAAAAATGTGATGACATTTGAATGGTATCACTTGTAAAAACCAGCTTAAAGTATATAATTTAAAAGGTATTACAATAAAATAATTATTCCAATAATAATAATTACAATAAATCCAGTTATTATAAATCCATGAGAGTTATATCTTTAACTGGTGGCAGGGGTTAAATAATTGACTATTATCCTTTACAGATGGTTGTAGTAATTATTGTTTATAATCCTTATGGAAAATGTAGGAGAGTATAAGCCTTTTCCACTCTGTACACGCTACAAAAGCCTTCTTTATTTTATACTACAGCAGCTGATAAAAACCTCCATCTGCTGAGACCAGTTTGGCTCAGTGGATAGAGCGTCAGCCTGCAGACGAAAGGTCCCAGGTTCGATTCCTGCAAGGACATGTACCTTGGTTGCGGGTACATCCCCAGTAGGGGGTGTGCAAGAGGCAGCTGATCGATGATTCTCTCTCATCGATGTTTCTAACTCTCTGTCCCTCTCTCTTCCTCTCTGTAAAAAATCAATAAAATATATTTTTTAAAAAAAACAAAAAACAAACCTTGATCTGGTCAGTAGTCTGTTCCTTAAAAAACAAGCAATTTATTTAGCCATTTGCTTTTAGTGAACTTTCCATTTTTACTTGCAGCAGAATTAAACTGACCTTATTCTCTCAGATATGTAAAAATTCATCATATTTAACATTTTTTCTCATATGTAACATTTAAATTTTGCAAATTAACCTCTCACCAAACTCTGAATCAGTGGGTACCCTGATCTTGGGCTTCCCAGCCTCCAGGAGTTTTAAGAAATAAATGTATGTTGTCTATAAGCTAACCAGTCTATGGTATTTTAGTATAGCAGTATGAATGGATTAAGATAGTCCTCTACATCACTAGAATAATAAATTTATAAAGTAAAAACTCATGTGCATATAAATTGCACATTAATTGGCTATAGGGCCATAGATTGGCTGTAGGGCCATATAGCCCTACCTTGCAGGTACATCTGGAAAGGAATTTGAGATAAACTTATGCTATCATAAAATCAAATCACAAAGAGCGGGTGGAGTGGGGCGAGGGGAAGAATCCAGTCATATATCAAAAGTGTTCATCTGAAGTGAAAAATTCCACAGAGTTTCTGGGCACTGTCCTGTGTTTTCTTTTATTGACTTTAGTCAGTAGGATGCAGTAAGTCCCATAGAGTGGCAGAGCTCCACACCCTGTGTAAATCAGCCTGGCATTCAAGCAGTCTAGAGAGTCTACTGCTTGAACGGCACTTCCAGGAAGGTTGGCATGCCCAGTATAAAAAATAATATAGGACATTCAACAAAATTCAATGGAAAGACATGTTATGTCAGTAAATAATAATTTTTTTAAAAATCAATATTGCATGTATCTCATAGATACTCTTATGATACTACAACTAATTTTAAATAAGCATATGTTATGTTTTACTTATAAATTTAAACTTCAATAGGATGAAATGATACTCAGACATTCATATTACAGAGCAAACTTACCTATATAGAGAGAAGATTTGTGTGTGGGTACAGAGTCATCAAGAAAGGCTGTTCCCAGCGTATAGAGGGGAGTTCCTCCCGCTCCCAGCAACAGTTGTCCCAAGATGAAGACATACAAGAAGTTGGAAAGTGAAGAACTTGAAGAGGTACAACCGGTACTATTCCTTGCTGTTGAACAAGTATCTTTAGAGAGGGAAAAATAAAATTGTAAACATAAAGAAATCAAGAGAAAGACAAACATCATATGGTTTTACTTATATGTGGCATTTAATGAACAAAGTAAATCAACAAATATAATAGAAACAGACTCACAGAGACAAGAGTACAGACTGACAATTAAAAGAGGGGTGGGAACTGGGGGTCTGTATAAAAAAGGTGAAGGGATTAAGAGAAAAAACGAAAAATAAAACTTATGGTGATTATCAGAGGAAAATGGGAGTAGGGGGAGGTAGAAGAGGGCATAAGTGGTGATGGAAGGATAGTTGATTTGAGGGGCGTAAATACACAAAACAGCATACAGATGATATATATAGAACTGTACACTTCAAACCTATATAATAGTATTAACCAATGTCACCCCCCAAAAATACATAAGCACAGAAAAAAAAAATCTATAAAAAAAGAAATTCAGCTAATAATTTAAATATTTATCTTTGATAAATGGTTGATTCTAGGACTGGGCAACAATTATACAGGATGAGCCTGGATCATCTCATAGTGCCAACAAGTAAAGAAGTGTTAAAAACAAACAAACAAAAAGACACAATGATGGAGGTCTGTCAAAGAGACATATGAGCCAACTGAAAGGATTCTGATAGCTAAAACTGGAATAATTTGAGCAACAAAATAAAGTAGTGTTGGAATACATATATATCTACACTGAAAATCAAAAGGCTAAATAAGCAAGCAAATGTGGGAGAAAAAGACAAGCCTTTAGTTCAGAAGCATGTCTCATAATTTATGTCAATAGTCTACCCTCAAAGAGGTGGAGTATATCACCCCACTTCTAAAGTGTGGGTGCAGGGCAAATGTAGGAGGAGAAACCAAGATGGGGGCATAGGTAAACGCCTAACTGCAGCCTTGCACAACAATTTAAAAAATACAACTAAAATACAAAATGGACATTATCCAGAACTACAGGAAAGTTGACTAACTGGAAATTCTACAACTAGAAGGAAAGAGAAAACCAGAAGGAAAATCAGAGGAGCTATAAAAGGCTAAGGTACAGAGACACGGTGTGCATGTGGGGAGAGGACGGAGCCGGAGAGGAGGGGCCGGCTGAGTGCCTGGCTGGCGTTCCCTAGCAGGAAGGAGATAAAAGCTCTGGAATGTGCTGAACCCCAGATCCAACTGCACTGACCCCAGTTCTGGGCAACACCCTGGGGACCCAGGCTCATACAGAGGGAATCTAGGCTGTAAGGCGGAAGCTCAGGGGAGCGGTGAAAGGCAGAGCCCCGGAGACGTGCAACATCGGACTGTTTACTGTGCTGCTAGATTGCCCTAGTAAGAAGGAGACAGAAGCTCCAGACTGTGCTGAGCCCCAGTTCCAGGCCAGACTCTGGGGACCCAGGCTCATACAGAGGGAATCTAGGCTGTAAGGCGGAAGCTCAGGGGAGCGGCGAAAGGCAGAGCTCCAGAGGTGCGCACCCTGTGCGCAGAGGAGGGACTGTTGACTGTGCTGCTGGAATGCCATAGCAAGA
Organism: Vespertilio murinus; assembly: GCA_963924515.1. Classification (NCBI taxonomy): domain Eukaryota; kingdom Metazoa; phylum Chordata; class Mammalia; order Chiroptera; family Vespertilionidae; genus Vespertilio; species Vespertilio murinus. The sequence continues at coordinate 54,886,816 of OZ004705.1, forward strand.
AGGAGACAAAAGCTCCAGACTGCACTGAATCCCACTTCCAACTGCACTGAACACCAGTTCCAGGCTCGTTGGGAGAGAGAGTAGTCTGTTTGGTAGAGGTGAAACTCAAGGTCACCTTTCTCTCAGAGGTGCTTGCAGCGAGTACTGAAGGACACTGAGGCACACTGAGACTCAGGAACCTCATAGGGCGGGGCTGAGGGGAAGCCAAGGCTGTAGGATCTACCCTGAAACTCTGCCCCATCCAAGCTGAGCACAGAGGCTTTTACAATTTTAAAAGTCTAGTCGAATAAGGCTGTCTCCCAGCACAGACATAACTGATCCTCACAGCCAATTGGCCTGGAGGTCAGTTCCTCCCATTGATACCAACAACAATCAAGGTTTAACTACAATAAGGCTGTACACACAGACCACAAAGGGGTGCACCAAGAGTGTCCACCTCAGGTAACTGGGAGGCTGACCTACTGAACCATATACCGTATTTGCCGGCGTATAAGACGACTTTTTGGCCCTGAAAAATATGCCTCCAAGTGGGGGGTAATCTTATACGGCGAGTATATAACAAACTCTGTATTTTTAGTGGAAATGTTAGGGGGTCGTCTTATACGCCCAGTCGTCTTATACGCTGGCAAATACGTATTTTTCAGGGCCAAAAAATCGTCTTATACGCCGGCAAATATGGTAGGACACCTTAGCACACAAAGCCACCCTACCAACTCAGGGAAGCTGTGAAAATGCTGAGACAAGGAAACAGATCACAAACAAAAGAAATGGAGGACAAAAAACAACTGGATATAGAGTTTAAAACCACGGTTATAAGGTTTTTCAAGAATTTCCTAGAAAAGGCGATGAAATAAACGAGAACTATGAAGATATGAAAAGGAATCAACTAGAAATAAAAAGGGATCAACTAAAAATAAAGAATACATTGTCTGAAATAAAAAAGATTATACAGAGTCCTAAAAACAGAATGGAAGATTGCAAGAATCAAGTCAAAGATTTGGAACACAAAGAGCCAGAGGACACTCCTCCACAGAAGCAAGAAGACAAGAGAATCCAGCAAGTTGAAGATAGTGTAAGAAACCTCTGGAACAACTTCAAGTGAACCAACATTAGAATTATGGGCCTCCCAGAAGATGACAGAGAGCAAGATACTGAAAACATATTGAAAGAAATAGTGACAGAAAACTTCCCCCACCTGGGGAAAGAAATAGACTTACAAATCCAGGAATTGCACAGAACCCCAAACAAAAGGAATCCAAAGAGGACCACACCAAGACACATCATAATTAAAATTCCACGAGCAAAAGACAAAGAGAAAATACTAAAAGCAGCAAGAGAAAAGCAGGTATTACCTATGAAGGAGCACTCATATGATTGTCTTCTGATTTCTCAACAGAAACCATGCAGGCCAGATGGGAATGGCAAGAAATATTCAAGGTGATGACTAGCAAGAACCTACAGCCAAAAATACTCTACCCAGCAAAGCTATCACTCAGAATTGAAGGCCAAATAAAGAGCTTCACAAATAAAAAAAAGCTAAAGGAGTTCATCACTGTCAAACCATAATTATATGAATTGCTGAAGGGAGTTCTTTAGGAAGAGGAAGAAAATAAAGATAAAATTTATGAACAACAAATACATAACTATCAACAAGTGAATCTAAAACCAAGGAAATTAAAAAATCTGATGAACAATATTAACTGTTGAATATAATAGAATCAGAGGCATGGAAGGGGAGTGACCTGACAATTCTTGGGGAAAAGGGGAGTGGGGGGGGGGGTGCTGGTAGAGTCTGAACATAAAACTGTGCACCTATGGATGAGGACAATGGGGGGTAGGGAAAGGGCAGAGGGTGTGGTGGGAACCTGGTGGAAGGGAGCAATAAAGGGGGAAAAAATGAGGAACATTTGTAATAATATGAAAAATAAAGATTTATTAAATAAATAAAGTGTGGGTGCACATAGTGACTTTCTTCCAAAGAGTATGTATGGAAAGCAAGAACAAAAAAAGAGTGACTTCGCAGTGTATAAACCTGAAATAAAATACCTCAATCAGGTGATCAAGATTATCATCAAGAGTGATAAGTGATGTTGAGAATGTATACTCTTGATATGATGTGATGAAAATGGCATTTTGCCTGTGTGGTCCTCTCCTAAAAAACTCATAACCCCAGTCTAATCACCAGGTAAATTCCAGTTGAAGGCTATTTTCTACATCTGACTAGCACTTCTCAAAACTAACAAGGTCATAGCTAAGAGAAGCCAATTGAGCATGAGAACTAAATGTTACACAGTACCCTGGATCAGATCCTGGAATAGAAAAGAACATTAGATAAAAATTAAGGAGATGTGAATAATGTATGCACTTCAGTTAATAATTATAAACATTAATGGATGATGTATTAACATTAGTTCATTAATTGTAAGAAATGTAGCATATAATGTTAATAATAGGGGGGAATGGGAACTATATACTATCTTCAGAATTTTTCTGTAAATCTAAAATTGTTCTAAAAGTCAAGTTTAAGTACAGAATACAACAACCCATTATAAAATACAGGCTTAAACTTTCATAAAAATTAATAAATAAATAAATAATGAAAATACATAACAGCCATTTTAATTAAGCAGATTCCACCAGAAGATACAAGAATAAACAGAAAAAGTTAATACAACTGAACTTAATTTTCATCTTTCTCAGTCCAAGAGCACAACTTGTTAAAAATAGACAAAGGGAGAGAAAACCTGAACAATATAATTAGTAACATTGAAGTTAGGAAAGAATGTCCAATTCCCCTCTCTGATAAAATTGTGCCTTCCATTTTTAGGTTCCAAGGCCAACTCTAAGAAACACTAACCAAAATATTAGAATGCAAAAATGTCTACATACATTCCAAAGACTAATAAATGACAATAAAATCTTTGATCAAAATAAAACAAAACTAGAAACTTCTAGGCCCTTCTATCAAAAATTCAAAAAAATGTAAAACTATTAAATTATTCTTAGGTAAAAAAAAAATTGGAATTACAAAGTTTCTTGAAATGATTCTAGAAATAAGGCAAATCAAAAATTATATGCTATGGGGATCAACTGAGGTGGGACACAGACTTTCACTCCCCCAACTTTGCAGGGCCTGAAACCGCACCCGTCCTGAGGGAGTCTCCTGCCACCATGGCTACTTAACTTCCCATGCCCAGGTCAAATCGGGACTCGGGTAAAAGACAGAGACTTGGCTGACAGCAGCTGCCCTAGCACTACAACAAGACTTGTTTGAGTTTCTTGTAAACATGGTGTGGGAAGTGGGTTTTTAATATCTAAATCCAGCCTACTACAAGGAATGCTCAGGGCCTACTCAAGAAGGCAAATAATCCTTTCCCCTAATATTTACACAGTAAAATAGGATTGTTTTAGAGTAATAAATTTGACAGTAAAATAGTAGACAAGCTTTCAGACTAATTTAAATTGGCTAGTTGAAATTAGCTAATATTCTAGAAAAACTAATTGCACTGGACAAAAAGCTGTTCCTAAAGTATTAACTAAAAATTTTATTGGTAGTTCATCTCATGATAAAATCTCACAACAGGAAATGAAACTAAAGCAGTCATACTATAGTGCAGAAAATTAAAATTTAAAAGTTTTCAAGACCACATTATAAAATTTTCAAAAGCCTCCTAATATTTAAATCAAAAAGAAGGAAAGTAGAAGAATATCATGTAAGGAAAAATATCTTGTAAGTAAATTACATCTAGAAAATGTGTACCGTATTTGCCGGCGTATAAGACGATTTTTTGGCCCTGAAAAATACGTATTTGCCGGCGTATAAGAGACTAGGCGTATAAGACGACCCCCTAACATTTCCACTCAAAATACAGAGTTTGTTATATACTCGCCGTATAAGACTACCCCCCACTTGGAGGCATATTTTTCAGAGCCAAAAAATCGTCTTATATGCCGGCAAATACAGTACTTCAGAAAATTAATTGTAATGCTAACAACAACAAGACACCCATCCATGAAAAACACACATGGTGTCAAAACAAGTCAGAGGAAAATTATTTGGGCAAAAAATGAAAAAGGATCCCAAGTCAAATTTATAGAAAATATTTATTAACTTTTGGTCAAGAATATGTTTGTATATTTTTAGAAAACAACTCCGAGACCATGTGGATTCTGGCAAACAAAGAGGAATTGACAGGACTGCTCCAACCATGAATACAGAAGAGAAGCCGTCCAGAGATGGAAGATGCTGGCGATGCTTTGCCATAATAGCACTCAGCAGCTGTCTATCTCTGCAGGTTGCCCAGGACCAAACCAGAGAGGGTCAGACCTGCATTGCCACCATTTGTCCACCATCCAGAACTGAATTATCATTGCTGACATGTACACATAAGGAACTGTTTGACATTGAAATTGGGTCTCAAAAGAACTGTTGGCCCAGAAAGAACCTCATTACAGACTGATTCATATGTCTTTTAGCATAACGATTATAGCTTGTCTCATTTTTTATTCTTATAAATATATTTCCAGTAGGACATGATCTCACTCATCTGGGGGAAATGGTGAACAGCATAGACTGATGAACAAGAACAGACCCAGAGATGAGGAGCCATGGGTCAGACTGTTGGACCTCAAAGGGAGGGTGGGGATAAAAAGGAGAGATCAACCAAAGGACTTATGTGCATACATATGAGCCTAACCAGTGGTCGAGGTCAATAGGGGGGTGGGAGCATGAGTGGGAAGGGGTGGGTGATTAGAAGGGGAGGATGACAAATATCTGATACCTTAATCAATAAAGAAATTTAAGAAATGATATGCTAAAACTACTATAATAGTTACAAGAAAGCATCTTATTCAAACAGAAAAACACCAAAAATAATGAAATCAAAATTTAAAATATATAAAAATAAATCACACATTAATGACCTGCCCCTAACACTACCACCACTGCAGCTAGATGAGGTTATTATAGAAAATCTGTAGAGAAAATAACATGCAAAAGAATACCTAAAAAATCAATAATGAAAGAGGCAAGCAATTAAGAGGCCTCCCTAAAAAAAAAAATAAATAAATAAAAGTAACAAACAAATCTGATTAATGGAATAAAAAATTATAATTAACAAAAAGTAATTTGAAATAATTAGTAAAATATGCCAGGAGCTAAAATAATTAAAAAGAAGAAATTATATATGTACACAAATAATACATGAAATAAGGAATTAAACTCTAAAGAAATTTTTTAAAAAATCACAACAGATTACTTAGAGCAGATTTCTAGCAAATAAATTTGAAAAATCTAAAATGATTAATTCTCAAGCCCATAGTTCAGAGATGAATTTTACCAATCTTATAAATATTAAATAATAATGACAATAATCATATTATTATACTACTTAATGCTACTTAAAACTATTCCAGAACATAGAAAAAGGGTTAAAAAGTAGTACCAAAATGTTTTTATGAATTGAATATACATTGACACCAACATGTGAAAAAGTTTAACAACAAAAGAAAATACAGTAGGACTTTATATGTCTATTTAATTTCAGAGAGGAAGGGATAGAGAAAGAGATAGAAACACCAATGATGAGAGCATCGTTGATGGGATGCCTCTCGCATGCCCCCTTCTAGGAAAACAGCCAGCAAGCCGGCACGTGCCCTGAGCAGGAACTGAACCGTGACTTCTTGGTTCATTGGGTTGACTCGACCACTTAGTCACACCACCAGGCTCCTCTTGAACTTTTCAATAATGTATTGGAGAGAAAGAGAAAGGAACTAGAGGCTTACGAATTGGAAATGAAGAGGTAATGCTAATCTCAAATTGCATAAGTTATAATGGTCTTTCTAGAACACTAAAAACAATAAATGAAGAAACTACTAAATACAATCAAGAGAGTTTATGAAAGCAGTAAAATATAAAATTAACATACCAAAAAAATCAGTAGGCTTCATATGCCCAAGTTAAATGAAAATATTGTTAACAGAATGTTCAATAACACAGTCCCTTATAAAGTTACTGGATTTTCAAGATGAAGAAAAACTTATTTGAACAGTCAGGGAAACAGTCACACCTTGCGGATGGAAAACAGCCACAGCAATACTAAGCCCATAAAGAAGTAAAGGAATGGCAAAAGTAACCAGTGAAAGATAATATGACTCACAATGTTATGTTCCAACAGTCATAGGAACATAAAGGCAAATGACAAACATTTAAATATATTTAAAATCTCATGAAATTAACTTTTCCTGGAAAAACAAAAGCTATTAACTAGAGAGTCTATTTCAGAGATGCCAATACATCACAAGTAATATTAAATAACTTATTACATTGCATCTGTTAACAACATCTTTAAAAATAGCTAGATTTACCTATTATGTAAACTATGTGGTATTATTTGCTGAGGAAACTATTTGAACCTAGAATTTCAACTTCTAATGAGGAATAATAAAATATCTGAAAGTAATACTTATATCACCAATTTAAAAACATCTGATTTTGCCGAAACCAGTTTGGCTCAGTGGTAGAGTGTCGGTCTGCGGACTGAAAGGTCCCGGGTTCGATTCCGGTCAAGTGCATGCACATTGGTTGCGGGCACATCCCCGGTGGGGGGTGTGCAAGAGGCAGCTGGTTGATGTGTCTCTCTCATCTACATTTCTAGCTCTCTATCTCTCTCCCTTCCTCTCTGTAAAATATCAATAAAATATATTTAAAAACATCTGATTTGGCAATATAACACACAACATAACACAAGAGGGAGCTCTTCTGTTGTATATGAACATGGAGTGTTGTTAATAATAAAACTGAGGCACAGAACTTCACTTAATGAACAAACTAGTGACCCGTCTGGCCTACCCACCTGGATGGGACCTAAGACAAAAAAAGTCAAAATAAAATCTACATAGAAAAATATTTAGCAGTTAAATATCAAACTCAACTCAACCTCATGCCCCACTCAGAGGCCCTCAGCCTCCTCTTCCCCAGGCATTTTCCTTCAAATCTTGGAAATTTAAAGGGGTTATGTTTTCTTCAGGGCTCATTCTGCTGTATTCAGCGCAGCAGGATGCTGCTGTCTGAGTTGACATTCCACACCCCTGACAAGTTTTATGACAGTATTTTCAGGATGTATCCATACCTCCTGGGAAGCGGAATCGTTTTCTAGGGAATCGGAGGTCTGCCTCATTGCCTGCACCAGGTACTTTGAGGTGGCCAACTTTTTTTTTATAATATATTTTATTGGCCGAAACTGGTTTGGCTCAGTGGATAGAGCATCAGCCTGCAGACCAAAAGGTCCCAGGTTCGATTCCGGTCAAGGGCAAGGACCTGGCTTGTGGGCACATCCCCAGTGGGGGAGGGGGGGTGTGAATCATGAAACAACAATTAGAAAGAATATATGCACCCCAATGTTCATAGCAGCGTTTCTTACAATAACTAAGATACAGAAACAGCCCAAGAGTCCATGAGTGGATAAAAAAGCTGTGGTACATTTTCACCATGGAATACCATGCAGCCGTAAAAAAGAAAGATCTCTTACCCTTTGAGACAGCAGGTAGGGACCTGAAGAGTATTATGCTAAGTGAAATAAGCCAGTCAGAGAAAGATAAGAATCACATGATCTCATTTATATGTGGAATCTAATGGGTAAAATAAACTGATGAACAAAATAGGATCAGAGACATGGATACATGGAATAAACTGACAGCTTTTGGGGGGACCCGGAGGGCTGGATATAAGAAGGTGAAGGGATTTGCAAAAAACATATATACATAACACAAAGACACAGAAAACAGTATGTTGCTAGCCAGAGGAAAAAGGTGATGGAGGGAATGTGGAGGTGGGCAAAGGAGAGGAAAATGGGAATGGAAAAAGTCTTTGGGGCAATGGGCTCACAATGCAGTGTGCAGATGATGTCTTATTGAGCCTGAAACCTGTGGTGGTTTTGTGAAATAATGTCAGCGCAATAGATTCAATTACTAAAATTAAATTAAGATTTTAAATTTAAAAAAAGGATACTTAAGAAGCAGTCTGACAGTGCAGAACAAGGCTCAGAAGTCAAATACACTGGCAAACTATTTAAATGAATAATAATAATAATAATAAAAAGAGCAACAGGAAATGTTAATAAAGATGGCCAAAGAAGATAGTATGTACACATAAGTGAAGTACATAAGGGGGGGAAAAAACAACACTAACATAAATGAATAAAATACTGAAATACATAATTTCAGAAAACATCCTTAATATTTAAAGTACGTATATAAACCCATATACAGTACTTCAATATGCATAAATGGGTGTCAGGGAAAGATGACATTAACAGCCATAACTGAGACATAGCTTAGTATGGACTTTCAAGAGATAGTTACTTGCATAGACATATGGACTACTGAGACTACTGCGTTCTTTTTAGAGTACCAGCAGTATGCTGTATATCAAGTCTCACAAGCACTTCTAAATGACTTCAGAATACACAGGTGAACAGAGGCTACTGAGTTCTTAAGTAATGTAAGAATGGGATAAGAAATTCTAAAAAAGGCAATGATCAAATTACGGAAGTACAAAGGAAAAACACTAAAGCTACGGACATGAATAGCACCTTCCGAAAAAGAACCCATTAACCTTTAACCACAACAAATTATATCCCACTTTACACACTGCATTGTTTAGAAGGGAAAAAAAAATTGTACAAATATTGTTAGACTCATGGTGCTTCTCAATACTCAAAGCTTTCACATACATTTCCCAGTCTAACCTTTATAACTTTCTGCAAACATTTAATAAATTAAGAAATTAGAAACCCAAAGTCACATTGTGCAACACAAACCAATAATCTGATTCCTTTTATTCTGGCCCACCAATGGATTCACCTTGAGCTTTAAGCTATAACAATTTAATAAGTTGAACCATCCTCTAAAAGGGTATAAAACGAGATTTCCCCAAATATATTTTATGAAACCCCTAGGCTTCTGAGAATTTCCATGAACAAAAGGGATTGAGACGGAGGGTCCTTATGGCTTTTAGCTTTAAATCCTAGCTCTGGAAATCACATCTTCCTCCCCCTCTCCTGTAGCAGGATAAAGAAAACTTCTTAATCTAAGCCTTTTCAGCTCCTGAGCCCTAGGCAGAATGACCCCTTGGCTGCTTTCCCATAAGAGGGAAGAAGGGACACAGAAACAGACCTCAGTGAGAGCTGTTCTCAACAGCTGAAGAAATGATTCAGCTCCATCATCTCACCTCTCACCAATCAGTCCCAAACAGGACCCCAAACCCCCAATCCACAGTGTCCTGTGATACTGCCCTATACAATCCATAACCTATGTGCCATCAGGGACTTCAGGCTTTTGAGCATAAGCTTCCCTCTCTCCTTCATGGCGCCATTGTAATAAAATAACCAATATTTCTCCAATTCTTATTGTCTAGTATTTGGTTCTGCTAGCAATGGGAGAACAAACTCTTTCTGTTTGTTTATTTATGTATTTACTAGAGGCTTGGTGCACAAATTCATACACAGGTGAGGTCCGGCCAGCCTGCCCTGATGGGGCCATCGGGCTGGGCCATCGGGGGAGGGGCTGTGGGTGGTTGACTGAGGTGAGGGGGGACCAATTGGGGGCAAGGCCGGCCAGGTGGGGGGCCAATAGGGGCCTAGATCAAGCCAGTTGGCTGCTGCACTATGCATCATAGCCGAGAGAGAGAGAGAGAGAGAGAGAGAGAGAGAGAGAGAGATCTGTGGTTCATCTATTTGTGCATTCAATGGTTGATTCCTTTATGTGCCCAGACCAGGGATCAAACTGCAACAGTGACTATCTTGAACAATGCTGTAACCAATTGAGCTTTCCAGACAGGGTTTTCTGTTCTGTATCTGGTTCTATGGACAAATTAGTTTCCAAAACACTGTACTCTATTTCTGCACCTCTCCTCTTACAGAGTAATACAGATACATTTATATGAAGCAGGACAAAGTTTTACATACTACCAATCATAAAGTTGTTACCTTTTTTCCTCCATTAATGTCTATCATCTCACAGAACCAATGCTCTATAAAACACAATTTTGAAAAATACTTGTCTGAAGTATGACAAAGGTATCAAGTAGAACCAAACAATCCTGAGCAATAAAACTTTTAAATGTTTTAAAATTTAATCCTTGTATAGATAGACTTAAATCATAGAGAGAGTTAGTCTTATCAGTGATCACATAATGATTCCTACTGCCAAGATTTAGGATTTTCTCTTTTCACTTTCTCCCCTACTATTATTCTCTCTCCTTCAGAATAAATATCCACTACCACAGATGTAGAAACTATGAATATGACTACAAATTTCAAAGTTGAATTCCCAGTATCTCTTAAGATCTAGAGCAGGGGTGGGCAAACTTTTTGACTCGAGGGCCTCAATGGGTTCTTAAACCGGACCGGAGGGCCAGAACAAAAGCAACCTGACCATGCTGGCACTCTCATCTTGGGCTGCTGGTGAAGGAGCGGAGGGGAGAGCAAGAGAACCCTCCGCTCTTTCGGCTCCACAGGCCGGATAGAACAGCCAAACAGGCCGGATCCGGCCTGCAGAGCCATAGTTTGCCCACGGCTGATCTAGAGCTTCATTTCCAAAAGCCAAATGTCTACCTCTAAAGCAAACTCACTCTCTTTCTCACAAAACCAAATTCTCTGATTTTTCTAATATCTGCTTATAATATCCATTTTCTAGTTTAAAACATAAAAACCCTTCCATAGCATATTCCTTGTTTATAATGACCATACCACATGCTTTTCCGCCCAGCTCAAATTCCACTTAGTAAGTTTTCCCTTAAACTACCCAAAGGGAATTCTTTCAGTGACTAAGAACCAGGTTTTAATTGCCTGTTTGGCTCACCAGGCTCTGGCTTATCACGCCAAACTTATCTCTTATCTTTATTTATCTCAATATCAATAATTATAGTAATATTTAATGAGCGCTTATCTTAAGCAAAGTCATTCACTGGTATGCAGTATCTAACCCCCAGAAATACCCTAGGAAGGAGTCACAATTACTTTCCTCATTTTACAGGCCAGTGAAGTTGGGATTAGATTAACTCCTACAATAGCTCTTAAGATTTAAGAAGATAAGCTTTCAACAGATTCAACTCATGATTAATCATGACAAAGTAAAACTTACCAGTTGCTTAAGTAACCTGAGATATAAATTCAAAACATTTCTAGAAGGGTTTCTATCAAGATAAAATAGAGAGACAAAAGCTTTTGACATAAGATAAAACAGTCAATCTCCTTTATCTTCTTGAAAATGCAAATTCATGGCCCAACCAAGAAATTTGAAAATCTCTTAAATAAAAATATTGACCGTAAGTGATATAAAATTAGAATGAAGCCTTAATTCTGGAATAAGCTAAAGTGAGACTCAAAAGTCTACCTCTGAAATCAACCTAACTGAAATTATTTTTCTAGAGAATGTGTATTAAAGCTCAATAAAAAACAATCAATTCTTGACTTAAACTGTCTCAATATAGAAAATAAAATAAAAAGTTCCAAACTTGTTATAATAGCATTAGCACACCCCTGGCCTGGTTGCTCAGTTGAAGTGTCATCTCGTGCACCAAAAAGGTAGCAGGTTCAATTCCCCATCCGGGTATGATTCCTGGTCAGGCATATATCTAGGTGGCAGGCCCAATCCCCAGTCAGGGGGGGTACAAGAGGCAACCTCCAGATTGTAAGTTTGACTCCCTGATCTAGATGCATATAGGAGTCATCGAATGGCTGTTTCTGACATTGAGGTTTTTCTCTCTCGCTCCCTTCCTCTAAGATCAATAAAGCATATCCTCAGGTGAGGATTAAAAATATATGTATATTAGCAAAATTTCATTTCAAAACAGCAGTCATTTATGAGAAGGAACTTTAAATGTTTTTTTAAAAAAAACATGTAAGTTAAAATATGTGTATGGATATTTTTATGTATCAATTAAGGCTGAAGTAGGACACAAAAGAAATAACTAAAGCAAATTAAACATTTTAAAATAAATGTAGATTTTTAAAAAGTATTTTTTATTGATTTCAAAGAGGAAGGGAGAGGGAGAGATAGAAACGTCAATGAAGAGAGACAATGACTGATTGCTGTCTCCGCTTGCCCCCCACCGAACGGAGCCCGCAAGCCAGACATGTGCCCTGGTCTGGAATCAGACCGTGACTTCCTGGTACATAGGTCAACACCCAGCCACGCTCGCCCGCCGGGCTATGCAGTAGACTTTTTAACAAAGGCAGAGTTAAGAGAACAAAGAGTGAGGGCTACTACCACTCCACAGCTCCTGGAGCCCTGCAAGGTCCACAGCTGTAAGGAGAACCTCTGAGAGCTGTGGCCTGAGGGAGAAGCACACATGTCTGGAGGGGAGCAAATGAGGGGAATAAACACTACAACCTCTTCTCAACATGCAAACTCCCTTTGCCTGCACTCAACTGGAAACCAGGGGACAAATGTGCTGGGGCAATGTGGTCCATGGGAAATGATAAAACAAGTGATGAATAATGAATGGCAGATCTGGGGGCATAAACAGAGACTATCCAGCACCGTCCAACATTTTCTTTGGTACCTTAGCACCCACTTTTATCTTCATCCAGTGGGGAAAAAATGTATCCCCAACACAAGAAATCCACAAAAAACCTATCAGCAAAACATCATCCTGGGCAACGTCAATCCAGTTATTCTCCCATCTGAACCCAACACCGAGGTGCTCGACACCAGAGGACTCCACAGAAGTGGTAGAGGAAAACAAGGGCAGTAGGTCAACTAGCAAGCTTCCTTCTGCAGCTGGTCAGAAAGCCTGTGCTGACAATCATCGCTCATTTTCCTATCACGCAGGTCATGTTACCTTTACTTGACAGGCGCCCCAGCTGGTCTGGGATTTTATGTTGCCTTTACAAGTCTTCAGCTGTTCTATCACTATTGGTTGCTGCAGTTTTCCTTTTAACAAATAGTACGGGGTGTGGGAGTGTTAAGTGGTACCCAAATATGAATTCACTCAGTCCAAAATACATCTTCTTTATAAAAGCAAGCCAACTTCCTCTTGTTAACTAGGATCTCTCACTTGTGCCAGTTCAGTGACCATCTCTTCCTGATTATTTTGCATGAAGAGATCCTGATTATTTTGCATGAAGAGATCAAAAATGATCAGAGAACGATGTCAGCTTTGATTCTAAAGGAATAAAGACCATGTTGCCTGATACAAGCATTCATACTTTGGGGACTAGGACTCCACAAGACCAAGGCAGGAAGCAAAATATTCATAAATAAATTTTTAGGTATAGTAATAAGAGACACCAATCCATGGACACTTCCTTGCTCCCTTAGATATGCATTCTGGCTATGGAAGAGCCAACAACATAAGTAGTTTCTGCCTTATTTAACACACATACCATGTTTTAGAGGGAAGGAAATTATTATTCTGAAAGTTGTGACAAGACACCATTCTAGCAAATCAGAGGCTCCTAAGTGCTGGGAGACAAAGACAAGCCCATTTCATGAGTACGAGCTTGTTACCTTACTCTCTTTTAGCTGCAGGTGAGTTTCGTGGTCAGAAGTGATGATGTATATGACATAATGAACAAGGCATTCTGTAAGTCATACAACTCTGAATGTGGGTAGAAGCATTGCTGCCAGAAAAAACAAACTCATATCTAAAATATACACTTATCTCAGGAGGATAAATTGCAACCAGGATAGATATATTTTGGTGGCCCTGGAGTATTCTGGTTGCTCTGGGGAATGCTGCAATACCAGGAGCTCCCAGGACTGGCCCCTACAGTTTGTAATCAAGCAATGAATCTGCAGTGGAGGTGGAGGTAATTAGAACAGCCTTAAAGAGGGAAAGGGCATGTTTTTTGGTGGTTTTATTGTTTGTTTGTTTGTTTTTTTAACTCTGGCTTGGCTTCTTTTTATGCTATAGGGCCACCTTTAACCTGGGACAATTATATAAGCACCACAGTGGCCGGGGGAAAACACTGATTGAAGTTCACTGGGCAGACCATCTTTTCTTTTCCATTGAGAGCCTTTTCCATGAAGAATGCCCTCAAGTGAGCATTAACAAGTGGCAAAAAAATATCTTTGCATTCTGGGCCCATGCCAAAAGGAACGCTACATATCTCTTATCTGGAACTCCTTATACTTCGTAAACAACTTTCATTTTAGTTTTTCCCCGAGCTTCTGACTGGCCAGCTTATCTACTGTGTGGTTCATGAATCAATATAAATCTGTACTTTATCCCTACCAAAGGGAATTTCCACTTATGACTGCCTTTTAGGGACGTGCTTAATTATGGCTGTTACTCAAGACATGCTTAATTATGGCTGTTACTTCTGGTGGGTGCCAACATGCCTTACATACCCTCGGTAAACAAGGCTATACTTCTTCCTCTAAGAGCTAGACACAGGGAACTCTGAGGTCCTTATAATAAAGGCATCTAGATTATTTTAGGAAGGCCATGTTAACTTCTGCCTACAATGATAACCTTTCTGCAATTGAAGAAAAAAATGCAAGTCAATAGAAAATAAGTAGGCGTGTCTGGCTGCTTTGGCTCAGTGGATAGAACGTCAGCCTGCCGATCAAAAAGTCCCAGGTTCGATTTCGGTCAAGGGTATGTACCTGGCTTGTGGGCACATCCCCAGTGGGGGGTGTGAAGGAGGTAGCTGATCGATGTTACTCTCTCATCGATGTTTCTAATTCTCTATCCCTCTCACTTCCTCTCTGTAAAAAATCAATAAAATATATTAAAAAAATAAAATAAAATAAGTATCCCTAGTCTGAGATAGCTGCCTAAGTAGCTACTTGTGCCTTCCAAACCTATCTGTACCTAAGATTTCATTTAACAGTGAGGGGTACCTCACACATCTAACATTTGTGATTTGTAATAGTAGATAGCCACCTACTTCATGATCGGAGTTCAGATCACAGGGTGTTCACAATCAGGCTTAATCTAACAAACCAGGATCAAGGAGCACGCCAAGAGTTTCTATTCAAAAGAAGAAAAGTGTAGGCAGAGGGATGATCTTACTACAAAAACTCAGGGTTCTCACTTGAGTATTGCCATGCAGACTTGCCAGAGGCTCCCTACATCCTCCCTGCCTTAATCACTATCTGTATCGGCTGCAAGAACTTCATCTTGTCCCAGCCTTATGTATCACCTGGTACATGGTTCAGAGCAATGCACACAGTGTGGTAGATATCATCTCCCAAATCCCAAGCCCTGAGCAAGCGCAGAGTACACAAGATGCAAAGTGGAAGCTGAGACATGGCCCAAGCCACCCAGCCACCAAAAGCTTAACTGTTATGGTATGACTCTTATTAAAGTTTCTGTGGTGTATCTCCTATCTTCTGGTACACACATGCAACTAAAATACTTCGACTCACCAAGTCCAATTAGCTTAATACCTTCACTATAGAGTCTCGCATGATCATGGTACCTCTAGAGTAGAGTTTCACAACGTTGACACTATTGACATTGGGGCCAGATAATTTTTTGTGGGGGGCTCTCCTATGCCTTGTAGGATATTTACCAGTTTCTCTGGCCTCTACCAACTAGATGACAGTAGTACCCTTCATCCTAATCATAACAATAAAAAGTGTCTCTAGCTGAAACCGGTTTGGCTCAGTGAATAGAGCGTCAGCCTGGGGACCGAAAGGTCTCAGGTTCAATTCCAGTCAAGGGCATGTACCTGGGTTGTGGGCACATCCCCCCAGTAGGGGGTGTGCAGAAGGCAACTGATTAATGTTTCTAGCTCTCTATCCTTCTCTCTTCCTCTCTGTAAAAAAATCAATAAAATATATTCACACAAAAGAAGTATTTCTAGAAGTGAAAAATTGTCCCCAGTTAAGAACCACTACTTCAGACCATCTTATGATAAAGAACAAGAGGATGTATGTAATATTGAGATAAGATAGTGATAATGCACTCTAGTTCCTCCACAGAAAAGCAAATTATCTAGACTATCTTTGCAGTTCAGAAGGGAAAGAAAACATTTGTTAGATCAACAACCATAGATTAGGTGTCAGGGTCTGTGCTGAGTTGCTCCTGAAGAGGGAAGTATAAGTTCCAAATGTGGAACCATAACTGTAATTAGTACACCACCTGATTATGTTTGCAATGATCTAAAGTCATTTTCTATTACTTTATTCTGCATCTTCACCAAATACATAAAAAAAAAGAGAGAGAGTGTAGTAGGAATCAACACTCCTGTCTTTCAAATATTTAATGGTATCACTAAGCTCCATAATTCCCTTATTGGTCTACTATCTCATACAGGGGGTTCTACTTAGCTCTTCTTTCAATAATATATCTTATTCCACAAGTCAGAAAAACAATGTAGGGATTCTGCCAGCTGGTATACTTATATCCTTTCTACATTCTCAGACTAGGAAAATAACTACAAGATGGATCCACTGTGAACAAGAGTAGTCTTGGGCCACCTTTGTTTTTGGAACTCCTTTAGTCCTCATTTTACAAGAGGACCATGGAAGTATTCTAGAGTTCCAGGGATCAGATTTGCTCAAAGTCATTATTGAATTAGCACCAATGAGTTTGAATACTACACTTTCCCCTCAAACTTGGGATAAAAGGTGTCAGGATAGGTTGAGGGAAAGAGAAACATTATATACTCCTGGCTGTGTTTTAAGTTCTTTACAGAGATTTATCTTCCCTACCTATCCTCTCTAATAAAAGAGAAACATGCAAATTGACCAAACCTTCACTACACCCACAAGCCACACCCACCAGCCAATCAGTGTAAGTATGAAAATTAACCCAACCAAGATGGCAATTAATTTGCATATCCAGGCCAGAGCAAGACTGAAGACAGGGTAGAAAGCAGCCAGAACTCTGCAGAAGGGAGTGAAGCTGCGGAGAAGCAAGCAAGGAGGGCTGCGGAGAAGTCAGGGAAGCAGGTGGGGCAGTGGAGACTGCAGAAGGAAGCCTTGTCGCAGGAATCTTCCTGCAAGGGGCATCTAGTGTGTGTGTGTGTGTGTGTGTGTGTGTGTGTGTGTGTATATATGCCTAATAGGCAGGAGTTCAACTGGGAGACCAATCACTTGCTATGACTTGCACTGACCACCAGGGGGTGTCACAGAATGAAGTAGGCCCTGGCCAGTAGCCAGAAGGCCCTGATTGGCCCTGATCGAGGGCCAGATCTAGGAACCCTATCTATGCATTATCCTAACTCCAAAACCAGATGAGGTCACTACAAAGAAAGAAAATTGCAAGCCAATATCCCTGATGAACATAAATGCTAAAATTCTCAACAAAATATTAGCAAATCGGATCCAGCAATAAATTAAAAAGATCATATTCCATGACCAAATGGGATTTATCCTGGGAATGCAAGACTAGTACAATATTCACAAATAAATAAACATGATACAACACATAAAAAAAAAAAGGGATAAAAATCACATGATCATATTAACAGATACAGAAAAAGCATTTGACAAAATCCAGCACCCCTTTATGATGAAAACTCTCAGCAAGGTGGGAATAAAAATCCTAGAAGAAAACATAGGCAGTAAAATTTCAGACATCTCACATAACAGTATTTTCACCCATACATCTCCTGAGGTAAGAGAAACAAAGGACAACATAAACATATAGGACCACATCCAAAGGGAAAAAAAAAAAAAAGTAAAAGTTCCTTTTACTCCCAAAAAAATGAGAAGGGAACCCACGGTATGGAAGAACACATTCACCAATGATACGTCTGGTAGGGGGTTATTTCCAAAATACTTGTACTATATAAAGAACTCATACAACTCAACACCAAGACAAACAATCCAATTAAAAAATGGGCAAAGGACCTGAATAGACACTTCTCCAAAGAGGACATACAGATCACCAATAGACATATGAAAAGATGCTCCAAGTCACTAATCATCAGAGAGATGCAAATTAAAACCACAAAAAGGTATCACCTCACACCTGTCAGAACGTCTACCATCAATAAATTAACAAACAAGTGCTGGCAAGGATGTGGAGAAAAGGGAACCCTAGTGCACTGGTGGTGGGAATGCAGACTGGTGCAGCCATTATGGAAAACAGTGTGGAGTTTCCCCAAAACCTTAAAAATGGAACTGTCTTTTGACCCAGCATTCCCACTTCTGAGAATATATACAAAGAATCCTGAAACAACAGACAGAAAGAATATATGCACCCCTATGTTCATAGCAGCATTATCAACAATAGCTAAGATCTGGAAACAGCCCAAGTGCCCATCAATAGATGAGTGGATAAAAAAAACAACAACAAAAAACAAAAAACTATGGTACCTTTACACATGGAATACTATGGGCTGTAAAAAAGAAGAATATCTTAACCTTTATGACAGCATGGAGGAACCTGGAGATTATTATGCTAAGTGAAATAAGCCAATTAGAGGAAGATAAATACCATATGATCTATTTGGGATCTAATGAACAAAATAAACTGATGAACAAAATAGGTCCAGAAGCATGGATGCATGAAACAGAACAACAGATCTCAGCCCTAGTAGGTTTGGCTCAGTGGGTAGAGCTTCAGCCTGCAGACTGCATGGTTCTGGGTTCAATTCTGGTCAAGGGCACATGCTTGGGTTGCAGGTTGATCTCTAGTAGGGATCTCTCATCATGGAGGTTTCTATTTCTTTCTCTTCCTTCCTCTCTGAAATCAATATATATATATAACAGATCTCAGGAGGGAGGGGGCTTATAGGGAAGGACAAGCCATTAACCAAAGAACATATATGTACACTAGAGCCCGATGCATGGAATTCATGCACAAGGGGGGTCCCTCAGCCTGGCCTGCATCCTCTCGAAATCTGGGACCCCTCGGGTATGCCAGGCTTAAACCAGCAGTTGGTCCCTCTCACAATCCAGGATGCTGCATGCACCAGTGACCATACTTTTCATACAGGTGAAAGGAATCTTGCTGGTGTATGGAGAGCTACATTTTTTTTGCTCTGATAATAAAAAGTAGTGCATAACATGATCCTTCTGAGGCAGTGGTACCATTCTCCCCATCTTATGGGTGGAAAAACTGAAGCAGAGGGAAGTTAAGTAATTGGCTTTATCACACAGTTATAAGTGTCAGATTAAGGCTGACCACAAAATGTGCAAGCCAGAGTCCAAGTAGTATGTCATCGCTGCATCATCCTGTTTTTTTAGCGTTAAGAATAACCTTGCCGGGTTTTAATTTTTTTAAATATATTTTATTGATTTTTTTTACAGAGAGGAAGGGAGAGGGATAGAGAGCTAGAAACACCAATGAGAGAGAATCATGGTTCAGCTGCCTCCTGCACACCCCCTACCAGGGATGTGCCCGCAACCAAGGCACATGCCCCCGACCAGACTCGAACCTGGGACCCTTCACTCCACAGCCAACACTCCATCCACTGAGCCAAACAGGTTTTGGCCAGGTTTTAATTTTTAAATCTAAGAGACTGTTTCCAATACAGGTAGTCTTGGGGACACCCATCATTTCATGGTTACATTGCCATTTCCCATTTACAGTATTTATTTTTAAAAAAAAAAAGTTCTGTCATTTTGACGTATTTACATATGTGCTTTATGTATTTTTTTATTATTTATTTACCACTAGTAAAGATCAGGAATTGTCTCCTTTTATTCCATTTTTGTTTTCTATCTTCTGAATGTCCTGCAAAGGACATATTAAATTTTTTTAATTAGAAAAAAAAATACTTTAAAAGAGGCAAGTTGGCCATTTAAAAGGCAGTATTTCAATATGATACTTTAGTGGATTCAATTAATCTGAGCTACATCAAATAAGTTTATTTACTTGCCTCATAAGAAGAATACAATACTGGAAACATTATCTAAGTAACATCCTTTCTAATATATTACTTTGCAAGAGGTTAACCTTACTTTGGGAGTATGTCAATATCAAGTGATGCCTACAAAAAAAAAAGAAGAAATGAAAAATGTACCAGCCCAGCTGGGGTGTGACTCAGTGTTTGAGTGTCTACCAATGAATCAGGAGGTCAAGGTTCAATTCCCAGTCAGGATACATGCCTGGGTTGCATGCTTAATCCCCAGTTGAGGGGGAAGTGTAGGAGGCAGCAGATTGAGGATTCTCTCATCACTGATGTTTCTCTCTCTCCTACCCTCTCACCTTCCTCTCTGATATCAACAAAAACATATTTTGTTTAAAAATGCACCATATTAAAAGACTTATAGTTATTCATATTAGTTTTAACTACCATTGCCAATAACTAAACAAATCAAGATAGGCAGTTTTTTTTACATTAGTATAGCTGTTACTGAATTATCATTAACATCATTAGTATTCATTGCTCCTATTTACTGAGCACTAACCAAACCAAACACTAGGTACAGCCTAGTGTACAATCTCCCACAAGGTAGCAGTTTTTATCATCATCATGATATAGTTGCATAAACTTGTCCAGGGTCACATACCAGTAATACTATTATACAGTGCTGAAGCAAAAATGTAAGCTCAGTTTTGTCTGCCCCTAATATCCCTGCTCTACTACTGCATACTTTCACTCAATATAATGGGCCAATAGCATTAAAAATTCAAGAAAAGCTACATTAAAACACACACTGGCTAATTTGTGCATTTCTTAAGAACACTAAGAAAATAGAATTTCCTCATTTTGTTCTTTCCACAAACCACATTTTAACCAACCTTTCTGAGGAAGCTACAAAAAGCATTGCTTAATCTTTACCTCCCACATACATTACATCTGTATGTGGGAGGTACATGATCCACTTGAATGCCCTGTCAAAGCTTTTCCTTTTGTTCTATAAATTAAGGTAAATAAGACCTTGGCTAGTGTGGCTCAGTTGGTTGGGCATCGTCCCATGCCCCAGGAGGTTGGCAGTTTGATTCCAGTCAAGGGCATATGCCTGGGTTGCAGGCTCCATCTCTGGGAGGTGAGGAGGAGAGAGAGTGTAGAAGGCAGCCGATTGATGTTGTACCATTGATGTTTGTCTCTGTCTTTCCCTCTACCTTCCTCTCTCTCTAAAAATCAATGAACTATTTTAAAATAATAAAATAAATAAATACATAAATAATCCTAATATTTCACACCTAGAAGCACAGTGGGTACACAGTGAAATCACTATTTTAATAATCAAGACAAAACCCCAAAGCTACTATTTCTGAATGTTCTTCTCATGTTAGCTTCCTGTTCACACTGTAAAATTTTCAAATCCTAATTCTTACCCCAAAAAAGTTCATTTATGGTAAAAAAAAAAAACAACAAAAAACAAACAAAAAAAAAACTGCCTCTGGTAACACAATTCTTCCCAAATTCAGTGGCCAAAAGGAGAGAAAATGCCCCATTAAACTTTTAAGCCAAGTTTATGGAAAATGTGAACAGAGAATCGCAATCTGCTTTTATCTGTGATTACCTACTCCTAATGCCTTCTGTGGAAGCACAAGTCATCAGATCCCTAATATGCCTCCACTGAAGGGATCCATTCATTAATTTATTTAACAACTCAACATACCTTCCCTGAGAACTTACTCTCTAAGTGTTAGCCAATAAAGACATTTCTAAATTCAACAAGAGCTTTCAAAATCGCATACAGTACTTAAGATTCACAAAATTCACTCACTTTTACAGTGATGCAATATAGACACCTCTTTAACTTTTTCTCCAAAACTCACTGAACCATAGAACACATTTTTAACATACTCTTAATACCTTCAGAAACTATGCTTTGCAGATCATACTGTAGGAAATACAGAGACACAGTTTCATGATCAAGGCCATGGATTTTAAAAATGTTATCTTTCTACAAACTATAACTGTGAACAGAATTGAGACTGTGCTAACTTCTCATTGACACATGCTTTTCTACTTATTTATTTCTGTGAATTTCCTCTACTTCAGAAGTTTGGTCATTTGAATTTCAACGAAAGTGACTACATTAAAGTACCTAGTATTTCAGGATGGTTGTGAAACTCCTACATTAAAGGAAGATATAAAGCAACTAGAGGCCCAGTACACAAACTCGTGCACCAGTGGGGTCCCTAGGCCTGGCCTGCGGGATAGGGCTGAAACCAGCTCTCTGACATCCCCTGTGGGGTCCCAGATTGCAAGAGGGCACAGGCCAGTCTGAGGCACACCACCAGTGCATGATCAGGGCTGGAGAGGGACGCAGGAAGTTGGCCAGCCAGGGAGCGACCATGGGAGGGCTACAGGGTGTGTCCGGCCCCTCCCGATCAGCCATACCCCCACAGGAAGCTAACCTACTGGTCAGAGCGTCTGCCCCCTGGTGACAGTGCACATCATAGCAACTGGTCAACAAGTCACTGTTTGTCCCCTGGTGGTGAGTGCACATTATAGGGAGCAATTGAGCGGCCTTAGCATATCATTAGCATATTACACTTTGATTGGTTAAACAGCCAACTGGATGACCAAAAACTTAGCACATTAGGCTTTTATTAAACAGGATAATCCTGAAATGAAAAGAATCATTTCTCTTTATGCCCACAGTTGAAACTTTTCAATTAAACACTAAAAATAATTAAACACTAAACTGGACAAGTGTTTCCAAAAATAGACTAATAAGATAACCTTGGTAATTTTAAGAATAAGGATCTCCAAAGGACATTATTAAATAAGGATAACAACCATACAGAGTAAATTATATTATGTAGGAATTTTGGTGAAGAATAAAGTGCTTCTGATATTAAAAATTGTGGTATTTTATATGGAGCACATCTAGCTCTTTTATTCTGTATTAACTTTAAAAATACTTCTGAATAATTTGTTTTATTACAAAATTATATCTTCTAACCTAAGAAATCACCTCAATTCACTTCAATTATATGGACCCTGAGAACATTCTCTACTAAGGGTTTCTGGGGTCTTAAATGGACTTAAATTTTAAAAAACAGAGCCTGGAAGCCATTTCTAAAGAGGGACCTGGCACACAAACTGTACTTCAGGGAGGAACGTGCACTACACTGCTTTCCTACACTGCACGTGTTTCTGCCATCTGAACCAACCCTTGAGGAGTTCCTGGAATCCTGTTTCAGCCAATACGACTGAGGTTTCTCCATCCAATTGAAGCTGCATAGCTATATCCCTAACAACATCTTCACTAACCAATCAGAGCCGTTCTATTCTGACCAATCACAACAGTGCCTTCTGGACCAAACTGGGAGGATTTGGAGACCCCATTTCCATGAGGATGGACCAATCAGGGACCAGAGGTGGGACTCCTGTGTATATATGCCATTGTGGACCCACTTTCCCTTCCACGGAAGACTGTGTTTCCCCAGATGGAGCTTAAGTACCAAAGACATTGTCTCGCCAGAGCAGAGCAGTTCCGACAGCAGACCTGCCCAGCTAAAAGAAAACCCTGGCCACAGAGCTGCCTCACAGTCCTGCGGTATCACAATTGAGCTGCTCCACAACCATGCACAACCATATCACCGCCATGTTGTATCATGCATTGTTCCTTCTGCACTGCACCCCAGATTGGGGATTCCTGTTGGCGTCAATGGCCATCGCTGAACAATAAAATTAAATCATAAGAAAAATAAAAGTTATTCTCATAAGGAAGAAGTAATGTCAAGAACAGACCAAGCAAAGTTAGAGCACTGTATATTAAATAAGTGCTTGAAAAACGAAGATTCTCAGCACAATGTCTGTACCAATCTAGGCAAGCATTCCATACTTTTAAAAAAGGCCTCATGAGTACAAGATAAAAGACAAAACAGTAACTAAAAATTAAGTGCAATGTTGAGTTCTGCTCTAATCACTTTCCTTCCTAGTTTAACTTTATTAAGTAGTCACCTTGCATAACCAAAGTCCTTTGTTGCAAAATTCTCCCTGAAATATCAATTTACATTAGAAATTCAGTGTTAAAGCAAGAAAGTGTTGAGAGCTACCTTTTTTTAAGAGAAGGGGATGGAAAAGAGAAACAAGAAAAGAATACAACTTAAGAAAAGTTATCCAAATATTGGTCAATAAAGAAAAAGAGCTTGCCGAAACCGGTTTAGCTCAGTAGATAGAGCATCAGCCTGCGGAATGAAGGGTTCCGGGTTTAATTCCAGTCAAGGGCATGTACCTTGGTTGCAGGCACATCCTCAGTAGGGGAGGTGCAAGAGGCAGCTAATGGATGACTCTCTCTCATCAATGTTTCTAACTCTCGATCCCTCTCTTCCTCTCTGTAAAAAATCAATAAAATAAAGAGCTTTACTGGATTAGTAATTATTCTCTTTAATTCCTAAGTATATACTAATGACACTCTGCCCAAAGTCTCAGAGAAAAGATTATTTTGCTTAACAAGATTAAATTAAAACTGATCCAAAAAGAATTAAGCGATGCTTGGATAAAAAGAAAATATAATATGATAAAGATGGATTTATTACATTTTTAAAATATTTAAGTTTCATCAAAATGTTGCATTATGTTAATGTTATGTTAAAATACATCAAAAGTGTCAAAAAGGATTTACTTGAAAATGTTTTCTAACACCATTTTATTTTTCAGGTTAACATATGCAAAAATTGGCTCTTAGAAGCATTCTGTCTCTTAATTTTAATTCTTCCCCTTTTTGTATGCAACAGAAACCATCAAAATTTACCTTTAATAAATGTTTTTATCTCCCTTCAAAGTAAGAAAATCACTTCTCACCCTTATATCTCCATAAAAGTGCCCAGTAAAAAACACTTTCCCACCCTGGCTCCTGTGACCCTGTTGGTTGAGTGTCTCCCCACCCATCAAAATGTCCAGCGTTGATGGTCAGGGTACATACCTAGGTTGCAGGGCAATGGGGACCTTTGCAAGAGGTAACCAATCAATGTTTCACTCTCATATCAATGTTTTATCTCTCTCTTCCCCCTTCTCCCTTCCCATCTCGTCTAGAATCACTGAAAAGCATTTCCTTGGGTGACTAAATAAATAAATAAAATACTTTCCAAAAGTACTTAAATTTATTTTTTACAAACTAGAAAATGCAAACTGCTTTCAAACATACTTTTCTACCTTTTGCTAAGTCCTAATCTCCTTTTGTGTTCTCACACCTGTGGAAATGGTAATGCGTATCATACTTCACATTTTGTTTTCTTCTACTAACCAACTATATTACATTACTTTAATCTCTTCTTACAGAAATTATCTCATCCAAACTGAGGCCTGACTTTGGTTTATCTCAGATCCAAAATACAATGGCCACAACAGAAGCATACAAGGAATATGTTAATTCTTTCAATGACAATTTCAAATTAAGTTACATGTATGATTTAATTAATAAAATAATTTATCAATGCTATGCTCTTTAGGCTATTTATATTATGTTACCAAAGAAAATGGACATTCCCTGGCTTCTAATTTAGCCATAGGACGTTTCCAAATAATTTGTTTCCTTTTCCCACATTAATCTTCAGTTTTCTTCTACACTGAATAATTCAGATAGGATCCCATATTTGCAAAAGTACATTAATTCACCTGAGCAGACAATTATGGTTTAAAGGAAGCACTACCAGCCCTGGCCAGGTGGCTCAGGTTGTTGGAGCAGCATCTGTACACCAGCAGGCTGCAGGACTGATCCGGGTCGAGGCACACATGGGAGGCAACCACTTAATGGGTTTCTCTCTTTCTGTCTCTCTCTTGTGTCTATCTCTGTCTCTGCCTCTCTCTCTCGACTTCCTCTCTCTAAAATCAACAAAATCATATCCCATAGTGAAGATTTAAAAAATAACAATAAAGTACAAACCATTGTAACTGGGGGGAAAATGGTCTAAGTCATAAAAATATCTAAATTACTTGATATAGTTAAAAAAAAAAACCTACTATGAATAATAACAATTTAGAAAACATTTAACAAAGCATAAAAATTAGTATTAGTTTTGGCTGTTGTTGATCATCTATGAAATCACTTTTAAGTTACTTCATCTCTTGTCCTAAGGTTGTACATCGCAAAAAAAAAGGGGGGGGGCAGGGATTTTGGATTTCTAACATTTATCATGTTCTAAATGTCTGAGTTCCTTTAAATATATAATGCAACTTCAGTCCTGAGTTCGGTATCTGTTACAGTGTCATCACCTGCACATACACACCAACACATACCATAATGATATTCCCATTAAAGACATTTTTCAGGTAAAAATTCAAAATAGCAGCTGGGCATTTTCATATTGACTATGGGAGAGTAACTGCTATACTCCTTCCTAAAAGTCAGTGTGACATTATCTATGAAAAATTAGAATGAGGAAACCCAGTATCTGCACTTCTAGGAATGAAGACTAAAGAATGACTTGCACATTTACATGAACATGTGTTCACAGATACATATTACAACACCAGATACACAATATGCTGTTCTACACAGTGTTCCACATTCTAGCAAAGGGCCCCAGTTGGTCAAGGCAAATATCGAAGAGTCCTTCGTTCCTCCTTCACAACCAACCCACTAGAAAGTCCGATCTCTTTTTCTTTTAGAATAAATTTAAAATCAGTCACTCCTTTAGATCTCTTTGGCTACCACCCCAGTCCCAACCACCTGCATCTCACCTTGACTGTAAAATCTGTCCACCTGAGCGATTTCTTCCCACTTAATCTTACCCTTCAGAACCACAGAAGCCAAAATGATCATTTTAAATAAGACCATGCACTTCCCTGTGTAAAACTCTCTCTCACTTTCCATTGCACTTAAAGGAAGACCCGTGCCTCTACCTGCCTCTCCAAGCGCATCTCAAGCCACGCTCTCCCTTGTTTTGATCATGGTAGGCAAACCTGACAGTCATAAAACCTGCCACACTCTTTCCTGCTCCACAGCCCTTGATCGAGTTTTCCCCATCCCAGAAAGCATCTATATATATATATATATATATATATATATATATATATATATATATATATATATAATTGATTGCAGAGAGGAAGGGGGGAGAGAGAAACATCAGTGATGAGAGAGAATGATTAATTGGCTGCCACCTGCACACCCCACCCTGAAGATTGAGTCTGCAACCCGGGCATGTGCCCTGACAGTGAATCAAAACATGGCCTCGCAGTTCATAGGCTGATGCTCAACCACTGAGCCAAGCCAGCCAGGATGGTAAGCTTCTCTGGAGGCTAGTTCCTCATTTTCAGTTATCAAAATAGCCTTCCCTTTGACACATATTTTTTTTTATTTTGTACACTACCAGTTTATACTATCTGTTCCATTCATACACTCACCTCAATCTCTATCTTGTTTACTTATTTAATTTTCTATTTCTTCACACTAGTACATAACATCCAGATGGCATCAACTATTTCACTGCTATTTTCCCAGCAACATATGGTTCATACCAATATTTATTACATGGATGACAGACTAACATAAGGGCAACCTGAGTTCTTGCTTTCATTTGCCACAGATAAGCTATTATTTAAATTTAAAAAGTCTTTAGAGTAAAAAATTTACAGACCAGCCAATACCTTTATCTAACCTACTTCAGCTAAAATAAGAAAACAAATATCAGTAAGAATTTGGTGGAAATTTACACAGTACACAATAATGTACTAAAAGTTTATGACCTGGCTTCGACAATCTTCTTGGGCTTCATCTCTGGCCGATACCGTAACTTGTGACCATTTCCCTGTGGGAAATCTTGCCTGCAACTCTAGGAGCACGTGACAAGAGACGAGGCTAAGAAGATTGCTGAGGGCAGATCAGGCTTTTGTACTGGAATAGGTGATTATGGTTTGCAGAGTAAAAGATTTGTCATCAAAGTTTGTGTACTATATGAACAAGTAGGGCATCTGAACTATAAGAGGGTGAGATTAGACTCAGTACAAAGATTACCTCCTAGATGCTATAAACATTGTAATGTTTTTACCATCATAAAACCAGTATCGTTTCATGTGTGACAGACTAAAATTTAAATTTTTCCTTACTATTAAAGATTTCAAAGGTGTCATATGCCCTGTCCCTAAACTACCCCAGTGAAATTATATGGTTGGTTTTATGAAACATTGTCCAGTCTTAGGTAATGCACGAGGCTCTGCAGAAGCCCTTTGAGCCTCGGTGCCGCCCAGGCGGGGAGGGACTGTTGGACATTGGCCCCAGGGCATCCAGTCCACCTAGCCTGGTCCCACCCTGCCAGCCACCTGCTCATTCATTTCCCTTCAGTGTATACAAACAAATCCGTGCACCAGGCCTCTAGTCATTCTGTAATTGGGAATTTGGTCTTAGGAAATGTTAACATTTTAGTATTAATTTTTAATATTAATCCTCACAAACTTAACAATCTTAACTTTTAAAAAAGTATGCCTATATTGCAGAAGCCCCCAATACTCCTTTCTTTTTACTCTAAGCCTTTTCTTCACTTACCCAAGGCCCTGAAAGCTTCTGATTTGGTAGCCCTATGATTTTATTCTATGTTACTATTAAGATGCCAAGAAGGATAATAGAAATGTTAACATCTACTTTCACTAGTACATTCCTCTGATAATACCATAATTGTTTTTCCATTAAAAGTTATTCTTTCAGCCGAAACCGGTTTGGCTCAGTGGTAGAGCATTGGTCTGCAGACTGAAGGGTCCCAGGTTCGATTCCGGTCAAGGGCATGTACATTGGTTGCGGGGTGTGCAAGAGGCAGCTGGTCGATGTTTCTCTCTCATCGACATTTCCAGCTCTCTATCTCTCTCCCTTCCTCTCTATAATATATCAATAAAATATTTTTTAAAGTTATTCTTTCAGAGAAAAAATAAATAAAAACAAATAATCAAATTTCTTTTTTAAGACCCTGAATAATGCTTTTATAACTAACTTGAACAGCACAATATATAACTCCTAAAGTTCTGTGCCTCTGGGGACTCTTTTTGTGTGTGGAAGTATTTGTTACCAACTTTATTTGCAGGTGAATAGTACATTGATAAAACATATTGTGTGCAATCAAGTCTGCACTGCCCACACACTGTGGGGCTAAGGAAGCCATAGTCGCTCCAACAGCTAGACACAGTCCCAGATAATGAGTTTATGAAAAACACTTTCTCTTCCTCCTCTAAGAACTCTTAAATCCGTCAGTTCTTAGGAGAAGCTTAAATTCTAGAAATCTCACCTCTTTTTACCTCAAATCAGGAATAGACAAGTGTGAGTACAGAGCTGTAAGCACAGCAAATAAAACCGCAACGGGAAAAACTATAGATCTTAGAACCCCAGTGAGGTCACAGCCTCAAAGAAAAAATATGTCATCTTTTTTTGAGGACCGTGTGTAATATGGGAAATGAGTATCAGAGGACTAAAACTTTGGAACCACTTAAGTGAAATCTAATGCACAATCTGTCTCTGTAATATACTTCACGTAATTCCTATCACAACAAAGCACTGAGCAATGGAAGAGACCTTACCCTACTTACCTGTACAAGTGAGTTGCAGTATGTAGTTAAATTGCCTAGTTTCATACTACTTCTTACAGTAAAACAAACAAAAACACAAGAGAAACTTACCTTCAAAAGGGGACCCCAACTGGTATTTTCCACTAAAAAATTTGGGCAATGAAAACACAAGTGCTCCCAGTCCTATCATAAAAGATGCGAATGCAAGCCATCTTGGCTTGTGTCCTCTTTCGCCAACGTATGAAACAAATAAAGACAGCAGACAGAATGCGATATCATAGCTTGATGAGATCAGGCCGGTCAGGGAACTCTTCATTTCATAGCGCTTCTCGATAGTGGAAATGCTAATATTTACTAGGCCATTTACCACAATACCTAAAAGAGAGGGGGGGGGGGGGAAAGTATGGCATTATTACAACGTAACCATACAGATTATAATTACTAGCAGCACAATGTACTAAAATTTGGTTGGTTGTTATTTTTGATGTTTTTAAGTATACCAATTTTAAAAGACTCAAGGTTTCAAAGGGAGGAAACCCTAAACATACCTGCTAACAAAATCAGTTTGCTCTTAAAATTGTACATTTAGGAATTTTCAGGTGTTAAATAAAATTGATGCTTACCATATCCTAAATTGTAGCTAACTTCATTTTTTTCTTTAAATGATAATCAAAAAGTCAGACTGGTAAAGTCTCAGGAGGCCAGTTTGCCAGTTTCCAATTATACCATACCTTCCCCGCCCTAACTTAGGAGAGTACTAAAGACAGCTGATTCCAGAGGTCATCTGAGCAATGCCCAAACACTTCCCAAGTTAGTCAGTCCCTAAACATATTTATGTATAACAAGAGATGCTTGACTTAAGTCTTTGAAAGTTGGAATTGAGCCCTTAAGCCTCTTTTTCTTTCTAATGCTCTTGAAGATATCAAAGTTAAAGGTCCTAAAGCAAAGGTAAACATAAATTGCCCTAGCTGGTTTGGCTCAGTGGATAGAGCATCAGCCTGCGGACTGAAGGGCCCCAGGTTCAATTCGGGTCAAGGGCACATGCACAGGCTGTGGGCTGGATTCCCCAGCAGGGGGCATGCAGGAGGCAGACGATCAATGATTATCATCATTGATGTTTCTATCTCTCCCTTCCTCTCTGAATTCAATAAAAATATATTTTTAAAGTAAAAGTAAATTAAGAGCATTATCTCAACCACTGGGATTCTAAATCATAGGTAAAGTAAAATAAAAATAAAAAACCTTACACTTCATCTGTTTATTATAACTATGATGGAGGCATATAATGTAAAGAAGTAAAAGCTGAAAATACAATTTTGATTGATGACAAAAGTATCCTGTCCAAATATTGATTAAATTTAGTTTATACATTACTATAAATTGGAAAGAAATGGCATCTGACTAAATTACAAAGTGTTTAATTAGTTACCCCTTTTACTTAAAAGAATATCATGAATTGTTTTCATTTGTTTATTAATAGAAAAAGTATACAGAAGTCATGATGTTTGTAATTTTTTAAGATTTTTCTTTATCAAGAAAACTGTTAAATTTCTAAAAGTTCTAATATACTTGCATGCCAGTTTAAGTCTATAAATAAATTACAATTACTAACATGTCAATGAAAAATAAAGTATCTAAAGTACCTAGGAACGACAAACTATCTGGTATAAGGAGAAAAGAATATGAAAACTTTCTTATCTAAAAATCAGCTTTCCAACATATTTACCATACTGATTAAAAGTCATTCATTTGAACTCCTTGCCTTTATGGTAAAACTTTTTTGAAAAAGTTCATTTGTTCACTCTTATGGAAGTACTAGAGGCTTGGTGCACGAAATCTGTGCCCTGGAGGGGGTGTCCCTCAGCCCAGCCTGCACCCTCTCCAATCTGGGACTCCTCGGGGGATGTCCTACTGCTGGTTTAGGGAGCGGGCCTAAATCAGCAGTCAGGCATCCCTCTCAATCCAGGACTGCTGGTTCCTAACCGCTTCTGCCTGCCAGCCTGATTACCCCCTAACTGCTCCCCTGCTGGCCTGATTGACACTTAACTGATCCCCTGGCAGCCCAATCACCCCCAACTGCCCTCCCCTGCCGGCCTGTTCATCACAGTGGAGGCCCAGGAGCCGTGGCTGGGACCCCCTTCCCAGACTCCACCCCAAAGGGGGCTGAGGGAACTCCAGGAAGCTACTTGGAGCAGTAGCCTGGACCCGCCCCCGAGCAGCCGAGGGAGCTGCAGCAGTAGGCGCGCAGGAAGCAGCTGGCCCCACCATGCACAATTCAAGCCACCATCTTGTAACAGCATTATGGCATAAGGGTTAATTTGCATTTACTTCTTTATTATATAGGATGGCACTTTAAGCTATGAATCTGAATGTGAATTTTATGCTACAGAAGTTCCAAGAACTCTACTTAAAAAAAAAAAAAAGAAGAAATTCTATGAAATTCTGCATATTATGCTTGAAGTTAGGAAGTATTCTAGGAAATTATGTGCTAAGAGAAATCCTGTTTATCACTGAAAAATGTTGGGTTAAGAGAGTGGTCGGCAAACTCATTAGTCAAAAGGACCAAATATCAACAGTACAAGGATTGAAATTTCTTTTGAGAGCCAAATTTTTTAAACTTTAACTATATAAGTAGGTACATTGTTATTAACTTACTTAGGGTACTCCTAGGCTGGTCTTTGCTAAAACCTCAAGGGGCCAAAGAGCCGCATGTGGTTCTTGAACCACAGTTTGCCAACCAGGGGGTTAACTTGGTAAGTTTTGGGGTTCTCCTGCAGTTAAACATGTATTCATATACAATGGAAATGATTTTCCCAAGAATCATGTTTGAAACATGGTAATAAAGCGGGGACCTCTGGGTTAGATGTAGCTGCAGGCTAAACACGTTTTGAGAGTGACAAGTATATTTTATAATAATTTTTGAAATGTTATATTAATTATAAAATTATGTCATCTGGAATAAGATAGAAATTTTAGAATACCTTTTTAAGAGAAAACACAAGAATTGTTTTATTTATGTCCAACTGGTATAGAATAAGAAGCTAGGAAAATTCCAGAACAAGCATAATAGGGAAAATAAGATAGATAGCTACAGAGCAGTTTTCAGCTACACAGTAAATCCTATCTTCCCTAAACCAAAGATACTTAAGATTAAATGGATTATAGCTTAAATCAACCTACTCAGGGAGACAGATAACAGAAATCCAATTAGTGCCTTTTCCCAACCACACCCAAGGACAGAGAAATTAAGAGGGGAAAAAAAAAAGGCTCATTTTGGTACATCAGCATTAAGCTGATGAATATTCTATTGATTCTCCCCTAAGACCTCCCCTAAAGGCCCAGCCTTTAAAACCCCTGGAAAAGCCGAAACTGGTTTGGCTCAGTGGTAGAGCGTTGGTCTGCGGACTGAAAGGTCCCGGGTCCGATTCCGGTCAAGGGCATGTACCTTGGTTGCGGGCACATCCCCGGTAGGGGGAGTGCAAGAGGCAGCTGGTGGATGTTTCTCTCTCATTGACGTTTCTAGCTCTATATCTCTCCCTTTCTCTCTGTAAAAATATCAATAAAAATATATTTTAAAAAATAAAACCCCCGGAAAGGAAGGTCTCCTGGATCTCACCATGCCATTCCCTTGCCCCTGTCCCTTCCCCACAGGCACCGCCTCCTCCTAAACCCTAAGTGACCCGAAAAGACTTGCAACTAGGGGAGCAATGGCAGCAGCCACCCATCCTGGGCTAACCCTCAGAACCTGTCTCCAAGGTCCCCCTTTTCTCTGACTCCCCAGGGAAACAGGAATTTTGGGGGGTGAAAAAGACAGGCTTTAGGAAATTTTAGAAACTAAAAGGACCATAGAAGCAGCACCGGGCTGCAGAGCAGCAGCAGGTGTATCTCCACAGAATCGGGGAGTGGAAACGCTGCAGTAGGTCCATTTCCATAGCATGAGGGCGCTGGGAACAGCAGGCCTAGATTTACAAAATGAAGAGAAGGAAGCCCTTCCTCCAGAAGGAGAAGAAGAAAGCCCACGGGGAATAGAAAAACAGTAAGGAAGGAGGGCTCCACCTTTGAGCCCAGGAGTTAGTAAAGTAACCAGATCAATCAGAGCGGTTACCAAAGCACTAAGATCTGCAGCCTGTATAAGCCATAGGGAGAAGGAACTCAGTGGGACCCTTCTCCCCCCCCCCCCCCCCGCACCCCATGGGTGTCTGTACTTGTTTTTCAATAAATCTCCACCTTCGCTGTACCACCTTGGGACCCTGGATTCATTCTTCGACTTTGGCTGACAAAGAATCCGGGTCCCAGTCCAAAAACTCCGCTTCACCAGTGAGCCAGAGCAGCCCCGCTGAGGCGCTCCTGTTGCTTCTGCTGGTGCCCCTGTTTCACTGATCTAAGTGTATCTTTGCTTTGGTCAATAAATTCTCGCTTGCTTTTCTACACTTTGCCTTTTGATTGAAATCTTTCCTTTATGGAGACAAAAACCTCCCTGGCTGGTGTGTTGAGGCAGGGGTGGGCAAACTTTTTGACTCGAGGGCCACAATGGGTTCTTAAACTGGACCGGAGGGCCGGAACAAAAGCACCCTGACCATGCTGGCACTCTCATCTTGGGCTGCTGGTGAAGGAGCGGAGGGGAGAGCAAGAGAACCTCCACTCTTTGGGCTCCTCGGGCCGGATAGAACAGCCGAAAGGGCCGGATTCGGCCCGCGGGCCGTAGTTTGCCCACGGCTGGCGTTAAGAGCATTAGCCTTCGCACTGAAAGATCTCAGGTTCATTCCCGGTCAAGGGCGCGTACCTGGGCTGCTGGCATGTGCAGGAGGCAACCAATCTGTGTGTCTCTCTCACATAGATGCTTCTCTCGCTCCCTCCCTCCCTTTCCACTCTCTCTAAAAATCAATGAAAAAATAATCACAGATTTTGGACAACTGGAATCAAGAACTTGACTAGGATGAAGATACTGAGAGGAGGGGAACTTTGGTGGGACAAGAAAGGTGCAAAGGGAAATGGCTCTGGCATAAAACTACCTTTAGTAGAGGAGCTGAAGTTAGTCCCTCTTACAATCAACAAACACTTAACACCTCACTTGTGCAAAAGCAAGGGACATTACGTTCCTTTGAAACAGGGGAGCAAATATGTTTACATTTATTCTTCTGTTAATCTTAGAAAAGAGAATGTCCAGCCCCTCCGCCAAAGTTTCTTAGAAGACACTTCTTTCGATCAGTCCTCGCTTGCCTCCTTACACAATATTTTAAAATATGTACACATCCTTAAACTCTCATTAACCGTCAGCATGTCCTTGAACAGGCTCCACCTCAGTGTCGATGTGTCCTCACCGTGTCCTGTTAGCGTGGGTGTCATTTCCCATTTCCCTCATGCCCTGCCTTAGACCGCCACCCCGCAGCTTCCACCTTCTCTCTCTCTCTAAGCTCCCTTCCACTCCCCCCACCCTGGGCCTCACTCCTCCAAACCAGCCGGTGATGGGAAACTCCTGAGGGCATGAGACTTGACTAGCAACTTCCAAGGGAGCGGAAAAGAAACCCTTGAACAAAACGGAGGCTGCATGCATCACTCTGCTGTTGGAGGGACCTCGCCCTCCACCACGCCGGAACGAAGCCCTGGCTGACTGGACTCCACCGGCGCCTTCACACAACTCGGACTGACTGCATGTAGCCACAAAACATTAAAAACTTGATATCCCACCTATACTATGTCACTCAACAAGCTGCCCCTTGGAGGACCAGACGACCCTCGCCAGCAAATTTCTTAATCCCTTCCAGGAACAGTAAAAAAAAAAAAAAAAAAAAAAAGCTGAAACCGGTTTGGCTCAGTGGTAGAGCATCGGCCTGCGGACTGAAAGGTCGCAGGTTCGATTCCGGTCAAGGGCATGTACCTTGGCTGCGGGCACATCCCCGGTAGCGGGTGTGCAAGAGGCAGCTGGTAGATGTTTCTCTCTCATCGACGTCCCTAGCTCTCTATCTCTCTCCCTTCCTCTGTAAAAATATCAATAATATATATATATATATATATATATATATATAATTTTAAAATCCCTTCCATTGGAGGTTTAGCAAAATGCGTGCTTCTGTCACGTGGAAGGAATCCCCCAGGGCAGCCCCTCCCCACAGGGATGTCTTCCCAGGAGGGACCGAACCCGCTACACTGAGGCAGGCAGGACACCGAGGAGCAACTGCTGGGTGCAAAGTTTTAAAAGTCTCGGCGAGAACCGAGAAGCTAAAATGTGGAAGTCTGAGCCTCGCTGGTGACTGTGGTGGGAGCTCCTGCCAGCCCGCGGCCGGGCCGCCCCGCGGGGCACGTGGACGGCTCCGGCCCCGGCCCCGGCCCCCCGCCCACACCCCCTCATCCCCCCCAAACCCGCCGTCCCCCCACACTCCCATCGGGCGCGGACCTCACCTTGGATGAGGGCCAGCAGGCAGTAGTGGGCCAGGAAGCCCTGCGGCGTGTTGCAGAGCTGCAGGCAGCGGGGCGCGAAGCTGCCCCACCCGCAGGGCCCCTCCAGCTCCGACCGCGACTCGGGCCGGGCCGGCGCCGGGGGCTCGGGGGCGGCGGCGGCGGCGGCGGCGGCGGCCGGCGGGGGGCGCCCCGCGGGCTGGTGCGGCGGCGGCTCGGGCGGCCGCGGGTCCGCCGCCCGGGCACCGGCGGGCGCGGCGGGCGCCTCGGCGGGAGAGGGCGATGCGGGGGCGCGGCGCGGGGTGTCCGGGCTGGAGCTGAGGAAAGCCGGGTTCTCGATGCCTCCGCCGCGCTGCATGGTCCGGACGGGCTCCCCGCTTCAGAGTGTCTGAGCTGGAGGGAAAAAAAAAGAAAGAAAAAAGAAAAAAAAAAAAAAACAACCCAGGTCCGGGTCTGGCTCCTCCCCGGGCAGGTGGCAGCGCCCCCGTGCGGGGAGACCCCGCCTCCCCGTCCTCCCCGGTGCCCCGGCCGCGGCCGCCCGCCCGCCCGCCGGGAGCTCCTCCCGCCGCCGCCGCCCCGGGCCGAGCCTCACCTGCGGCCGCGGGACCCGCCGGATGCGGGCGTGGGCGCGGCCGCCGCAGGTGAGGCGGCGGGAGGGCGGGAGGGAGGGATGGGGAGGGAGGGGGAGGGCGGGAAGGGGTGGGGAAGGAGGGAGGGTGGGAGGGGTGGGACGGGGAGGGAGGGAGAGGTGGGGCGGGGAGGGCTCGCCAGACCGCCGCCCTCCGCCCTGGCCGGAGCCCGGGGACGGGGAACCTAATGCAGGTCATCGGAGTCGGGTGACCGCTAGCTCTCCCCGGGAGCCGGCGGGGGAGCTGCAAACCCGGTTGCATCGGGAGGTCCTTGGAGGGAATGTCCCGAGGCTTTCTTCCCCGGCCGCTAGCCCGCCGGCTGGGCTGCGTGCGGACTCCCAGGATCTCCCTGAGCAGCCCCAGGTGCAGCGCTTTGGAGTCCGTGAGCATCCCGGGGAGACTCTGCCTCCTGTCAGCTCCCTACATGCCTACCCGCCTGCTCCCCGGCATCACATAGCCGCCTTTTTTTAAATTTTACTTCCCCCCAAACTGAAAGAAAAGGCATTAAGAAACTTTAAAAAGTGATTTAAAATGTGATTTCTACCTGTGGGATACATTTTTAAAAGCACGTTGAAGAACGGAACACCACGATACGGTGGTAGTGGTCACAATGTATTCATTCATTCATTCGTGGACATGTATTTATTTCCCGGGTGCCAAACACTGTTCTAGCTTAAAAAAACTGGCAAATACCCCTAGACTTGTGGTGTTTGCATCCTAATAAAGAGATAGATAATAAGTAATAGCTATATAGTACATGTCATTGTGGTAAGTGCTGGTGGGGGTGGGGAGGAATTAAGCCAGAGCAGGCTGGAAAGTGTGTGTGTGTGTGTGTGTGTGTGTGTGTGTGTGTGTCCCCGAAGGGGAAGAACACGATGCAATTTTAAAGTATGCGGTTAGGGGAGGCCTCACTGAGAAGGTGGCTTTTGAGCCAAGACCTGAAGGAGGTCAGGGAGCAAGCCCAGCTTGTTGGAGAACAGTGGCTGGGGCAGAAGGAGATAGCGGGAGAACAGCAGGGGTCCAGGCAGGTAAGGGGGTGCAGGTGGGGTGGAGAAGTGATTGGGGCCAGACTTTGTAGGCCATTATAGGACTTGAGCTTTTGTTGTGAGTGAAATAAGAAAATGTGGAGCCGAGGAGTGGCATAATCCTGACATGATTAGGTGTTCAAAGGATCCATTCTCTCTCCCTTTCTAAAGATCGACTAATATATCTCAAATTGCTATATTTGAAACAATGATGTTTTTAAAACTATGTATTAAGATCTCAAAACGTTTCTTTCCCTGAATTAAATGTTTATTCCAATAAGGAACATAATAAAACATGCATATTCTCTTTTTGCTAGTTTCTCAGGGCTACATATACAAAGTTGTTATGCTTCGTAAGTCTGTACAGTGTTAAGGAACCCACTTCCTCAGATCTAATTACTGATTATAAAATATCTCAAAACAGGTCTCAGATGTTACTGGATGCGATACTGCTATATTATATATTTTTTCAGTACACTACTATTGTTATTCACATATAAGGTCCCCATTTTATTAGACATTAGAGTACGTCACTACTTATTAATTCATCACGCTTATCAAGTTGTAGAGAGAATTTTCAAGTCTTGCTATCTTAATTTAACACATGTTGGATTGCCTACCCAAGAAGCTACTTATAGATTCAGTGCTGATACATCTCAAATAGCCTTGATTTGGTAGCAGATGAAAGTCATATCCAGTTGTAGCCTTTAACCTAGAGAGGAGAATATGGTGATAAAATAAGATGGTTTTTATTTCTTCTAACTATAGACATTAGGTTCAGTTATCAGTTAAGACGGCTTAGAGGAATGTTTTTCAAACACCATTACTTCTAAATAAACTAGAATTCAGAAGAAAGAATTGCATAAATGCTATAGTTATATATGCTTTGTTTATTGAATCAAGAAATTGAAATTTTAAAAATATCCTGTTTCTTGTTTCCTCACAGTCAAAAAGGACTGACCAAAAATATAGGAAAAGGGTAGAAATAAGAAATAACCTTTTTTTTTTTTACATTTTTAAATTAAATTTACTGGGGTGACATTTGTTTTGAAATAACATTTTAAATGTATGCCAAATATCCCATTATTAATCGTTATACAAGCAGTAGCTGTTGTTATCTACATTTTACACAGTGAAGAACAGGTTAGTAACTCTCCCTAAGTCATACAGTATAGCGAATGGCCTGACACTTTTTAAGGCTATGAAGTCCCTTCTTTCAGTCAGATATCTTCCCTTGGTCTTTGCATTTTCTCTTTTAATTGCTACAGCCTAACTCTGTTGGTTAAAATTATTGCCTAGAAATTCTAAGAGATTAAGACTCATATATACCAGATATTGATGGGTTTGAAGATGAATTCTGTTCTGAATGTCCAGAGTGTTCAGATATCCACATTAGATTTAGTATGCAATCTGCCTAGGCCATCTATAAAAAAAAAAAAAAAAAAAAAAAAAAAAAAAAAAGTAGACAGATAGGGACTTAAAGTGCTATCTAAAAGTTTAGGTATGATTACCGTTTTATCTGTGAAATGTGAAACAATTTAACCAATAAGCAAATTTTGCTTTCATCACAGGTAATTAAATACAATCATACCTTAGGGATGGGGGGACGTGGAGGAGGATGTAGGGAGGATAAATGGTGATGGTCAGAGGCCTGGAGTGGTGAACACAATAAGGTGAAAAGATGATGTATTGTAGAATTGTTCATCTGAAAGCTGTATCATTTTTTAACCAGTGTCACCTGGTTAAAAATTCCAATTTAAAACATAAATCAGTTCAAACCATACTATCAAAGTATCTTAAATCATCACACACTTAAATCTGGGGAGAAACGTTACCTTGAAGCGTTCGAGAACTTTGTTGAAAGACTAACATAAGTGCTATTGCTTCATTTTAAATACAAATTGTTCTTACTGAAAGTGCTATCAACACCACTTTCCTGTTCCCCTACATCCTTTATGCTGCAATGATAGAAGGAAGGAGGCTCAGGTTTGCAACAAAGACAGACAAGCAAAACAAAACAAACAAACAAAACTTGATAGGTTTTGTTTGTGCTAATTCTATGGAAAATCATCTTTTACAGTAATACAGTGGTCCCATTATCATTATTTTTTTAATTCTTTGGTCAATCTAAGGTAAATCTAGTAATCATAGTCAAAATATACCATTTTAAATTTCAGAAGGTAATTAGTAAATTGCTATTAAGTTTGTGGATTTTATTTGTTATATTTTTGAAGGTGGAGAATGGATAAAAGAATAGAACCCAAATTTTATAGTAAAGCTCCAACAAACCTCCAGAGGAGTGGATGTCCCAGCCTATAGCTATTCTCTAGGACATAGAATACCAAAGGTAGGTCTTCCCAATCAATCAGGCACTGAATAAACCAAGGAAAGTGACTTAATGAAAAAAAGCTGTCAAGATTATCTAACTCTTCTTGCTCCGATTCTATACTTAAAAGCAATCTTATGATTATAATTTGGCCTTCCCTGTAGATATACACCAATAGGATGAAGTATATGCCTGCGTCAAGTATTTTACCATTTTCCTTTCTGTGTACTTTTAACATGGTATTAGTTCCCTTAGAGCTGCAGATCGGCTGTGACTCCATTACAGGTATAGCACTGAGACTCGTAGAATATTAAAATTAGAGGAATCTTGGGGAGAGCCTGAATGCAAAGATGGACAAGGGCAGATACTGTTGAAGGAAATTACAAATGCCAGTATTGAACGCTCTTCCCTCCTCTTGTCAAAGTGGCTTCTTCCCGGTGCTCCCATCTCAGATTACATGCTTCCTTTTCAGAGGCCTTTCCTGGGCCACCCACCTAAGCACCCTTTATGACATCACTGTATGTGCATCTTGCACTTTTTACTAGATGTTATTTCCTTATTTATCTGCTGTTGACCTGTCTCCAAGGGATATAAACTACTTGAGAGCAGAGATTGTCAAGCTTGTTCATTGCTGTATCCCCATAGATGGAACTCATTGTTGTAGTAAGTACACAATAACTATTGCTTGAATAGATGGATGATGGATGGGTGGTTAGATGGATGAGTAAATAAATGATTAAAATTTTTTCTTGTGAAAAAAAATCCCAGTATTGCCGAAACCGGTTTGGCTCAGTGGTAGAGCGTAGGTCTGCGGACTGAAAGGTCCCAGGTTTGATTCCTGTCAAGGGCATGTACATTGGTTGCGGGCACCTTCCCCAGTAGGGGGTGTGCAAGAGGCAGCTGGTCGATGTTTCTCTCTCATCGATGTTTCTAGCTCTCTATCCCTCTCCCTTCCTCTCTGTAAAATATCAATAAAATATATTTTTAAAAATCCCAGTATTAAAACTTTATTAATGCCAGTTGATCTCATATTACTAAATAAAAGCAATGAAACAATCTAAGTGATCTCATATTCTTCACTTTCTTTTCCATTTAAATGCTCCCACAAAATGTGTAGAAATAACAAATTATGTTTAAGAAAAGAAAGTAATGCTGAACTAGATTACTTAAAATAATGTTTTGAATTATAATTGTATATAAAAACATTTATATTTAAAAAATTGCAGCCGAAACCGGTTTGGCTCAGTGGATAAGCGTCAGCCTGCAGACTGAAAGGTCCCAGGTTCGATTCCCATCAAGGGCATGTACCTGGGCACATCCCCAGTAGGAGGTGTGCAAGAGGCAGCTGATCGATATTTCTCTCTCATCGATGTTTCTAGCTCTCTATCCCTCTCCTTTCCTGTCTGTAAAAAATCAATAATATATATATATATATTTTTTTAATTGCAGCTATATTTTTAGTCACACTAACCATAAATCATTAAGTACATATATAAACAAGGATGATCATAATTTTTTAAAAAGAAAACAAACATTTAATACAGTAATCCCATAAGAAAGTTAACCCAATAGTTTGTGAAAAATAAATTACTAGTGTAAAACACTATATTGTATGAAGTTAAGCTTTTAACCAATATGTATAATTACTATAATTTATTCAAAACATTATGAACACTATAAAAGCATACTTATGATACAAACATCACAACATTAGCTATAGTGAAGGAAGCATTGTTGGACATATGTACATTAAGAAATGCTTTAAACTAGAAGAAATTATTCTATTGTACATTAGAAATTAGGATATAATTTCTAAAACATATTGCTTTTCCACTCAAGATCTGATTTTGTTGCCTAGAAACAGTCAATAATATGCCATGATCCTATAGGATATATGTAATCACAATTTTATGATTATGACAAAATACAATCTTTAGTGAATAAGCAAACTACAACTCTTGATAGTCCCACCAACCCAAAATTTAATTCTTATCCGTTTTTTAACAAAAGAAAGTAAATGGTGAACATTATTAGAATTTAGATTTATAGAACCATGAGGGACATTAAGATATCATTTGTTGCCGAAACCAGTTTGGCTCAGTGGATAGAGCATTGGCCTGGGGACTGGAAGGTCCTGGGTTCGATTCCGGTCAAGGGCATATACCTTGGTTGCAGGCACATCCCCAGTAGGAGGTGTGCAGGAGGCAGCTGATCGATGATTCTCTCATTGATGTTTCTAACTCTCTATCCCTCTCTCTTCCTCTCTGTAAAAAATCAATAAAATATATATTTTTTAAAAAGATATCATTTGTTCCCGCAGCCTGCTTCTGGGAAGATTAATGTCAAATGCACCCAAAAGCTCAAAGCAATAAAAAATAGGAACTAGGACAATAACACATAAGATGAGTGGTGAGTGAATAACATGTATATTTTTTCACAGTAATCTTTCCATAATTTACTGGGAGTTGGGAGAATTCTAGTCTAACTTTGAGGAAACTAGCAGGCTACTATGAATTAGCAAAATAATTTACTTGTAAACACAAGTAAGAGCTTTAATGAAAGGAGTTCAAGGTGGTAGACATAGGTAAATCATAACAAAACCCTTACATTTCTACTTTATAACTGTGAAAACCTTTAAAATATGCTCCTAAAGGATTAGAACAAAAAAATGCAGAAAAAGAAAACAAATGGAACAAAAATGGATAAGACAAAAAGAAAACAAACAACAAGATGATGGTTTAAACCTAACTATATTAATTACATCAAGTGTAAATATGGGGAAATATTCCAACTAAAAGGAAAAGATCTCATATAAAATACAAGAAAAAATTAGCCGAAACCGGTTTGGCTCAATGGATAGAGCATTGGCCTGGGGACTGAAAGGTCCCTGGTTCGATTCCAGTCAAGAGCATGTACATTGGTTGTGGGCACATCCCCAGTAGGGGGTATGCAGAAGGCGGCTGGTCAATGTTTCTCTCTCATTGACGTTTCTAGCTCTCTATCTCTCTCCCTTTCTCTCTGTAAACTATCAATAAAATATATATTTTTTAAAGTAAGGGGGAAAAAAGATACAATTAAATGCTGACTACAACAAGCATACTTTAAATTATAATAGCCTAAAAGTAAAAAATTGAAAATGATATATATTATGCTTACACCAATCAAAAGAAACTTGGAATGGTTATTAATAACAGTCCAAATAAACTTTAAGGCAAAAATAAAATATATGGGATAAAGAAGGTTACTTCCAGTAGTAAAAGGGTAAATTCATCAAGAGGACTTATGCACCTACAAACAAGATGTCAAAATGTACAAAACAAAAGCTGTAAGGAAAAATAGACAAATGCACAATAATTCTAATACCTGCCTCTCAATTAGAGTGCGGTTGGTGATCTGAGCTTGAGTGGAGGTACAAGCAGAAGCAACACGTGGTGCACTGAGGAGCTAATGGGGAAGAGACAGGAGGCCACCTGCAACCCTCTAGTAAGCTATTTGGCTACGGCAAGAAAGAAACCTAAAGCTGATTTTGGGGAAGGTTGTGCAACTCCAACTGTACCGGATACCATATACTGGCAACTGTATGGTACGTGAGTTGTATCTCAGTAAACTGTTTTAGGAAAAAGAAAAATATAGGATGCGAGCTAATGTAGACAAGGCCACAAGGCAAGGTATGATGAAGACTTGAACACATTTATGTGCTGAAAGGCAAAACCCAATGCAAAGTGAGAGTGTAAAGAGCTATGTTGTGAGGTTTCTGAGAAGATGAAGAGAATGTCACCGTAGCATAGGGTTCGGAAGCCAAGGGCAGAAGGGAACACAGGATGTCCAGGCAGAGATAAGGACAGGGGCAGATGCAGATATGTTTGTGGGTGAGGAAGGCACGGTAGTTGAATGAAAATGAAGGAGTTCATCTTTTCCTGCTTCAATCCCCAGCTGGAACCGTTTGCTAAAA
This sequence comes from Vespertilio murinus, assembly GCA_963924515.1. Lineage (NCBI taxonomy): Eukaryota > Metazoa > Chordata > Mammalia > Chiroptera > Vespertilionidae > Vespertilio > Vespertilio murinus. The sequence continues at coordinate 54,930,456 of OZ004705.1, forward strand.
ATGGGCTAGGGATTGGTTCTGAGACAAAAATGTTGAACACCCATTGAATAGAGCCATACAAAATGGGTAGATAAATTTGCTCCCACTGGAGGAGCAAGCTGGTCAGTTATTAATGATGTTATGGGAGACATTCAAACTATAGATATTTGGGTTGGCAATCACTGAAGCCTGTTGTTGCAAATACAAAATTTAGTGATGCTAAAACTCTGTAGTAATCCATTCATTTAATAAAATAATGACAAGAATATAAATTTATTTACATTTGTTTCATCAAACAACCATTTAGTGTCAGGTTCATAATTAGAATTCTGTTGTCTTTCCACTAGGCCATATTTATTCCTTCTCTTTATCGTAGTCCCATAGCTAGCAACCTTGTTTTCCACCAGACTTTGGCCAGGCAGTAAATAGACTGTGATCTAGTCTAACTGGAACTCTTCATGAACTCACTGTTTGTGAAATGTTTATTTGTTGTGACCATCTTTTCTTTCTTAGTATTTTTGAATGAATAGACAATAAATCTCTTATGCTTCTGAGTAATGTTTACCCCCACCCACTCTGGTTTTCTTTTAATGTTTAAGACATAAAAAAAGTACTTGTTAGCAAGGAGAAAAAGGTTCAGTTCTGGTTGGGAAATAAAACAAGAATGAAGGTACCATCTGGTTTTGATGTCATTCATAGAGTGAAATGAGTCATGACACAGTAAGGTACATAGAGTTATACATAAACAAATACTTTTTCAAATAATGGGTCTGAGCATAAAGGTTATATTGCCTGAATGCCACTCCAGACTGCCTATAACAGCATACTATAACAGTAAGTATGGTATGCAATAAGCATGAAACTACTATAGGCATAAACATTAATTAGTTACTATAATATATATGTCATATTCAAACATCATTGTTGACAAAATTTTGGATCCAATTACACATCTATACTAATAAAAGGATAATATGCTCATTAGACTGGGTCAACCAGACATCTTCCGAATGTCTGACTTCCTTCCAGGAAGTTAGGGGGCAACCAGGCCAGCAAGGGGGAAGTTGGGGGTGATTAGGCTAGCAAGCAGAGGCAGTTAGGGGTGATCAAGCAGGCAGGCAGACAAACAGAAGCCAGTGGTCCTGGATTTCGAGTGGGGCATCCCCCGAGGGGTCCCAGATTGGAGAGGGTGCAGCAGGCCTCTAGTTATTTTATAATGTTCATGTTTCAGAAAATTACACTCATATTTCCTTTTTCCCTACCCCTTCTACCCCCAAAAAAAGTTAAGAGTAAAGGCGAAAATCTTACAGTGAAATACAACTAGTAAAATAAAATTACCACAGGATACTTAATGACACCAGACAGAAGAAGCTGGAAAATAATTTCGCACCAGGCAACAGGTGCCAACCTGTGGCTGTCCCAAACTTAAATACTAAAGAGAATCTCAATAGTCACCAAATATTTCTGCATTTATTATATGAATATATAAAGAGATGTGACATAATTAATTATTATGGTTCCTATTTCTTATGTAGTAGGTCTAGAAATGTTGATTTTTGAATCCAAGAAAAATAAAAGCCAGTACAGCAGTCCCTTCATATCTCCAGGCAATTGGTTCCAGGACCCCTCTAGAATATCAACATTCACAGAAGCTCCAGTCCCTTATTTAAAACGGGGAAGTATTTGCATATAACCTGTATTTGCAGATAGGCTAAAACAGGTTATGCCTGGTATGGGCGACAAATTCAAGTTTTGCCTTTTGGAACTTTCTGGATTTCGTTGTTGTTTTTTTCCCCCAGAATGTTTTCAGTCAGTGTTTGGTTGAATCTGTGGATGCAAAACATAGGGATATGGAGGGCTGACAGTTTACCATTTTAGATGTTCTGAAGAGAATAGATTTAATCATAAAGAATAATTGTCATATAGGTTTCACTTCACATAAAGGATATATGGAATTTCCTTGCACTATTTTTGCAAACCTAATGGAGGGGCATTCTACCGAATAACTATCCATTCTAAAAATGTTAAGATCATGAAACACAAGGAAAGAGGAATGATTACAGATCAAGGAGACAAGACAACTACATGCAATGTGACCTCCTAGATGTCACATCCTGGAACATGAACAGCAGTGGAAAACTGGTGAATTCTAAATAAAGCTGTAGTTTAGTTTCTTAGCATGTGTTGCGATGTTAGTACTGAGACTAGGCTATAGAAGATTGTGACTTCCATCTTGTTTGCATCTACTGTCTGCGTCTCCTTGCTTGTTACACAGATGAAGCAAGTTCCACGACATGAGCCCACATAAAAAGGCCCACAGGCAACTGAGAGTGGGCTCTGGTCAAAGCCACTGAGGAATCCCTTGAGAAAAAATGAATCCTACCAACAGCCATGCAACTCTCATATGACTGAGCCTAAAAGCAGATTCTTCTACAGGTAAGCCTTGAGATGACTGCAGCCACAGAGGACACCTTGATGTCAGCCCTGTGAGATCCTGAGCGGTGGAACCCAAGTAAACTGTACTCAGGATCCTGACCCACAGAAACTGGATCATATATGTTGTTTTAAGCTACTAAGTTTTGGATTGGTTTGTTATATAGTAATAAATAATGAAGACCCATGTTTCTATACAATTATTATTCCTATTTTTCCAATGAGAATAGCAGCTTAGAGATAACTGTCCAAAGTTACGTAATTGACAAAATGCATTCAAACACTGGTCTCTCAAAGTCAAAGTCTATTCAACAATAAAGATAAATTGGGGGGTGGGGGGGAAAGACCCTTGAATATTGCTCACTCATTCTAGGTATGTTTCTTCACAAAGGTGTACTTTAAATGCTATTCCCTTATATGCCTTTAAGTAGTAAAAATTTTTAAGATTTTGGGTGTCAAAGTCTATGGTTTTCATCACTGTGTTATAATGTGCCCATAAGATCCCTGAAAATAGTGGTTATATTTTTTCTTTTTAAATATATTTTTATTGACTTCAGAGAGGAAGGGGAAGGGAGAGGGAGATATAGAAACATCAATGATGAGAGAGAATCATTGATTGGCTGCTTCCTGCATGCTGCCCATTGGGGACCAAGCTGCCAACCCAGAAATGTGCCCTCACACCTCAACCTTCTGGTTTATAGGTCAAAGTTCAACCACTGAACCAAACTGGCCAGATGCGGTTATATTTCTTAATTAAATGATTCTAAACCAGAATAAAGTTTTACAAAACATTTGAACCTATTGCCAAATAAATTTAAGAAAGAAAAGTATCTCTTAGAATATAACTACGTCAAAGTATTTGGGGTTTTTTTTTGCCACCATCTGAATGGGTGATATTAACTAATCCTACTTAGTTGAGTTCTCTCAGCTACTTGGAAGTACTTTTGGCAATTAACATTTAGTGGGCCCAGCGATGATAGATAAAATCAGACATTCTATAAGATTCGGTAGTATCTTCATGAAACTTCAGGGCTGACCAAAGAAAAAGATATGACCGCTGAAACCAGTTTGGCTCAGTGGTAGAGCGTCGGTCTGTGGACTGAAAGGTCCCAGGTTCAATTCCGGTCAAGGGCATGTACATTGGTTGCGGGCAAATCCCCGGTAGGGGGTGTGCAAGAGGCGGCTGGTCGATGTTTCTCTCTCATCGACGTTTGTAGCTCTCTATCTCTCTCCCTTCCTCTCTGTGAAATATCAATAAAATATATTTAAAAAACAAAAAAAGAAAAAGATATACCATGACCATGAGATAGCAGTAGCACAGGTGAGATTTGGGAAACCCTCTGACAAGTTTGCATGTGGGAGAAATCCCTCACAGCTCAATGTCATGAGAAGCAATAGCAAAAGGGAGAAGATGAGAAGCAACATCCAGAAGGGGAGGAGAGCCAGGGGAACGCTGGTGGAGAGGAGGCGGAGAGAAGGGCTTGCATGTCCAGGTGATGTCATGCAGCAGATGAGCAGGGACTCTGGGTCAGGGAGCTGTGAAAGGGCAGCAGCAGTTTGGGGTCTTGGATAGCTGCAGGGTTTGTCTTATATAACTGTAGTTAGCGATGTTGGGTTCAGTTTCCTATGATAGGCAAAACAGTTTCGATGGCATGCAAACTAGCTAAAAACCTGTTTATTTGGGCTATGTTTAAAACAATTGGATGTCTAAAACTTTTAGTTTGGCCCCAGTGGTCTTTTGAGCTAACAGATCTCAGAGGCCACTATGAAGAAATAAACAACTTAGGGACCAACTCTGGTTCGTTTGTTTATATAACAGGTTGGCACTTAGGTTCTATAATTGGGTCAAATGGCAACACTTGCCATTAAAAACCACTGGGCCACGATAAAATCATAAATTTTGTTATTTGGCAGGTAACTACCAAAGAAGTATTTGTTCAGGCATACCAGAGGCTTGAAGCTCTTTGAGAAAATATTGGCTTCTTGCCAGCCATTACTGTAGACTCTGCCCCAGGCACTTTCATGAGGAGGTGAGGTTACTTGAAGGAAAAATAAGAGAACCTCTTTCTTGACTGGTTTAACTATCTGCTACTGACCATTGTTCATAAAGGTGTACAGTTTTCATTTCAGGCACTAGTCACAGAGCACAATTTAGAATTGTAAATATTATGTGCTTAAAAGTGCAGATGGAACGTAACAGATTAAGCATAATGTTAACCATAAAATCTAAATTCCATAAACTCTATCTTCAAGCCAGAACTCTAGAAATTAGAGAAACTTAGTTTGTGATAGAAATATTCTTACTAAGCTATTGTTTGGTAACCTTATTTTTTATGACAAACTATGTCCCACTGCAATAACAAATTACCACTCAAATTGTGGTGGCCTAGTGTAATAAATATTGTATTTCTAGATCAATGTTCAATGAGGATTTGAATGTGTTTGCTATGCTATACATAGTCACTCAGGGGCCCAGGTTGACTGAGGAATTACCATCCTGTTGTACCATTTGAACTCTATGGGTACAGCCGAAGAAAAGAATCTTGATCTGAAGGTGGCCCATTTCGCTTCTCACATTTCAGTGACCAGAATGAGTAACATCTAACATTAAAGGGGTTGGAAAATGTGAGGGACTATTTGATGAATATTATATCTGTGACAATGCCATTCCTACAAGTTTCTGAGGACTAATATGATATATGTATTAGTTTCTTATTGCTGCTATACCAAATTACCACACATTAGTAACTTAAAATAACACAAATGTATTATCTTATAGTTGTGAAGTTCAGAAATCCAAAATTAAATTCAAAGTGTCAGCATTTGGCATTCCTTGGCTTGTTGCCCTCTTCCTTCCAGCTTCAAAGCAAGGAACGGGCAGTTGAATCTTTCTCACATCACATCGTTCTGACAGTTAACTCTTCTGCTTCTGGCTTCTGTATTCCACTTTTCAAGATCTTTGTAATTATGTTTAATTTGGATAAACTCTCTAATTTTTTAAATATATATATATATATATATATATATATATATATATATATATATAGTGATTTCACAGAGGAAGGGAGAGGGGAGAGAGAGAGAAACATCAATGATGTTAGAGAACCATTGATTGCCTGCCTCCTACACGCCACACACTGGGGATTGAGCCTGCAACCTGGGCATGTGCCCTGACCGGGAATCGAACCATGACCTCCTGGTTCTAGTCCGATGCTCAACCACTGAGCCACGTCAGCTGGGCTAAACTCTCTATTTTAAGGTCACCTGATTAGAATATTAATTCTATCTGCAAACTGAATTCTCCTTTGCAACATAACAATATATTCACAGGCTCCAGAGATTAGGGCGTGGACATTTTTGAGGGACCATCATTCTGCTTACCAATAGGATATAAAAGGCATTTGTGCAGTTTTGGCACACCTGATATTAAAGATAATGCATATTATGTTAGGCAATGAAAGACAGGAATCTCAGAGAGAAGGGGGTGGGGGAGTGGGAAGAGATTAACCAAGTAATTTATATGCACATATGGATAATCTATGGACTCAGACAATAGTGTGTTAAAGGCCTGGGGAGGGGCAGAGGCATCAACAGGAGAAAGGGGAGAGGGCATCTATAATATTTGCAATAATAGAGGTAAATATTTTTAAAATTTTAAAGTATAAGAACTGGCAAGTTTCCTTTTATCAGTTCATGGAAACGAAATACAATATGTTTTCTTTTGGTGTTAGAGACAAGGAAGAAGAAAACTGAATTCAGTAATACATCGCATACCCATTTCAGTACCAGTTTCTGGAACAAGTACCGTATTTGCCGGCGTATAAGACGATTTTTTGGCCCTGAAAAATATGCCTCCAAGTGGGGGGTAGTCTTATATGGCAAGTATATAACAAACTCTGTATTTTGAGTGGAAATGTTAGGGGGTTGTCTTATACGCCCAGTCTCTTATACGCTGGCAAATACGGTATTTTTCAGGGCCAAAAAATCGTCTTATACGCCGGCAAATACGGTAAATCCTGTTTTCCTAGCTAGTCCTATAATTTATTTCTTCTTTTTAAAATATGCACCCTCTTGTTTCCAATGCTTTTAGAATAAAAAAAGTATTAAGAAGTACATTAATCAAAATAGAGAATAATAATGTCATCATTGCTGAATCAAAGAACAATTGTAGAAATTTGGATGCAAAGTGGGAGGAAAAATAAATACTGAACATTATTCTGCAGAATATACTTATCCTTATATTTTATTTACAACCACACAGAGATCAAAATATATATGAACTTGGAAAACATAATATTCAGAGTGATAAAATAGAATCTCTTCATTCAAGAACTATGACATTTTAGAATGACAAAACCATATCCAATAAAGCATAACTAGCTATACCTAACATGAAATAAGCAGAAATGTATAGATCAATGCTATAGGAGTTTCATCAGGAAGAAAAGAAAAATGAGCAATATATATATATATATATATATATATATATGTGTGTGTGTGTGTGTGTGTGTATGTATATGCATATACACATATATACATATACATATATATACACATACATATATATGCATATGCCTAAGCGACCTTCAGGACCAGTCCACTGGAACGACCGGTGCTGACCCCTGGTAGTTAGTGCGCTCCCACAGCAGGAGCGCTGCTCAGCCAGAAGCCTGGCTCATGACTGGCGAGCTCAGCTGTGGTGGTGGGAGCCTCTTCCGCCTCCATGGCAGTGCTACTGAGCAGTGGCAGCAGCAGGCAGGTGGCAGCTGCAGGTGGTGGCAGCAGGTGCAATGGGGCTGGGATGAGCAGGAGTGGTAAGGTGCCTGGCCCCCCACTCAGGCTCCTCCCCAGGCGCCTGCCACTTTAGCACTACTACATCCCTCAGGGGATGTCAGACTCCTGGTCTCGGCCTGATCCCCAGCAGTCCAGCATCCCCCAAGGGGTCCTGGATTGCAAGAGGGTGCAGGCCAAACTGAGGGACCCTACCTGCACACTAATCCATGCACCAGGCCTCTAGTTATATGATAAAAGGTCTGATGGGACAATCATTTTTTTAACAGTAGATTTTAAGTTTTGTAACTGTGTTTTAGGCTCACAGCAAAAGTAATATAGAAACTTCCCATGTACACCCTCTTCCTAGTCCCACACATGCATAGTCTTTTCAATTATCCACACCTCCCCCACAGAGTGGTACATTTGTTACCACTGAAGAAACTACATTGACAAATCATTGCCACTTACTTGATTTCACTTACTTGATTTCCTTCTTGATGTTGTACATTCCACAGTCTTAGACAAACTTTAAAGGCATGTATCCATCATCATAGTATACAGGGTAGTTTCATTGCCCTAAGAATTATCTCTTCTCGGCTTTTGCCTCCCTTCCTTCCTTAGCATCGACAGCTATTATCTTTTTACTGTTTCCATAATTTTGTCTTTTCCAGAATGTCATATAGCATGTAGTCTTTTCAGATTATCTTCTTTCAGTAATATGCATTTAAGTTTCCTCTATGTCTTTTCATGGCATGGTAGCTTATTTCTTTTTAGTGGTCCCTAAGTTGTTTATTTCTTCATGGTTGCCTCTGAGATGTTAGCTCAAAAGACCACTGGTGCCAAACTAAAATTTTACACATCCAGCAACATATATAATATCACTCGAAGTTGCACCCATTCTTTCCTTTGTGCCTTCTCATGTTAAGGACGAAGTCCTTTCCCTTTACTCAGTTAACCTTTCTTCCTGTGATTTGGAACCCATTCTATCCCTCTCCTTCCTTGATTCATCTAGCCCAGCCATGGGCAAACTATGGCCCTCAGGCCGGATCTGGCCCGTTTGGCTGTTCTATCCGGCCTGCGGAGCTGAAAGAGCAGAGGGTTCTCTTGCCCTCCCCTCCGCTCCTTCACCAGCAGCCCAAGATGAGAGTGCCAGCATGGTCAGGCTGCTTTTGTTCCGGCCCTCCGGTCCAGTTTAAGAACCCATTGTGGCCCTTGAGTCAAAAATTTGCCCACCCCTGATAACCTATAATTATTTTCTTGCTCTTTGACCACAGTCTCTTCCTACTTGCTCCTTCTCACCAGCCTTTGAACATGCTTATGCCACCATCGTGACGCTAATAGCAATAACCACCACATCTGCCATCCTCAACAAACCTCAGGACTTCAGCCAACTACTGGCTTGTGTCTTCTGTTCACAGCTACACTTACAGAAGTTGTTTACATTTGATGTGTCCAATTGCTCATATCCGACATATTTCTTAATCTATTCTGCTCCTATAATTCCTCAGAAACTTCTCTCATCCTAGTTTCCAACTAATTATTTGTGGTTAAATCCAGAAGACATTTTCACTGCCTACTCACTTGGCCCCTCAGCAACATGTGACAATTTTAACTACTCCCCCATCATCTTCATATTCTCTCTTACCTTACCTTATATTGATTTCTTCTTTCTTCTTCTTAGTCTCTTCCTCTAGCCATTTCTTTTATGTTATGCTCTTCAAAATTCCTCAGTTTGTAGTAGGCTTTCTCTTCCTGAAAAAATTTATCTTTGTCCAATAAAGATAAATAATTATTTTTATACTGACGATCCCCAATTATGAATCCAATTGAGCTTTATATCTATATTTTCAATGCCAAAAGCCATTTGGCTAACTCATGGATACTTCAAAATTAATATTCCCACAACTGAACTCTTATCTTCTAAATCTTCTATTCCACCTACCCCATCTATTAAAAGAGTAATATGCAAATTGACTGTCACTCCAAAACACAAGATGACTGCCTTCCTGTTGTCAAAGATGCTGCCCCCTTGTAGACACAAGATGGCCAGAATGGGAGGGCAGTTATGGATGATCAGGCCAACAGAATAGGGCAGTTGGGAGGGACCAGGCCTGTAGGGGAGAGAAGCTGGGGGGACCAGGCCTGCAGGGGAGGGCAGTTAGGAGCAATCAGGCTGGCAGGAGAGCAGTTAGGCATCGATCTGGCTGGCAGGGGAGTGGTTAGGGGGTGATCAGTCTGGCAGGCAGAAGTGGTTAGGGGCAATTAAGCAGGCAGGCAGGTGACCAATTGGGAGCCATCAGTCCTGAATTGTGAGAGGGATATACAACTGGCCTTTTAGGATTAATCTAAAAGGCCAGTCGGACATCCCTCGAGGAGTCCCAGATTGGAGAACGTGCATGCTGGGCTGAGGGACACCCACCCCACCCCTGTGCACTAATTTAGTGCACCAGGCCTCTAGTCCTATATAATAAAAGCTTAATATGCTAAGTGTACAGTCATCCATTCAACCAAAGCATAATATGCTAATGATATATGCTAAGACCACTCGACCACTTGCTATGAAGTTTACTGACCACCAGGGGGCAGATACTCTCACCGGTCAGTTAGCTTGCTGCTGGGGTTTGGCTGATCGTGACTGAGTGAGATGGGTCGGACATGCCTTGGAACCCTCCTACGGTCCCTCCCCAGCTGGCCAACCTCCTGCATCCTTCCCTGGTCCTGATCATATACCAATAGGGACCCTTAGCCTGGCCTGTGCCATCTAGCAATCTGGGACCTCTCAGAGGATTTTGGAGAACTGGTTTCAGCGCAATCCCGCAGGCCAGGCCAAGGGACTCCACTAGTGCACAAATTCATGCACTGGGCTGCTAGTGTATTAATAAATTATATAACACTCTGTATCAAAACATATAAGTCCGCTCTAAGGGTGCCAAGTTTAATTTTCTCCCATTTTCTTTCTCTCTATCCTCCATGTCCCCCCTCCCTGTCTCACCCCTCATCCCTCAACATTCACATTTTACCATCAATGTCACTATACTGCTGTAGTCCTGGTCATTATAACACTTAACTCCTATAAATTTCTTCTTCTTAAAATAATTTTGTGCATTATATATGTCTCTCCCACACTGCTTATGGGACCTAGGGGAGCTGATTGCATCTTCAGCTTCAAGGCCAGGACCTAATTAAACCATCCAATTATACCAATTATATTCCCTTTGGTATTAATTAATTTAGGAGCTCAAATTTGAGCCAATCTGTTATTATTTACTTTGCAACTGTTACTGTTTCAGGACAAGCATGGAACCAAAAGTCATCCTACCAGACGGAAGGAAGTGAGTATTTTTATTGTTCTTTTTAAATTTGGGAAGATAGTTTTTCTCCTCCAATGAATGTATGCTATGTAGTATGTTAGCTTTGCTGCTGCTAATAATATTTTATTCCCTTAAACTCCTTTATGCTATATATATATTTTCATAAATAATAAAATAGTATGTTATAAACATTTCTATATTTAACCTGTAATATGGCATTTTTTGTTCAAAAATGTTTTTGTAAGATTTATTTTGATAGCTATATGTCAATTTTATTCCATCTCATAGCAGTATGCTTTCCATTACAAAAATATAACACATTGTATGTGTACATTATCTTAATATTTATATTGTTTCCTTTATTTCCTAATACAAACCAAGAACATCTATAAACATATTGTACATTTCTTTTTTTGGACATATGTAAGAATTTTCTAAGATATATATTCCTAGAATGAAATCTCTGAGCTACAGGGTACATACTTCCAATTTAGAAGACAAAACTAAATGCCTATCCATAATGCCTGTAAAATTTTTTCCACTTTTTCAGCAGTCTAAGAGAGCCCCTATTTGGCCAAATGCTTTACAAGAAATAGTCATGCCTTTTTAATTTTTGCAATTCTAATGAGTGCATAATGGAATCTTTCTCAATTTGTGTTTTCATGCTTACTTAATTAGGTCAAACATCTTTTCATATGATTATTAGGCAGTTGTGTTGCCTCCTCTATAAAATGCCCATTATTTCTCTACTAGAGGCCCAGTGCACGAAATTTGTGCACTCGGGGTTGGGGGGTGCTAACCCTCAGCCTGGCGTGTGTCCTTTAGACCAGGAGCCCTTGAGGGATGTCCCTTTAACATTTTACAGTAAGCTGGCAGCCGCACTTCCTTAGCACGGCTATGGAGGCAAGAGAGGCTCCCACCTCCACCACTGCGCTCACCAGCCATGAGCCCGGCTTAGGGCTTCTGGCTGAGCAGTGCTCCCCCTGTGGTAGTGCACTGACCACTAGGGGTAATTCCTGCGTTAATCATTTTCCCCCTGGTTATCAGTGCTCATCATAGCAACCAGTCGTTCCGCTGTTTGGTAGATTTGCATATTATCCTGTAATTATATAGGATGGGTATAGAGTTCCAATTTTAAAGATGAAAATAATTACAGAGATGGATGGTGGTAACGACTTACCATTTGCAACAGCATGGATGGACCTGGAGAGCATTACACTAAGCGAAATAAGCCAGTCAGAGAAAGATAAATCTCACATAATCTCACACATTTGTGGAATATAATGAACAACATAAACTGGTGAACAAAAATAGAGCCAGAGGGGGAAAAATATTTTAGAATATAATAGAAGTAATCCTGTTATTTGCAGATTGTTAATATTTCCTACAACTTTTGTGATATTATACTATGTTAGTACAGTTTTGGCAATATTATTATATTTGAAATCTTTTTTTCTTTTTTAAAAAAATATATCTTATTGATATTTTTTTACAGAGAGGAAGACAGAGAGGGACAGAGAGCTAGAAACATCGATGAGAGAGAATCATTGATCAGCTGCCACCTGCACACCCCCCTATTGGGGATGTGCCTGCAACCAAGGTACATACCCTTGATCAGAATCGAACACTAAAAAAACAAGACTTTATCATACTTCTCTGAGGCTGCATTCCCCTAGAAGCACAATCCGAGACAAGGAGTACAAGTGGTTTATTTGGGAAGTAAGGGCACCAGAGGAGGAATGAAAAGTATGACAGGGAATGATGCAAACAGGCAAATAGATGGTGCACCAAGGCACAGATTATCACTCCTTTGGGAGACCAAATGAATCATGCCTCAGAGTTGTCTTACTTGAGGGGCAAAAAATATTTCACGTTTATTCCCCAACTCCCTTCAGGCTGAGAGCAACTCTTGGAGGCATTAATTCCTTGAAACTTATGGCCTTCCCTGACTCACAAGTTGAAAGACATCTCTAAGATGGGAAGAGCATCTGTGGTAAGATGCTCTGGGCATGTGCTAGAACAGTGAACACTGAGAAACTATGAGTAGTGCAGAGACACTTATGGTAAAGTTTACCCCATGCACAGTTCAAAGTTTCTTGCCCTCCATGTTAAGATCATTTAAGTGTCATCATTCCATTTATCACCTAGCCTCAATATACAGACAGACAAACAAACAATTAGGACACCTTGAGGGCATTATGCTTGGTGAAATAAGTCAGACAAAGAAAGACAAATACTGTATGATGTCACTTATCTAATAAAAGAGAAACATGCAAATGGACCATACCTCCGCTATGCCAACAAGCCATGCCCCACCAGCCAATCAGGAGGAAGTGTGCAAATTAACACAACAAATGTGTCAGTTAATTTGCATATCCAGGCGCAGAGCGAAGACTGAAGACAACATAGAAGGAAGCCAAGTGCTGCATAAGGGAGCTAAGCAGCAAAGAAGCAAGTGGGACGGCAGGGAAGCAGGCAGGGCTGTGGAGAAGGGAGGGAAGCAGGCTGGGCTGTGGAGAAGGGAGGGAAGCAGGGGAGGTGGCAAAGGAGGCCACAGGAAGTCCTATTCTTCCAGGAATCTTCCGGCAATGGGCCTCTAGTATGTGGAATAAAACAAAACAAACATTAAACCCAAACTAATAGAAAAAGAGATCAGATTTGCAGTTACCAGAGGCAGGGGTTGGAGGGTGGACTAAATGGATGAAGGTGTTCAAATATGCAAACTTCCTGTTATAAAATAAACTAGAGGCCCAGTGCATGAAATTTGTGCACTCAGGGATGGGTCCCTTAGCCCAGCATGCATTCTCTCAGAGTCGAAGCGCCCTCAGGGGATGTCTGACTGATAGCTTAGGCCTGCTCCCCATCAGTTGGATAAACTTACCCTGTTTCCACGAAAATAAGACAGTGTCTTATATTAATTTTTGCTCCCAAAGATACACTAGGTCTTATTTTCAGGGGATATCTTATTTCTCCATGAAGAAGAATGCGGTACACATTTATTGTTAAATAAAAATAAAGGAAATTTATTACCTGTATACGGTACGGTAGTACGGTAGTTGTCAACACAAACCAGACAAACTGTGAATCCTACAGTATCAAGAATTGACGCATTTATTCAATGACAATCATGCCATCATCTTCTGGAACATCATCACAACAATCCAATTCCTGAATTTCCTGGTGAATTTCTTGTGACTCCATTTCTTTCAGAATCAGTGGACCAAATCTCTCATGTTAGGCAATAGCACTGTCTTTAAATGAGTACTACTTGTCAAGGTAGCCTGCTCGCAGTGCATTTGCAATGCAACTGTCAGTGATTTTCTCCCATGAATTCTTCACCCAAGTCACAACTTCTTGCAGTTTAGGTTTCACAAAGTTTCCACACTGATTTCTCTCCATTTACACAGCAGTGATGTCAGGACTCCGCGTAATGTCACTGGTTGCTAGACGCCAGTCGGGGCAGCCCTAGCGACCAGTTTAAGGTAAATTAATTTTCATTCTGAGACAGAGCCTGGGGGCCTTATTTTCGGGGGGAAACTTTTATTTCACTCAGAAGGAAACCTGTAAGTGGGTCTTATTTTCGGGGAAACACGGTAGCACTGCCGCGGAGGTAGGAGAGGCTCCCGCCACTGCTGCTGTGTTTACCAGCTGTGAGCCTAGCTTCTGGCTGAGGGGTGCTCTCCCCATGGGAGCACACTGACCACCAGGGCACAGCTCCTGCATTGAGTGTCTGCCCCCTGGTGGTCAGTACGCGTCATAGTGATCAGTAGTTCAGCCCTTTGGTCTATCTGCGTATTAGCCTTTTATTACATAGGCTAAGGACTGGTGATGTAATGTACAGCATGACTGTAGTTAACACTGCTTGTATGATGTAACTGAAAGTTAAGAGAGGCGATCCTAAGGATTCTCATCTCAAGGTAATACACATTGATTTTCTTTTTTATTTATATGAAATGATGGCCACTAACTAAATTATTTTAATAATCATTTCACAACATATGTAAGTTAAGTCATTATGCTGTACACCTTAAACTTACACATTGCTGTATGTCAATTATATCTTAATAAAACAGGAAAAAATTAGAGTAGACTCAGTGCAAAAGGAGTTATATGCCATTAGTAAATCAAAAGTTGATACTTTTTCTATTCTACATAAGAAAGATTACATGCTTCATTTAAAGCAGAAAACACTCAATCCAATATACAAAAGAATCCATTAAAGGAGAATCTTAAAAAACTAGATTTTCATAGGTATTATCCCACAACCTTGGAGAAAATGCTATTTGAAAAGTACAAACTCTTATCAATTCTAAAATATAAGCAGTTCTGCTATAATATCATATACCAATTCCTTCAAAATGTCCCCTCTAGGTAAAATCAAGCACGAAATATAACTAGGTTTAGGAAGAAAATATTGCAGAAGTAAACCACTCAGAAGGCTATGCAACTTCGTAACCTGTCCTAACAAAAACAATCTGTCTTAATATATCTTAGTACAGCCAAAATCCCACTAGTCTTTTCACTCAGCATAGTCAATCAATTGTAGGTTTAAATGCTGGAACTCACCTTTCTCCTTTGACACGCAGCTCCTTGAGGACATGAATTCTCAATGTTGTTATTTCATCACAAATTAAAAATATGATATTTAGACATATTTACAGCTTCTTCATTGGTACTTGCAGTGTCACGAAGTGCATTAACATTGTAGAAAACACAAAGATTCTTGATAACATTAAATCATTCAAAACTGATTCTAGAAGAAAAGTATTTCTGTAGAATTTTTAGCTTTTTTTTTCTTCTTAAAACAAAATTTATTCCTAAGGTGTTCTCTTTAGTAGTGAAAAAACTTCCCCTGATTGTTTCAAAAGCCACAAAATTGGTATTAATGAATGGAATGTCTGAGTTATATTTACATCATTTCTCTATTTACCAATCCTCTATGAACTAGTCTTTGACATATGAACTATTGTATGCTCTGTTATAGCAGAACGTTATATTCAAATTTAAAGTCTTAATGCTACTCCTTAAATTAGTATAATTTTGATTATACTTTTGCTGCCTTGTTTTTTTTGTGTGTTTTTTAACAATGCTATTTGAAGAGTACAAATAAAATCTCATCAATTCTATGTTGATATGTATTTATACATGCATACACATTACTAGCACCTTCAAAACGGATCTGAATATTATTGTTTTACCTTATTTCCTAATTATCAAATACTATTTTTAGGCAGTGGAATGTTAAGAAAGGATATAAGTAACTCAAAACAATTAAACTTTTAATTCTTCTACAAGTATCTATATTACAAACTAATGTTTAAAATCATATATATATATAAAACATATTAGAAATGTTTCATAAGAAAGTACTTTATTCTGAAAAGAAAGATTTCTATAGATATTACTTAGGTAAATATTATGTCTGATTTTTCTTTTTGAATGTGAAGTACAGCAACACATTTTGTAGAATCTTTGGAGGAGAAACTCCTGTTCTCACACTCTGATCCTCCAATGTTCTGCAATCCTGCTGGTTCAAATAAAGGAGAGCCAAGCAGTTAAATAGTGTTTCACATAAAGACTAACTTATAAATTTTGATAAATTGCATGTCACAGTTAAGGAAGAAACATATATAGTATGATATGAATACTCCTTGCTTCACATTTCTTTCTGCCATAGATGACCTCAAATAATACTATTTCTACCCTTACACACTAAACCATTGACTAATATGAATAACTAAGGCAGAATATGATCAGTTGTTCTTTCTCCCAAGAGAATAAAAACCATTGTAGAAAAGTTTTTGTTTTATAACAATCTGATTTTCATTCCAATATTTGGAAAATTGCTAAATAATTTGCATGGATGTTCAAAAATACATGAAATAATTATAACAAAAACATTTTATTGACACATTTAAACTTAAGAAAATTTGCACAAATGGCTGACACACTTTCTACATATAAATTTGAATGTTTCTTTGCGTGAAATTATCATTAATCACAAAATTAAATACAATAGCACAAAAATGGATATCAAGTCAGGTATCAGGTAGTTTTTATCAATAAAATTCAAGTGAAGTTAAAAACAGAGAGGTATTATGGATCAAACTGAATTTTATTCTACTAAAATTAAAGGACCATGGAAAATATGTATTGTAAACTGGCCAATTGACCAGAAAAATTTTCTAAGAAAACCTTTCCATGATCAAATGAAAGTTAAGAAATTATCATTCTATTGAAAATATCAACTGTATTAGAATATATTTAAAAAATTCAAAACACAGACTATATTATTGTATTTATACTAAAAATATAATAGGATCATAGGTATCACATTTATTTATTGAACACACTAGAGGCCCAGTGCATGAAAATTCATATAGCCTGGCCTGCCCCCTCTCACAGTCTGGGAGCCTTCAGGGACAGAAGGTGACCTAGTGATCAGGGGAAGGCAAAACCCCATAACACCTCTGCTGCTGCCACTTTTGGCAGTGCAAGCCTCAGCCAACCCTGGTTACCTGAGCCTTGGGTGTCCCTGGGTGGCTGGGCAGCCACCATCCAAGGCTTGCCGTGCCTTACTGTGCACTGCCACCCCGGCGGGGCTGAGGGGACTGGGCGCCACCAATATGTGATGGTGGGCACTGCCATCTCTGAGGATGGGATAGTCTATTAGCATATTCCCTGTTTATTGGCTATGGGCACCACCATCTTTGCAATGGAGTGAGGGTTAATTAGCATATTCCCTTTTTAGTAGATAAGATAATTATATTATTATTTTTAAATTTAAATATTCAACAAATATTAATAATATAATAAGTATACTATAGATATGTAACATACATAAATATTAATATAATATTCCACTGATAGGCTGACAATGCATAATTCTTACACAATGATAATCCAGTTATAAATTATTTTTTCCTTTTTTCTTTTTGTTTTCCTTTTGGTTTCCTTGCATCTGGAGCAAAGGCATCAGTGTTGTCCTTTACAGATCGTTTGTATAGGGCAAATGCAATAGCAGTGAAGAAGATGGTGGTTAGTTTGCAAAAAACACCTAAATTAAAAAAAAAATACAACCATCAGATGTGTCAATTTATTTAAAGTAAAAATATTTACGGAAAGACTGTCACTCGCCAAAGAAAAGTAAGTATATTTTATCTCTAAATGTACCAATTTCCCAATTATAAAATGTAATTAATGTTATAAACATATCAAGTTATTTAAAGGAGATTTTTAAAATGTTTACACAACTTTCTTTTTTTTTATTCCTCACCCAAGGATATTTATCCATTGATTTTCAGAGAGAGAGGGAAAGACAGAGAAAAATATTGATATGAGAGAAACATATTGATTGGCTGTATCCTTCACATGCCCCAAACAGGGTATATGTCCTTTACTGGAATCAAACTCAGAACTCTTCAATCCACAGGCCAACACACTATCCACTGAGCCAAACCAGCTAGGGCTACAAAACCTTTTAGATTTCTTAAACATGGAGCCCTTGAAATATGCAACATGTGCTATTATTTTACAGAATGTAAAAACAGAAAAATAGATTTCTACCTTCAAAACTTAATTAGTAATAAGAACTAGAACCTGTTTATGTCATTTCATAAAACTTTACTTTTCTTGAACTATTTATGATTTCCCAAATATAAATAGAAGTATTTTACAAATGGTAATTGATTGTATAGTGTTTTAAAAGTCATTTTCAAGCTCCAGAAAGTTAATATAGTACAAGTATTATTATTATTTTGTTAAATATATTTTTATTGATTTTTTTACAGAGAGGAAGAGAGAGGGACAGAAAGTTAGAAATATCGATGAGAGAGAATCATCAACCAGCTGCCTCTTGCACACCCCCTACTGGGGATGTGCCCGCAACCAAGGTACATGCCCTTGACCGGAATCAAACCCTGGACCTTTCAGTCCGCAGGCTGATGCTCTACCCACTGAGCCAAACTGTTTTCGGCAGTACAAGTATTATTTAAAAGTACTTGAACTTTGGGTGAAAAATAAATATGTAGAGAAAAAAATATTGCCCTGGCCGAAACTTGGTTGCGGGCACATCCCCAGTAGGGGGTGTGCAAGAGGCAGCTGGTTGATGATTCTCTCCCACCGATGTTTCTAACTCTCTATCCCTCTCTCTTCCTCTGTAAGAAAATAAATAAAATATATTTTTAAAAATATATATATTGCCCTGGCTGGTTTTGCTCAGTGGCTAGAGCACTGGCCTCTGGACTGAATGGTCTCCAGTTGGATTCTAGTCAAGGGCAAATGCCCAGGGTTGTGGGCTCAACCACAATGGGGAGCGTACAGGAGGCAGCTGATCAGTGATTCTCTTTCAACGTTGATATTTCTATCTCTCCCTGTCCCTTCCTCTCTGAAATCAATAAAAATATTTTTTAAAAAATATTTCAGAGCCACAATATCAATTATCTAACAATATTAATAATAGTGGCTTCAAAAGATAAAATAGAAAAAAATGAGTATGACATTTATAATGACACAATAATATTTCATACATTTAAATACTATAGCCAAACACCATAAACAACCCAAATGGAAATAAAGGAGAGCAGATAACCTACAGTACATACACAAAATTTTTTTTAAAAATTTAAAAGCACTAACTACTGCTATAGAATAACATGAATGAATCTCCCACAAGTATGACATTAAGCAAGACAGACAAAAACAAACAACAAGAAAAACACCAGTATATACTGTGTTATATTTGCATACATTTATAAAACAGGCAACACCAATATATTGGAATAGAAATGTGAAAGAGGCTTATCTGTGGAGGAGGGAAATTGCCTGGAAAAGGGCTCAGGAAAATTTCTATAGCTTATTTTGGTGCTGGTTCCACAGGTGCATTCAATTACCAAAAAGCCATCAAATCAAACATTTAAGATCCATATTAGATAATTGTATGTTAATTACAAAAAAAAATCTCTTTTTTTTTTTTTTTTTTTTTTTTTTTTTTTACATTGCTGCTTGATACATTTCTTCACAAACCAAACACGGTATAGCCAGCAGCTGGACAAAACAAAACATTGTCTACACCTCAGTGGCTTTCTTCATGCTTCTTTACATTCATTAACCCCAAAAAAGTTTAATTTTGTTTGGTTTAGAAATATTTTAGAGCAAATCAAAATTATGCAAGTGGAATCATACAATGCATATTCATTTATGTCTGGTTTCTTATAACATTGTATGATTCATTCATATTTTATGTAGTTGTGTGCTTTCCCTTTTCATTGTTGTATATATTCTATTATTGATTTTATCATAATTCATTATCTATTCCATTGTTTATTGGCTATTTCGTTGTTCACTTGTGTGAAAATTATTTCAAGTCTTTTGTCCACAGCTAGGGTCTTTCCGCATTAAGGGTTCAGGAATCTGGAGAAGAGCTGTGCATAAAGAATGAATTGAGAGACTAGACAAGAACTATAAATCTGGGAGGCATGGTGGAGCCTAGGGAAGCTCCGCTTTCTAGTGAAGTGAACTCTGAATCTCTGGACCCATGGCTTTTTATTCCCACATTGTGCCCATTCACAAGGCAGATATACAAATCAAAGGTAAGGCCTGATAAACAACAAAGGCCCATCAGGTTGGGGGAACTGCCTTAGGCTGTTGCAGCAGCAGGTAATAAAATGTAGATTTTTCAGCCCTGCTGAAGGTGTCCAACTGCCTGCAGATGAACTTCTTGCATTTATTATGCTAACTACTGGAATTTGCTTCTAGCAGTCTACTTTTCTATTAAGTTATCTCTCCTTTGCTTATTACTTGCTTATGAGAATTTTTTATATATTTTGGACATGAGTTATTTGACAGCTTTTTTTATCCTTCTCATTATCTTCTTCACTGTAGCTGTCTTTTCTGTCCTCACTTTGCTTTTGAGCATAATTTGATAGTTTTTAACACAGTCTGATTTTTCTCTTATGGCTAGTGCTTGTTGTATCCTGTTTATGAAATCTCTTCCTACTCTAAGGCCATGGAGATAGTCTCCTGTTTTTCTCAAAAGGCTTTATCGTTTTATCTTTTACATTTAAATCTACAATGAATTTAGAATTGATTTTTGTATACAATTCAAGGTAGGGAATCAAGATATATTTTAGATATGCATATATAAAATGAGCCATTAGCCTTTATTTGAAGACTGTTTTTTATCCTTGCAGTGTCTTCTTTCTTTGCCATAAATAAGTTGAGTGTGCATATGTGGGTTTCTTTCTGGATTCTCTCTTCTGTTCTATTGGTCAGTGTGATAATAGGTTTTGTATCTGATAGTATATATCCTTCAATTTTGTTTCATCCTTAATATTCTCTTGATAATTCTTGGACCTTTGGCGTACTACATTTTTTATGTTATTATATTATTTTTGTATTTGATTGTGCCTGGTATGTAGGCATACAATTAATATTTGTATACTGATGTATAATAAGAAACCTTACTAACTTTACTTATTAATTTTAATATATTATATTTATATGAATTCTAATTATAGGTATGTTCACTTAATAAAAATGAGTTATACATATATAATTTGTGTTCTTTACTGAATGTATATGTGTGTGTGTAAATATATATTTCAATAAAAATTCCACCAAAACACACACACACACAAACATAGTGATTTAAAATAGGAAATAAATGCAAAATACTTATAAATCATCTCTCTAGTGCAATTAAAGAAAGAGCTGACACCGAGCGGGTATTGATCAGTATTTGAGCATTGACTCAGGAATAGGAAGTCACTGGTTAGATTCAGATTTAGGGCACATTGTTGGGCTGCAGGCTCAATCCCCTGGTAAGGGCATGCAGGAGGCAGCTGATTGGTGATTCTCTCTTATCATTGATCTCTCTCTCTCTCTCTCTCTCTCTCTCTCTCTCTCTCTCTTTCCTTGTCTCCTTTCCTCTCTGTCTAAAAATAAATAAAAATATAAAACAAACTAGGAATGTAATGTAATCTATACTAATAATCTATACTAATAAAAGGGTAATATGCTATTTAGACTGGGTTAACTGGACATCTTCCAGACATCCGACTTCCTTCTGGACAAAGCCAATGTGGCAGGGGCCAAGTCAGAGATGGTTGGGGATGATCAGGCTGGCAGGGGCACAGGCAATTAGGGGCAATCAAACTGGCAGGGGAGCAAGCAGTTAGGGGCAATCAGGCTGTTGGGGAGCAAGCAGTTAGGGGCACAATCAGATTGGCACAGGGGAGGAGTTAGGCAGCAATCAGACAGGCAGGAAGGCAAGCAGTTATGAGCCAGGGTCCCGGGATTGTGCAAGGGATATTCGACTGCCAGTTTAGGACCAATTCCATGTGTAATCCCTATGGGATAGGGCCTAATACAACAGTCGGACATCCCCTGAGGGTTCCCAGATTGGAGAGTGTGCAGTCCAGGATGAGGGACACCCTCTGCCCCAGTGCATGAAATTTGTGCCCTGGCTTCTTTTTTTTTTTTTTTTTTTTTTTTTAAATAAAAGGGAGGAAGCTGATGGGAATCCTTCTTTTGAGGTAAAAAGTATGTAATTAGTCATTTCAATAGAAATTTAAGATTAAGAGAAAGAAAGATCAGAAGAATTTTCTTGCTGCAAAAGGGAACTGATTGATTGATACTATAAAAATTTTACCAACTTTTTTGAGTGATAAAATATTTGAGATCATGAAGGCACCATAGGGGAAATTTTTTTGGACATAAAGTGAACAAAAATAGAATTTTAGGATTAAAAAAATCTATTCATTTTCAGTGTGGGCTTCTAGGGTTCATGGATCCCTTTTGAATAAGTCTTCATCTGTAGTAGTTGTGTGCATAGAACTTCTTGTGTAGTGTTCTACATCCACACTGTCCAATAGAGCAGTCAACTGTGACCATTAATCATGTACAAGTTAGCTATTGTTACTGTGAAACTGAAATTTTAATTGCATTTAATTCTATTAAATTTAAGTAGCTATTGTGGTTAAGATGTACCATATTAAACAGTGTAGCTTTAGAATCTCTTACTTGTCTTCCAAATTTACTGTGGTTAAAATAACCAGAGGTGCTTTATTAAAAATGCATATGTCTACCTCTAATTCTGATATTCAAATTCAGAGCCTCATGACTTTTATTTTTAGAGAGCACTCCAAGTTTTTTCAAATGACCCATGGAATACACTTTAGCATGCACTAGTTTACAGTGAAATTGCCACAAATGTATATTTCTATTACAGTTCCCTGTGTTTTCTCTCTTACTGTAATTTCCTATGTTCTTTATTATTGTGATCTTACCTTAGTAGCTCCTTAGCAGGATCTCTAGTAGTTTATCAACTTTCTCAATTATGTGTTATGTTTTAAAATAGTTAAGCATGTTACAGTTTCATCTAAAATGAAAATTAAAAGGCTCAGCAGTATTTTAAGAGGAATTCTTAATGGTTTTGTTAAATTATCTCTGGAAAAATTGTTTTGACTTCTTAAATGTCATTTTTACTTTTTAATATTTTTCTTAAATGTTACTTGATTCAGGTGTTGACTAAGTTTGCTGGAAAATTAATTTCTGAATTAGAAGGCACTACTGTATACTGTTTACCAGATAATTGTTCCTATTAAATATTAGAGCCTATCATTATGTGGTTCTTTGAATTACTGAACTCAGTAAAAGTACTTTAAATTATTTATCACACCAATAGCATCTACTAGTATACAATAAAAATCATTCAATATTAATAATGATTAAGACTTCAGAAATTATGTAGTCTAAATCCTCTTTTCACAGCTGAAAACATTGAAATACAGGAAGATCTTGTGATGTTTCCCAAGTAATATCTAAACTTTCCCAATATTATTCCCATAGCTCACACCACCCCAGCATTTCAGTTCACTATATCTCTTATTTGTTCAATCATTACTGGATGCTTGCTATGTTCCAAAGCACTGTTATATCACTGAGCATGAGACAATATGGAATTTACATTTAAGTGGGTTAAGAGTATGTTGATCCTCTTTAGTAGTGCCAAAAAATAACTTTAAAAATATATATATTTTATTGACTTTTTACAGAGAGGAAGGGAGAGGTATAGACAGTTAGAAACATCGAAGAGAGAGAAGCATTGATAAACTGCCCCCCCCCCCCCCCCCCCCCGCAAACTCCCTACTGGGGATGTGCTCGCAAACAATGTACATGCCCCTGACTGGAATCAAACCTGGGACCCTTGAGTCCGCAGGCTGATGCTCTATCCACTGAGCCGAACCGGTTTTGGCCAAAAAGTAATTTTTAATCAGACAATCTTTTAACTGTGGAGAGGGAAAGGGTCACAAGGTCAAATAACTTGGTTAGATATGTATTCAGGCAAAATTACTCCAAAAATGAAAATTCTGATAATCACCACTCTACTCAGGAATAACATAAAACAACAGTGTATTTAATGTAGTGACCCCAAATTTACATAAATTCTATAGTACTTTAGTTTCAAAAATATTTCCTATGTAATTATATAAGGCTTCTTTAATACATCAAAGTATCCATTTGTTCATTGTTTATTATTACTGTACTTTACTTTAGACAACCATAAGGTTTTAAAATAACTTTACTTCTTTACATTTCTTTAATAGATATCACTTACATATTCCTGAAAATAGGTAGGCCATTTTTATTGAGTCATAGATCCAACAACTTCCTGTGTTTCCACAGTGTCCACTATCCCGAAAGGTACAAGAAGTTTCTCCTACCATTTTAAAAACTATTGGTCCAGGTATAGTCCCTATGAAAAATGCACTAATTGTTAATTCTGTATAAAAACATTACAGATTGGTATCAGAATAATTTTCATCCTAAAATTAAATACCTATCTATCCATCTATCTGTAATATATTTAGTTATCATCACTGTAAACATAACATTTTAAATTATCTAAGAATTGGTCCTGGATAATAATATAAAATAGTCTAAGAATTTACTTATAGATAATATCGTTAATAATTAGAAACAATGTGTTTTTGAAAAATCCTTATCCCTCGTAGATTTTAATCTTTTCAGAATAGTGTGCATGTTGTCATTTAGTTGACATCTCAAAATTGTTGTGAATTTTTGAGTGAAATATTTAAGAAAAAGGTATTTTAAACATAAGATACTAAATACTGATTTTAATAACCACTATCCAATATCAGAAACCCCTGTCTCGGTGAGTGTTGTCATGCTGTATATAATGGCTCAAGGTAAAAAAATCCTAGGCCTACTATGCTTTTTCTCTATTTCCCATGATAATTTTCCAATCCATGATAAATCTTTATAACACTAACTCCAAACATATAGTATATTGGATGTGTTGATTTCTCTTTGTCTATACTGCAACCCCAGAATCTAATTTATTGTGAATATGAATTATATTTTAAAACCTCCATTTCCATTTTTTCCACATTATATTCTATTATTTCTTTCTTTAGCAGCAGAGTTATATTTTAAATGTAAATCAGATAAAATAATCCCTCAGTGTAAAATTCTCTGATGCCACAGCCTTGTCTAGAAACAGTCTATATCTGAAATATCATCTTATCCTACCCACTCCCATTCAAAAATGCATGTTTCACTGGGTTCTTTTCTGTCTATGAATTTGCTGTTTGTTATGCTCCCTCTTCCATTAAAAGTCTGTCCTTGTCTAGTGGACCATTGTTCACTATTAAAATATCCTCTATATTTCCCCCTGTTAAAGCTAATTTTAATCCTGCCTACTAATGTAGCTATGGAATAATTTCTCTGACCAACATCAGAGCCACACTTAAATTTTTCTACATTCTTAACTTCATTCATCATATCTTTCAGTCTTCAGTCCAATCTTATTTCCTTATCCCACCAATGTTTTCAATCAACTTCTTGAATAGGGGTCCTAATAATAGTCATAATGTGGATTTGAAAGCTAGTTTTTGCTATTTTAAGAAAGCCTGGAGTACAAAGTGCAATATCCTCAGCAAAATTAATTTGTAGTTTGGACACAAATCTTTAAAAACATCAGATTCAGTGACTTTGGTAATGAAATGTTTAAAAGCACTCATCTATGTTACTGACTTCTCAAATAAAAAGCAATGAATAATTATGCTTATATGTTTTATTTCAGCTTAACACACCAATTGGATGAACCTGGTGAACATACTTCTGATCAAATAAATGATCTCTTCTAATTGAATATAATATCAATGCATACTTTATGTGACAGGATGGGTTATATTATCTTTTTACATTGCTTTTTCTTCCTCATTCACTTGTTTTGCTAATTGCCATTATTACCTATTTGAAATTGTAAATGTACATGTGAAAATATAGACACATGAAAATATGAACATTTCAATGCAATGAAAAATTGCTAAAAGTTCATACCAAATACTCTCAAAATCACATAGGTCAAACCTATCGCTAGAGAACGTTGTTTCTCAGGTACAATCCTGCAAGCAAATAGCAATATTATTAAAACATTGTTATTATATTATTAAAACATTGTTATTATTAGCTTCAGAGAATGTTTTCTAGATTCAAGGTTAATTTTTTTCCCCAGTATCTGAATTAAACTAAGAATCTTTGGACAATTGACAGAGTTCAGTCTGCTTCAATTAAAGAATTACAACTCCTCCCATTTTCCCATATCCTTCCCCTTGCCAACCAATTATGAGATTTTGCTCTTCACAAGGGGAAGCAATTATGGCCCAAATCCCTGCCCCAGAATCCTGGGGGGGGGGGGGGAATCATAGTTTCCCCACTTCTCTTTCTTCATTCTTTGCTTATTTCTTTATTTTTTAAAATATGTTTTCTTTCCATGCACTAACCCTCCGCCAGCCTTCCCTTAGAGATTTCTCACTCTGTTCCATGCTTCTGTTTCTAGATGAACATTTTGTTAATTAGATTCCACATACGAGTGAGGATCACATAAGACTTGTCTTTCTCTGACTGGCTTATTTCACTTAGCATAATACTCTCCAGCTCCCTCTATGTGGTCTCAATGGGTAAGAGATTCTTCTTTTCTACTTCTGCATAGTGAGTGTTCCATGGTATAAATGTACCACAGCTTTTTTATCTACTCATTTACTGATGGGCACTTGGTTTGATTCCAGATTTTAGCTATTGGTAATTGTGCTGCTATGAACATAGGGGTGCATATTTCTTTCTGATTGGTGTTTTAGGTTTCTTAGGATATATTCCTAGAAGTTGGATTATTGGATCAAATGGCAGTTCCATATTTAACTTTGTGAGGAAACTCCATACTGTTTTCCATACTGGCTGCACCTGTCTGCATTCCCACCAGAGGCAGGGAGAGGAGCAGGTTGGAAGAGGTTTATAGGGGATAATGGAGGACCTATGTAATACTTTTAACAATAAAGATTTTTTTAAAGTAAAATAATAAGAAGAAATAAAATAAAATTATGTTCTAAATTCTTTCCTCTTTTAGTTTTCCCTCTCTCATCATCTTCCACACTATTTTCAAGGTACTCTATATAAAATGCATATTTGAAAAATGAATAAATGAATAAAATGCATATTTGGTCACTTTTACTTCTGAAGTTTATTGTCAATGACTTCTGGGTATACACGGGATAACATCATTCACATTAGCATGGCAAAGAAAACCATCCATTATTAGGTCCTTAGGAAGCTCAAATCTCCTTGTCCCATTTCACCATTATGCTACTCCTGTCATAACAAAACTCCTTGCCCACACATTTTATGTATTTTACATCTATTTTCACTGCTCACTTTTCCTATTGAAAACTTGTCCCCAGTCCACTAGCATTATGAGAAATTACTTATCTTCATAACTTAGTTCAAGTGTTATACCTTCTGTAAATTTTCCTAGGTAAAAATTATCATTTTCTTCACTTAGTTCTGGGTCAGTTTTATAAGCTTTAATCAAGGCACCTCTAACTATTCAATTCACCTCTTTTTTAAATGTTTTTCTCCTCCTATTAAACTCTAATCAACTTAAAGTCAATGGCCATATCTTATTGGTCCTTATAGTTTCAGTGCCAGACATATGTATGTATAAGTAATAAAAAAGCTGCTTCCTATATTTATATGTCCAAGTTTCATCTCCCATTTCAGTTGCAAGCTCATTGCCCTGGCCCAGCAGTTCAGTTGGTTAGTATTGTCCTGCTAAGCCAAGGTCTTGGGTTTGATCATGGGTCAGGGCACATACAAGAATCAACCAATGGATGCATAAATAAGTGGAAAGCAAATTCTCTCTCTTCCTCTCTTTTTCTAAAATCTATATTAAAAATGTTTTTAATTGCAAGCTCATTGAAGGCAGAGACCACATGTGCCCAAATCAGATTTTATTTCTGCACATATTTATTCATGTTCTCTAATCTACTTTCTTAAGGGGCAAAAAAATTGCTCCCCATGACTTAAATCCTTATATTAGTCCCTGGGAAAAATAATTTTGAAATAATGATCCATTTTTCTATTAATGTGATAAAAATATTGTCTATTTTACATATTCTGGAAAAACAAAAGAATGACAAATGCTATTTTAATTTAGAAAAATGTTAAACATATGTAGCAAAATTCTAAAAATTGTGTCCCTTTGTTGATAATACTGTTTTCTCATAGTTAAATTGGTTAATAGAGAAGTAAATATTCAATAAGTACCTATAACCAATGACTCAACATTATAATTTGATCTGTGTTATAATTAAGGACTTTCCTATATTTATGAATTTTCCGGTTGTGGTACATTAAATATTTAAATTTAGTTTTGTTTTAAGTTAAAGCTAAATTAAGTGGGGTATCTATAGACTATGCAAATAAATTAGATAAAGAATTAGGCATACACATAAATTTTGATGATGTAACAATTTGCCTATATATGAATTTTCCATGTTAAAGTTAATTACTTAATTTGAACTAAATTTGATATCAATGGACTTTATGCAAATAACTTAATTAAAATAGAGAATTAAACATACACATTAATTTGGACAATGTAACAATTTCCCCTCTAGCAGTTCCTACAGTGAAACAAAATAGTAAACAATTTATTACTACATTTTAAATCTTCCTAAGACTGTCTTCTTATATACTAAAAGTAAATTATTATGAATAATAATATACATACCGAAGGATGGTCAGCATGATCGGTATACCAGAAAAACCAGCAAATACAATCGTAGAAAAGATAAAAACAATGAACATAGGTAATTTATAGCAACCTGATTTACATGTCCCAGATTTGGCATCAATAAAATCACCTTGATCATCTGATATTGCTATTCCTTCATCAATGCAAGAACAGTTGAAATATCTCTATGATAATTAAGATGAAAAATTATCTTTTAGAAATATAATCATAAAGAAAAAACTTATTACTGTAAAATAAAACTAAATCAATAAGTACATGAAGAGTAGCCAGTTGTATTAGTAAATGCCCTTAATTAAATATGCCAGTCATTATTTAGAAATGAAACATTAATAAATCCAAGCTATTTTACCTAACAAAGACTCAAGTGTTTGTGTGTGTGTGTGTGTGTGTGTGTGTGTGTGTAATTATAGTTACTTAGAAAAAATTCTATTAATTTAAGAAATTCCACCAAAAATATTTATACCTAATAGCACAAATAATTTTTGGAGAGCTATGTAAATTGAGGGGAATTAAGTATAATGTAATAAATAAAATTGAACTTTAGCTGATATTTGAAATATGGACAGTTACCCAACTGTGGAAGGTTTGGGGACTGTACTGCAAAGATAAGACTTTATTTTATATGTAATAATGGCAGGGATATTATCTATTCAGCAGAATAGGCATTGTTTAGGGCACTAATACATTAAGGACACATACAACTGTTGTAATTCCAGTGTCTTTTAAAATAATTTTTAAATATATTTTATTGATTTTTTTTTACAGAGAAGAAGGGAGAGGGATAGAGAGTCAGAAACATCAATGAGAAACATCAATCAGTGCCTCCTGCATGCCCCCTACTGGGGCTGTGCCCACAACCACTGTACATGCCCTTGACTGGAATCGAACCTGGGACCCTTGAGTCCGCAGGCCAATGCTTTATCCACTGAGCCAAAATGGTTAGGGCTTTTAAATTTTTTAAATGAATATAATAATAATAATGAATCATACTAGTACAGGTATACATTGATTTTTTAAAAATAATTAAATTAGTTTTTTATTTTTTATTTTTTTGCTTACAAAGGCAAAGTACCTAGGGCCAATGAAAGGCACAATATATCCCCTTAAGTGGGAACCAATGAAAATTTGGGGTAGTTGTTGTAGGGCTGATAATTCAAGAAAGGTGAAAAAGTGATATTTCTAAGAACTAAACAGATTTTGATGATACAGAGATCAATTAGCAATTTACTAATCTATTTAAAATATTACAGTTTAAAAATTATAAATTCAACAGAAATAAGGAACTAGATTACTAGTGAAGGTATAAGAGTTAACAAAAATGATTTGAATCAAAGTGAATTAATTTTTAAAAATGACTTGAATCTGAATGATTCATAAAATGATCATCCAAAAATCATCTCAGTTTGTAGGAGTTACACAGTAGTTACTAAATATGCCAAAAGAGAGAGAGAGAGATGGGGGTGAGGGGGAATGGGGAATAAGGGCACATATGTAACACCTTAATCAATAAAGAAATTTATAATTTTTTTTAATTTAAAGAGACAAAAGAAATATCCAAACTGGTAAATTATTCATTCCACCATATTTTTTTAGTGCTGATGTACTAAATACTAAACATCATTCTAGGTGTTATGAAAACACATTAAACAATACAATAGAAATTTAGGGCTTCTAGGGGTAAATTTATCATATTGAGTGACTACCTCAATGACTACATCTCAGGTAGGAAAGCAAAACCATGCTTCATAAAAGCAAGGAGAAAAATGTGGCTGAAGCAGAGTGAACATGAAGTAAACTAAGATAAAATAAAATTGGTGAGGGGAGATTCAATTATACAAAAACTGATAATTACAACACCAATTTAAGAACTTTGGTTTTTAAACTTAGTAATGTGAGTGGCCAGATTAAGTTGGCTGTCCTGCCTGCTGGTTGAACTCCTGGTTGAGGGGACAATTTGCATAATAGTATTATATAGGATATACACTGAGTGCCCAGATTATCATGTGTTCAGAAATCATAATAATTTGGCCACTCAGTGTATGTTTAAACCAGAGACCTAGTGAGTGAAAATTCATCCACACAGGGGGGGACAGGGGGGAGACTTTAGCCTGGCCTGCATCCTCTCAGGGGATGTCCGATATACCAGAAATAGTCGAAGGAAAATGATTGTATTTGCTGGTTTTTCTGGTATACCGACAATCCTGGAGCTCTCAGGGGATGTCTGACTGACGGCTTAGGCCTGCTCCCTGGGGACCAAGCTGCAGTCTGGCCTCACTCTGTGGGAGGCAGCCAGGAGGGCTGATCAAGGGATGGCGCAACCAGTGAGTGGCTGGTCCCACACCCCCAATCACCTCTCTGTCGCCACTGGTCACCGCCGCCCCCCATTCACAATCCCCTCTCTCTGCCCACTGGTATGCGCATTGGCTGGCCTTGTACCACGTGCTTGCAAGCCCCACTGTCATCAACCATTGTTCAGCTATTCAGATGTTTGGTTGATTTGCATATTATACTTTTATTATATAGAACTAGAGGCCCAATGTACAAAATTTGTGCAAGACTAGGCCTTCCTTCCCCCAGCAGCTGACACCAGCTTCCCTCTGGCACCCAGGACCCAGGCTTCCCTCCAGCAGCTGGCAGGCACCCAGAACCCAGCTTCCCTCAAAGCCCCAGTTTCATCCTGAAGGTCATCTGGTCTAATTAGCATATTATGCTTTTATTATTATAGACGATATTTTTTTTTCCTTTCATTTTTTTATTAAGGTATTATGTGCATACATATCTTACCTACCCTGTTTACCCAAAAATAAGACAGTGTCTTATATTAATTTTTGCTCCCAAAGATGCACTCGGTCTTATTTTTAGGGGATGTATTATGTTTCCATGAGGTGGGTCTTATTTTCAGGGAAACACGGTATAGATGATATTTTAAAATGTCACTTGGTTATTATATTGAGACTACTGGTCTCATCTATGATTGTTAAGGTGAAAGCAGAGACAGCATTAAAAAGCTCTTGAACCAATCCCTAACCAGTTTGGCTCGGAAGACAGAGCATCAGCCTATGGACTGAAGGGTCCCAGGTTTGATTCTGGTCAAGGGCACATGCCCAGGTTGTGGGCTTGATCCCCAGTCGGAGTGTTCAGGAGGCAGATGATCAATGATTCTCTCTCATCATTGATCTCTCTTTCTCTCTTTCTCTCTCCCTCTCTCCATCTCCCTTCCTCTCTGAATTCAAGAGAGAGAGAGAGAGAGAGAGAGAGAGAGAGAGAGAGAGAGAGAGAGAGAAGGTACAAGGCAATAGTGATTGGGACCAGATTAAGGATCAGAGGAAATGAGCAATAGATAGATCCAGCATTTATTCTGAAAGTAGATTTGAGCAGCCATGCGCAGCCTGCCCTGGTCTGAGGAGCAGCAGCCTTGTGATCAGCCCACCCCTGATTTGAATGAATTTTCTGAAGGGTCTTAAAGTAGAAGTGGTTATCAAAAGGAGAAAGTTATGTGGAGGCTTCTCTGAAATAAACTAAGACCTTCCGTCCAGAGAGGCCATTAGTCCATGATTCAGAGAGAAAACAAAACAAAACAAAACAACAAAAAATAAATAAATAAACACAACTTCACTGTTTTTCACTATCTTTCTGATTTTTCCACTAGAACTCATTATTTTAATCCAGCCAGAAGCTGGAAGGCAAAAGAGCTCTCATTCTATAGATCAGTCTCCTGGAACAATGAGAAGGGTAAAGAAAGATGAAAAGTAGATGTGGAACAAAAAAAATATTGTTATGTATGTATATATCTAATAGAGGACTTTACTGCTTAATAAGGGAGGTAGTATGATGTCTATAGGTCAGGAAATACATGTCTCTGTTTCTCTCCCCTTTACAAAACTACCCAGAGGAGAGAAAAATTGAATTTTTAAAGCCTAAGTCCCTACTTCTGTTCTACTTAAAGGGGAGAAGCTGAAGTTACAGTCCATTACTTAGATAAAAGCTCATTTATGCAACTTTGAATATAAGAAAATGAATCTGGAGTCAAACAAGTAGTTGAGTGTTTAGCTGCTTTCCATGACAAAAAACAACAACAAACAATTGTCTATGGGTTGGTAAAAGACCCAGGGAAATAAGGAATTCTAACAGAAATGGCCCCAACAATAAACATATAAGGGAATTTTAAAATGAGACCTGATTCATGTAAATATCAAAGAACAAACAGGGAAAACAAGTGTTCAATTTTAAATTATGTGCATTGCTGCCATAATGTAAACATTCTCCACAAG
This sequence comes from Vespertilio murinus, assembly GCA_963924515.1. Taxonomy (NCBI): domain Eukaryota; kingdom Metazoa; phylum Chordata; class Mammalia; order Chiroptera; family Vespertilionidae; genus Vespertilio; species Vespertilio murinus. Next base: position 54,963,338 of record OZ004705.1, read on the forward strand.
CTCCCTTACTGGAGAGAAAGAAGTATAACTCAAATAATTACCTTCTCATTTTTAAATGTTTTAGATTGATTGCACCCTGCAAAGCAAGGAGAAAAATATGCAATACCATCTCTTCCACATACAGCAAGATAAAATGAAGATGAGCATTGACAATGAGAATTGCAAGGAGCTGTCAGGTTTCCCAACTGCCCTGTTCTGTAAAAAAAGAGATCAAATGTAATTATAATGCCATTGTATATTTATTAATGTATACATCAAGGTATCAATGAATTGAAACCAGTTTGGCTCAGTGGATAGAGCATCAGCCTGCGCACTGAAAGGTCCCAGGTTCGATTCCTGTCAAGGGCATGTACCTTCATTGTGGGCACATCCCCAGTAAGAGTTGTGCAGGAGGCAGCTAGTCAATGCTTCTCTCTCATCGATGTTTCTAACTCTCTATCCCTCTCTCTTCTTCTCTGTAAAAAATCAATAAAATATATATTTTTAAAAAGGTATCAATGAGATCCATAAAAATATTTCTTTTTAATTGCTTTATTAAAGGTATAACTGATATAGAATAAACAGTATATATATATATATATATATATATATATATATATATATATATATATTCTCTCCCACTCCCTTCCTGGAGTGGGAGAGAAAGACAGAAACATCAGTGCTAAAAGAGAATCATTGATGGGCTGCCTCCTACACACCATCTACTGGGCATCAAGACCACAACCTAGGCATGTGCCCTTGACCGGAATTGAACCTGGGATCATTCAGTCTGCAGGCCAACACTCTATCTAGCCACTGAACCTAATTGGCTTAAACCATCAGCACAATCATATTAATGATCAACTGCACCAAAATTTTCCTTGTGCTCCTTTGTAATTCCTCCACTCCCTGGCATCTGTCTGACACTATCATTAGCTTGAATTTCATAGCATTTTGTGAAATATAGTAGTACATTATGTCCATTTTCTTTCATGTAGCTGATCCTTATGTGATCTTTGTATGGTCATATACTTTCATGTCTCTTGAATAAATATTAAGGAGTAGAATGTTTGGATAATATGGTATGTGTTCATTTAACGTCTAAGAAACTGTCAGTTTTCCACAGTGGTTGTGTTATTTTACATTTCCATCAAAAGTGTATAAGACTTTCAGTTGGCTTTTTGCATTCCTCCTCAATACTTGGCATGATCAGTCTTTTTTATTTTAGACATTCTAAGAGGAATATAGTAATTTCATATTGTAATTTTTAATATGAATTTCCCTGATGACTAATGTTGTTGCACATCTTTTATCATATTTACCCTTAAGTATTTATTTCTCTTGATATGAACATCAATATTTTTATTTAATATATATGTCCAGTTGTTTGTAAGTAGCACATAGAAATACTATACATTCCTGTATTATTAATCTTTTCTTGATACTATTGGTAACAATATTATTTTTAATATTAATTTCTGCTAATTTATATGTAGTAAATAGAAGTACCATAGAATTTTGTATGTTGCTCTTGCATCCTACAAACTTGCTAAACTCATCTTACTAGTTTTAAATTTTCTATTTAGACAAATAAACACAGGAATACTTCTATTTTACCTATCTGGATGCATTTTATTTATTTTTCTTATAGTAATGACTAGAGCCTCCAAAACAATGTTGAGATAGAAGTCTTCAAGACAAACATTCTTATTGTATTCCTGGTCATTCAGTTGTTTATCATTGTCTTAGTTTGCTCAGCCTGCTATAAAAAAATAATAAACTGCTATAAAAAAATAATAAACTGTTAACCAACAGACATTATTTTGAACAGTCCTGCAAGCTAGGTCTAAGCTCAAGGTGCATGCAGTTCTGATGTCTGGTGTAGGCTCTCTTACTGGACTGAAGACCATCCTCCTCTCATTATACCTTCACATGAGGAATAGAGGAAAGGCTTTGGTCTCTTCCTCATCTTCTGATGTTACTAATCCCATTGTGTGTGTATGGGGGGGGGATTTACTCACCTGGCCTCATCTAAACCTATTTATCTCCTAAAGGGTCTACCTCCTAATACTATTAAACTGAGGATTAGGGCACATGAATTTGGTGGGAGATGGAAACACATTCAGTACATAGTAATCACTATGTATGCTGTTAGTTTTATATTTTCATAGTTTCCCTTTCATCCCTAGTTTCCTAAATTGTCAGAGTGCTCTTTTGGCATCTATTCACATTATATAATTTTCCCCCATTTTTAGTTTGTTGATATGATGGATTATATTTGTATTTTAAATCTCTATTGTTGAAAGTATTATATAAGTCTTCTTTTTCCCCTCCATTGACTCTAACCGCCAGCTCTAACCGCCCCCACACCCCACCCCAGTCTTTCACCACCCTAGTGTGTGTGTCCATGGGTCGTGTACTAGTTCTTTGGTTGATCTCTTTCCACCCACCCACTTTCCCCCTCATGCACTCTGAGATTCCACAGTCTGTTCCATGCTAGTCTCTGGATCTAGCTTGCTCACCAGTTTATTTTGTTCATTATATTCCACATATGGGTGAGATCATGTGATACGTGTCTTTCTCTGACTTGGTTTGTTTTGCTGAGCAGAATACTCTCCAGGTCCCTCCATGCTGTCTCAAAGGGTAAGAGACCCTTCTTTTTTTCTGCTGCATAGTATTTAATGGTGCGTATGTGCCACAGTTTTACTATCCACACTAACCTACACACGGTTGAAAGTCTACATAACTTAAGTTGACCCTCTGTATATGTGGATTCCCAACTTGCGATCAAAGTTACTGTTCTCCATCCTCGGTTGAGAATCAGCAGATGTGAAACCCAAGGACACAGAGGGCTGACTGTATGTTTACTGAAAATAAAATAAATAAGTCAGTGGCCCCACACATTCAAACACATGTTATTCAATATCTGGATCATATTTAATAGACCTGTGGGTCTATTCTATCATCTGTCTCATAGATTTTTACCATGTCCTTGGCCTGCCTGGTAATTTTTTTTTAATGCAAATCTTTGCCAAAGATAATTTATAGCTCTATAAATTATCTTTTGTGCAGAGCACTGGATGTCTCTTTATGCTGCTAGGTAGAATGCTTGTTGATCACATCACTCTAATCAGAGAGCAAATTAATTCCTGGCTAGGCTATAGTACTTTAGAAAGGCCCTCATTCATTAGTCTTAGCCTTTCATAGAGGACACGTGTTCACCAAAGCCTCCTCCCCCCCCCCCCAAAAAAAAACACATTCTAATATCCCTAACACATAATCTCTTATGTAAAGAGAATCACAATACTGAGAAAATGTTTCTCTGCTTTTTACAAGATTTTGCTCGATGTCAGCATCTTAGCTTCCTAATTGAATGAAAACCCAACAGAGTGTTACCTCATTTGTCTACCTCTCTCTTCTCTCTGATATTCTGCCCTGCCCCATGCTCTATTTTCATCTCTTTAGAATCATAGGTCAAAATTTGTGCTGATTTCTTGTCATATTACTAGATGCTTCTTGCCTGGACCCTGTGTCCAAACTCTCAGCTTCTCACCAATATACAGAGTTAGCAAATATCCTCAGAGAGGGGTGGGTGGGAAGGAGAACTACAGAAGGTTGCTCCTCCTCTCAAAGGTATGCCTTTCTCTGGATTTCGGCCTTTAAATTCCTAGCTGCCAAGCAGCTTTAAACAAGGTTTTTAAAAATTTATATAGCTTTTCTAGTCACTAGTATTCTCAGCGAGAGCATTGGTCTTCCTTAAGCTAGTCCATTGTAGCTGGAAGTGGAAGTTTATTTTCTATTATCATGTTTTACTTGCTCAGTTCTTTGGTTTCCAATTCCAGTTCTGTTCCCCTGTATTTAATATCAATCTCTGCCGAGTTCTTTAAATTTTTGTATGTTTAGCTTAAAGGAGACATTACTCATGCATAATTTCAGATATACTTCAATTATATTCTTTGATGTCTTTAAGAAGGCAGACATACCATTTCAGAACATTTCAGGGTAAGTCTTGCTTTGTACAGACAGTACTATTCTGCATTGCTAGCCACTTTAGTACAGAATTTTAATTCTAGGTTCTGAATCATTTCAATGTGTTTTTTCTTTAGTATTTTATGAATTCATAAACAATCATGTAATAAGTTATCATTGGTGTTTCTACCTTTAATATGGAAGGTAAAACTATGCTTTACTTTTTTTTAATATGTTCAATAATTCTAAGAATGATAAAGTTATAAAAGTCACTGGATAAATAGTAGTTAATTGACTAAAAAAATACATTATTGGATTTGGATGTAAATATCTAATATACAAAATTACATTTACCCATTATAATCTTCATTGATCCCAGCATATGGTATTGGATTACAGCGTACAAAAACTGCAAACATAACCAGTACAAGTGATATAGCAGATGTAACCATTGTAAATCTCATAAGGCCTTTACAGTACATATGTAACTTGGAAGCAATGACACCTCCCAGAACCTGGCCAAAAGCACCTCCTGGAATTAAAACAAGCCCTAAAGGAAAACAGGAGAAAGAGGAAACACAATTAAAAATAATCAACTAGCCGAAACCGGTTTGGCTCAGTGATAGAGTGTCGGTCTGCAGACTGAAAGGTCCCAGGTTCGATTCCGGCCAAGGGCATGTACATTGGTTGTGGTCAAATCCCTTGGGGGGAGGGGAGTGGTGCAATAGGCAGCTGGTTGATGTTTCACTCTCATCGATGTTTCTAGCTCTCTATATCTCTCCCTTCCTCTCTGTAAAATATCAATAAAATATATTTTTAAATAAAAAAATAAAACTAATCAACTAAAGATAGCACAGAAAATTCATACATGGATGCATTCCTCTCTGCTCTAAATATATAGCAAACATAGATTTAAATAAAAATACAGAAAATTTGATACAGAAGGCATGATATACATTTCAACAAACCTGAACCTTAAAATTAATAAAATTTTGTGAATGGGGTGAAGCTATAGGCCTAATGAAATTAAGGACAAAACTGATCAATTTTGTTCCTATGGTAGTAACAATATCTAAGATAAAGCCCAAAACTTAATCCATGCAAACAGAATATGACAACTGTCTTACTGAGAGCTATTATTATATAGCTGCCTGGATTTATGGTTTGTAGCAAGAGGCATGCCCATAGGGACAAGGGTTCACAAACAGAGATTTGTTACCAAGCAGTAAACCAAGCTTCCCATTGCTTCTGTGTAATATCAACAATCTCACAACAAAGTGGGACTCAAGAATAACCATTCAGAGATATAATTTACTTTTCAATGAAGCCTAAGGGATTAGAAAGAGGTAAAGCACAAGAAGGAGCAGGAGGAGGAGAAGAAATATAGTTAGAAAAAAACTCAGATGAAGATAGCACAGTAATTTCATACATTGATATAATCTCTGCACAAAACATATAGAAATGGTAGATTTAAATAGGAAAATAGGAAGACAAATGTAAGTAAAAAACAAACAAAAATCCCATTAACATCAGAGTAAATTTATAGCATAAAATTTCTGACAGTCTTGTAAATAACTTTTAAATGCCTGAAAAGACTGACAGTGTAATTTCAATGAAAATGAAGAAGTACAATCATAAGAGAATGTAATAAAAAAATAAGAGCAGGTGGATAAAAAAAAGAACAAACGAGCTGAAACCGGTTTGGCTCAGTGGATAGAGCATTGGTCTGCAGACTGAAAGGCCCCAGGTTCGATTCCAGTCAAGGGCATGTACCTTGGTTGAGGGCACATCCCCAGTAGGGGGTGTGCAGGAGGCAGCTGGTCAATGTTCCTCTCTCATCAATGTTTCTAGCTTTCTATCCCTCTCCCTTCCTCTCTTTAAAAAAAAAAAATCAGTAAAATATATCTTTAAAAAAAGAACAAACGAGAAGCCTGGATATTTTTAAATGCAATTGTTAAAATAAAAATTCAAATCCCAGACTAGAGACATTTGAAACTGAATTAATAAATTGGAATAAAGCATTATGTTATTCATCCAGCATGCAACTTTTAAAAAAAGAGACTGAGCCCAGCTGGTGTGGCTAGGTGGTTGAGCATCAACCTATGAACCAGAAGTCACCATTTGACTCCAGGTCAAGGCACATGCCAGGGGTTGCAGACTTGGTCCCCAGTAGGGGGCATGTAGGAGGCAATCAATCAATGATTCTCTCTCATCATTAAAGTTTCTATCATTCTTTTCCTCTCCTTTCCTCTCTAAAATCAATTTAAAAATTAAGAAAAAGAAGAATAACTAAAATAAGCATTTAAAAGACAATGAGTACAGTGGAGAAATTTGATACACATCACCTCAGCAAGATGATGGTCAAATTCAAAAGTAGTATGTCTGTGGTTTTCCTTTCAAAACCCATAACTTTTGTCTAATCATGAGAAAAACATTAGACATTTTCCAATTGATGAACATTATAAAAAATTTTTGGCAAGCACTCCTAAAAATATCAAGGTCATCAAAAACCAGAGAAGTCTGAGAAGCTGTCATAACCGAGAGTAACTAAGGAGGCATGAGAACTAAATCTAATATGGTATTCTGAGTGAGATCCTGGAAAAAGGATATTATGTGAAAGCATAAGGAAATATAAATAAATGTTGACTTTAGTTAGTAATATTAATATTGATTTACTAATTCTAAGCAATATACCATGCTAACATAAGATAGTAACAAAAGGGAACTTAGGTGTATATATATAGAAACTCTACTATCTTCAATTTTTTTCTATAAATATAAAACAATTCAAAAAATAAAGTTTGTTTTAAAAGACCTTGATAATTGTATAAGAAGCTCCACAAAATGTTTTACAGTAGTCATAAGAAATATAATGAAAAATATACCAGAAAAACAATATTTGCAAAATTGTTACTGAGAATGAGAATTTTCCATAATTAAAGAAACATTAGTCTTGAGAATAAAAGTACATTTCAACTGCTGAGAAGTAAAAAATGAATAATTAATTACATCTTGCATATAAAGAAGTAAGCTAAAGAAATTCACATCATCAATACTAAAGAGAAAGTTATAAAAAGTTGCCAAGAGCATATTATTTGCAAAATAATTACAATTATAGCTAGTTTTAAAAAAGGTAACATTAATAACCTAGACCAAACACATATGAATGTACACACACACACACACACACACACACGCACGCTCCTGAAAAGTAGAGGTAGGGAACTGTCAGTGGTTAGTTAAAATCTCCTAACCCAAATGAGGGAGATAAAATGAAGAAAAAGAGATGATTAATAAACAAAAAATACAAATAAGTTAAAAATTACTTAAATAAGCTGGAATTTATAATAATACTAAATAAGTAAAATTAAACTATTAAAATACATTATTAAATTGGATATTTAAAAAAGCAAACTTTGAAAATAAAATTAAAAATATATAAAATATATTATGTAAAAACTGCCAAGATTTTAAGAAATTTAAAAATCCAAAATCAAAGTAGTATTTTAACTCAATGTTTTCAAAATAGATTTAGCTTGTAACACTATTAAAGATGTTAAAAATTAACTTCTTTGAACAATCAGTTATTTTAAAAGAGAAAGAAACACATATATTTAGCAACTGAAAATCTCAATAATCCATGGATTAAATAAAAATGTGATAATAAAAATTAAAAATGATTAAAAATAAACAATAATAAAATTATATTTGAATGTATGAGAGGCTACTAAAGAAAATCTATAAATAATGATACCTCCATCATATGGTTGTTAGGACAACTAAATAAGTTAATATTTAAGTGCTTAGAATAATATCTAGTCACAGAGTAAACATTATATGAATGTTTGTTCAAAGGTAGACATTTATAGACAAATTCATTTATTAGTAAGCAAAAAAGTACAGAGTAGAGGCAACATTTACCAAGAAAACTGTGAGAGTTGGAACTGAAACAGGAGACTTCATAGGGCAAGCAAGAAGCCTAAAGATAAGGAAGTCAAGAAGAAGCAAAACACATTTTACCCCAGAATCACAGAAGTCAAGGGCTGTAGGTACCAACAAAAACAAGAGTAAGTAAGAGTTATAAACAAGAGGAAGAATGGAAGTTTATATAAAATGTTTGATCCTCAAAATTTCTATTCCCAACTGCATGGACTGTGCTTAACCAAGGAGAAGTCCCTAGACTTACTCAGTTTGAGCTTGACAACCATACATTTTGGAAAACAAAACACACCTGTAATCAGAAAACTGAGATTCCAACTCAGGTAAGAAAATATTGGCTGTTAGTCTTATTGGCCTAGGCCAGTGATTTTCAACCAGTATGCAGTGGCACACAGGTGTGCTGCAAGAGTTTCTAAAACATAAAATATTTGACTATTTAGTCAAGAGCACTGACCCCTTTTCCCTTAGATTATCAAATTTTAAAAAATGACAACAACCAACACAATAATAGCCATCCAGTGTGAGTGAATAAAAATTATATCTAAGGCCATGAAGACCTTTTTCTATGCCTTATTCTAAAAAGCTTTATTATTTCACTAGAGGTCCAATGCATGAAATTTGTGCAAGAGTAGGCCTTCACAGGCCTTGTTGCCTCGGTTGCCCTCGCAACCCCACTGACTGTGTATGGAAGGTCATCCGGAAAGTTGTCCAGATGATCTTTCTGCCATTCAGCAGTTTGGTAGCTTTACATATTATGCTTTTATTATTATAGGGAGGTAGCGGTCAAGATTTATCTTCTTTTCATAAGAATATCTAATGGACTTAAAATCACTAATATCTAATTAACTCAATTTTAAATATATTTTAAATTTATATTGTTGAGGGCATAAACATGTATAACTATATTACCTATCTCACTGGTTGACTTTTCTGACATTATATATGATCTCTCTGTATACTAAGTAATGCCTCTTGCTTTGAAGAATACTATATTTAAAATTATTATAGTTACACCACCTTTTGTTCTGGTTAATATTAATATAGTACAACTTTTTAGATTCTTTGACTTTCAACCTTTTCATGTCCTCATATTTTAACAGTGACTCTTGTAAGTAGCATAGTGGATTTTTCTCCTCAATCTGGCAATCTTTATTTATATACACACTAGAGGCCCGGTGCACACATTCATGCATGGATGGGGTCTCTTAGCCTGGCTGGCTGGTGGGGAGAGACCATGCAAGGTTGGCTGGCTACAGGAGGTTTTCTGTAGGAGAGCAATGACCACAAGGGGGAAGCTCCTGCATTCAGCATCATCACAGTGACCAGTGGTAGTCAAACTATTTGACAAGCCTTATTTGTCAACGTTGGAATTGTTGTTCATAAAGGTTGCTTAGGCTTTTATATATATAAATAATTAGCATTCTATTTATTGGGCAAAAATTCTCCATTACCCTCTGATGCTGTATACCCTGAAAACAGAAGCACTGACTACTGTTTGTTCTATCATTTCAATGATCTTTGTAGAGCGAACAGCCTTGGATAATAAAGGTAATGTCCTCCTCCAGAGTGAGGGCAGATTTGCTTCCAGTTTTGGAAGACAGAGATAGCGTCCCCTCTGGAACTAAGAAAAGACAAGTGTGCTATTGAATATAATAAAAGTTAACATCTCCCTCTGGATCAAAAGGCATGCATGATTACTATCCATTATAAAGTATAAAGTACTTGGGTTCCCTAAACTCAGGGAATGTAGTGTAATCCACTCCTGTAATGCAACCCATGTGTGTGCAGGTATCACTGGTGCTCCTTCACATCATGCTGTGGGATTGGGGCTCAGAAAACTCGCACGCGTGCACACACACACACACACACACACACACACACAGAAAGAGAGAGAGAGAGGGAGAGAGAGAGAGAGAGAGAGAGAGAGAGAGAGAGAGAGAAATACTCCAGCTATTGCTATTGCTGTGAGTCACAAACTTCCCTTCATCTCTGACCAAGGAGTCTTAGGTCTTCTGCTAGCATCTATGATATTATGACAGACTAACTTGTTAGCCTTCAAAGAGAGTAAAACTCAAACCCTTAACAGACCTTAGCACTTATGGTGACAAAGATGGGATGCTGACAGAGCTATGGCTTTATGAAAGATGAAGAATGATAGCCTCATAGAACAAGTAATAGGACTTGACAGAAGTACTGGGAATCAGTAGTGAACATGCTGATTATTGCCTATTAGTGATGAAGAATTGGGACGGTAGCTGCATGCTGAAGTAGGCTTAAAAAGATAGCACCACTGAAGGTGCCATGGTAGGTATTAACTCTCCTCTGGGCAAAAGGACTTCCTCACCAATCTGATCATTAGCCTCTGATTTGCCCATGGGTAACAACTATTACTAAGATACATCCTGGTTGGACAGAGGATTCCTCCTAACTTCAGACCACAGTTACAGAGGTGTGCAATCACAATGAGTGGGAAAGGAGGGAATTTTATAAACACTATGGACACAAGCTTGTGAACAATCAGAAGTTTAGCTAATTTGTTTGGTTGATTATGGAGTAGAGTGCATAATTGCTTGTTAAGGTGAAATGGCAATAGCTGGGCTATCTTAGCACCCAAAGACACAGACCAATTCATGCTACAAGGCCATAATTATGCATTCTTGGTACTCCCTCAGGGATACCTAAACTCTTCTGCATTTACCGCAAGCATTTATTGTCACTACTACTACCCTCTGATGCCCAAAACTTTCACTGATAGATAACATTCAGTTGGCTGGAGGGTCAGAAGCCACAGACTCAATGGCTATGACTTTGGCGTTGTCACACCTTCATCAGCAAGGGTAACTGATGATGCCCAAAAAAAACTGAGAAGAGAGATTCATAATATCCCATCCCTCTGGCAGTTTAGGAAATGTAATTGTCTCCCTTCCCCGAAACCAAAAGGTAGCCTAGCATCACTTTGGACCCTGAGTATAAGAGACATATATGACTCACTTGGGCATTCTACTTGGTCTTTTACATCAGCTAACCCACAGGGAGTGTAATCCGAAGACCTACATTGGAAGCTAATAAGCAAGCTCTGGCACGCTCCCTGCTTTGAAGTAGCACAAACCTACTGACCCATTTGATCCACAGGTCCCCATGACTGATGATTTTGTGCGTTGGAGCCTTTGGAAAAGGGAGGTAGCCTCTACTCTAAAGTGTCTCTTAGGGTATAGGACTCATTAACTCCCTGAAACCTCTACATTTGGAAAACAACTCTTGGTTTACTATTGGTTTCCTGTCAAAACTTAAGCCCTAACAACAGAGGCTTTGATATTCTCAATTTTGGGGTAGACCAACTCAGATCCATAACTATTTGACAAGCCTTATTTGTCAACTGGAAATGATAATATTTAAGCGACAGGCAAGTCTCATAAGAGACTTGTAAGTTCTTAAAGAAACACCTCCAACAGATCATACAGCCCTCAGAAGACAAGAGAAATCTCTCTTAAATCAAATTCCTCTTGGTTACTCAGGGGAGCTTTCTGGAGAGATTACTGAAACATTATTTACATGCACTTAACAGTTATCTCTACAATAAGAATAATCAAATTAGGAAAGGTTCTACAAAATTTGTCCCTGGTTTTAGTTGAACTAATCAATGACTCCACCTCATCCCTGGAAAGTACTCTGGTCAGACTGTCACTCATCAGCATTGTTATTTGTGGATAATCGAATTGCCCAAAACCTCATCCTTGCGGGCCAAGGTAAAATATATGCAATAGCTAATACATTCTGTTAAACCTGGATTAACACCTCAGGCTAAGTGGAAAGGTCAATACAGAAATTTACAGAGAAATCCATCTTGTTTTCTAAGGTAGACCCTGAAGGCCAATAGATTTATTTAGCTGGCTGAATACAGGACCTTGCCATCATGGCTAAGGCTGATATGGCAGGTAGCCTTATCTTGTTGCTTGGAGTCCTTGTTGAGATCAGCTTTAATCACATACTATATGAAACAAATGTTGAATGGATTTAGTCCCAATATCTGTTAATTAGATTAATCATGCTGGCAAACAACGTAGATACTCATGGGAAAAGTTGTCATTATGGGCCTTGAAAACTGTAGCATGTTTTTGGTTTTTATATTATTTGCAGTCTGATAATGCCACTCCCTTGATCACAAAATCTACTCAATAATAGGCTGATAGTGTTGTCTCACATCTTAATGTTTGTTTGTTTTTTATTTGGCCCACATGTTCTATGTTCTTTGCTTTCTTGTTTCTTTTACTATTAATAAAAAAATTTCCCAATGGATGTACTTTTTACTCTTCTTCTATTGGTTACCTAGTAGTTATAGCATGCATCCTTGACTTTTTTACAGCATAAAATAAGTGATTACATTTACCACTTCATCATAAATGCTGGTACCTGAAAACATTTAATTCCACTTATAACCTCTTTTGGAGAGCTAATTGTCAATAGCCAGTAAAACTAAAGATATATGCAGTAGCAATTACCCTTCAATAGCTGAACCCAAAAGTTTGTCAACTTTTACAAATGTGCATGAGAAAACTTATACAAGCCTATTGCTAGTGTACTGTTTGAAAGAGAGAAAAGGTTGGAGGCGATTTCATGTTCATTAGTGTGACAATGGATAGATAAACAGTGGTAAATTCATAAAATAGATTCCTGTAGTTTGTAGAACAATTAAAATGCATTAAATAGACAGAGGTCAACATAAATCTAATCAATATAATTTCAATGACAGTAACAAAGAATATGTACAAAATGATACATGAATATTAGAAGTAGATTTTATATGGATAGGGATATGGGTACTGAAAATATACAAACATGGGGATAGGATACACTCTAACTTTAGAAGAGTGGTTACCTATGGGGAGGGAGGAAAATATATGGGATAAGGGAAGGGTGCAAAAGTTTTACAAATTTTATATGTTAAGAAATGCTGATGCATTGACGTCAAAGTGCTCATTTTTAAAAATTTGAGCAAACGGTATTTAGGCATTTAAAATCTGAGCAAACACTATTACTCCTCTACTTTCCCTTTTTGAAATATTTTATAAGTACCATATAAAAACTTTACATAAAATTTTTCAAAATAATTACAATGAGCTTTTGTTACCTGAAAGTATAGTGGCCTGAAAAGGTGATAATATAAACTGATTTTCTATATATTTAGACAAATATTGAGTAGCTCCAATTAAAAGTAAAGATTCTGAAGCTTTGGTCAGAGCTAGACATACAAATATTGGAGTCTTTATCAGAATCTGAAACAGAAATGTTACATATGGATTATTTTATTTTGTTAGCTAAAGAATCAATATCTCATTCACATGTTAATAGCCAATCCACAAAAATTTAACCTTTCCCAATCCAAATTGAAATATATATATGTACAAATTTGAACAGAAATTTACAATTCACCAATCTACACATACCATAAAAGACATGTAGTGTTTGGACCATTTTTATTTGCAATTTGATCTCCATACTGCCTGTAATTTTTATTTGTGGCTTTGGCAGTTTGCCAGAAAGATTGAGAAAAAATATAAATATCAATAACCAGGGAAATTAGAATTTCTCTCAAATTTATTTTTTTTTCTTAGCAAATACTTTCATTTTATAAAAAATAGACAAAGAAAATGTAAGCAGCGCTAAGGGAAAATCACTAGGATTGCAGTCAAGAGTCAATATTTTACTCCAGGGAATTCCATATACTAAAGAGTGGAGTCATTTAAATTCTGCTTTTATTCCATTAAAAAGTGGGCAGAGGACTTGAACAGAAACTTCCCCTAAGAAGCATACAAATGGCCAACAGATATATAAAAATATGCTCAACTTCACTAGCTATTAGGGAAATGAAAATCAAAACTACAATGATATACCACTTCACACTCATTAGAATGACTATCCTATATAATAAAAAGCTAATATGCAAGTCAACCAAATAGTGGAACAACTGGTCTCTATGACATGTACTGACCAGCAGGAGGCAGACACTCAATGCAGGAGCCACTCAGCCAGAAGCCGGGCTCATGACTGGCGAGCACAATGGTGGTGGTGGGAGCCTCTCCTGCCTCCACCACAGTAATGCTAAGGCTGTCTGACTGAGGGTTCCTTTCTCTCCACAACCTCTCCATAAATAAAACTTATTATTGTTAGTTTTATTGATAACTAGAGGCCTGGTGCACAAAATCCCTCAGCCCGACCTGCACCCTCACACAATCCAGGACCCCTCGGGGATATCTGACTGTCAGTTTATGCCTGATCCTACAGGGACTGAGCCTAAACCAGCAGTTAAACATCCCTCTCACAATCCAGGACCGCTGGCTCCTAACCACTCACCTGTCTGTCTAATCGCCCCTAACCATTCTGCCTGCCTGCCTGATCACCCCTAACTGCTCACCTGCCTGCCTGATTGTCCCTAACCATCTCTGCCTCAGCTCCCACCACAACTTCATCTGGAATGACATCTGGAAGGTTGTTTGGCTAATTAGCATATTATGCTTTTATTATTATAGACTAAAGGCCTGATGAATGAAATTCGTGCAAGGGGCTCAGCCCTCACAGCCTCAGTGGCTTGCCTCAGCCCTGGCAGCTCCAGCTTCATCCAGAGGTTTTCCAGAAGGACATTTGAAAGGTTATTTGGCTGTCCAGTCTAATTAGCATATTATGCTTTTATTATTGTAGACTATAAGCCTAATGCACAAAATTTATGCAAGGGTCTTGGCCCTCGCAGCCCTGGCTTCTTCCAGAAGGTCGTCCAGATGGTTGTCTGGAAGGCTGTCCGGATGGTCACTCTGCTGTTTGGTCTAATTAGCATAGTAGCTCTTTATTATATAGGATAGATACTATTCAGAGTAATTAACTCTGTATGTGCCTGTCTGGTCTTTTTCAGTGGCTGAGAATCAACCTATGAACCAGGAGGTCACAGTTTGATTCTTGGTCAGGGCACATGCCCAGGTTACAGGTTCAATCCTCAGGGAGGGGCATGCAGGAGGCAGCTGATTAATGATTCTCTCTCATCATTGATGTTCCTATTTCTTTATTCCTTTCCCTTCCTCTCTAAAACCAATTAAAAAAACATGACTGTAAATTACATTAAAATATTAATTTTCAAACTAATTTCTTTTTTTATGTTATTTTTTAAAATATATTTTTATTGATATTTTACAGAGAGGAAGAGAGAGAGATAGAGAGATAGAAATGTCAATGAGAGAGAAACATCGACCAGCTGCCTCTTGCACACCTCCTACCAGGGATGTGCCCGCAACCAATGTACATGCCCCCGACCGAAATCGAACCTGGGACCTTTCAGTCCACAGACCGACGCTCCACCACTGAGCCAAACTGGTTTCGGGTCAAACTAATTTCTGTATTTCTTTCATATGTATATATTTTGGAAAATATTTACTGGCTGTCATATTTTAAAATTAACTTAAAATTTCTTTTGCTAGCCCTAAACACTGTATTTTAAAATTTAACATATTCTCTGTATTCATCTAATTTGTCTTCTGAGTGCTTTACATAGTATAATTCCACCATATTTATCTACTCCCATAGGGTTAAATGTTTAGGCTGATTTCAACATCCCAGAAGGAGTTTCTAGATGATTGGAATTTGTTATACTTCATTCCATTATCTCCAGACTCTTTCTCCACAATGTATCAGCTTACACTCCTAATATAATGTAGGAGACTTTCATTTTATTCCTGTAATAGCTATACTTTCTAAAATTCACCAGGAAAATATTTCTGATTCCACATCCACTTTCAGATTTTCCATTTCTCCCCTGCCCCCTGCCCCCTTCATCCAAAGACATTGAACATGAAAAGTTCTTTCTCACTGTTTCAACAAAGCAAGTATAGCCACAGGTCACTTAAATATGTAGACATGTTCTAACTGGTCATTAAGAGACTTGGTCATTGTGTGAATATCATAGAGTGCATTTATACAAACTGAGGTTGTATAGTCTACCACACACTTAAACTGTATGGTATAGCCAATTGCTCTTAAGCCAAAACCTATGCAAAACAACACAATACTTGAACACAAGATAAAATGAGGCAATAAGAAAATGAGGTGACCCTGGCTAGTGTACTCACTGATTATAGAGTCATCCATGCACCGAGGGGTTGTGGGTTTGATTCCCAGTCATGAGCATGTATCTGGGTTACAGGTTCAATGCCCAGTCCTAGTAGGGGTGCATGTGGAAGGCAACCAATTGATGTGTCAGTTTCACATGGATGTTTCTCTCTCTTCCCCTTCCTCCTTCCTTTCCACTCTTTCTAAATATCAATTTAAAAAATATCCTTGGGTGAGGATTAACAACAACCAAAAAAAAGATGATGTAAACACAAGACATATAAGGCTGTTGTATAACATGACATATTATTTAACAGCAAACTTTTTTATAAGTAAATTGAGTACACTAAAAATAATAATAAATAAAAAGTATAGTAGAGTAAATACATAAATCAGTAACACTGTCATTTATTATTATTATTAGAGGCCCAATGCATAAAGATTTGTACAAGAATGGACCTTCTGGAGGAACCAATATGGTGGCTTAGGTAAGCACCTAAGCTGCTGCCTCGCACAACAATTTCAAAACAGCAACTAAAAGACAGAACAGACATCATCCAAAACCACAGGAAAGCTGACTGAGTGGGAAATCTACAACAAGATAGAAGGAGAGAGGATCACGAAACAGGGGAGCCATAAAGCGCTGAGGTAGGGAGAGGCTTGTTTGCAGAGAGGAAGGGCGGCAGAGTATCTGGCTGGTGGGAGGGAAAAGGAAGCCCCCAACTGCACTGAATCCCAGACCCAGCCGAAACCCCATGGATCCAGGCTCATACAGGTGGAATATGGACTGTAGAGAAAGGCGTCCAGAGACTCAGAGACTGGGAGAGCTGGGAGCTGCAGTGGACAGGGCCTACAGTTGCATGCAAGTGAGTGCATGCAGAGAGGTCTGACCATGGAGGTTGCCGCTGCCTCTACATAGTGGAAGGAATTGGAAGCTCCAGACTACAGAGACCCAACCCAATTCTGGGCAAGCCCCTGGGGCACCCATGCTCTTGCATGGGAAATCTGGGCTGTCAGGTGGAAACTTAGGGGATCCCTGGAAGGCAGAGGTCTGAGGCGAGTGCACAAGGGCAGGGCTGAAGGGAAGCCAAGACTGTCGGCTCAGCCCTAAGACTCTGCCCCATCCAAGCTGAGCACAGAGGCTTTTGCAATTTTGCAAGTCTGATCCTATAAGACTGTCTCCAATACAGAAGGTATCCTTGAGCAGACACAGCTGATACTCACATTCAATTGGCCTGGAGGTCAATTTCTCTCAGTGATACCAACAACAATCAAGACTTAACTACAACAAGGCTGTACACCCAGATCATAAAGGGCAACATCAAGAGTGTTTTCCATAGGTAACTGGGGAGACTGAGCTACTAGGCCATATAAGACACCAAACACACAAAGCCATCCTATCAACTCAGAGAAGCAGAAAAAATGCTGAGACAAGGAAAGAGATCTCAAACAAAAGAGATGGAGGAGAACAAAAGACTGGATATAGAGTTCAAAGCCATAGTTACAAGGTTTTTCAAGAATTTCCTAGAAAAGGTCAATAAATTTAACAAGACCCTCAAGGATATGAAAAAGGACCAACTAGAAATTAAACATACACTGACTGAAATAAAAAACATACAGAGACCCAACAGCAGACTAGAGGAACATAAGAATCAAGTCAAAGATTTGGAATACAAAGAGGCAAAGGACACTCCTCTGGAGAAGCAAGAGGAAAAGAGAATCCAGAAAGTTGAAGATAGTGTAAGAAGCCTCTGGGACAACTTCAAGCATACCAACATCAGAATTATGGGGTGCCAGAAGGAGAGTGCAAGATACTGAAAACCTATTTGAAGAAATAATGTCAGAAAACTTCCCCCACCTGGTGAAAGAAATATACTTACAAGTACAGGAAGCACAGAAAACCCCAAACAAAAGGAATCTAAAGAGGGCCATACCAAGACACATCATAATTAAAATGCCAAGGGCAAAAGACAAAGAGAGAATATTAAAAGCAGCAAGAGAAAAGCAGTTGGTTACCTATAAGGGAGCACCCATATGACTATCAGCTGATTTCTCAACAGAAACTATGTAGGCCAGAAGGGAGTGGCAAGAAATATTCAAAGTGATGAATAGCAAGAACCTACAACCAAGATTACTGTATCCAGCAAAGTTATCATTAATAATTAAAGGGCAGATAAAGAGCTTCACAGATAAGAAAAAGCTAAAGGAGTTAACCACCACCAAACCAGTATTATATGAAATGCTGAAAGGTACTCTTTAAGAAAAGGAAGAAGAAGAAAAAAGATAAAAATTATGATCAACAAATACATATATATCAACAAGTGATTCTAAAAAACAAGTGAATTAAAAATCAGGAACAGAATAAACTGGTGAATATAATAGAATCAAAGGCAAAGAAAGGGAATGCAATGATAATTATCAGGAGGAAAGGGGTGTGGGGGTTTCAGGAAGAGACTGGATTAAAATCGTACACCAATGGATGAGGACAATGGTAGGGGGGAGGTAAGAGCAGAAGGTAGGGTGGGAACTGGGTAGAAGGGAGCTATGGGGGAAAAAAGGAGAAACAATTGTAATAATGTGAGCAATAAAGATTTATTCAAAAAAGGGAGAGAGAGAGAGAACTACATTCTTGAAAAAGAAAAAAAGAAGAAAAAAAAAGAATGGGCCTTCCTTCCCCTGGCTGCTGGCACTGCCTTCTCTCCCACTGGAGCCAATTTTCTGCTCCAGCCTAGAGCTGACTTTCCACCTTCCCACACTGCCTAGAGGCCTGGAGCAGATGGAGTAGTGAGGAATGCCTGTGCTGTTGCCACAGTGAAGACACAAGCATCCTGCCCTGCCCCACCCTTAGTGGCTTGGTGCCTGCTTATGCAAATTAACCCTCCATATTTGTTGGGTTAATTTGCATACTCACTCCTGATTGTCTGGTGGGCATTGCAAAGGTATGGTCAATTTGCATCTTACTCTCTTATTACTGTAGATTAAGTACTAGGTACTGTACATAATTGTATAGGCTATACTTTCATACCACTGAAGCCTTCTTTTCCTGACATTTAATGTAGGTTTCACACAGAATTTTCTCTTCTGAGTTGTTAACCAGTTGTTAATATATACATTTTTAATTCAAATCTGAAACCCACACAAGAACATAAACTCCATAAAAGCATGGGTGTTAGTTACTATTGTATCTTCAATACCTAGCACAGTGACACTACACAATAAAAAAAGATATGAACAAGTAAAACTAAAATAACAAACATATTGTAGTCACTATTCTAAGTACCTTACATATATTAACACATTTAATTCTAAGTATTTATATAAGGTATGCAATCTTTTTACCATTATTTTATAGGATAAAAAACTAAGGCATATAAAATATAATGTGCTCAAAATGATTTAACCCTTTTAAGTGGTGGGCTTTAAAAATTGTTAACTAATTCTCATTTAGCAATTAGATGGGTATGGTTCTATCAGGACGTAATAAAAAAAAACTTTTTAAAAGAGTAACAAGTTATTCCATTTATCGTTTTTAAGTTATCTATTTTAACTGCATACCAATTCTTACCTGATAAACTTAAAGTATAAATTTCTCAAATTATTATTTACATAAAGTCCAGATGGGTTTAAAGCAGATCAATCTCACTTGAAATGAATGTTTTGCTCTTGTCCAACTTTGGCAATGTGTTAGGAATAGCACAAGATTATTTTTTAGTTTTCCTAACTTTTATTCTTCCTGGGACAGTACATTTATCATGTACTAAATGTATAAGCCAATGATATATACAGAATCTGCTCTGTACTTGTGCTTTCATAATTAAGGTCAATAAAAAGACTTTTGATAAATTAGATCAGTGATTCTCAAAGTATAGTCCTAACTTCCAGGGTTTTTAAATAATTGTTGAAAAATTTGCCAGTTTCATCCACTGTGTTTTGGAAGTGAGGATTTTCCAAATTGCTCACTATAATATTTTAGAAGTAACACCTTCTAAGAAAATTTTAAAGAATTAAGATATCTTCTACTTGTCTATACAGACAAGTTCTAGTCAGAAGTCTAAGACAGTTAACAAGACATTATTGTTGTTGTTATTATTATCATTATTATTGTTGTGTTATTATTATAGAGGCCCAGTGCATAAAATTTGTGCATGAGGAGGAGTGTGTCCCTCGGCCCAGCCTGCACCCTCTAATTGGGACCCCTCCCCCGGGGATGTTTGAATGCCATTTTAGGCCTCATCTCACCTAAACTGGTAGTCAGACATCCCTTTCACAATCCAGGACCACTGGTTCCTAACCACTCACCTGCCTGCCTGCCTAATCTGCCTAATGCCCCCAACTGCTCTCCCCTGCCAGCCTGATATTGCCCCCAACTCCCCCCCCCTCTGCTGGCCTGATCACTCCTGCCTCTGCCTTGACTCCCACCACACACCATGGCTTTCAACCCAGTCTAATTAGCATATTATTCTCTTATTAGTAAATTATATAGATAGGATTGCTTAAATGGGTAGGAGAGGGGAAGCCTTTTTCAGCAGAAGGAAATGTTCTTGACAGACAAAAATAGTTAATCCTTATATCTGGACTGTTAGCCAGCCATATGTACTATACTGCCAAACTGGTCATTAAAAAATTGAACTTTACACCAAACTGCTGTTGCTCTTAAAACCCCTCTTCACCCCCCACTGTAGGTTCTGCCTTTGCAGTTCATCCAGATTAGGTTCTGATTGGTCGGTTTCTATGCCATTCAGCCTCAAAAGCTCCACCTCCTAGGCAGCCATTGGCTCCTCTGGGAAATCCAGAATGGCCCCACCTTCATGTTAGCATCAGCCCTTCAGTCACGCCCCCAGTCCACAACTGGGTATATTTCTGGCTGCTCTGAGAAGCTGCACCTCAGGTCTGTGCTGGTAGCAATTTTGAATTCTCATCCCTGCCCTAACCTTCTTACAGTGCAAGCTCCATGAAGGCAAGCATTTGTCTTGTTCATTCTTAGTTCACTCATAGACTTTACCTATGTCTATACATGTATGCTAGCACCGTATGGTGACTGGTTGAAAAGTCATTTCAGTAGTAATGGTCACTATATATACAAAATTATATATATATATATATATATATATATATATATATATATATATATATAATTTTGTATCCTAATAATAATCAAAACACTATATTTCCAAGAGAGAGGTATTGAAATTGACTTGGTTTTATTTCTTGCACATTTGTCTTAGAAAAGACTAAAAACGTTCACGTTTAAATTTTCTGAAAATATTTTTAACAATGTGAAAGAAACTATACCTAATTTATTTCTATATTGTTAAAATATATGAAATAAATGAAATATTTTGGTAAAAGTTAAAGTTACATAAAAATCTGAATAAAATATAGACCACTGCTAGAAATGTTTCATGATTTGATAAAAAAAAAAGATAAATACTTTTGTGTTTAAATGAAAACAAGTAAAAAATATTTTATACAACATAGCTGTTCATTTTAAGAATAATCAGGTGAATTTAATTTAAAAAAGCACTATGTATATGTTTATACCATATATGCATGTTATGTTATATTATATTTTTAATAAATACCTATAAAAGCATTAAAGGAGAAACTCATTAAGGTAAGGCTGACAAAGCGGTTTTGTCCTAAGGAAGAAGAGAAAGAAGAACATTTGAAGTTGAGAGATTCACATCTAAAAAGGTAGAGAACTACAAAAGTACCCAATGCATCCATGAAACAGCAAGTGACTGGAATGTGGGGGCGATAGGGATACAATTCTGAAATAATGGAGGAAAATTCAGTTGATGCTATTGTGAAGGGTATTCAAAGTCTCACTAAAAGGATATGGAATTCACCTACCAAGTAATATTGGAAATGATTTGATAAAATCTACATGTGAGAACAATAATTCTGCAGGCAAACTAAAGGATAAAGTTGTGAACAGAAGGGAAAACAAGTTGAATGTAGGTTGGGTGTTTTTCACCCCCCTATGCCTGCCTGCATTGTATGCCTCATTTCTCACCTATAGAAACAGAGTTCGTCTCCATTTGATATTAAGATGAAATATTTTCAATAAAATATGGTGTTTGTGAGAATATTGTTAACTTCTATAGTTCTCTTCTAAGACATTTAAACATAATAAAAAGATATATAATGTTAATACTTATATTTCATCAGGGGGAAAAATAGACACAAAATAATATTAAAAAAAATAAAAGAGGGAAAATACTTGGTACCAGCCTCTGACACTAGCCAAGTCCTTGGCAATGCTTACTTAGGTAAGGTCCTATTTTCCCATTATCCATTAAATGAACAGGTTAATTAAGACTTTAAAAGTCCCACTCATATTTAAGTTGAACACTTGTTGGTTATTTTCTGAAATACACCATATAAAATTGTACAAGTCAACTTAATTGGCATGTTCATGCGAAATATTTTACTTTACCCAAATAGAAGTAAATAAATCACTGATACTAGTTGCAAATTCCTGATCTTTATACTTTTTGTCCATGAAAGTAGGCTTTTGACGTTTCCCAGATTTTATCCTTGATAAACCTATATGTTAACAAGCAAAAGAATCTTATGACATGTTCAAGTAAGAATAAAAAAATATGAACAATAAAATGGTAATAGATACATATCTATCAACAATTAAATCTAAAAATCAAAATAAATGAACAAGAAATCTATGAACAAAATAAACTGATGAATAAAATAGAACCAGAGGCATCAGACTTGGAACAGACTGAGGAATCTCAAAGAAAAGGTGGGAATAAAGGGTGGGAAGAGACTAACCAAAGGTTTATATGCATATATGCATTACCTTTGGACACTGACAATAGGGTGGTGAAGATTGGGAAACGAGTGTGTGTGGGGGAAATGGGGAGGAATATGGAGGGGAGGGCATATATAATACTTTCAACAATAAAATTAAAAAATAATAAAAATAAAACACATGTAAAACATATACACACACATCCTAATAAACCTAGTTTGTCCTGGAATGCCAAGTGAGCTATTTTTGAACAAGCTAAAGTCAATCTAATTAACTAGAAGGTACATTCTTCTAACAGTGTCCTCCTAAAGAACATACTGTTATAATGAAAATTTTCCAATAGCTAAGCCATTAAATACTTGAAACTCACTCCTATGACTGAGTAAATGGATTTCTAATTTAATTTAAAATTTAAATAGCCACATGTGCCAAGGTTCTACACTATACAGGATAGTCCCACAATATAAAATAGTAGTCTTTAATGTTAATAAAACATTTTGTGCCGATAAAATGTACTATCATAAAGAGAATATTTTTTCCTGTTTTTAAAAGAATTTTAATAATTTTTATTTAATACTAGAGGTCCTGTGTGAGAGTATGGTCCCTAGGCCTGGCCTGCAATCAAGACCATCTTCTCCAGCTGCTGCAAGCTGGCCCCATCCCCCACCATCAACCACCCCTAGTTCCCCATTCGCCTTTGGGTGATCAGTGCCTGACAGCTGGGGGAAAGGTCAGAGAGGTCAGCTGTTCCTGCCCACTTGCAGGCCCCGCCTCCACCTGAGGTGGCCATCAGACCATTGGAGCCTGTCTGCTAGGGAAAGTGACCAAGAGGTGATCAATGTGCCTCATAGTGACTAGTCCAGCAGTCATTCTGCCGTTAGGGTCAATTTGTATATTACCCTTTTATTATATAGGATTACAACAATTCTATGAGGTAGTACATATATTAAATAACAAGAAGCCTGGTGCACAAATTTGTGCATAGGTGGCATCCAATCAGCCCTGACACCAATTGGGGGTGGGGGAGCTGGTTGAGGGGGAGGGTCTGCGGGTGGTTGGCTGGCCAGCCCTTCCCCCTGGTGGAACTCCCAGTTGAACTCCTGATGGAAGGGAAAATTTGCATATTAGCCTTTTATTATATAGGATGCTAGATAAATAGATTATCTTTCTTTAAGAAAACTTTTAAACTCTATATATAAACCATTTTCCAAAATAAATGACAAGAAGCAAAAAATATTCACTTATGGAAGTCTGGTACATAAATAAAACAGTATCTGGCCACACAAGGCTTTATTTGTTCTAATAATACTATCCCATGTCTCTGTATATCCATGACAGAGAGAAATGTAGTACAAGCATATTCTAAAAATGGGGGGAGGGAACAGGGGAAGTGAGGATGGGATGAGGAACCTACAGTCCTTTAGTTAAGTGAATTATATCAGTATAGTCACCTTTTATATGCTGTGGAAAGCATAAAAATGCTATTAATGTAGACCATGCTATAACTGTGACAAAAACAAAGCGAATCCACCAAGTACCGAACCAGTGTTGATGAAAAAAACCGCCATCAAGTCTAATAAAGAAAAGTGAAAAAATTAAGTTTGTGTATTTTATTACAAACAAAACCACAATCTAACAGAGAAAGAAAAATAAAGAGAGAAATGAAACATTTTCTGTTAAATTGTCCTAGTTGTTTTCTTTGCTGAGAATGAATAGTTGTGAATCCTTCAATTATGGAGTTCCCTTTTGTCTTGTAGAAACCTAAATTTTTCCCTTTCTTATTTCTCCCCTGTCCACTCAGGCAGTGATGAGTAATTCTTTAATATTTTTAAAACTTTCTTCTTCAACAGAAGCTAAGGATTTGGAAGACTATACTTTTAAATCTCACCTCTCCTTTAAAATCAGTCTTGCCACTTTAAATCATGTACCTAGCCTTTTAGTGAAAACCTCCCCTTTAAGTTGCACAATTAACCCTTTAAGTCACATTTATTATGAAATCTCTTTCTTATATTGCCTTCTCTGAACTCTCAGACTAAGAGTGAGTTACCTTCTAGTGGTCATAACTAATCAACCTCAGGACCTGTCATTTTTCTTGCTCTACCTTTCTAAACCACAAAGCCTTACAGTGGACAGAGTGGGATGGGAATGTGAAGGATTCTGTGTTGGGATTTTTAAATTTTATCTTTTTAGTCACAGATTATAATTTCAGCATTCTTTGTCTTCCACAATACTGCAACTATGATCTTGTGAAGAATTTTCATAGTTGTGAAGTTATTTTGTACAATTTAGGGAGGAGATTTAGGGAAGTTGATTACTACACAGCAGCCACTGTCTTCAGTTTCACACACATTTAAGACTTTGTCCAACCAGCCATCCTGGGGAAATGCCCACAACCCCAGGAACCACAGTTTTGGAGGTGCTGGTTTCTCACAGGTGACTTTACTGCCAACAGACACCCGATGAGTAGCTTGCTTATAGGTCTTATCTCTCATAGAATGTGGGCCAACTCCTTATCCATTGCTATATTAATCAGGGATACCAATTCCAAAGTGCAATGACACAGGGTTGCAATCTTGATTTACATTGTACAGTATGCTATGCCTAGAACGTTTCAACTCCAGATTGCCAGTTGGGGTACAAGTTTTCTTATTTTTATAGTTTTTAGAAATTTTATTTGTTTCATTTTTGAACCCAGCTATATATTCTAACTATATTCATTATATTACATATAATATGATGAAAGTTATACACATTCATGTGAATAATTGAGTATCTAAAAATTAAGGAAAACAAACTTTAAAAACTACAAAGTATAAGCAAAGAATTTATTAAAGTAACAGATATAAGACAAAGTTAGAAATCAATATCAAAATCAAATATAATTTACTAATAAAAGTAAATGATTAGTAAATGTCATAATACAAAGATTCCATGCACAACACTAACAGAATATATGAAATCAGTAGAAATAAATTTCATAAGATATCTTCAATAAATAAAATCATAAAACTTTAGTAAGGGCATAAAAGAAATGTTGAGAAAATAGAGCAATATACTATATATTCTTACATAGTTAACAGTTATTCCAAATTTGACACATAAATTCAAGTATTTCAAATTAAAATGCCTTGATTATAACATGAGATTATTAAATTTATCTGAAAAGTAATTTTGCAAACACAGCCCCTGACTTTTAATGAATAATTATGAGTGGAGTCTTATTCATACAAATAGCAAATTATATAATAAAGCTTAGTTATTAAATATAACTAGTTATATGTATTTTTAATATATTTTTCTTGATTTCAGAGAATAAGGGAGAGGAGAGATTGAAACATAAATGATGAGAGAGACTCATTGATTGGCTGCCTCTGTAGGCCCCCTACTGGGGATCAAATCAAAACCTAGACATGTGCCCTGACCTGGAATCAAACCATAACCTCTTGGTTCATAGGTCAACACTCAACCTCTGAGTACACTGGTCAGACGCTAGTTATATTTAAAATGGTGTAGTATTTGCATTAAATAGAAAAATATGTCAGATGCCCAGCCAGTGGTGTGGGTCAGTGGTTGAGTGTAGACCTATGAACCAGGAGGTCACAGGTTTGATCCCCAGTCAGGGCACATGTCCAGGTTGCGTTGTAGGGCTTGCAGGAGGCAACCAATCAGTGATTCTTTCATCATTGATGTTTCTATCTTTCTCTCCCTCTCCCTTCTCTGAAATCAATAAAAAAAATTTTTTTTAAATGGGGAGAGCATAAGATGGAGGCTGGCAGGACAGAGCAAGACACCCATGAAAAACACACATGGTGTCAAAACAAGCCAAAGGAAAATTGTTTGGGCAAAAAATGAAAAAGGATCCCAAGTCAAATTTATTGAAAATATTCCTTTATTAACTTTTGGTCAAAAATATGTTTGTATCTTTTCAGAAAACAACTCTGAGACCATGTGGATTCCTGCAACAGAGAGGAATTGACAGGACTGCTCCAGCCATGAAGACAGAAGAGAAGCAGTCCAGAGATAGAAGATGCTGATGTCACCTTGCCATACTAGCAGTCAGCAGCTGTGCATCACTGCAGGTTGCCCAGGACCAAACCAGAGAGGGTCAGACCTGCATTGCCACCATTTGTCCACCATTCAGAAATGAAATATCATTGCTGACATGTACACATAAGGAACTGTTTGACATTAAAATTGGGACTCAAAAGAACTGTTGGCCCAGAATGAAACTCACTACAGACTGATTCATTTGCCTCCCAGCATAACCATTATTGCTTGCCTCATTTTTGGTTCTTATATTTTTTATATCACATGATCTCACTCATCTAGGGGAAATAGTGAACAATATAAACTGATGAATAAAGACAGACCCGGAGACAGGGAAGTATCAATAAGACTGTCAAACCTCAGAGGGAAGGTGGGGGAAGGTGGGAGAAAGGGGGAGAGATCAACCAATGGACTTCTATGCATGCATATAAGCCTAACCAGTGTTCATGGACAACAGGGGGCTGAGGACATATGTGGGGAGGGGTTTGGGATGGTAATAGGAGGATGAGGACAAATATGTATTACCTTAATCAATAAAGAAATTTTTTTAAATGTTAGAAATGGATTAGACAGATAAGAGAGAAGGGAAAAAAAACCATTTATGGAAAATGTAATGTATGATAAAAATGGTATTTAATATCAGTAAAAACAAAAATTGAAAAAAAGGAAATGATCCAAAAAGTCATTAATACAATTAGCTATTTCTTTGAGAGAAAATAGAATCTTGGTCTGTGCCTTCTATTATAGGCAAAAATAAATTGAAATTGGAAGTTAAATTTAAATGTACAACACACCTGTTAGGATGGCTACTACCAAAAAACAAAACAGAAAATAACCAGTGTTGGCAAAGATGTTAAGAAATTGGAACCCTTGAGCACTACTGGTAGGAATATAAAATGGTATATCTACTATGGATAACAGAATGAAAATTTCTTTAAAACATTCCATTTCTGCCGCTGGCTATTGTGACTCAGTTGGAGTGTCCTCCAGTCTGGGTCCAATTCCTGGTTAGGGCCTACACATAGGTTGTGGGTTTGGTCCCGATTGACGTGCAGTTGACAGGCAACCAATCAATGTCTTTCTCTCTAAAAAAAAATAAAAGAAAAATTTAAAAAACCAATAAGCATATCCTTGGGTGAGGAATTTTTTAAAACGAGCCAAAGGAAAATTGGGAATATATCACAAAGCATTGAAAACAGAATCTCAAAGAGATATTTGCACATTTATGGAAATTGCAAAATTATCCACAATAGCCACAAATAGAAAGTAAATTAAATGTCCACTGTCAGAAGAATGAATAAAGAAGAAAATTCTGTCATACACTACAATATGGATGAAACTTGAGGACATTATGCTAAGTGAAATAAGTTAGTCATAAAAAGACAAATACTGCATGATTCCACATATATGAAATATCTAAAGTAGTCAAACTTTTAGAAACAGAAAGTAGCATGGTGATTGCCAGGGGCTGGGGAGCTAGGGAAAAAGGGAAGTTGCTGTGCAACAGATAAAAATTTTCAGTTTATCAAGATAAAAAGACCTAGATATCTGTTGCACAAATAAATGCATATAGTTAACACTGTACTGTACATTTAATAAATGGCTAGGATGGTAAAGTTTATAATACATGTTTTTTTTTACCACCATTAAAAAAAATTAGATGCAGAACTAGAGGTCCAGTGCACAGAATTCATGCACAGGGAAGGGGAGAGGGATCCCCTCAGCCCAGCCTGCATCCTCTCCATTCCGGGACCCTTCAGGGGATGTCTGACTGCCAGTTTGGGCCTGATCCTGGGGATTGGGCCTAAACTGGCAGTCAGATCCCTCTCACAATCCAGGACTGCTGGCTCCTAACTGCTCATGTGCCTGATCGCTCTTAACTGCCTCTTTACCCCAATCCCCCACTGGCCAGACTGATCACCCCTAACTGCCCCCACTGCTGGCTTGGTTGCCCCAAACTTCTCCCCTGCCCCCCGCTGACCTGATCACCCCTTATTACTCCCCTACCTGCTTGGTTGCCTTCAACTGTCCCCCTCTGCCAGCCTGGTCATGCCCAACTGCCCACCCCCCACCAGCCTGGTCGCCCCATGCAGCCTGCTGTTCAGTCATTTGATCGTCCCTCACTAACCCCCCTAACAGCCTGCTTGCCCCACACAGCCTGTTGTTTGGTTGACCATTTGGTTGTTTCAATCGTGATGGCCCCTGGCTTTTAATATATTAGGATTACTACTAGTTAGCTTGTCATTCTAAGTGGTATTTTTAAAATTTTATATCAAATAGTACCATAAAAATATACATTTTAGATGTATTTATATGTACCTATATGTGCATATCAGTCACATTTACATATATTTTTTAAAAAGATGGTCATTAAAAATTAATGTATCCTATATAATAAAAGTGTAATATGCTAAGTATCCGATCGATTGGTTGACCGTTTGGTCAACGGCTTGACAAGTCGCTATAATGCGTACTAACCACCAGGGGCCAGGTGCTCTGAGCAGTAGGTTAGCTTGCTGCTGGGGTCCCGTCAGTTGGAACTGGGCCAGAGAGCTGGACATGCCTTGGAAACCCTCGTATGGTTCCTCCTCAGCTGGCTGGCTTCCATCAGCCCCGATCTGGACTGGGTGAGAGGGCCCTGGCTGGCCATGATCACAGGCCAGGAGGAGAGACCCCATGGGTGAACGAATTTGTGCACTGAGCCTGTAGTCTATTTATAAGCTAACGTGTCTATTGAATAAATATTTTACATAATGTAGGCAGAAAAAGGAAAGAAAACGGCTTACCTTTTAATAACACTCCTCTCTGTGGTGGCAATCAGTGGTGCTGCTATCGCATAACCCAAAGCATACCCAAGTGTTACTGAAGCTTCCATTAAGCCTATAAAATGAATATTAAACATCAAACTACTATATAACCCAGCTTTGTCACAAGATAATAAAAGTTACATCACTAAAATGATTCCTTCTTAAAGCTTCATAGTATACTTTATTAGTCAGGGTTCTCTAGAGAAATAGAACAAATAAGGATTTGTGGGTGTGTGTGAAGTGATTTCTGAACTATTTTTTCCCCCCGCAGCTGACCATCTCCTGTTTTTCTGATCAATATCTCTCAGTGGAAATTATTTTTTCTTCTTTCTTTTTAAATTTTTTATTGTTGGCACTATTACAAAAAAGATATTTAGAGAGTAAGAGAGATGTTAAGGAATTGGCTTATGCAACTGTGGGAGCTGGCAAGTCCAAAAATGCTCATGATAGTCTGGCAGATTCAAAATACAGGTAAGAATTAATATTACAGCCTTAAGGCACTGTACTGAGGGTACTATTCTACGGTTAATTAAATAGTATATCACTTCTTTCCTTGAAAGATGAATGAGATTGTTTTCATTAACTTCAAAGTATCAGAGCTCCCCTAAAAGATTAGTGAGTTAATTTATGTAAGGAACTTAGAACAATGATCACTATTTTAGCACCACATTGAATCTAGTACTGAAGAGGCATATATTTCCCCTTATGGACATGATGGCAGCAACTTCCTACACATATACCATAAATTTAAACATATATCTAATTAAGAAATTCAGTCTGGTTATTTTGAGATTTTTTTCTAGGAAAATGAACTGAAGCCTATATATATATACATACACACACACACACACACACACACACATATACATATATATATATGTATATATATATATGGAATATATATATGTGGAAAGATTATAGTTTTAATTACGTAAGAATGCATTTTTTCTATTGCTCTATATCTTTTAGGGGGGCCTTCAGATGACTTGTCTACAATTCCAAATCTCAAGCAGCTTTTCAGAATTAAGTGGCTCAATGTGATTTTAAAGTTAAACACACTAGTTACCATTTATTACAATCTATACTAAAAAAAAAGGGTAATATGCTAATTAGACTGAGAGACCTTCCAGCGGTCCTCTGGACAAAGCCATGGTGGCAGGGCTGAGGCAGAGGTGGTTAAGGGTGGTCAGGCCAAAAGGGGAGGGAAATTAGGGGTGGTCAAGCTAGCAGCAGGGAGAGAGCAAACTGGCATGGGGGTTAGTTGGGGACAAGCAGGAGAGTAGGGGGTTGGAGCTGAGCAGGCTGGTGGGGGGGGCAGTTGGGAGTGAGCAGGACAGCAGGGGCAAAGTTTTGGGCAATCAGGCCGGCAGGAGGGGGCAGTTAGGGGTGATCACACTGGAAAGGGGGGCAGTTGGGGGCAATCAGACCAGTGGGGGGACAGTTGGGGGTGATCAGGCTGGCAAGGGGCAGTTGAGGCTGAACAGGATGGCAGAGAGGCAGTTGGGGGTGAGCAGGACAGCAGGGGGGCAGTTAGGGGTGAGCAGGCCAGCAGGAGGGGGCAGTTAGGGATGATCAGACTGGAAGGGGGGGGGACCAGGCTAGCAGGTGGAGTGGTTAGGGGCGTTCAGGCAGGCAGGCAGGTGAGTGGTTAGAAGCTAGTGGTCCCAGATTTCAGATTTCGAGAGGGATATCTGTCTGCTGATTTAGTCAGACCTCCCCCAAGGCGTCCCAGATTGGAGAGGATGCAGGCCAGGCTGAGGGACACATCCCTGTGTACTAATTTCATGCACCAGGCCACTATTGTTATTATAAAAGTTAATAATTAGCACCTGAATATCAGTTTAGATATGCACCCCAAAATATAGAAGCTCAATAAAAATTCAGAATTAGTAAATTATATTAGAAGGAAAAAAAACTTGCCTAGATAAGTACCAATTGAGAATCTGGAAACTCTGTCATCAAGAAAGATTACTGTAAGGATATAAAGAGGCATTCCTGCTATTCCCTGCACAGCCTGTCCAATCATGAAGAAAGTTACATATTTTGATTCGAATAGAATTGAGTTCTCGCAAGCTTTGAGACTCCTCGTTTCTTCGCAAACATCTTTTGAAAGGATAATTTTAATTTTTTGTTAAATGAGTCAAAACTCAAACACACAACAATACACAATGTATTTTATGAAATATTTTACCTTTTACAAGATATTTCCACCATTATACTTTTTTCTTTTAGTTAAGATTTCATTTACATTGGATATAGTAGCTCTATAATTAATCAACATGTTCTCAGAAAAATGCAATGATAAAATAAAATTTGTGGGAATACTGAAAAAGATGCATTTATATATAAACCAAACATAAATGCATATGTATGACTATATGTATACACATACTTGTTTGCATAGGTAAATATACATATCTTAAATTTTGCATCTGATAACTCTTTTGACGTAGGATAAAAGTATACTTTTTTAGATTATCTGAATTATTAAAGATTACCTTAAGTTTACCTTAGATTACCTGAGCTTAGTTCAATATCCACTTCTCTGACAATTAACTTTGTGTCACTCTGATTAAAATAATTTCATATTTCATACTCACTAACTTTTAAAACATTTGTCCACAGCACAAGACATTATACCAGAGATTTTTAATGAGTGCACCATAAGAATTTTTAAAATATGCAATCCCTGACTAGAAGGGGCATTGACCTCTTTTTCTTTAGATTGTCAAATAAACAAATTGACAATAACCAACACAACAGTAGCCATGTAGTGGGAATGAATCAAAATTATATCTATTTATTTTTGTTTTTGTATCTCTGTGTTCTCTTCTTTTTTAAAATTGATCTTTGTTACTGAAAGTATTACAGATATACCCCTTTTTTTCCTACTGACCCTGTTTACTCCATTAGATTGGCAAAAATCTGTATTTTTGGAGTGCCACAGAATTTTAGTAATTAGTTTATGTGTGCCATGAAATGAAAAAGGCTGAAAATCACTGTATTACACAATAAAAATTTTTGTTAGTCATTGTATGATAATCCACTAGATTTTAAATTTTTTACAGGACAGTCTATTTCTTAAGCTTTTTTTATTTACATGTTTATTAAACAATAGTAAATAAATGTTTGTTAGAATTGCATTTGTTATTAGCCTGGTAGATCTAAACAATGCTATTAGATCATTTTGATTGTGTATATTTGATTGGAACTTAACAAATGTTCTGAAAATATTACTGTGAAAAACTGGTTAATGTGTATATTGCAAAATAGTACACTAATGAAAAATTTCAGCTGGTTCAGGAAATGTGTATATTGCAAACTAGTACACTAATGGAAAATTCATATGGACTATTTGATTCCATGTTAAATAGGCGGTCTCTAGAATTGTTATTGTAATTACTACCAATAATTCAATTTTATATAGACATATCAGTATAAACACCCTAACCCAGTGGTTCGGCAAACTGTGGCTCAAGAGCCACATGCGGCTCTTTGGCCCCTTGAGAATTGAGCAAAGGCCAGCTTAGGACTACCCTAATTAAGTTAATAACAATGTACCTACCTATAGGGTTTATGTTTAAAAAATTTTACTCAAAAGAAATTTCAATCGTCGTACTTTGATATTTGGCTCTGCGGGCTAATGAGTTTGCTGACCACTGCCCTATGTACTTGAACTCCACTTAGCAAGTATATAGCTATTCAATTTAAACTTTCAAACACAATGAACTACAAACCTTCTTTAATTGCAATTTTAAGCATCCTACAAACATCTTTACCTTTCTAGCTCACTCCTTCTAGTAACCCAATTTCACCAATCCCTAAAATCCACCAGGACCTATATAATCTATTGATCTTGCTCCTTTTCACTATCTCAAGGTCCTTTTTACCCTTACTTCTTTCATTGTCATCATAACACTTTTAAATCCCTTGCTCTCTTATATGTCATATAATCCCTCAATGAAATTGCAACCCTAGCCAAGTTAAACTCTTCTCCTTACTCTATACCTACACTTTAAAAATGGAATGTAGCCATAGGAAAATACACAACCATGCAAATCTCACTTTGAATTTATGATTATTAAACTTAAGGAGATACTTCATCCTCCTTAATAAAACATGTCCCTACTCTACTACTCTTGCCTTCTCCTAGAAAATTCAGCTTGTTGGTTTCCTTTTTCTAGAGCTCACAGTCCTGATATTCCTGCTATCTAATATCTGAAAATAAATATTTTCCACAAATAGAATAAAACTAATCTTCTACCACCTTTCTTCATATTAAAAAAAATATTATATTTGGACTATAGTTTCAAGAAGGGAACAGTCAGTACTATAAACACTGGGGTTAGTTCAAGAACTATAACAAGTCAAAAGTTTTAATTGTATTAAATGACATGAATTATGTTGGTGGCTTGATGAAAATAACTTTATTGCGGTGTTTAGGGTTTAAGCCATGCTTAAGTGGGTTGAAATAAGGATATGAAATAATGTCAGAAAGCTTGGCCATGTCTTTCAAAAAAAAAAGTCAATTGAAAATGATGAGATTTTGCAAAGTGATAAAAAAAAGGACTGTGAGTTATATCTATTACTGTTTTTGTTTTTAAAGGGTGGGAATAACTTGAGCACATTTAGGTGCTAATGAGTAACACCAAAAAAAGAAGGAATTTGCAAAAGAAGATACAGATCATCACTGGAATAAAATTCCCAAGTAGGTAGGAAAGAACGGGATGTTTAGTAGGAGGATAGCACTTTCATTTTAACAGAAATGAAGAAGTAAGAAATTAAGGCAATTTTTTCTTATGGCATGTATTTTCTATACAATACAGAAGATGAGTTAAGTGAGTACTATTGACTGAAGTATCCCCCCACAATTCATATGTTGAAATCCAAATTCCCAATGTGATAGTATTTGGAGGTAATTAAGTCATGAAAGCAGAGTATTCATGAATGGGATCAGTGCATTTATAAGATGAAATGCTAGAGAGCTTGCTCTCCCTCTCTTTCTTGGCCACAGTAATATGAGGACATACCAAGAAGAGGGTCCTCACCAGGAACTAAATTGGCAGGCACCTGAATCTTGAACTCTCAGCCTGCAGTGGTGTGAGAAATAAATTTCTGTTGTTTAAGCCACCCAGTCTATAATATTTTTGTTATAATAGCCCAGTCAAATTAAAACAAGAGGAAAGTTGTAAATTATAAAAGAGTAGACTTTTAAAAAAATGTCAGGGGAATGGATTCATGTAAGAGCATAATTGAGATTAACAGTATCAAATTCATTGTGGGACTAACTGGTCCTTTTTTTTTTTTTTTTTGTAATTTTCCTCTAAAATCCTCCTCAACAGTGTAGGAAAGATAACTAGTTAGATAAAAAAAAATTTCCACCCAGGAACAAAATAGGACAATGGTACAGGCATCTTAAGATTATGATTAGAGTATGTTTGAAATCTTATATAATAAAGAGATAATATGCAAATTGACTGTCACTCCAACACAAGATGTGATCAAAGATGCCCCCAGGTGGACATAAGACAGCTGCCACAGATGGCCGGCAGAGGATGCTGAGTGATCAAGCCAGCAGGAGAGGGCAGTTGAGAAGGACCATGCCTGCAAGGGAAGCCAGTTGGAGATGATCAGGCCTGCAGGGGATGGCAGTTAGGGATAACCAGGCTGGCAGAGGAAGGCAGTTGAGTGTGACCAGGCCTGCAGGGGAAGAATGTTAGGGGGAAACCAGGCCTGCAGAGAAGGACAGTTGGGGGTGATCAGGCCTACAAGGGGAGGGCAGTTACGGGCGACCAGGCTGGCAAGGGAGAGCAGTTAGTGTGACCAGGCCTGTAGGGGAGGCAGTTGGGGACAACTAGGCCTGAAGGGGAGAATAGTTAGGAGCGACCAGGATGGAAGGGGAGGGCAGTAAAGGGCAATCGTGCCAGCAGGGGAGCCATTAGGCATCAATCAGGCTGGTAGGGAAGCAGTTAGGGTGTGATCAGTCTGGCAGCAGAAGCAGTTAGGGGCAATCAGGCAGGCAGGTAGGTAAGCAGTTGGGAACCAGCAGTCCTGGATTGTGAAAGGAATGTCTGATTGCCCATTTAGGCCCAATCTCACCTTAACTGGGCAGTCAGACATCCCTCTAGGGGTCCCAGTTGGGGAGTGTGCAGGTTGTGCTGAAGGACACACACACCCTTGTCCACAAACTTCATGCACTGGGCCTCTAGTACTTAATATAATATTTTATATTAAGGAATATAAATTTAAAAAATGATGAGGAGAGTCTAATTAAGGAAGAAAGTAGATATTAATAGACTTAAGGTTCTAATAAAGGAACTGTGGTTTTCATTATATGAGTGAGTTGGAAGAATGAGTGGGTATAATCAGAGAATGGGATAATAGATATTTAGGAAGTTCCTGGTGAAGTGACAGTTCACTGCAACCATGGGAATGTTGGGTGGCCAATCACATGTAAAAATCTAGAAACTAAAGATTAGAGTGTGATACAAGTGTTTTCACAGACTAATGAAGAAACTTCAGTTTTAACTGCTAAATGATTTGATGGAATATGATACCTACTTGTTGGTTGAAGCAGGCCTGAAGATCAACTTGTCCTAGGTATGGAAAACTGTGATGGGATGACAGAAGCAGAGAAATGGAGTGGCAGGTGGAGGTAAATGGACTGTTTCAAAGAAAACATAGAAATTCTATACACACACACACACACACACACACACACACACACACACACACTAATGTGTAAACAGAGTAGAAAATTGGTTATGTAAGAGATAAACATTAAAATAAAGCAATATATCTGCATAGATAGGTGTATGAAAATGTCAAAGGGGAGCTCCCATTTTGAAGTGGGAGGCATAACTAGAAAATATCTGATCTTTCTTTTTTTGTGTAAGTTTTTTATGTTTGTATTTGTGCTTGTGTGTCTGTGTTTTGAAGTCAAAATAAGTGGATTAATTAAAGCACCTTGTTTTGAAGTCAAAATAAGTGGATTAATTAAAGCACCTTGTTTTGAAGTCAAAATAAATGGATTAATTAAAACACAGGAGAAATTACTGAAATTCTCAAGAAACAGATATAAAAATTGTTAAAAGAAAAACAATTTCACAAAATAATTATCACAAATTGTTCTTCCTAGGCCTATCTCTTACATGAAAAATTATATGATCCTGAGAAGATGAAAGAATGGATCTATATTACTAGGGAGCTACAATTAATTAGCTTAATAAACTTGATCATATAAATAGATACAGGTGGATGGGTATACAGACAGACAAGTATCAGACAAGTATCATAGTCTATTATAAGGTCCTAGAGGCAATGATTTAAAGGAATAATTATTTGATGTATGACAGTAACATTTAAATCTTACCTTCAGGTTTTATGTCCAATTTATAATCTTCACCACTGAAGTATGGAAAAGCAAATAAAAGCGATCCAAATCCTACTAAAAAGGAGGAAACTGAAATCCATTGTAGAATGTTTCCTCTCCCTCCATAGTATGCTATAAACAGTACTACCAGGCAAGATGAAATATCATAACTCGATAACAACAATATACTCTCAGTGTTTCTCAGACCATTGCCCCTCTGAAATAACTCAATGCTCACATCTACAAGAGCAAACACAATACCTAAAATGTAGAAAGAAAAAAAGAACACAATAATATGCATTTTAAGAGACAAAACAGATCACCACTGTAAACATTACAAAGCAAAATGTAATTTACAGTGATTCAAACTTATTTCACCTTATTTAAATATTTAAAATTTATGAGCATAAAATTATCCTTTTTCTAAAACCTAATAAGCTTTAACCTCCATGAAACATTTGCCAATGGAATTAATATATCTATTTTTAAATACTATATTCATGAGTAGTTTATGAAGAATATGATCTTTTCAATCATCTCAGTATTAATATTTATTTTGATGTATTATATTTCAATAATAAAAGTGAATAAGTAACAATCTAATATCTATCATCCAGAACAGGAAATAAAGCTTAATCAAGATGGTTGAAGTCCAACATGTACTCCTAAACATATTCTTCTCTTTCCTTCCATAACCCATATCCTATACTTGAAGCTCCCAATTTCCTAGCCTTTTTAATACTTTTTTGACAATGTGTATACATCTTTTAACAATACTACTTTTTTGTCATGTTCTTGAACATGAAATAAATGGTATCATATATGCCCATGTCCATCACTCAACATTTAATGGGGAGGAAGGGGTAATCATACTAAATATTTGAAACAAAAAGAAATTGACATAGAATATCAAAGATGGCTGCCGACGGGAAGATATTGTGTGAATGAGAGAATGAAAGGAGGGTGTATGGACATATGGGGAGTGTCTATTTGTGAGTGAGGGACAGCTACATTCCAAGGGACTGTTAGGAACTGCCATACGAGGCTCCCCTGACCAGGCAGCCTCCACTGCTGCTGAAATCTCTCCCAGAGTGACCAGCTCTGCCACAGAGACTGTGCCATCTTGAAAGGAAAAGTGGCTGTTATCAGAAACCTAGCCTTACTATCAATTGGGAATAATCAGATACCTCCCGGGACCCTACAACCACAACACCTAGAGACAGCTGTGAACCCACAAACACCAGGTCTCAAGCAGCACAAATACACTGACTCGGACAAGCTCTTCACCTTCTCATGGAAAGGTCAGGTTTCCCCCAGAGAAAGGTGAGGTCTGTGATCCAGGCTGAAGGAAGAAATGTGTGCAACAGGATCTACAGGTTCAGAGGAAGCCTGTGCCTCACAAAACCCATGGGTGTGGGACAAGCATAGTCCACAGATGTGGAAGGGGTCCATAGGGATGCACAGAAGGCAACTCTAGGAATAAACGAATAGCTGGGCTGGGTACAAAAAGGAAGCCTGAGGCTTTACCAGTAAATAAGCTGCACTGTGTGCCAGGGGAAAAAGACATGCACAAAGACATGCGCCGAGTTGCACGCAGTGCCGGGGTGAAAAAGTCGCAAGTTTGCGCACTCACTTTGGCTCTTTTTTTCACTTTAAATCCTTGCTTATGATTACTAAGCCTAGTACATAGGATCACCCAATAAAAAACACTCTCAGAGACTACAGGGAAAATCTTTTTTTGTGTGTGGAACCTGGGAATGAGAGCAGGGAGAAACGATCAGAAAACCTGCTCCAGGGCCGTCCATACCCCCACACCAGCATGAGGTGCAGCAGGGAAAACACATTCTAAATACTGCGTAGAGAAGACTTATAGCCCCAGACGTCAATACAGAAACACCGCCACCCAGGGTTTGAATCACAAACTGACTCTTGGATAATTACAACCACAGGCAGGCTGAGTAATAAAGAAATACTATCTACTTGAAAACAAGATTGTGGCTTATGACACAGAGGAGCTGTAGAATACAGGGAACTTCAATACTGTCCTAACTACCTGACAGGAAACAGGTGTGCCAAACAGAACAGTAGAGAAAGTGAATGACCTTCACATTTTCATTTTTTATCTTTCAC
The DNA here is from genome assembly GCA_963924515.1 of Vespertilio murinus. Taxonomy (NCBI): domain Eukaryota; kingdom Metazoa; phylum Chordata; class Mammalia; order Chiroptera; family Vespertilionidae; genus Vespertilio; species Vespertilio murinus. The sequence goes on from OZ004705.1 coordinate 55,002,441, forward strand.
TTAAGAATCTAAATTTCTTTCTTTGTTTTCCTCACTTGATTTTACATTTTTAATTATTATATTTTTATTTTTAATCATTATTATTACTACTATTATTTTACCTTTTAAAGTTTCATTTTATTTTTTCTTTATGTTATTCTGGGATTAGTGTTCTACATTATATTTTCATTTTTCCTTTAGCATCATTTTACTCTATCTCATGTTGACCTTTATGCCAACACTCTCTTCCTCACTTTTCCCCTGTTGTTGTCCTATTTCCCTTATCCTATTTCTGCTTTAGATTTTCCCTATTACTTCTTTTTACCCCTTTCTAAAAATTCATTCTACTAATATATATAATTTCAAATCCCCTGTCCTAAGTTTATATACACATCTCTCTTCTCTTTCTTCACTATCCAACTTTTTTTCTCTCTTCCCTTTTTTTTTTAAATTTATGTTTTTTGTTTTATTTGGTTTTGTTTTGCCCTTCTTTCTGTTCTATTGTTGTTGTTTGTTGATTAGATTATTTTTGTTTGTTTATGTTATTGTTTCACTATTTTTTTGCTTCTGTTTTTCCTCTCCTCACTTATTATTAGCTGTTATTTGTAACTTGCATTCATCTCTGGGTATTAGTTGTTTGTATTTTTTTGGATTAGTTGTACCATTAGTTCTATTGGATTTTTCTCCCCATATAGTTTTTTCCCCCTTCTTTTTTATTCTCTTTCTTTTCTCTCTTACTTTTTTTCCCCTATTCTCAATGTAAGTTTTGTACTCCTTCTTTTTTAAAAAAAAACCAACCTAATTCTCTTTTCTCTAATGGTCAGCTTTATTTGGGGTTATTAGTATCATGAAAACATTTGAGTTCAGTGCCTTGTGCATTGTGCCTTGTTGTGTTGTGTTTTGTGCCTTTAGGTCAATGCAGGTGAGAGAGAGCTACATAATCAGACACCTAGAGAAGAGAGATCATGAGGAGACAAGAAACAGTTCACATACGAAAGAAAAGTAGGCATCACCAGAAAAGGAAGTAAACAAAATGGAAGTAAACAACCTGTCAGAGAAAGAATTCAGATAAATGGTCGTGAGGTCGCTGAAATGGGTGGAAGACAAATTCATCAATATGTGTAAGAAACAAGAGGAAATGAATAAGAAGCAAGAAGAAATAAAAAATGACATCACTGCAATAAAGACTCAATAGAGAGCATCAACAGTAGACTAGAAGTAGAGGAAGACAAAATAGGAAAAAACACCCTCGCAGAGCAGCATCTAGAAAAAAAAAGATTAAAAAACAAGAGGAGAGCCTAAAGGAACTTTGGGACAATGCAAAACAAAACAACAGCCACATAATAGGGGTGCCAGAAGGAAAGGAAACTGAGCAAGGAATAGAAAACCTGTTTGAAGAAATAATGACAGAAAATTTCCCTGGTATAGGGAAGAAAAAACTCACATAAGTCCAACAAGCTCACAGAGTCCCAAACAAAAGGAACCTCAAAAAGAACGACTCCAAGGCACATTATAATTAAATTGGAAAACACCAACAACAAAGTCAGAATCTTAAAAGTGGCCAGGGATATACAGAAAGTTACCTACAAAGGATCCCCTTTCAGACTAGCTAATGATTTCTCAACAGAAAACACATCAGGCCAGAAAGGAATGGAATGAAATATACAAAGTCATTGAAAGGAAGGGTCTAAATCCAAGAATACTGTACCCAGCAAGACTCTCAATAAAAATTAAGGGTGAAATCAGAAGCTTCATAGAGAAAAAAGGACTAAAGAAGTTTATCACCACCAAACCAGCAATGCAAGATATGCTAAAGGGTCTGGTGTGAAAAGAAGAAATAGAAAGCGAAGAAGTAACAGTCATAAAAAATAAAAATGGCAACAAACAAATACCTATCAATAATAACTTTAAATGTAAATGGATTAAATACTTCAATCAAAATACATAGGGTAGCTGAGTGGATAAGAAAATAAGACTCATACATCTTCTATCTCACCCACCTCAGAAAAAAGGATTCACACAGACTAGTGGTAAAGGGATGGAAAAAGGTATTTCAGGCAAATGGAAATGAAAAAAAAGATGGGATAGCAATACTTATATCTGACAAATTAGATCTCAAAGTGAAGGACCTAACAAGAGATAAGGAAGGCAACTTCATAATATTAAAGGGAGAAATCCAACAAGAAGATATAACTCTAGTAAATATATATGCACCCAATATAGGAGTATCCAAATAGATAAAACAAAAACAAATGAACAAAAAAGACTTCTGGATGATATCAAGGGAGTGATTGACAGCAATATAATCATATTAGGGGACTTTAATACCCCACTAACAACACTGGACAAATCCTCCTAAATGACACACTAGATCAAATGGAATTAATTGACATCTTCAGAACATTTCACCCCCAAAGCCACAGAGTATACATTCTTCTCAAATGCACATGGGTCATTTTCAAAGATAGACCATATGCTGGGACACAGGCAAAGTCTTTGAAAATTCAAGAAGATAGAAATCATATCAAGCATCTTTTCAGATCACAATGGCATAAAACTAGAAATCAACTACAATAAAAACAATTTTAAAAAATCAAACAGTCTGGAGTCTAAATAGCATGCTATTAAACAATGTCTTAGTTACCAAAGAGATCAAAGAAGAATTAAAAAACATTATGGCAACAACCAACAATAAAAACCCAACAATACAAAATTTATGGGACATAGTGAATGCAGTCCTGAGAGGGAAGTTCATAGCTCTTCAGGCTTACATCAAAAAACAAGAAACAAATGGTAATAAATTATCTAACTCTACAACTCAAAGAGTTAGAAAGAGAGCTACAAGAAAAGCCCAGCATAAGCAGAAGGAAAGAAACAATAAAAATCAGAGCAGAGATAAATGACACAGAGACAAAAAAAAGGAAAAGAAAAGATCAATAAAACCAAGAGCTGGTTCTTTGAAAGGAACCTCTAGCCAGGCTCACCAAGAAGCAAAGAGAGAGGACCCAAACAAGCAACATCAGAAATGAAAGAGGTAAAGTAATAATTGATCCCACAGAAATACAAATGATTATGAAAAAATACTATGAACAACTCTATTCCAACAAAATGGACAACCTAGATGAAATGCACATAGTCTTAGAAAAATACAAGCTCCCAAAACTCAACCAAGAAGAATTAAAAAACCTGAATAGACCGATAACTACCAAAGAAATTGAAACAGTGATAAAAAATCTTCCAACAAATAAAAGCCTGGCCCAGATGGCTTTACAGGGGAGTGCTATCAAGAATTCAAAGAAGACCTAAAACCTATCCTCCTCAGACTATTCCAAAAAATTGAAGAGGAAGGCACACTTCCAAGCTCTTTCTATGAAGCCAGCATTATCTTAATACCAAAACCAGATAAAGACACGGCAAAAAAGAGAACTAAGGCCAATATCCTTGATGAACATAGATGCTAAAATCCTCAACAAAATTCTAGCAAATAGATTTCAGCAATAAATTAGAAACATCATACACCATGAACAAGTGGGTTTCTGGGGATTCAAGGATGGTACAATATTTGCAAATCAATAAGTCTGATACATCAAATAAACAAACTGAGAGACAAAAATCACATGATAATGTTAATTGGTGCAGAAAAAGCATTTGACAAAATCCAACATCCTTTCTTGATAAAAACTCTCAGCTAAGTGGGAATAGAGGGATCATACCTCAACATAATAAAAGCCCTATATGAAAAACCTACAGCAAACATCATACTCAATGGGCAAAAACTAAACTCATTTCCCTAAGAAGAACAAAACAAGGATGCCCGCGTTCACCACTCCTGTTCAACATAGTATTAGAAGTACTAGCCATAGTGATCAGACAAGAAGAAGAAATAAAAGGCATCCAAATTGGAAAAGAAGACGTAAAACTGTCCTTATTCACAGATAACATGATACTATACATAGAAAACCCCCCAAATTCCATAAAAAAACTACTAGACCTACTAAAGGAATTTGGTAATGTAGCAGTATACAAAATTAACACATTAAGAAATCTATGGCCTTTTTATACACCAATAATGAACTCACAGAATGAGAAATGAAAAAAAAAATCCAAATTACCATTGCACCAAAAATATTAAGATACCTAGGAATAAACATAACTCAGGATGTAAAAGACCTGTACTCAGAAAACTACAGGATATTTTAGAGGAAGACATAAACAAATGGAAGAACACACCATGTTCATGGACTGGTAAAACCAATATCATTAAAATGTCCAAACTACCTAAAGCAATATATAGATTTAATGCAATACCCATTAAAATACTAATGGAACATTTCAAAGATCTAGAACAAACTCTGCAAAAATTCATCTGGAATTAAAAAAAGACCCTGAATAGCCACAGCTATCCTGAGAAAGAAGAACAAAGTTGGAGGGATCACAATATCAGACATCAAGTCATGGTTAACCAAGTCATGGTTCTCAAAACTGCTTGGTTCTGGCACAAGAACAGATATATAGACCAATGGAACAGAATAGAGAATCCATAAATTGACCCAAGTAATATGCAAATTGACTGTTACTCCAACACAAAAATGGCCATCCCCATGTGGTCAATGACCACCCCTATGTGGACATAAGATGGCCACCACAAGATGGCTGGGAAGGAAGGGCAGTTGTGAGCAATCAGGCCAGCAGGGGAGGGCAATTAGGGGTAATTGGGCTGGCAGAAGAGGGAAGTTGGGGCTGACCAGGCCTGTAGGGGAGGACAGTTGGAGGGGACCCAGGTCTACAGGAAAGGGCAGTTACGGATGACTAGGCCAGCAGGGAAGAGCAGTTAGGACTGACCAGGCCTGTAGGGGAGGACAGTTGGGTCAACCAGGTTGGAAGGGGAGGGGAGTTAAGGGTTCCTGGCCCAGCAGAGTGGGGCAGTTGGGGGAAACTGGGCCTTCAGGGGAGCAGTTAGGCTTTAATCAGGCTGGCAGGGGAGTGGTTAGGGGGTGATCAGGCTAGCAGGAAGAAGTGGTTAGTGGCAATCAGGCAGGTAGATAGGCAAGTGATTGGGAGCCAGCAGTCCTGGATTGTGAGAGGGATGTCTGACTGGTTGTTTAGGATAGGCCTAAACGGCCAGTCAGACATCCCTTGAGGGGTCCCAGATTGGAGAGGGTGCAGGCTGGGCTGAGGGACACACACCCTGAGCCCTATGCACAAATTTCATGCGCTGGGCTTCTAGTCATATATAATAAAAGCCTAATATGTTAAGTATCCTGGATTATGTTGACTTTTCGTGATTGACAAGACAGGCACTCAGTAGTGCAATAGCTACATTAGCGCTGGTGAAGATAAATCCACACATTCAGTTCTTTCTTGTATAACTTACATTCTTGATACAATTGTCATCATAAACATGAGTCCTCTGAGCAAGACATACTAGTATAATGGCGGGAAAAGAGGCTGGCTAATATTCCAAGGTTGGTTTCCTATCTACCTCATTATTGAGAGCTTCCTCTACAATGAATTTCTTTGTTGAACATCTGTTTAGAATAATTCTGCCCATTCAGATTGACATACCACTTACCCAGCACCTCCTAGTTACCAAATGGTCAACCATTTAAACAATGGCAGCATGGTTTCTAGGAAATATAATCAAATTTTACTACCCAACATTCTGCCCACTAGGAGGACTTCCCTTTTCCTCTATTTTTTTTTTTTTCAGGGACTCCTCTAAGTGGGACTGTAACCTTACCATAGCATACTTCCACCTTCAAAGACCACAGGCACATAAGATTGTTTCTTTCTTAAAAGTAAATGGTACAAATGAAGAAACTTTTCCTTCATTTCAGAAGAGGTAGCCCTGCACACTCCAAACCAATTTTCCTGAAGTATCAGGCACATTTTTAGTGTATAACACACTCCCAGGGCACACTATATGGTGGTCATTCTGGGAAGCCTGGGATCTCCTTCTAGTTATGAGTTTGGCATCAGTAAAGGGTGATGGGGTGGATCATGAGGGGATCAGCATTCCCTAAAGCCGGGTGAAATAAATTCAGTATCTTTAAGCAGAAACTTTTTTTGTTTTTCAGTCATAGGAGAAAATGTTGCTCCTACTGAGAAAGGAGACTTGGAATTTCAGGGTTGATGGGTCTCAGATTCACTGAATTCCTCCCAATTTCCAGGGTCTCCTCTTTTCCAGTCAATATCCCAACTCTCACATAAATGACTTAGTGAATCTGTGAATTCAAATTGTGTTGTAATTCTACAACCATGAATTAGTGTTGGGACTATTCAAAATATGCAGTGTGTGATTAGAAGCTCACACATTTTCTAATTATGCCCTAAACTCATTTTTCTTTCTGTAAACTTTTCAGTACAGCCAGAAGCAGTCAGTCAGTCAAACTCAGAATCTCTGTAGTCTAAAGTTTCACCACAGAAGTCAATTGCAGAAGCTCTTGGTCTACCAAAATCTTGCCTTTAGTAAGAACTTTATCTCAGGCAATGTTTTAAATAACTCTGTCATTGCATGTCATGGATTTATAGCGTACCATTTTTCACAAGATACTGTTGTTTTTGCTGCTTTCAAGATCAGTTAGCTCAGATAACCAATTCCAGGTTCCCATGTTTGGGGATGGTTCGGTTGTTTTTTTTCCTGGTTTAATGGTTGGCATAGACTACTGCTAGAGTAGGCAGCTAGCTAGATATGAGCTGGGAGAGATAGCTGGGTCTTGGAGGGAAACGGAACAAATCAAAAATAGACAATGGAGGCAGCAGACCACTATGTGAGAAGGAAAGACTTAGAGTTCCCCACAGGATGTGGTCTAACTGTGGCTAACACCTGGGTGAAAGAGCTATAGTTTGAAGATATATTTTTTTGAGACTTGATGGATGGAGTGACTTGCTCCTTGCCTAGAGGTGTTCCAGCCTAGGGGTATAAATCCCCTGAACTTCCAAATATCAGGGCTCTTGGTTTGGTTTAGGCCGGCTAAATTGCCCACTCAGGTTCTATCTGAGTGTATTTATTTCCTACATAAATAAACCCTTGCCTGCCTTTGTTGCTATTTGTTGTCTCTTGTTTGAATGCATTCCTACAAACAAGACAAGAACTAGGGGCACAGAGTACTATCTCTGGCCAGGGTCTATCTCTGGCCAGAGACCCCCTTGACCCTTGCTGACATTACTATATCAAAACTTATGTGATTTTTAGAATTTGTAGACAAATTAGTTTTATTACATTGGTGAAACTAAAAGTTCAATCAAGAATTTTCAAACATTTTATTATCTCATAACATTTTTGAAATGAACATTACTTTAAACAATTTCTTAACCATACTTATCTCTAATAAAATGTTATTAATATTTTTCTGAAGAATATATATTTTTAAATATGATCTGATTTCTAACTATTCTCATGAAATCAGTTGCAGGTCATCAAAATTGCTTTCTATAGCTTTGCAGCAAAGGACTGACTCAACAAGGCTTGGCTGCTCAAAAAAGACACCTATCTTCAAGACTGACCTTTGGTTGTCTCCTGGGAGATGACTCTGAGTTCTTGAATATTCTGCCTGATAAGAGTGCTTTTATATGCCTGAAGCCTTGGGCCACACAGTACCAATTGGATCACATAATTTAAACTAAGAAGATGATTTAAAGTGAACATCTACTGCTGAATGCCTGAGGCCTTTGGCCATGCAGTATTAGTTTGATTAGTTTATGTTAACAATGTATTTATGGGAACACCTTTTTTGGTGTATCTGTGAGGAGGGTGTGTTACTGGAGTCTGAGTAGCTGAAGTTAGTCACACAGATGCTGCATGCCTACATGACTAACCCCGCAAAAATCTTGGACACCAAGGGTCTTTTAGGAATTACTTTTTCTATCTCCATGATTTACCAAATAAATGTTCTCTTACAGTTTTGTCTTGGCTCTGAATTTTTGCCTAGCCAGAACCCAAGTACTAAAGTTGTTGAATCCAGGTTTGGTCTGACCCCACCATTCAGGCACCTGGAGCCCATTCCGGCCAACCTACAACACTTCTAGTCAATCATTCAGTCTGAGTGAGGTCTTAGGGACCTCCAGCATAATATTTAATACATTTGAAGTTTGGAAGGCCTCCAAATGACCATTCACTGTAGATTATAATATTTTAATTGAGAAAAGACTTCCTACAAATATCTTACCTAAAATAGAGAAACATGTAAATTGACCATACCTCCACTTCACCCACAGCCAATCAGAGTGATGCAAATTAACCCAATAAAGATAGTGGTTACATACCTGGGTCCGGGGAACCTCCTAGGCACCCAAGTTACTCCCAGCTGGCCAATGGATGGAGGCTTTAGGCTTGGGAAGGGGCTGAGCCTGTGACTGGAGGGGTAGGACGTAGGGGAAGTCCTTCTCAAGCCCAAAGCCTGAGGCAGAAGCTGTAGGCTTGGGAAGGGGCTTAGCCTGGGATAGGAGGGAAAGAGATAAAATCAATGGAAACATCCTCTAGTGAGGATAAAAAGAAAAATAAAGGAAGGACTGGAGTCTGTGTTGATGAAAATACCTTGGCAGCTGCGGTGACTGACAGTGGCTGCAGCAGTGGGGTGATGGGGCTGGCACTTTCCCCTGAGCAGCCCAGTCACCTCCAGCAAAGGGAGGCCAGACTGCAGATTAGGTCCACTCCCAATGGGGAGCAGGCCTAAGCTATCAGTAGGACATCCCCTGAGGGCTCCCTGTATGTGAGAGGTGTCAGGCTGGGCAGAGGGACACCTCACCAGTGCAAAAATTTCATGCACCAGGCCCCTAGTATATACTTAATAATGTTATAGTTCTGTTTCTGTACTGAAATATTTCATCCAAAATTATTCAGAGATTTTTTTTTACAAATACTTTATAAAACTCTTCAAATAAGTTTTTTATTATTATTTTAAATAGAGGCCCAGTGCATGATATTTGTGCACTGAGGGGTTAGGATGGGGGAGAGTTCAGCCCTACTGGTGACCTCTTGCAGTCCAGGACCCCTCAGGGGATGTCTGACTGCTGCGGAGATGGGAGAGGCTCCCACCACCACACTTTGCGCACCAGGTGTGAGCCCAGCTTCTGGCGTAGTTGCACTCCCCCTGTGGGAGTGCACTGACCACCAGGGGGAAGCTCCTCCATTGAGCATATGGCCCCTGGCAGTCAGTGTGCATCATAGCGACTGGTAGTTCCACTATTTGGTTGATTTTCATATTAGAGTTTTATTATATAGGACTAGAGGTCCAGTACATGAAATTCATGCACTGGGGGTGGGGTGGGGGGTGGGGTGGTGTCCCTCAGCCTTGCCTGCACCCTCTCCAATCTGGCACCCCTTGGGGGATGTCCAACTGCCGGTTTAGGATCTGGCCTAAACTGGCAGCTGGACATCACTCTCACAATCCGGGACTGCTGGCTCCCAACCACTTACCTGTCTACTTTCCTGCTTGCTCCTAACCACTTCTGCCTGCCTGATCAATGCCTAAGTGTTCCCCTGCCAGCCCAATAACCCCCAATTGCCCTCCCCTACCAGCCTGATCACCCCCAACTGCCCTCTGCTGCTGGCCTGGTCACACCCAACTGCCCTGCAGGCTATATTGTTATGGACATCTTGTGCCCACATTTGGGCAGCCATCTTGAGCAAGGGCATGATGGTCAATTTGCATATTACCTCTTTATTATATAGTATGTTTTGTTAACGTTAAATGTGCAAAGCCTGAGTTACCAGAGAGATCATTCAAATATATCAAAATTAATCAATGTAATTCACTGTATTAAGATAATAAAGAACAAAAACCAAATGAATATCAGAATGAAAAAAAAATTACAAAATCTAAACACTTTCATAATAAAAATAGTCCATGAACTAGAAAGTGGGCCAAAAGTAGGTTTATAGTTGTAAGTACATGAAACAAAATATATTCTTGTATTATTACTTATTAATTGTTGAATTATTTTCCATATGAACAACTTTAAACCTATTTTTCCCCACCCTGTATATGAAAATTCTACAATATAATTATAAAGTTAATCATGGAGTTACCAATGACCCAGAAATTCCACTCCTAGGTATAAATCCCAGAGAAATTCAACTCCTAGGTATAAATCCCAGAGAAATTCCACTCCTAGGTATAAATCCCAGAGAAATTCCACTCTTAGGTATAGGTCCATACAAAAACTTATAGACCATTCTAGCTTTACATGTAAAGAGCTTGGAAGTCACCATCCTAACAGGTTACAAAACTGAACAGTCTGAAAAAATGAATAACACTTCTTGGATACTTAATAGAGGGGAAGAAACAGGGCAAACTGGTGATATTGTGAATTCAACTGTCTTTATAACTCATTAATTTAAATTTTGTGTTTCATTCCCAGAAATATCAGCTCTACAGTTAAATAAATAATATGAGCACTTACTTTATTTAGCGCTTTGATGGGAGTTTTTAAATTCTCAGACCATGACTTGAGCTGAAATTTGAGACCTGAGTTTGCCATTTCTCTTCATAAATTCTTAAGGGCACTGAAAACATTCCATTCAACACCAGAATCCTTATAGTCAACATTACTACCAAAGTGCAGCAGCTGCTTGGGCTTTCAAGGTACATGCTTCAATTGACACTTCATCTCAATAAACATGGTGATAACTTGATGAATTCTGAAGTCACTGAATGCCAAGAATTACTATCCATTTCCCATTGGCAAAGAACTCAGCACTTGACTCAAGATTGAAAGTATAACAAAACCAATTCTAAATTACCATCTTTATGAGTATTCTAATGATCTGATGCATGTATTTATGCACATTGAAAGGAAATTAATGAGAAGGTGGCTGGCAGTACGGGACTGGGTGAGACGGGCCAGACACTCCCTAGAGCCAACCTCCCATGGTCCTTCTCTGGCCAGCTGCACTTGGGTGGCTCGAAGGGCATCTGCAGAATGAAAAGGATCTCTCCGGCAGGTGGATTCCCTCGTCCTGGGCTGTGGGGATCAAGCCAAAACCAGCTGACATGCCTCAAAGAGTCCCAGAGTGCAAGAGGGCACCCTGAAAAGTTGCTGTCGTACAGGGTGTGGAATGCAAAGCAAGTGTGCAGTAAACCAGATTCCGGCTGACAGTGCCCTAACAATAACATAACCCACAGCTGATGGTGGAATCATGCGGCCCCATAAGGAATTAGATTCCCGCCTCTCTGATTTCAGAGTGAGTCACTTGAGAACCGCTGCTGCCAAGTCACTGCAGCTTGGCAGCTCCTACATTGAGCATCTGCCCCCTGGTGGTCAGTGCACATCATAACTACCAGTAGTTTGGACACTCAGCATATTAACCTTTTATACATTTTTTAAAAGAAATTTTTATTGTTCATACTATTACAAATGTTCATTTTTTCCTTCTCCATTGCTCCCCTCTACCAAGTTTCCATCCCACTCTCTGCCCTTTCCCCATCCCCCATTGTCCTCAACCCCCCCCACTCCTCATTTCCCAGAGAATCATCAGTCCACTCCCCTTCCATAACTCTGATTCTATTATATTCACCAATTAATATTGTTCATCATGATTTTTACTTTAGATTCACTTGTTGATAGTTACATATTTGTTGTTCATAATTTTTATCTTCATTTTCTTCCTCTTCTTAAAGAACCCCTTTCAACAATTCTTATAATTCTGGCTTGGCAGTGATGAACTCCTTTAGCTTTTTTTTTTTTATTTGTGAAGCTCTTTATCTGGCCTTTGATTCTGAGTGATAGCTTTGCTGGGTAGAGTATTTTTGGCTGTAGGTTCTTGCTAGTCATCACCTTGAATATTTCTTGCCATTCCCGTCTGGCCTGCAGGGTTTCTGTTGAGAAATCAGCTGACAATCATATGGGTGGTCCTTTATAGGTAACTGCCTGCTTTTGTCTTGCTGCTTTTAATATTCTCTCTTTGTCATTTGCTCTTGGAATCTTAATTATGATGTGTCTTGATGTGCTCCTCTTTGGATTCCTTTTGTTTGGGGTTCTGTGCGCTTCCTGGACTTGTAAGTCTATTTCTTTCACCAGGTGGGGGAAGTTTTCTGTCACTATTTCTTTCAATATGTTTTCAGTATCTTGCTCTCTGTCATCTTCTGGGAGGCCCATAATTCTGATGTTGGTTTGCTTGAAGTTGTCCAGAGGTTTCTTACACTATCTTCAACTTTCTGGATTCTCTTGTCTTCTTGCTTCTGTGGAGGAGTGTCCTCTGGCTCTTTTAGTTCCAAATCTTTGACTTGATTCTTGCAATCTTCCATTCTGTTTTTAGGACTCTGTATAATATTTTTTATTTCAGAAAATGTATTCCTTATTTCTAGTTGATCCTTTATTATTTCTTTTTGATCTTTTATTATTTCTTGTTGATCCTTTATTATTTCTAGATGATCCCTTTTCATATCCTCATAGATCTTCTTTATTTTATCTGCCTTTTCTAGGAGATTCTTGAACAACCTTATAAGCGTTGTTTTGAACTCTATATCCAGTTGCTTTTTGTCCTCCATTTCTTTCCATTGTGATCTGTTTCCTCATCTCGGCATTTTCGCTGCTTCCCTGAATTGGTAGGGTGGGAGGATTAGCTGTGTCTATGCCAGGAGACAGCCTTATTCTACTAAACTTGGAAACCTGCAAAAGCCTCTGTGTTCAGCTTGGATGGGGCAGAGTTTCAGGGTGGAGCCTACAGCCTTGGCTTCCGGTTAGCCCTGCCCTCTGAGGTTCCTGAGTCTCAGTGTACCTCAGTGTCCTTTGGTATTCGCTGCAAGCACCTCTGAGAGAAAGGTGCCCTAGAGTTTCGCCTGCTACCAGACAGTCTAGTCTCTCCCCCAACGAGCCCACAACTGGGGTGCAGTGCAGTTGGGAGTGGGGTTTAGAGCAGTCAGGAGCTTATGTCTCCTTCCAGCTAGGGCAATCCAGCAACCCAATGAACCTTCTGTCCTCTGTGCAAAACTTGAGGGCTCTGCCTTTCACCACTTCTTTGAGCCTCCGCCTTACAGCCCAGATTCCCTCTGTATGAGCCTGGGGCCCAAGGGTCTTGCCCAGAACTGGAGTTCAGTGCAGTCAGAACTGGGGCTCAGCACAGTCCTGAACTTTTGTCTCCTTCCCTCTAGGGCAATCCAGCAGCTCAGTGAACTGTCCATCCTCTACGTGCAATATGCGTGACTCCAGGGTTCTGCCTTTCTCTGTTCCCCTTAGCTTCCGCCTTACAGCCCAGTTTCCCTCTGTATGAGCCTGGGATCCCAGGGTCTCACCCAGGACTGGGGTTCAGTGCAGTTGGAGTTGGAGTTCAGCACAGCCTGAAGCTTTTATTTCCTTCCCGCTAGGGAACATCAGCCAGGCACTTAGCCGCCCCCTTCTCTCCGGCTCAGTCCTCTCCCCAGGTGCGCACTGTGTCTCTCCATACCTTTGGCTTTCACAGCTCCTCTGATTGTCCTTCTGGTTTTCTCTTTCCTTCTAGTTGTAGAATTTCCAGTCAGTCAACTTTCCTGTAGTTCTGGATAATGTCCACTTTGTATTTTAGTTGTATTTTTTGAAATTGATGAGTGAGGCTGCAGTTAGGTGTTTACTTATCCCACCAACTTGGTTTTCCTCCCCTTTTATACATATAGATATTTAGGAGACTAACCCCTGAAACTAATTCCATAATATTATGAATCCAACCAGGAGAGAGAAACCACACAGTAATTTGAACAAGGACAGTTTGCTATAAAAAATTATTAACTATAACAGAGGATTAAAGTAATAAGGAATTAGCTAGTAAGAAGTAAAGATAGTCAAAGAATATAGAAATATATAGCCTAAAAAACAACCACTTCCCTTAGGACTGAGATAGAAACTCAAGGGGTAAAATCCAGACCTAGTTGAAGAGGACACAAGAAACTTTTGGCAAATTGAATTCAGTAACATATACAAAAGATAATAATTTAGTAATAAGGGTTTACTCCAGGAATGCAAGGTTGGTGAAATATAAAAATAAAAGAATGCAATATATAATATCAATAAAATAAATAAGAAAAATTATATAACTGTCTCAGAAGACACAGGGGGGAAAAAACTTGATAAATGTCAAAACCAATTGAAGATAAAATTTCTTAACCGGCTAAGAATAAAAGATAACATCCTCAAAATAATAAGGGGCATATACAAAAAATGTAGTTAACATATTTAATTGAGAAAGGCTAAATTATTTCTACCTAAAATCAGAAAGAAAAACAACTTCTCTTTTAAAATATCTATTCAACATTGTATTAGAGGTCTTAACCAGTGTAACAAAACATACAGATTGGAAAGAAATAAATAAAACTGTCCTGACTCACAGGTAACATGATTATGTTTATAAAACATCCTAAGAAAATAAGTTAATTTACCACATTGAAGGACACAAAACCTACATAAGAAAAGAGACATACCATGATCAGGCATGAAAACACTCAATATGGTTAAGATGTTAATTTTATGGAAATCTACAGAATCAAAGAAATCCCAATACGTTTTTATAGAAATTAACATGTGGAAAAGGCAAAGTATCTAGAACAGCAAAAACAACTTTTTATAAAAAACAAAGTACAAAGAATACCTAATTTCAATAAATATAATAAAGCCACAGTAACCAGTACAATATAATATTTGTATAAATATAGACATATTAGGTCAACAGAACAGAATACAAAGGTTATAAAGAGACTCAGAAAAAAGATCAGAATTTCAACAAAAGTGCCAAAATAATTCAATGGGATAGAATACAGTCTTTTTAATAATGTTGGAATAAGATTCTTTTTGGAAAAAAATAAACTGTGATCCTTTCCATACACAAAAAAATTCATTCAAAATGGATCAGAGACCTAAACATAGGGCTAAACTATAAAACTCCTACAAGACAACAAAATAGAAAATCTTCATGACATCAACTTACACAATACTTTTAAAAATAGAAACCAAAAAGAACAAACCATTTAAAAATGAACAAACTGGACTTCAATAGAACTGAACCCTTTTTTTCATTCAACATGATCAGGTAAGAAAATGAAAAAGACAAACCACAAAATAAAAAGACAAACCACAAATTGAGGGAAAAGGGGGAGGGAGAGAGGCAGACAGGCAGGCAGGCACGCATGGCCTACAGACTGATCCTAAAGAAACATCAAACATACGCAGGTTGAAGTTCAACATAAGGAATGAAAAACCCACAATATATGTAAGGGGGCTTGAGGGAATGAGAAAGTGTTACAGATTAAAGAAGACATCCAAAATATGACAACTAAATGCAACACGTTTTCCTGGATAGAATTTTGGGCGGAAGAGGAAAAGGAGACTATTGGGACAGTTGGCAACATCTGAGTGAGATAATCAGTTCATAGTCTGATGACAGTGTGCACTGACACAGTCTGGAGTGGGTGGGTGAATGGTGGTTATATAGGAAAGTGTCCTCACTTTGGGAAGATGGATACCTTGGGTTATATAGGAAAGTGTCCTCACTTTGGGAAGATGGAGTTTTTAGTAGTAATGAGGCACCATGTCTGAAAAAATCTATATGTTCAGGGAACGAAAAGGTGAAGGACAACATATGTGGTAAATGTAAACAACTAGAGAAATTGGGTGAAGGGGACTTGGAATTCTTTGCACCCTTTCCATAGGTTTGAAATTATTTCAAAATTGTTTAAAATGTAACAATAAATATATCAACTGATAAATACATAAGCGAATAGAGATGACATTTTTATGAATGCAAGACTCAATGTTATACCTAAGCTGATACAATGGCCTGTATGTATAGTCAGTTAATAATTAGTAGAGCTAAACATTCACTGAAACCACTTGTTTAAGAAGCTTCAATGGCTCCTCATCACCCACAAAATAAGGAGGCTATGGTAAGTGAGAAGAAGCCTACAGAGCACCTCACTAATTGCCCAGGACGCTAGTAGAAAAGAAACACCTTCTAGTATCCTTTCAAAATGTTCACTCGGGTATTTAAAGACCTTCATAATATGGCTACAATTTGTATTTTCCTTCCTTTTATTCATTTATGCATTTAATAAATATTTATTGAGTGTCTTTACTGCCTCAGTCGCTATATTAGTTCTGGGGCAGGGGTTGAGACAATAAAGAAAATAAGTATAATTATCCTTTTTGGTACTTGGGTGAAACCATCATCCAGCCGAATCAGTTACTCACCATTCTGAAACAAGGCTTTCCTGTATCTGACTATTTATTCATCAAAACATCACATTCATTCGTTCATTAAATATTCCTTAATTACATTCCTAGCTATCAGAACTCTGCCTGTTTATCAAGGTTTAATTCAGATGCCTATTCTTTAGAGAAACTTCTTTGATGGTATCAAGAAAAAAAAAATCTAATGACTATTTGCTCCTCTCATATGATTCCAATCACATTTAGACTTTTTTATTACACTTATTTCAACATAGCATTTTAGAACAAAAAAGACACCATGTCTAGCACACTCATAGGACATCAGGGTGTACAGACTACTAAAGAATGTGGGTGCGAAGGCAGTGGTGAGGGCCTTGGACACATAGGGAATGCATACCCTTGTAAGGCATTCAAATCCACATTCTTCTTCAAACTGTGTGGACAAAGATAAATACCTTTGAGTTGCGGTTGGTTCTCTCATACAGATTGTTTGAAGCCTGACTCGACCTCCTGTATCCACACAGGAGGAAAACAAGATCCAGGAAGGAAATGGCGTGGCCCATGTGTCTCCAAAGTGTGGTCAGAAGCAGAAACAACCTGGCAGTCACAGGTCTTGTTTGCAACTTCATGTAATCCCCCAAGTAACTCAACCCTGAGCTTCTTCTCAGAGTTGATGACCAAACAACCGTAATGACTCAACATTTCTCTCTCCAGGTGGCTCTCTGGAGGCCAGACCCCTACCACCCACACTGTGAGAGGATTGTGCCCATAAAGGTGTTTAGAGACAGGAACCCAAACCCACGGTGGCAGCCCATTTAGCCAGCTTTTATCCTCCTCATACCTTTCAGACGAGATGGGGCGCGTTCGGGGATTTGGTATGGCCGTAGACCCTAGTCATTCATCCCTTTCAACGTTAGAGAGGACAGCTGCCTCAAACGGGACCACCTTGGCCTCTCTCCTCCCTCCCCCGCCCCCAGCCCAGGCTCACCCTGAGACATCAACAGCAGGTAGAAGAAAAACAGCACAGTAGATGTTATTAAAACGCTGGCAGCTGGTAACGCCTACACACCACAAGCCGCAGTATTCCTCCTCCGTTTCTTCCTGCTGCGTCGTGGTCATGGGGGCTGTGGACCTGATCTGGTTTCTTTTCATGCGGGGGAGATGGTGGAACTTGGTCACGCTGTTTGCGACAACACCCATATGCCAGGCTTTCCCCTCGGGGCCGGCGGCAGGCTCAGCAGGCACGGCCTGAGCCTGAGGCTGAGGCTGCTTGGCCTGGGGCTCCTCCTCCCCGGCCGGCGGTGGGCGCCAGCTGAGGCTGGGGCGCTGCCAGGGCCGGACGACGGGCTCCTTGGGGCTGGGGGGCCTGTGGCTCTCCATGGCCCGGCGCCAACTGACCGCCCCGCGGGGCTGGGTCGGGGAACGGGCGCCTGCCGGAGGGGGACGGGGGGCGGGGGGCACGTTCTTTCTTGGCTGGAGGCAAACGTCCCTGCCCGAGCTCCGTTTTTCAGTTGCCCTGAGAGATCATCCAAGGTCATTTCCTCTTGGCTTCCACGTGGGAGAGGGGCAGAGAGAAAGATATATATATATATATATATATATATATATATATTTACGACTAGACCCTGATAACTAACATAGACAGGTCACTCCAGGAACTCTACTAGAAGTCTTTTTAGGAAGTAAAGGAAAGAGAAATGTGCAGTGATGGGGCCAGAGGAACTGTCCCCCAACACCCCTCCTCGCCCCCCACCCCGAGATTTCTTGTAGTGTAGTGGTTTTTTGTTTTTTTTTTCCAACTGAAGAATCTCACTAGAAAGGAAGGACCTAAAAATTGTTGGAGGAGAAATCAGAAGGCATGAAAAAGAGAAACCAGCAAAAGACCATAAAACAGTGTCCCAGGGAATGCTCCTAAGTAATTTTACACATAAAAAATTATTGTGAAATTAATATAATTTTACACATAAAAATGACTGTCCTAGAAACTCTATTTCTAGCCAAGAAGAGAATTATTAGTTTCCTCCCTAAGCAAGGGGATGAGACCTCGAGTGTAATTTATGTTCCCACGTGCATATATCTTAACTGGAAAATAAAGACGGTAGGAGAACAGGTATAGGACATGGAATGTTTATATGAAAATGAAACTTCTAACTGGTTTTCTTTTCTTCAGCAAAGGCAAAGTATGTTACTCGGGCCATGTATGTGGGAAGGGTGACTTCCCAGGAAAATCGAAACTATTTCCCTCCCATGGATACCGTGTTAAAAAAAAATAATAATTAAACTTTTTTTTTTTTTTAAATCCAGCTCTTCAACAAATTTTTGTGCTGCCAGAAAGTGCTGGAGCTGGTTAAGTGAGGGTGTGTGTGGGGGCAGGGGGGAGGGGGCCGGGGGAGGGCAGAAATCACGAAGAAGAGCTAGGCAGAAGGCTTCCACAGATCCCACCCCTGACCTGAGGCCTGAATTTGCCTCAACAGAGCTCTGTGCCCAACAGTGAGTGAAAATGTAATCCCAACTCTACTAAGAGACCTGGTCTGTCAAATATTGGTCACTACATAAGAAGAAACAATGCCTTAATTTTTATGTTCCTTTCCTACTTAACTAGGATGCCCTCCGTGTCACTTCATAACATCAATAAGCATAGAGGAAACAGGATTCCTTGGGCGTAGAAAAGTAGGGGGCACTCTTATTCTTGTGCTTTGGTACCAGACTGGGCACGGTCTGAGAGCAGAGGGGGAAAGCCTGCTTTGTTCAAAATAAATGGAACTACCCTGTTTCCCCGAAAATAAGACAGTGTCTTATATTAAGGTTTGCTCCCAAAGATGTGCTAGGTCTTATTTTCAGGGGATGTAGTATGTTTCCACGAAGTAGGTCTTATTTTCGGAGGATGTCCTATTTTCGGGGAAACACGGTAGGATTTTTGCTTCCACTCAGAATACGGAGAGCCACGTAGAATGTTACCCCCACTCTAACAAGCATAATCAAAAAGAAAAGGAAAAAAAAAAGCTGAGTAATATAAAATACGATCACCTTTTCTGCCCATGGAAGAGCTATCTCCAAAGCAACAAGGTAAATTGATTCCAAAGGCTAACAAACCCCTCAGAAAAAGGATGGGACGCATGAACACTTTCACCTTTGGCGGGGAATAGGAGGAGGCAGCAATTATAAACACAGACAGTAGGGCAGTGAGGGCTTGTGCTTGGGATATGGGTGGTGGTGGCGAGAGGTCAATGGAGGGAAAAAGAAGTCTCATGTAATTCTTTAAACAATAAAGAAAGAATATATATATATATAAATTCTTTAAACAATAAAGAATTTATATATATATATATGAAGGAAATTGCTGAAATTGTAATGATTTCTTAAAGGCACAGTGAGGTCTAGCATATCGTTTAGAAACCCCAGAAACATCAGAAACAAGGGGAATCTGTGCCATTTGACAGGGCAAGAACACCCTCCTTAATCAAGAATGCATTTGACGCCCTGGCCGTCATAGCTCAGTTGGATGAGTGCTGTCCTGTGCACCAAAAAGTCACCAGTTGGATCCGAGGTCAAGAAGGTTATCCAGGTTTTGGGTTCAATCCCCGGTTGGAGTGTGTACCGGAGGCAACTGATCTATGTTTCCTTTTCACATCTACTTGTCTCTCTCTCCCTTCCTCTCTCACCAAAATAAAAATCAAAAACATGTTCTTGGGTGAGTATTAAATTTAAAAAAAACACACAAGATATTACTCTTCCTACATATGTCCGTAATACTGCCTAAGAAAAGAAATGCAAGAGTTCTCTTCATTATATTCCTAATATTTCCAGACTATAAAGATAATTGAATGTAGAATGAAGCTGTTTACATGTAAATATTTCACTTTGATAACTCAATAAAATTCTGTTCTTGCACATAGGCGAGCACATAATTTTCCCTAGTCTAGTATATTAAAACATTTTAACCACACCTACAATAAAATATATTTTACATTATGATTTAGTACACAGATATACAGTCATAATGTATATGTTTGTATATTTGTGTGCATGTATATGTGTGTATGATTGAAACACACACACTTACTATAACAATAACTAGCCAGTGTTACTTCATAGATGATTATTAAAAACTTGTTCTAAGGAAATCATAAACGAAAAGCACAAGCCTAGAATATTTTTCTTTCTCTACGGATTTCTTAAATGATTCAACAAACTAATTGATGCTCTGCAGACTTGAAACTACTGCAACTCAGTATCTAGACACAATTCCCCTTTAGGTTTTAGGTTATGATAACTAAATTAGTATTTTTAAACAGTAATTTTTTAAACTCATAGTATTTTCTTTGCCTATTTTATTAAAAAAAAAAAAACCTAGGGCCCAGTGCACAAATGTTTGCACCTTGAAAGGAACTATGGGCTGTGAGGTTGTGGTGGGCACAGGGGTGTGGTGGGCACAGGGGTGGGTCTCGGCCCACCTCCCTACCCCCACCCAACCCCTCTTGCTGCAGCTCCCAGTCTCCTGTCTGTCAGCAGCCCCCTCCTGCCTCTGCTTCTATGAGCTGATGGTGCTGGCCTCGCTTGTACCCACTGATGGAAGCCAGTGATTGGGGCTGGCACCAGCAGCCGGTGTGAGCAGAGATGGCGCCACCATCAGTGGGTTCCATCAATGGCTTCTGCCCCAATTGCCCCTTAGGAGCAGCAGGAGATGGAGAAACCCTCAGGGGTGATCGGGGCTGGCAGCTGCCATTTGCACCTGTTGACAGCGCCAAGCAATCAGGACCAGCACCAGGAGCTGCCAGCCTCAATCACTCCTCAGGATTAGGGGGAGGTGGAAAAGCCCTGAGGGACCATCAGTGATGGCAGCTGCTGTTCCCACTCACTGATGGCATCAAGTGATCAGAGCTGGGGCTGGCTGGGGCTGGATGCTGGCAGCAGATATGAGCAGCAGCGCCAGTGCCAGCAGCAGGTGCGAGTGCTGGGCAGGACCATGGTGCATGGGAGCAAAGAATTTTCAGTAACTACCAGAGGCTCGCCTTGATGACATTGAGCAGCACCCCACCTTTGTCTGCCACGCCCCCCCACCTGCTCTACCAACCCATCACTGCCGATGCCCACCATGTTCCATGCTCTGTTGCCTGCTGCCAATGCCCTCCATGGTCTTGAGTTCCCCTGGTGGTCAGCACACATCATAGCAACTGGTTGTTCGGTTGTTCCTGCATTTAGTCTATTTGCAAATTAGCCTTTTATTATATAGGATTATTCGTTTTTAACTTCCTATCAAAGTTTTTGCCAGTGTTGTTCATGGCAGGTAGACAGACTTTTATTAAACATCTAGTGGGAATAAATGGATAATTATAAGGTGCTGAAAGGGAATTTAATGTGTTGGAGAAACACTTCAAATACTTGTTGATACATTATTAGTGCAAATATTAGTTGTGGTGACAAAACTAAAGTATTATGGAAATGATGCAGGCTCTATGATGGCAAGAAAGGCTTCTAGCACAGTGCAAGTGGTAGGACAGATGTTTAATAAATCACAATTTGTGTTATGAGACAAGCAGATACATTTTAACATTCAACTTTTTGAGCAGTTAAAAGTTAATTCTCCTACTATTCAAATTCCCTTCAGTATTGTATTCTTTTCTTTCCTTTACCTCTTGCCTCAGAAAGTAATAATAACTTGTCAATGTTAGTGTAGAGATGGTTAGTAGTTGAGGACTTATACAAAATAAATCATAAGTGGGAGCTCATTTTTTACAAACATTACTGGTGAAATACTGACTGCCAATTTGGCCTTTGATTTCATCCTTTCTTGATCTTTTGCATGTATTGGGAATGATATTTACTAATGAATATTAATGATATACTAAATATAATTGATTGGGGTCTTATAAACCTCAGTAAATTTCCAACAATTCCACAGTCTCCTTTAGTTCGTCAAATAAACCATAAATACATAACCTTGATTTCATACTTAAAATATTTTTGATGCTTATAAAAATCTCAATATCAGGTCACATGCCAACTCAATTAATTCAGAATCTCTGGTTTGTGAGATCCAAGAATTATGATTTTTTAAATTCCCAAGTGATTCCAAGATGCTGCAAGTTTCCCTCCCTCTTTTCTTCCCATTCTTCTTCCCTCTGCCTTTTCAGGATAACTTTTCATTTGACAATAATAATTCTTGGAGGGTGCTATAGCCATTAAGCTCTAGAAGATCAAGAAGAATTCAGTGGCTGTGCAGATTACTTTAAGAGATGTTAAATTTATCTTTATTATATAGACATTCCCAGGTAGATATTTTGTCAAAAAGAATAGCATAGACATAGGCTAGTCACAAAGAATTCTAATGAATTCTTCAATAGAACAATTTTTAAAAATATATATTTTTATTGATTTCAGAGAGAAAGGGAAAGGGAGAGATAGAAACATCAATGATGAGAGAGAATCATTGATTGGTTGCCTCCTGCACACCCCAAAATGGGGAATGAGCCCACAATCCAGGCATGTGCCCTTCCTGGGAATCAAACCATAAACTCTGGCTCATAGGTTGAAAACCACTCAGCCATGCTGTCTGTGCTAAACTAAAATTTAAACACAAAGATCTTATTCTTAGTTCAGTGAGTTTTGAGATAAACTAGTTAGACCTTTCTCTTCTTCCCTTATTTTGAGAATAAATACCATTTTATTTTCCATCCTTCATAACCCTTTCAAAGTTGTAGAATTACAGTTTTGAATTAAGATATTTTTGTACTTCTACTTTTTTTTTCATGTAATATCTGATCATTTCCTGATATTTTGCATCTGATTCCAAAAAACTATTCTGTGATTTCAAATGTGTCATAATGATGTTGATTGGAAATACTCAAAAATCAGGAGACTATGGCTATAAATAAATGACAAATATATTTTTAAGGGTCTTAGGGTTTGCAAACTAGAAACACATCTAAGCAATACGGAGAGTGTTTCAAAGGAAAAAGAAAAATCTGAGAGTTTTATAGTAAAAAGAACATTCTTGAGAAGAATCACTTCTATATTCACAGCCCCTGGATTGGTGGCCCAAGATAAGTATTCACCAGATGTCTGATGGCCTAGATAATGGAACATTTCTTCACCAGATGTCTGATGGCCTAGCTAATGGAACACATGCTGATACACATCCAAGTATTGATGCAGGATTGAAAAGTTTCAAGGTTTAAGTTCCCTAGAGTCAGTTAAAACAAGGATAATCATTTCCTTATGCCTCAACTCACTTGAAGTTAATAATTTAGTAGCTTGACCACAGTGACTCCATTTTATTTGTTCTATTTCTCAATGGTAAATTCTAAAAATAAATATCACCATTTAGAGGCACTTAAACAGAACATTAACAGTAGTTACCATGCAAGTAAAACTGGTTTCTCATGAGAAGGATTTTTTGCTAGTGATTTGGAAGCACTTACTCTATGATTAAGAGCATATTTTTATTATAGAGTCTTGGCTTACAAACATAAGTTTTAAAAAAGGAAACCTGTTCATGAGTTAGTAGAGAGAATTGTACATTTGGGCAAAAGTCTACTTCATGTTTCTGTGTAATTTTTTTCACAACTTTTATTGCATAATAAATCAAGTGTAACTTTTATAAATTTAAAACTAGTTAAAGAAACATTTAAAAGCAAAACAGTCTGTTCTTCATCCCCTTCAAATCTTGAACTGGATTACATAATAGTAAATAAATGTCAAAATCTTTAAATAAAGATAATATGTGCTCCAACTAAATATGTACACTGTCTTCAAATAACATATTTAACCTAGTAGGAAGTAGTTATTGTAAATACAAAATGTACCTCCTTTGTAAGCTGAGACCAAGCTCAAGATTACCTCTCTATCTACACTAATAAAAGATAAATATGCAAATTGACAATAACTCCGTGACACCCACAGCCAATCAGGAGTATGTAAATTGACCCACCAAAGATGTTGGTAAATTTGTATACACCGGTGTGGAGTGAAGACTGAAGACTGAAGACGACTAAAGATGACCAAAGACTGAAGCCTGGAGAGGCTTGGCTTCTCCTCTGCAGCCAGAGTGAAGGCCTGGATCCCGGGTGCCAGAGGAAAACTGATGCCAGCATCCAGGGGAAGGAAGGCCTATTGTATGAATCTTCATGCAATGGTCCTTTAGTTTATTAACTAAATGTCTTGGGCAAGTCACTTAAACTCTTTCAACTCAAGAATCCTTATTTATAAAATGGAGGTTCTCCCTATCCTATTTCATACATTTGTTATGAAGGTGACAATATAAATGAAAGTGAATTAAAAATACAAAAATACGATTGTGAAACAAGATGGCGGCCTAGATAGTCTCCTAAGCTGCCGCCTCATCAACAATTTGGAAAAAAAAACAACAGCTAAACTCGAAAGGGATCACATCAGATCCACAGGAGAGCTGGCGGAATGGGATGGCTACAACTAGAGGAAAGGAAAAGTGCTACTGCTGCCATGTGGAGTTTAAAGCCGCAGTGGAACCGGAGCCGCTGGAGCCACCACTGCCGCAGCCACCGCCAGTGAGGGAGGCCCACCGAGAGCAGAGCTCGCCCCGCCCCGGGCCCAGGGAGTGGGCTGCCTCAGAGCCTGGCCTCCACGCCCGCAGCCTTCCCAGCCTGCCCGCCATGGGAGCGAGGGAACCAGCGCAGGGCCTTCTGCTCCTGCCTGGAGCGAGCCGCCTTGGAGCCTGGCCTCCACATCCGCAGCCTTCCCAGCCCACCCGCCTTGCTAGCAAGGGAGCCAGCGCAGGGCCACGGTCGTGCCTTCTGCTTGTGGCCCTAGTGAGCCCTTCGCCCGTCTGTCCCCTCGCCGCCGGGCTGGGCCAGAGCCTCTGCGGGGCCCCTGAGGGCCGGAGCCAAAGCGGAGCAGACTTGCTTGTGGAGCGTGACGGAGGACCGAGAGGTTATGCCCAGAGCACTCTTTGTGGCCTGGGACTCTGGACACCTAAACCCGGGGACTCTGAAAGCCAGAACGTGAAGTGTGGACGCTGGAGGTTACTGTGGCAGAGGCGGCCAGAGCCTCCCCATTCTTCCCCCTCGTCATCCTCCTGGTTGCTGGCAGCAGCGGGCCAGGATCCCGGGGGAGAATCAAAAAGGATCCTATCTAAACCACAGAAAAGCTGGCCGAGGGGGAAATCTACAACTGAAAGAAGGAGAAGTGCTGCTGCCGCCATGTGGAGTTTAAAGCCACAGCGGGGTTGCCGTCGCCAGTGAGGGGGGCCTACTGAGAGCAGAGCCCACCCTGCACCGGGCCCAGGGAGCAGGCCGCCTCGGAGCCTGGCCTCCGGGCCCGCAGACTTCCTGCCCACCTGCCTTGTTGGCAAGGGAGCAAGCGCAGGGTCTCGGACGCACCTCCTGCTTGTGGCCCGAGCGAGGCCTTCGCCCATCTGTCTCCCCGCTACTGCCGGGCCTGGCCAGAGCCTCTGTGGAGCCCCCAAGAGCCAGCACCAAGGCGGAGCATACTCATGGAGTGTGACGGAGGACCAAGAGGTAGTACCCAAAACACTCTTTGTGGCCTGGGACTCTAAACACCTAAACCCAGGGGACTGAAAGCCTGAACGTGTGAAATCAGAGCTGCTGAGGTTGCTAGGGTGGAGTCGGCCGGAGCCTCCCTGTTCTTCCCCCTCATCGTCCTCCTGCTTGCCTGCAACTCAGTCCCCGGGGGATCCAGGATAGGAGGGCATCAATCAATGGTCCCATATGGGCCATGTGGCCCGGGGGGGCCCTTGTGACCCAGGGGAGTGGTATGGTCTGTGACCCAGGGGAGCTGTGTGCCCCGGGGAAGCTGTGTGCCCCGGGGGATTGGTGGGACCAGGGGAGCCATGTGACCTGGGCAATGCGGTGGGACCCAGGGGAGCCATGTGCCCCAGGAGAACTGTGTGTCCCAGGGGAGCGGTGGGACCCGGGGGAGCCATGTGACCTCGGGGGGGGGGGGGGAGGGTGGGACCCAGGGAGCCCCTATGTTCATAGCAGCACAATTTACAATAGCTAGGATTTGGAAACAGGGTAGGTGCCCGTCAGCAGATGATTGGATCAGAAAACTATGGTACATCTACACAATGGAATACTATGCTGCCATAAAAAAGAAGGAATTCTCATCATTAGCAGCAACCTGGATGGAATTGGAGAACATCATGCTGAGTGTAACAAGCCAGTTAATGAAAGAGAAACACCACATGTCCTCACGCATTTATGGATGATAAAGAACATTATAAACTAATGAACAGAAAGATAGATATAGTGACAGAAAAGCAACAAGCAGACTGTCAAATGACAGCAGGGAGGGTAAGGTTATCTGGGGGAGATAAGAGATCAACAAAAGGACTTGTATGCATGCATATAAGTACAACCAATGGACACAAACCTCTGGGGAGGGAGGGCATGAATGGGATGTGTGTGTGGGGGGGTTAATAGTAAGCAATGTATACATATACCTTAATAAAAAATGGTGGGAAAAGATACAAAAATACAATTTTTATTTAAAATAAAGTAAATTTTGGCAAAACTGGTTTGGCTCAGTGGACAGAGTGTCAGTCTGCAGACTGAAAGGTCCCAGGTTCGATTCCGGTCAAGGGCATGTACATTGGTTGTGGGCACATCCCCAGTGGGGGTGTGCAGGAGGCAGCTGGTCGATGTTTCTCTCTCATCGACATTTCTAGCTCTCTATCCCTCTCCCTTCCTCTCTGTGGAAAATCAATAAAATATTTTAAAAAATAAAAATAAAATAAAATAAATTTTAAAATCAAAACTGTAAATAATTTACATTTAAAAATAAAAAAAATATATCAACAAAATAACCACAGTTATTTTCTCCAATGTTTACTGTTTGCATTTCTAGTTTAAAATAGAGTTTATTATTTACAATGCTAAGATCCTAGAAGGTAAACTGCTTTGTTAGTGTATGTCTCCATTTCTAGAATCTAGGATAACTTGTTAGATCTTAAAAATTGAAAATAAAAAAGAGGAAGTGAAAAAGAAAAAATGCAATTTGTTGTGTACTTATTCTCTACCAATCATCACAGTGGATATTTAACATTTTAGTCATTGTTTCAGATTCTCTGGTCTGTTCACATTTCAAGCACACAATAGCCACATTTGTAGCCATATGGTAGCTACCATAACGGAGTATGCAATTAATTACAGAAGTTTCTATTAGTTCTAGAAAGTTAAATATATGTTATTTGGGGGCTAAAATTTGTTAAATCACAGAATTAATAATTCTTTTAGCTATTAATTAGTTAACTGATGCCTTGGTGTCATACATCTTTTTTTTTAAGAGTAAGTTTATTAAAGCTGAGGACTGTGAAACAGCAAGGACTTAGGGTAGAAGAAGCAACAGGAGAGCCTAGGCTGGGCTGCTTTGGCTCAGTGAGAAGCTGAGAAAAGGGGACCTTGGGGACAGGGTCAGGGGTTAGCCAGAGAGGAGCTGCCGCTGCCCACTGCTCCCCTGGTTGCAGGTCCCCTGGGGACCCTGAGACAGAAGAAGAGGGCAAGGGAAAGGCATGGCACAGGACAGGGGTGGGCAAACTTTTTGACTCGAGGGCCACAATGGGTTCTTAAACTGGACCGGAGGGCCGGAACAAAAGCAACCTGACCATGCTGGCACTCTCATCTTGGGCTGCTGGTGAAGGAGCGGAGGGGAGAGCAAGAGAACCCTCCGCTCTTTCGGCTCCGCGGGCCGGATAGACCAGCTGAACGGGCCGGATCCCGCCCGCGGTCTGTAGTTTGCCCACGGCTGACATAGGAAGTGCTCCAGAAGGGAGAGTGTGCCTCTATATCTTTTACATCTTACTATAAAATTGTGTTTTCTCCATTTCTATAATAAATTTGTTTTTTAAAGCCAAGTTTAATAACTTAGTTGTATCTTTTTAAAAATATTAGCATTTATTCAAGTGGAGAAATGTCTCACCACAGGGTTTTTCTTATATAATACAGGATGTTGCCATCCAGCTATAAGAATTGCAGTCTAAATATTTAAAAAGAAATAATGGATCTTTGTTTGCCTTGCATGTTTAACCTTAGCTAACATCACATTCAGCAATCCATGTGGGCTGTGTTTATAGGAAGAAACAATGTCTGTATTGAATTCCACTGAATGAATTAAATCCAATTTATTTAACCATTTCCATATTGATGGTATTGGCTTGTTTTCAGTTTTTGCCCTGATAATACTGAATAGAAGATATTGAAGATCATATGTAGAGTATTTTCCTGGAAGACAGATCAAATTTATCAGGGAGTGTTTCGATTGGTAGCTATATTTTAATGCCTATATTGAAATTTTACATAATAGTCACTTGTTAACTTCTAGAAAATGCAAAGTGATTTTAATACCTATACTTCTATAGATTCAAAGAGCTTTAGAAATATGGAGACACCAATTTTAATATAACAATAAATATGTAAGAGATCCTGTTAAATACCTTCCACATAATATCAATTTCAGCTAAACATGTATGTAGAAAGAACTACTCACTAAAGTAACTTATGGAGGATAATTCATGCAACTCTCTTTAACAAATGAGCCAATAAAGCAGCTACACAACATAATGGTACACATTAATGTAGTTTAATATGAGGATAACCTCAACAATAAGGGATATAGAACTGTGTGCCTTTAGTGAATAGTCCTTGTTTGCTTACCTGGACTGGTAAGTTATGCTTGCTTCCTCACTGCTTGAGAGTAGTTACTTTTGCTACAGCTTCTAATATTCTGCCTCCTGCAATTACGTTGTCAAGCATTACATATTCTATACCCAAAAAAAAAGAAAAGAAGAAAAAGCAAGATCTGCAAGTTCAAGGCTAAAATGACTGCAATCTACTGCAATGAGGGTGCTATAAGTACTACTTTTTTCAATGATTACAGGCTTTTTATTTAACTTTGTTTTTTGGCATCCCAAGACGAAAGTATACTGAGATTAATTTATTGAGATTAGAAGTCTAACCCACTGGATAAATGCTAAATAATTTTAAAACCAGAGGAAAATAAAATGGGGGGAGCATGAAGGAAGAATGCTGTAGAGTGAATAAGACATAGAGCATGGATCCAGCTCTTTTGCTTAGTTGTTAATGTGATCTGGGGTAAGTCTTTTACACGTTCTGACCCATAATTCCTCATTTATAAAATAAAGATAATAATAAACTATTTGAAAGGTATTGTGAGAATTATAAGTAATATAGTAAAAGTGTCTAGCACAGTTCCTGGGATGTAGTAGATACTAAAAAAAGATAATTATTTATACTTATTAGAATAATAAACTTTTATATTAAAAAAAAGTACCTACTATGTATAGACTTCTTCAAGTTAGTCCCTCAACAAATGGGGTAGAAATTGAATAAACTGAGGAGGAGAATATATTTGCAGATGTTCTCACAAAAGGCTATATATAGAGAGAGCAACATTGAGATTATCCTGAGTGAACTGGTAGACTTTAAATAGGTAATAATGTTTTCAAGAAGCATAACAAACTAAATCAGTGTTTGCTGTAAGGTACAATAGAGATAAGGTTTAAAACACTTAGAAAGAAAGATAAAAGCTGTCACAATGAATTTTAGGGTTTCCTGAAATAACTTTGCAGATAACAAACTCCTTTGAAAGGGAAGGAGCTGGAATAAAAGATAAACAATATGTAGATGCTCAGGAATAACTCCATAATTGCCATTTTAAAAAAATTCTTTATTGAGGGTATTAGTAGATGAAAATTTACTAAGAATAGACATCATGAGTAGAGAAATTCTTGCTAATAGGATTCTTGCTAAAGATAGGCCAACAACTTATACATCAAAGAGGAGAATGAGGAACTTTTTCAGATACTGAGGGTGATGACTTAGCAAGGTTCATTGCTAAGACTGGCTTAGACTGTTTTAAAGAGGACTCACAGGAACTCATCTAAAGTTTAATCAAGGCCACAGCCAGTTTGGCTTAGTGGATAGAGTGTTGGCCTGTGGATGAAGGGTCCCGGCTTCAATTCCAGTCAATAGCAAGTACCTCCCTTGCAAGCTCCTCCCAGCCAAAGCTCTGGTCAGGCTTGTGCAGGAGGCAACCAATAGATGTGTTTCAGTCATAGATATTTCTCTCTGTCTTTTCCTCTCTCTTCCACTCTCCTGAAAAATCAATGGAAAAACATCCTTGAAATGTACCACAGCTTTTCTTATTCATTCATCCATTAGAAAAATAAAGTTTAGTCAAGGAGGAGAGAGTCTTTGTCAGTGTGTATATTTGATGTACTGGTCACATTTGACTTACAGTACCTGAAATAAACTTATTTCAATATTATATGCAATTATGAAAATAACTCCTTGATAAGTTTAAACATAGCATGCTTCATTGATGTCTTATAGCTCATCAGCTGATACCATTAGGAACAACTCTACAAGTCTAACTCAAGAGAGAATGAATACCAAAGAAGGGATCTAGGGAAGGTTGTTATATAAAGGTGGGATGCTAGAGTTGACCACGAGGTGGTCTTGGCAAATATTGATAAGAGATTGCAACAAGATGGCGGCAGAGGTAAATGCCTAGCTGCAGCCGCACTCAACAATTTCAAAAAATACAACTAAAATATAGAGTGGACACTATCCTGAACTACAAGAAAGTTGACTGACTGGAAATTCTACAACCAGAAGGAAAGAGAAAACCTGAAGGACAATCAGAGGAGCTGTAAAAGCCTAAGGTACGGAGGCGCGGTGTGCGCGCGGGGAGAGGACGGAGCCGGAGAGGAGGGGCGGCTGAGTGCCTGGCTGGTGTTCCCTAGCGGGAAGGAGATAAAAGCTCCGGACTGTGCTGAACCCCAACTCCGACTGCACTGAACCCCAGTTCTGGGCGAGACCCTGAGGTCCAAGCTCATACAGAGGGAATCTGGGCTGTAAGGCGGAAGCTCAGCGGAGCAGCGAAAAGGCAGAGCCCCTGAGTCCTGCACATTGCGCGCAGAGGAGGGACTGTTCGCTGAGCTGCTGAATTGCCCCAGCGGGAAGGACTCAAAAGCTCAGGAATGTACTGAGCCCCAGTTCTTACTGCACTGAACCCCAGTCCTGGGCAAGACCCTCAGACTCCAGCCTCATACAGAGGGAATCTGGGCTGTAAGACAGAAGCTCAGGGGAACGGCGAAAAGCAGAGCCCCTGAGTCGCGCACATTGCGCGCACAGAGGACAGACTGTTGTTTGGGCCACGAGATTGCCCTGGCCGGAAGGAGACATAAGCTCCGGACTGTGCTTAACCCCACTTCCAACTGCTCTGAACCCCAGTTGTGGGCTTGTTGGGGGAGAGACTACACTGTCTGGTAGCGGGCGAAGCTCTAGGGCGCCTTTCTCTCAGAGGGGCTTGCAGCGAGTACCAAAGGACACTGAGGTACACTGAGACTCAGGAACCTCAGAGGGCGGGGCTAACCAGAAGCCAAGGCTGTAGGCTCCACCCAGAAACTCTGCCCCATCCAAGCTGAACTCAGAGAGGCTTTTGCAGGTTTACAAGTCTAGTGGAATAAGGTTGTCTCCTGGCATAGACACTGCTGATCCTCCCAACCTACCAACTCAGGGAAGCAGCGAAAATGACGAAACGAGGAAACAGATGACAAACGAAAGAAATGGAGGACAATAAGCGACGGGATATAGAGTTCAAAACCACACTTATAAGGATGTTCAACAATCTCTTAGAAAAGGCCGATAAAATAAATGAGACCTATGAGGATATGAAAAGGGATCAATAAGAAATAATAAAGGTTCAACAAGAAATGATAGTCGACAACAAGATGACGGCAGAGGTAAAAGCCTAACTGCAGCCGCACTCAACAATTTCAAAAAATACAACTAAAATATAGAGTGGACACTATCCAGAACTACAGGAAAGTTGACTGACTGGAAATTCTACAACTAGAAGGAAAGAGAAAACCAGAAGGAAAACCAGAGGAGCTGTAAAAGCCTAAGGTACGGAGGCATGGTGCGCAGCGGCGCCGGGAGAGGACGGAGCCGGAGAGGAGGGGCGGCTGAGTGCCTGGCTGGCGTTCCCCAGCGGGAAGGAGATAAAAGCTCTGGACTGTGCTGAACCCCAACTCCGACTGCACTGAACCCCAGTTCTGGGCGAGACCCCGGGGGTCCCAGGCTCATACAGAGGGAAACTGGGCTGTAAGGCAGAAGCTCAGCTGAGAGGCAAAAAGGCAGAGCCCCTGAGTCGCGCACATTGCGCGCAGAGGAGGGACTGTTCGCTGAGCTGCTGGATTGCTCTAGCAGGAAGGACTCAAAAACTCAGGAATGTACTGAGCCCCAGTTCTGACTGCACTGAACCCCCGTCCTGGGCAAGACCCTCGGGCTCCAGCCTCATACAGAGGGAATCTGGGCTGTAAGACAGAAGCTCAGGGGGAACGACGAAAAGCAGAGCCCCTGAGTCACGCACATTGCGTGCACAGAGGACAGACTGTTGTTTGGGCCGAGATTGCCCTGGCAGGAAGGAGACATAAGCTCCGGACTGTGCTTAACCCCACTTCCAACTGCTCTGAACCCCAGTTGTGGGCTTGTTGGGGGAGAGACTACACTGTCTGGTAGCGGGCGAAGCTCTAGGGTGCCTTTCTCTCAGAGGTGCTTGCAGCGAGTACCAAAGGACACTGAGGAACACTGAGACTCAGGAACCTCAGAGGGCGGGGCTAACCAGAAGCCAAGGCTGTAGGCTCCACCCTGAAACTCTGCCCCATCCAAGCTGAACTCAGAGTGGCTTTTGCAGGTTTCCAAGTCTAGTGGAATAAGGTTGTCTCCTGGCATAGACACAGCTGATCCTCCCAACCTACCAACTCAGGGAAGCAGCGAAAATGCCAAAACGAGAAAACAGATCACAAACGAAAGAAATGGAGGACAAAAAGCGACTGGATATAGAATTCAAAGCCACGCTTATGAGGTTGTTCAACAATCTCTTAGAAAAGGCTGATAAAATAAATGAGACCTATGAGGATATGATAAGGGATCAACAAGAAATAATGAAGGGTCAACTAGAAATAAAGAATACAATCTCTGAAATAAATAATATTATACAGAGTCCTAAAAACAGATTGGAAGATTGCAAGGATCAAGTCCAAGATTTGGGACACAAAGAGCCAGAGGACACTCCTCCACAGAAGCAAGAAGACAAGAGAATCCAGAAAGTTGAAGATGGTGTAAGAAACCTCTGGGACAACTTCAAGCGAACCAACATCAGAATTATGGGCATCCCAGAAGATGACAGAGAGCAAGATACCGAAAACATATTGAAAGAAATAGTGACAGAAAACTTCCCCCACCTGGTGAAAGAAATAGACTTACACGTACAGGAAGCACACAGAACCCCAAACAAAAGGAATCCAAAAAGAACCACACCAAGACACATCATAATTAAAATTCCAAGAGCTAAAGACAAAGAGAGAATATTAAAAGCAGCAAGACAAAAGCAGGTAGTTACCTATAAAGGGGCACCCATACGACTGTCAGCTGATTTCTCAACAGAAACCATGCAGGCCAGACGGGAATGGCAAGAAATATTCAAGGTGATGAACAACAAGAACCTACAGCCAAAAATACTCTACCCAGCAAAGCTATCACTCAGAATCGAAGGCCAGATAAAGAGCTTCACAAATAAATTTAAGCTAAAGGAATTCATCACTGCCAAGCCAGAATTATATGAATTGCTAAAAGGGGTTCTTTAGGAGGAGGAAGAAAATAAAGATAAAAATTATAAACAAACACGTAACTATCAACAAGTGAGTCTAAAAACCAAGGGAAGTAAAAATCATGATGAACAATATTAACTGGTGAATATAATAGAATCAGAGGTATGGAAGGGAGTGGATTGATGATTCTCGGGGAAATGGGGAATGGAGCGGGGCGGGAAGAGACTGAATATAAACTGCACATATGGATGAGGACAATGGGGGATGGGGAAAGGGCAGAGAGTTGAATGGAAACTTGGTGGAGGGGAGCAATGGAGGGGGGATGAGGAACATTTGTAATAATATGAACAATAAAGATTTATTTTAAAAAATAAAAAAAAAAAAAAAAAAAAAAAAAAAAAAAAAAAAAAAATATTGATAAGAGTTTGTAATTTAGGCCAGTCTCTGTCACAGCCAGTGATTGTGTTTTCAGAACTTGTAAGTCTGTGGACAGTTACTGTTGGATCACTTTTTCTGTGGTTTTATCTTAGAACATATAGGTCCAAAGGAATTGGTGTAAAAAGAGTTTAACTTTAGGAAACCAATAGAGATAGTCTGCAATCATAATTTGGATGATGATTTATCTGGTTTACCCACTGCATTTTGCAAGTCCTGGTCTCTGTCTACATCCCTAGCTCCCCCTGGAGACTTGACTGCCAGCAGATACTTCCTTTCCCTTCTCCTTCAGCAGAGGTACTGTTAAAAGATTTCATTTGCTGCCATCTAGTGGACATATACTTTCACCTTTTAAAATATTAAATTTAAAAGAAATGGAATTAGACTTAGCATAGACTTCATATGCCGTTACATTGCTATGCACCTTTCCTTTCAGGAAAATACTTTCAATGATTTTCAACCACAAAATGCTTTAATGTTCCTAATCATGCTCTGGTACTCTTAAAGTTGAATTGGAGTTACTGATTATATTCAGTGAACAACAGTATATTTTTCTTATTTTGTGTTAATTTTTTTTAAAAGATTAAATCTTTTTGTTGGAATACTTTTTGTTGAAAGTATTATATATGTTTCTCTCCCCGCTTGACCGCTTCTTGCCCACCCCACCCTATTGTCTGTGTCTATGGTTTATGCGTGTATATATATATATATATATATATATATATATATATATATATATAAGTTCTTTGGTTGATCTCTTCCCACCCAATCCCACCTTCCCTCTGAAATTCTATGATCTGTTCCATGCTTCTATGTCTCTAGATCTATTTTGTTTATCAATTTATTTTGTTCACTAGATTCCACACATATGAGTGAGATCATGTGATACTTGTCTTTCTCTGACTGGCTTATTTTACTTAGCACAATACTCTTCAGTTCCCTCTATGTGTCTCAAAGGGTAAGAAATCCTTCCTTTTTACAGCTGCATATTATTCAATGGTGTAAATGTACAGCAGCTTTTCTTATCCATTCTTCCATTAATGGGCACTTGGGCTATTTCCAGATCTTAGCTATTATAAATTGTGCTGCTATGAATATAGGGATGCATACATTCTTTCTGATTGGTGTTTTCATTTCTTAGGATATACTAGTATTCCTGGAAATGGGATCACTGGGTCAAATGGCAGTTCCATATTTAATTATTTGAGGAAACTCCATACTGTTTTTCATGACTATATCAGTCTACATTCCCACCAGCAATGCACTAGGGTTCACTTTCCTCCATAACCTCATCAGCACTTGTCATTTGTTGATTTGTTAATATATTATGTCAACTTTTATAACATTGCATACTATAATTATAAAGCTTTAAATATTTTTTTAAAAATTTAAGCTCTTTTAATCAGGATTTTAAATTTGTTTTATAAAAGGACATATGATTTGTAAGTTTTTAAGGTAGGGATTGATTTTATACAAATTGATAACCAATGGGGCTAACCTGGCCCACAATTAAGTTTTGGTAGATTGATTGAGATTTTATATAGGAAGTAATTTGACTGGTGGGAACATCGATTATCTTTCTTCTCTCATTTTTACAGAAAGACCTTCTATATTCTCCAGAAATGAACATTGGGGCTAACTTCTGGTCACTCTGTGTACCTGATTATTTGAATGTCCTTCAATTTGATTTATCAAGTTGTGAAAGTGTAGAGAAGACACTGAGCATATAGGACCCTGGCCTGCAGTTATCTGTTTACTCTATGACAACATGTAAGTTTGATTCAGTGGGAAAAAGCAAGGAGTATATTTCACCTTCTAGTTTCTGTTGTGCTCTTTGATCTAGCTTTTCTGGCAATACAATTGATATTTTCTCCTTAACCTCACTTCCGTATCTACTTTTTAAAACTAGGCAGAACTAAAAGGCAAAAAGCCCTCTATATTTTGTGGTAATAATTAGTATTACCACAAAACTCAGTAGTTTCCATTTGTATGTGCCAAATGAAACAGCAATTTAATTAGAGGAAGTGGAATCAATGGTAAAAGGTGTCTATTTCTGAAGGGTGTAGAAATGAGTCATAACTAAAGAAAGAATATCTTTGGGAGACCAACCAAAAGAGAGTGAAAAAAGTATTAAAGTGCAGGAGTTGAGAGAGTGACCTTTACTTAGCTTGACCAAGTTATCTTTAAATACAGGTAATTTCAAGAAATTCAGAACAACCCTTTGTATTGTTGGAAAGTTTTGACCTCAAGGTCCTAGAGCAAATAATAAAAACAGTTTTCTTTACATTTCCTAGTAGCAAGATAAGGAATCTAAAGGCCAATGAAACTGAAAATTGGAAGAAACAGAAAATTAGCCTCTATTGACCTCTTCAGGGTCCCATACACAATGCACCAGTATTGTCCCATTTCCTTCTTCCTCTTTCTGCTGCTCTGTTCTCTTCCCAGGACTGGGGAGACAATGAAGTTCCCAGGCTTTGTAGTCATTTGCTCCCTGAGAGGTTTGGCCAGTGGGAAGGTGAGAAAGAAGAACCCAGGCTATTTCTTCTTCTCTATCTGCCTTGGCAGTTTCTCTGCCAACAGCTGCATCATCCCCATGATTTCAACGTCTACCTTTTAATACCAGCCCATGAACTTCAGGAATACTGCCCTCCCCTACATTCCCAGCAGCCATAGTAGTGGAGCAGCTATCTGCTCCTACTCATAGCTGGAGTGCCGCCCTATACTATGTCTGGTTTCTCTGCCTTTCCACCACTTATTTAACCAATTCCTAACACATTTGTAGAGAGGTCTCTGGTTTCTGTTTCCCTGTCAGGGCCCTGACAATACCCTGTTTCCCCGAGAATAAGACAGTGTCTTATATTAATTTTTTTGCTCCCAAAGATGCAATAGGTCTTATTTTCAGAGGATGTCTTATTTTTCCATGAAGAAGAATACGGTACACACTTATTGTTAAATGAAAATAAAATTTATTACCTGTATATGGTACGATAGTACTGTAGTTGTCAACACAACCCAGACAAACTGTGAATCCTACAGTATCAAGAATTGACTCATTTATTTCATGACAATCATGTCATCATCTTCTGGAACATCATCATAACAATCCAATTCCTGAACTTCCTGGTGAATTTCTTGTGACTCCATTTCTTTCAGAATCAGTGGACCAAATCTCTCATGTTTAGCAATAGCACTGTCTTTAAATGAGTACTTCTTGTCAAGGTAGCCTGCTCGCAGTGCATTTGCAATGCAACTGTCAGTGATTTTCTCCCATGAATTCTTCACCCAAGTCACAACTTCTTGCAGTTTAGGTTTCACAAAGTTTCCACGCTGATTTCTCTCCATTCACACAGCAGTGACGTCAGGACTCAGCATAATGTCACTGGTTGCTAGATGCCAGTTGGAGTGGCCCTAGCGACCAGTTTAAGGTAAATTAATTTTCATTCTGAGACAGAGCCTGGGGGCCTTATTTTCGGGGGATGCCTTATATTTCACTCAGAAGGAAAACTGTAAGTAGGTCTTATTTTCTGAGGATGTCTTATTTTCGGGGAAACACGGTATATACAATACACATGCATATGTATATGTATATGTATATGTATATGTATATGTATATGTATATATTATAGTTATAAGTGTGTGATTTAAACTTAAGTGAAAGTGTTTACCTTGTGTGATTTAAACCTAGCATAACTTAACCCCATTTTGAAACTTAGAGTGCATATTTTGAAGTTGTAACCCTGAGTGTGTGTGAACGCCCTCACAGATGCTAACCTCTAAAGTTGTAAACAAGTTTACCCCAAGTTTGAACCCCCTAACATGTGTTAATCTCTAAAGTTGTAAACAAGTAGCAATGTGCCAGGTAAGGCTGCCGGTGAGACCCCCCGATAAGACACACTGAAGACCCATTGGTTACACCCAAAAGGAACAAGGGAACACCCAGAAATGGCCATAAAAGAAGGGACCTAGAGGCACTGGTCAGAGACCACGAAAGGCTCCTCCACCTGACTTGCTCTCCGCTCCCTTCCTGTTCCTGTTCGAGATACTGCGTGAAGCTCTGCCCCAGTACGCTGTTACTCTGTCCGTGAGCCGAAGATCGTGACCGGTAGTGACCAAAGCCCTGCCACAGCAGGTTCCCGTCCAATGTGTGTGTCTCCTGGTGACCTGCCAAGGCTTCTGGAAACCACCAGGACTCTGGTAAATAAACTATGTGATTCATGCATTTTAAATGTTTGTCTCTTGTTTTTAGTTTATGCTCGCTCAAACTTAGTAAGAACTGTGGGGAACCTGTATAAGTCCAGTTTCTGGCTGAGGGACCCCAGTCACCTGTGCATACGTTCCCACCTGAGGGTGAATTGGAACAGTATAGTTTGATTCTGAATCTGATTCTATCTCCAACTCCTTCCTGGAAAAGCATCCTGGGTGAAGCTGAGGAAAGCAACCACGGCTCCTTTGGGATCATACTGCAGTATAATTAAGCTTTAAGTAGATCATTTTGGTCAGAGAAAGGTTTGACTGATAGATGTCTTGGTTTAAAGGTTTAGAAGAACTTGCACTTCTCCTGACCTCACTGCATTGGTAGAATCCATTGACTGAAAGGAGGGGATATTCAGCAGGGGAGAGCAGGGGAAAGGCCTGAGAGGATTGGCAGTGAAGATGGAGGAGGGCCAGAAAGAATTCCTCCTCTAGGAACACCCAATCTCTTCATCATATTCATTGTATCCCCAACCAAGGGAAGGAGAGATGTTGGAAACCCAGGTGTTTACCAGGTTCATTCCCTCTGGAGTTTCTAGGATGTTCCTGAGAAATATTAAGGCATCCTACAAACCTTTAATGGCAAAGCATTATTTAAAAAAAAAAATAAAAACATTGCTCACTCAAAGAAAGTTATTCACCCCATTAATAAGGAAACCAGCAAGATAGACTAATTTTTAAAAATGCTAATTTAAATACAATACTACTTAATATCCTCTGGGGCAATAATACTGTAACTTTCAGGGTACCTTGATTTTGCAGGGCAGAAATCATTTCATCTCTCAAACAAAATTCATTTATATTACTATCAGAAAACAATCATGTGAGCCAGCTTCTATAATTAATAATGACCTTCACAGAGATATGAAGTATCCCAATCCTTATGAAAAGCAAGTCAAACAAGGGTATTCACCCCTGGAAACTCAGATAATACCTTTGCGGACCAGCTAGACAATCCCTAATGTGACCCTGAAAGGGTACCTACTTAATTCTAAGATTTAGTTACTTTTAGTTCTAAGATTTAGTTCCAAGATTTAGATTCTTTTTCTTAGCATTTTATTGCTGCCTGAATTGCTGCCTCATTCAAGTAAAGAGGACATGGCATACCTCTTCTGAAGGTTGCCACTAACTGGCATGAGACCAGCTTTCCTCCGGCTGTTACGCTTCACCCCCAACAATTAACCTCAGGCACAGACACTAGCTAGACAGGGACCAACTATTCCAGGTTGCCACCTTCTAAGGGGTTTCCTGCTACACGGGGCTTTAAGTACTGAAACCAGAAAGTCCTAGATAAATCAGATGTTCATCCTAACACAAAGAAAACACAAAACAAAACCAATGTAACATTACTTAAACCAATTTTCTACCAAAGTTTTGGGATATCAAAAGGCAGGATTACCCAAGAAAATCTCAAAGCTGGACGTTTCTGTAACTACTCCCAGGACCCCCTACCCAAACCATTCTAATGAAAGTGTTTGGGAAGGTCTCAATCCTCTGCGACCTTAGATCTAGCTCCTGTACATGTGAGTGTCGGTCAGCATGACTCTCCTACCCAGAATCCAGGACCAGAAACTTCCCTTCCTCCCTACCAGTTCCAGAAAGGGAGACAATGAAAATTTTCTTTCTAAAAGGAAACTAACTTCAGAGATATGACTTCATTACAAAGTAGGGAAAAAAAACCTTATAGGATTGTATCTGTCA
This sequence comes from Vespertilio murinus, assembly GCA_963924515.1. NCBI lineage: Eukaryota > Metazoa > Chordata > Mammalia > Chiroptera > Vespertilionidae > Vespertilio > Vespertilio murinus. Next base: position 55,042,570 of record OZ004705.1, read on the forward strand.
TAATATGTGGTATTTTATATTTTTCAGTGATGGTTACAATAATACATTCCACCCAACAAGCCCTATCACAATGTGACAATGACAGCTCTCCATCAGGAGTTGGGATCTATGTCTTCCCCCGATTATGGGTGCTGGTGACTATAGCCAGAGTGATGGCTCCTGCCTTCTAGGGCTAGGTCATAAAGCAACTTGATACCTACCATCCCTAATTAGATATATACCTAATATATCTAATATAGAACATCTAATACATTTATATATGTGTATATTTATAATGTTTGTATTTTAAAAATATATTTTTAAATTAATTTCTTTTCTTTCTTTTTAACATATTTTATTGATATTTTACAGAGAGGAAGAGAGAGAGATAGAGAGCTAGAAATGTCGATGAGAGAGAAACATCGACCAGCTGCCTCTTGCACACCCCCTACCGAGGATGTGCCCGCAACCAATGTACATGCCCTTGACCGGAATCCGCAGACTGATGCTCTACCACTGAACCAAACCGGTTTCAGCAAATTAATTTCTTAAAAATATTTTTAAATTTGACCATGGATACATAACAAGCTAAAAAACTTGTTCACATGCAGAGGTAGATAAGAATGGAAGATACATCTGTTCTTATCATCCCTAATTATTTCTAACTAGAGGCCCAGTGCATGAAATTCATGCACGGTGGTGGGGGGGTGTCCCTCAGCCCAGCCTGCACCCTCTCCAATCTGGGACCCCTCGAGGGATTTCAGGTGACCATGCTGATCAAGGGAAGGCACCAGTCCCATTACCCCACTGCTGCAGCCACTGCCAGCCACTGCAGCCACCAAGGTGTTTTCATCAACATGGACTCTAGTGCCTTCACTGTGAAAAAAATGACAACTTTCTTTAGGCATTTTCAAGATGTATCTTTCATAGGATATAGCATTTATTTTTCTTTTCTTTTTATCCTCACCTGGGGATATGATTCCATTGATTTTTAGAGAGTGTGGAAGAGGGAGAGACAGAGAGAAACATCAATATGAGAGTGACACTTTGATTGGTTGCCCCCTGTATGAGCCCTGACCATGGGCACCAGGCTGAGGGGCATACAGGGACACAGCTATGGCTGCCTGGGTCTCCGCACACCCCAGAGGCTGGCAGCTATACCCCTGTCAATGGTGCTGGACTGGGGGTGTGGATGTGAACCACTGCTTGGTGCTGGAGCATTCCCAAGTGGCTGGGGGCAGGGTGGAACATCCCCATTGCCCAATGCCCCCAAGGCCAGCAGCCAACCCCACAATGGGTGCCAAGTTGGGTGGCATGCAGGGACCCCGGGGCTGCACGCAGTGGTGGCCACTGGGGTCTCCACACACCCCAGAGGCCAGCAGCCAGCCCCCCATTGTGGGTACTGGACTTGAAGCTGGCACATTCCCAAGTGGCTGGGGCAGGGCAGGAACATCCCCAAGTTGCTATGGTAATTCGGGAATGTTCCCACCTCCAGCTGCTTGCTACCTGCACCCATAGACTCGAAGTGGCCAGGGGATATTCTGGGAGCCCTGCCACTCAGGGCCTAAGCATGAGTTTACGTGTTTGGAGAAGCCTGGGTCCGGAGGATGTTTCCAGGACCCAAACCACTCAGTGCCTGCATATGCAAATTAACCACCATCTTTGTTTGGGTCAATTTGCATACTCACTCTGATTGGCTGTGGGCGTGGTGAAGGTACGGTCAATTTGCATGTTTCTCTTTTATTAGTGTAGATGACCTACCAGCTGAAAACTCAATTAGGTCCTCCTTCCTTTTGTTGAAAGCAAAGAACTGAAAATCACCAGACTTGCAAAAAAAAAATAATAATAATTTTACTCATTAATGTTACTATCTGAACACTAACAATACTATTTCATTTACACACTTTATGAGACACTGGAGGACTTATATATTAAATGAAAGCAGCACAGTAAGCTCCTGGATGGACAGAAGGTATATCTTATTTCAGAATGTGGCAAAGAACAGCAGTGAAAAGAGATAGGAAAACAGGCATGACACCTCTGATACGACCCTTTTCCAGCCTCAAGTGCTCAGGCAGAGTATGTGCGAGCTCAGGATCTGAAAAGTAATTCCATACCTGTGGGGCATGGCTACAGTGTTTGGACAGGTTCAAGCCTTGGATTAATGAGAGGGCACAGTCCTCTTGTGGCCACGTGCAAGTCCCAGCTTGGAGGGCAGGGCCTCCCAGCACAATTACAGCCAACAGATGTAGCTGTAAGCTTGAACCTATGATCCAAACACGTGATCCCACGTGCCTGAGTGATGTAGGCTTGATAGAATTCAAGTGCATGTAGTTGAGTAGTATCAAAACCCACAAGAATGTTGTAAACACCTAGACCATGCCCTTACTTTGCCTTGTGGCTTTAGCTATTAAATAAAGACACGCCTTGTACTCTGTGGTGCTGTCTCTCCATGAGGAAGCAGTGTCCCACTGAGACCCAACTTTCATTGTCTTGTCTATCTTCTCTAAGCCTTTCAGCCGCCCCCACTCAGGTTCACCCTTGGCCGAGCCAGTGTGGCACACATACCCTTTAAAGTGTTAATATGCCCAGTTTAGGCCACCATTTTATCCTTAGAACAACACCATGTAATACTATTAATCTACTTTACACATGAGAATATTTGGACAAAGAGATGCGACATCACTTGTTCAAGGTCACAAACTTACCAGTTGGCTCAGCCAGGATTCACATCCAAGTTGAGTCTGAAGCCCACATTCTTAGGCACTATCTTGTATAGCTCTTATGCACACTCTAAATGCAAATACACATTACCCCCTTCCCCCCCACACACAACATTTTGCTTTTGAAATGGCATATTAGTAAAGAAATTAGGAAGGAAAATGAATAAGTGAGAATAAAGGAAATTATAACTTATCTCAAAAATTATTTATACAAAATGTCTAATACTATGTATTTAATATTTATTTAATTCATAGACATTTATAACCAGAAGGGAAGTTATGTCATTTCATTTAATTCATTTAATTTTCTCAGTTTATCTAATATTATCCTTTGGTAGTAATATTCAGTACCTACAGTTTTTTGACTTGCTAGAATATTTATTTACTGTTCCTCTCTGTCTGCACAAGAAAGAAACTATTAGGAAGAAAAGCATGAATACAAATCATCACCTTTTTTCCCCAAGTTCTTGCTCTAAGATCTCACTTATCCTATTGTCTTAAGAGCAAAAAAAAAAATTAAGTGTCTTTGGAAAATATGAATCCCTGAATTTATGTTATTGCAAATAAAAGAGGAAAAATTCCCCCTCTTTTACTCACAAGAAAAGGAATGGATTTGCTCCTTACCATTTGTTTCTCTCAAATAAGGAATGACTATTTTACTTACATTGGTATATACTATATAAACATTATATATACACACACATTTAATTACAAATTGTTGTTGTTAAAACTCTCCAGAGGATAATTTTTCCATTTTAGAGAGAGTGGAAGGGAGAGGGAGACACACACACAGAGAAACACTGATGTGAAAGAGACACATGGATTGGTTGCCTCCCGCATATGCCCCCGCCAGTGCCAGGGATTGAGCTTGCAACCAGGATGCGTGCCCTTGACCTGAATCAAACCTGGGACACTTCATTCTGCAGGCCAATCTTCTATCCATTGAGCCAAACCATCCAGGACCAACACATTTTTTAATGAACTATTTTAGAAATAATCCCTTCAAAGTTTCAATAATCTTCAGAGTTGAATATTTGAGTAGTAAATTAAACTAAGTTCCCATTGAGAGTAATTGTTTTTCCTACATGACAATACAAAATAAGTTGGCTTTTGGTATTGTGATCTTCTGATTCATCCCTTTGTTAATTTTCTGTGTTCTGATTCATGAATTTATAAAAGGGTGTTGGTAGAACGAATCCAGAATCTTGCTGGGAATGGTGTCATAAATCTAGGGTAGTCCATAACAAAACAGCATCTCTGGGGAAATCATCTTATTGCAAGTAATATTAAGCTTACGAGCTTCAGAAAACTCCATTTTCCACAGTCTCAAGGACAGTAGATCTAGCCAGGCTATTGCATTTCTATTATTGCTTCAACAGGCTTGTGCAATTTGGGGGCTAGAAATCAGTTCTTATAGTTTCAGTAAAGGCCTAAAACCTATTTGTCTGGAATAATGGGGGGAAATGTATAGCAATGCTGTGAACCACACACTGGAAGGTATTGCTTGTATACTCTGCCTATGTTTGTCATGGTATTTCAGGCCATGCTCATGTCGCGACCAACAGATTGAGAACCACTGTCAGGGGTCACCTAAGACCATCTGAAAACACAGATATTTACATTACGATTCATAACAGTTATGAAGTAGCAACAAAAATAATTTTGTGGTTGGGGGGTCACCACAACATGAGGAACTGTATTAAAGACAGCATGAGGAAAGCTGAGAACCACTGCTCTAGAGGCAGGGAACTTCCTGTTCAAGTTCTTTAACTTGGACACACAGGGTACATTACACATGAGTTTGTGCTTTAGTAACCATTGTTCTTTTGTGAAGGAAAAAGGTAGCTATGCTCTTACCTTGTCAGTTTTCTAGTATGTTCATTCTTCCTCATGTGCAGATCTCTAGAACCCAGGCTACACCTCTCACTATTGAGATGGGGTGTTGGTAGGACAAGGCAAGGCTTAGAAACTGTGTTGTAGACCAAAGAAAGATGTAGGCAGAATTGTGACAGACTGAGTTTTACAATTGCTGAGAACAAAGAAAACTTGGTCTAGAATTCAGGATAGGCATGTCAGTAATATTGATAGTTCAGGTCTGAAGAGTTGTTTCAGCACTAACATCCTAGCATTATAAATGCCCTTTGAGATTAGTGATATTCTTTTTTGCTGTTGAATTTTAGGTACAACTCTTGCTGAGTTTGAAGATTCACCCATACCACGGGGGCTGATATGAGCTCAGATTGTAGAATGGCTTTCAGATTCCCCTCAAGTGTCACTGCATGGTAGGATCAGGTCTTCTAAAAGTCTGTGTGAGTCTATGTTAGTTTCCTAGAGCTGCTATTTCAAAAATACCACACACTTAATGACTAAAGCAACAGAAATATATTGTCTCACAATTTTGGAAATTAGACGTTCAAGATCAAGGTGTCTGAAGGTTGTGAGACTCTATCCTGTGGCTCTCCCCTAACTTCTGGTGGTTTGCTGGCATCTTTGCCATTCTTTGGCTGTTGAAGCCTCAGAGCAATCTCTGGCTTCATTTTCACATGGTTTCCCCTTTGTGCACGTCTTTGTCCACATTTCCCATATTTATAATGGCTGCAGTCTCATTGGATTAGGGGCCCATCTACTGCAATTTGATCTCACCTTAACTAATTACATCTGCAACAACTCTATTTGCAAATAAGATCATATTCTGAGGTCTGAGGTATTAGGACCTCAATATATTAATTGGGAGAAGGGGAGATAAAATTCTATCCTTTTTTTTTCTTTATTAAGTTTTACATATGTGGAAAAGGAGCCCTGAGTATTGGAAGACAATTCGCCATGGGTCTTATATTTCTGCACATCTATGTGAAATGAACAGATTGAAAAGACCTTAAATGTTGAGAAGTTTTAACAAGGTAATGGTTTATAGCATGATTCTAAAGTTCTGATATTAATAAGATGATAGAAAAAAGACCTAACTTTAAGTAAAATAAAATTTTTCTTGTGCTACTAATCATTTGTAATTTATCTCAAAATATATAATACTAGAGGACTAATGCATGACATTTGTGCAAGGGGCTTTGTCCCTGCCACTGCTGTGGCTGCCTTGGCCCCGTCCACCTGCAGCAGTGGTCAGCAGCTGAGGCAGAAGTCCCCACCCTGCGTGGTAGCACCTCTGTCTCAGCCCCTGCCACCACAGCTTCATCTGGAAAGCCATCTGGAAGAATGTCTGGTCTAATTAGTATATTATGCTTTTATCATTATAGATAAAGGATCAAAATATAGAGCAATTTATTTAAAGAATAAAGGAAAGGCAATATAGTTCTTGATAGTGAATAATATATTTAAAGGACTGATTCACAAGGTAATTGCAAAGCTCAGATAAAAATAGGAACATCTAGTATTATCTAGAGAGGAGCCAACAAGTAAGAATGAATAATGATCTTTTAACTAAGATCAAGTTGGAATTTCATAAAGATAGCTTTTATTTATTTATTTTTCATGATTAATAATTCACATTTTATTTCTTATAACTAACCAGAGGCCCAGTGAATGACATTCATGCACTGGGGGTGCAGGAGTACCTCAACCTGGCTTGTGCCCTCTTGTAGTCTGGGACGCCTTGGAGGTCCTTAGTGCTGAGGACTTGAAACTGTGAGCCCAAGTTCTGGCTGAGCAGTGCTCCCCTGTGGGAGTGCACTGACCACCAGAAGGCAGCTCCTGTATTGAGTGTCTGCCTCCTGGTGGTCAGTGCTTATCATAGCAACCGGTCATTCCACTGTTTGCTTGATTTGCATATTAGGGTTTTATTATATAGGATAACTAGTCATCAGTATTATATTTCTGCCCCTAACACAACTGTGTCTGCTAGTTGGCAATTATGGTTGTTTGATTCAATCCTTCCACAGAGACTGGGAGACGGAGACTCTATCCTGGAGATTACATTTCAAAAGCATCCCTTTCAGTTTCTTGAGAAAGACATTTATAAGTTGTAAGCAATACATTTATAACTCAAAGAGGGAGAGGAAGAATTCACAAGTTATAAGCCCTTTTTGATAAATGCTGTAAGAAAGAGAGGTAAGAGGCCTATAACATCAGGCGTTGGCTAGAAAAACAGTAAATTATCCTGGGACTGGGGTCATCACAGACATCACTGTTGCAAGAAGTCATCCCAAAGTTTATTCACATCTTAGTGCAGAAGTTTGGAGAGAGCTGTTATGTGCTGAGAATTCTGTAGCTTTCCACTCTCATCCTTTACCAATGGGAGAATAAAAGTACAATGTTCATAAAAATAGCTTTTAAATGAACATAGAAAAATGGTGACTCTTCTGATAGTTGAGGTCTAAAGCTCATTACCTTTTAGATAGAAATTCTGCTTCTTCAGAGACTATCATTAGTTTTAATAGTTTTTGTTTTATTTTGTTTTGTTTTGCATTAATCCATCATCTCTTCTTTACTTCCATTCTTTAGAATCTATTACTAGTCAATCTATTTCAAGTGTTTGTTTTGAAAGTCAGTGATATTCAGGCAAAAGTAACCACATAATGCCAGTTGTCAGATAGCTATGTGTCACACCTCATAAAAACAGCTAAGTATTCAACCAAAGCAGACACCTATTCAGCAGCACTGTCAAATGGCATTGTTCCTGAAATATCAAAGGACAAGCAGTAAATGACATTTGATGAAAGAAAAGATAAATTCATGTAGGTTACCATACATTTGACTCTTACCTCAAGAAAAAATTTAATATTAAATGTATATATTGAATTGACAGAACATACTAGAATGGTGTGTGTGTGTGTGTGTGTGTGCACGCACACGTGCGCGCGCTTAAATCAAATGCTATGCTTCTAGTAGATCTAGTAGATCAAAATTTTCTCCCAGAAACATGTGTCTTACTTTTCAAAAGTGGACATATAAAAGGCTAAGAGATATATGAAAACATGTCAAAGTCACTAATCATCTGAGATATGCAAATCAAAATGACAATGTTACACCTGTCAGAATGGCTATTGTTAACAAATCAACAAATGACAAATACTGGCAAGGATGTGGAGAAAAAGGAACCCTCATGCCCTGCTGATGGGAATGTAGACTGATGCAGCCACTGTGGAAAACTGTATGAAGTTTCATAAAAAAAAAAAATGAAAAATTGAACTCTCATTTGACTCAGTAATCCCATTTCTAGAAATATATCCCAAGAAATCAGAAACACCCATCAGAAAAGACATATGCACCCCTATGTTCATAGCAGCACAATTTACAATAGCTAAGATTTAGAAACAGCCTAAGTGTTCATCAACAGATGAGTGGATAAAAACCTGTGGTAACATCTACACAATGGAATGTTACACTGCTGTAAAAAACTAAAAAACTCTTAATATTTGCAACAGCATAGATGGACATGGATAACATTATGCTAAGCAAAATAAACCAGTCAGAAAAAGTTAAATATCACATAATCTCACTCATTTATGGACTATAATGAACAACATATCAGATAAACAAAAATAGATCCAGAGACAGAGAAGCATCAAACAGATAAGGTGCAGGCAAACCTTGTAAGGCAGCTTCCCAGCCACCCGGGGCCACCTGAGGCTCAGGTAACCGGGGCCTGCAGAGGCTTGATGAGGAGTGATGAGGTGTGATGAGGTGTTGCCTTCTGCTGATTGCCTGGTTGCCTTCCACCCTGGAGGGCTCCCAGACTGTGAGAGGGGGCAGATCAGGCTGAGGGATATCACCTCCAGCGCATGAATTTTCATGCACTGGGCCTCTAGAATACAGATAAAACCACAGAGCTTAAAAAAAATCCATTTTTAAAATAAAATGCTTTTATTTAATAATTATTTATTTGTTTTAAGTTAGCCACAAATAAATTTTAAAGGAGATTTGCTACTCTGAGGAATTACCTTCATTTTGTGCAACCTGACAGCTATTATCTGTGTCATGTCAGTATTTTTGTTTTCTACAGTAAACACCAGTCAGAATTATGACACTTCTGTTATGACTTTATTATACACTTCTGCCCCTCAAGACCATTGCAATTATTATACCATTCCTTCAGTGCCATTTGCCTATAAGATTTGTAAGTCTAATTGGTCACATTGAGGTAGATTTTATTTGTTATTATTTTTAAAAATATATTTGTTATTGATTTCAGAGAGGAAAGGAGAGGGAGAGATAGAAACATCAATGATGTGAGAGAATCACTGATTTGCTGCCTCCTACATGGCCCCCTTTGGGGATCAAACCCAAAACCCAGGCATGTACCCCAAATGGGATTGAACCTGCCACCTCCTGGTTCCTGGGTTGACACTCAACCACTGAGCCACACCCAGCAGGGCAGTTTTTATTTTTGAATTACCTAAAATTTGAACATGAATAGGAGAAGCATTAATAATTAGGCTGTGCTATCTATTTTATCTACACTTATAAAATACATTCCTATGGTGTTTTCCAATAAAGTGGTCTTTAAAAAAAATCAATGCTCATAAACGATTTTGTCACCATACCCAATTAACAATATCACCACAGTAGGGAATATTTGTTGGTTTGGCTGTCTAGTATTCTTTCTCTTTTCTGTGGTAACTATAGTTTTCTCTCATGTGTTTTGGTTTGGACTATCTCACCTAGCACTCCTTCCTTACTTCAGAGGGAACACATGACAAAGGCTGGTCACATGACTCAAACAGGAGTCATAAGAATCTTCACTGAAACTGATCTAGAGACATTAAGATGTTTTCCAGGAAGGTTCTACCTGGCAGGATGTAAATCTGAACTAACTGCAATTTTTAAGAATGTAGACAGAAAGAATTTGATTAGACTATTTAAATCTCATACACCTAAGACATATTTCTTCAATCCCAGTAATGTGTGCCAGTATTCTTTTGTATTTACTTTCCTTAGTTTGATTTGTGCTTTTATCCCTTAGATACCTAATACAATGTGTCCTTAAATATGGTAGATATACAAAATTCTTCAGCAAAGTCATCAATGATATTTTAGCTTCATCAGTAAAGGGTAACTATCTTGGAAAATTTTTAGGAACAACATTTATGTCCTTAATTTTATGAATTATAAGTAAAATATGTATATTATCCTCAGTGTTTAACAAGTTTCCTGTTGTTCCTAATTTTGTCGTTTGTGTGCCCTACTCTGTAATGTTTAAAGTAACCAGTTGCTACCTTAGTGTTTTTGTTGTATGTCTCTGAAGGTGTTTTGTTTTGCTTAAAAACGAAATTCTTCAGTACTTTCTTCCTCTGCTTAGCTCCTTTCATGTATAACTTCCAGGTCTCCTCATTTCCATGAAATCCTTAAATCAGGTTAGATGGAACTGCATTATGCTCAAGGGAGAAGGGGAGGAGGGAATCAGTTAGTCTCAGATGCAGCAGGGGAGAATTTGAGCTCCCTAAAACTCAACCTGAGGAAGAATGAAGAGAGAGCCACCTGGCATGTTCCCCCTATGGGTTCTTTAGTGGGAACAAATGCAGCCATACTGACACAGGTAAACCTCACCTCCCTCCCTGACTGTAGTTGTGTGCCTTACTGCATGTATGTCTTACTACATTGGTTAGCACTGTGGAGAGATGGGATGTGAATTATCTCCCAGAAGAAGGGACACAAAGGGCTGAGCAAAGTGATTAACTGCCCCAAGTTTGCCAGGCTGTCTCCTGGGCAAGGAAATCAGGCCCAAATGGGCTGCCCAGCTCATTTTCAAAACAAGATCATTAAGAATATTTACTGAGCTTGCCGTGGTTAATCACTGACCTATGAACCTGGAGGTCACAATTTGATTCTGGTTAGGGCACATGGCCAGTTGTGGACTGAGTCCCCAGTGGGGAGGTAGCCATTTCTATCTCTCTTTCCATCTTCCTTCCTTGCTGAACTCAATTAAAAAAAAAAGGAGAAAAAAAAGAAGAATGTTTACTGAACAGCCACTATGATTTATTCTACATAGTTTAGATATTATGTCCTAACCTAAAAATATTTTGCCTTGTAATGAATTATTTGAGCAAACTGTGGAACTTAAAGATTAGCATATGTCCTCTTTAATCTGTCACAGGTATGCTGATGGGAGCAAAATGAATTTAAGGAATTGTTACTGTTTCTTACTAGGACTGAGAATAGAATTATATGAGATTTTACCAAATTTTCTTGCATTTTATCATTTTCTTTATATTGCAAAGTGTGCCTCAAGGGAATAAATTTTGAGGTAGCTATTTTTTTTTACTGCCAAAAGCAAAACAAAAATCTTTATGTAGCACAGTAGCTAAGAAGGAACTATAGGAAATTATTGTGAGATATACAGATTAAAACTTTTGAATTCATTGACATATTCAATTTGGTCTGACTTACTGGGATAAAATGAAGAGATAAAGCTGAACTAGGTATCATGAATGGGGAGGCAGAGGACTGTCCAGAATATCATAGGTGAAAACAAAAATCAAACGACAACAAGTGCATATTTTTAATATCCCTTAAATGAAAATGTATCTTGGAGAATTTAACTAGCTGTTTCTGAAATATAACTTCCATATCTTCCACTTTTCACTGAATTTTTGTGTGGTACTCGAATCTGAGCTCTTGGTACATTGTCTGTAAATTCAGATGGTTGTTGCAAGTTCAATAAAAAACTAAAATCCACAATCCATGAATGAAAGATAAACAACAGCTGATGGAAAGAAGCAACATGAAGTAAAGAAAACACTGTATATGCCTCTACAAATCTGATTTAATTGAATTAATGAGAATTTTAGTTCTGACTATTGAGTTTGCTCTTACACACAAGACCCTACTTACTAGGTGTATCAGTTAATTAATAATGGCAGATTTTGTAATCAAAGAACACACAATAATTTCAAAAGAAACATCAAAGTGCTTTATTCAAAGTAATGTCCATTGCTAGCTACACATTTCCCCCATTTTTCAGATAATTTGTGGATATCGCCCCAACAGAACTTTTCTTGTTTTGAGGCAAACCATTCAGAGACCCAATTTTCCACTTCTTCATATGTTTTAAGTGCTGCTCAGAAAGTGCTTGTGCCATCGATCGGAACAAGTGGTAATCTGAAGGAGCAATGTCTGGTGAATATGGTGGGTGGGTTAATACTTCCTAGGCAAGATCTTTTTAACATGTTTTTAACTGGTTTGAAGTGTTTGATGGTATGTTATCATGAAGCAAAATTACTCTGCTTTGTCTTCTGGCATATTTTGGTAATTTCATGTCAAAGTGTGGTTCAAATTGATTATTTGTTGTTGGTACTGATTAATATTAATGATTTCACCTAGTTTTAGAAGCTCATAATAGACCACACTTTCCTGATCCCACCAAACACAGAGCATTGTCTTCTTTCCAAAAAGATTTGGCCTTGCAGTCAATGTTGATGGTTGACCTACATCAATCCATGATTTTGTGCATTTGGAATTCTCAAAATAAATCCACTTTTCATCACTAGTCACAATTCGATGCAAAAAAATATTTTCGTGCCATCGAAGCAACATTTTACTGATGACTTTTCAGTTTTCCATTTGTCTTTCATTCAATTGATGTGGCACCCATTTTCCTTCCTTTGAAATCTTTTCCATAGCTTGTAAATTATCGGAAATTGTTTTCTGAGCAACATTTAATCTTTCTGCAAGTTGTTTTTGAGCTTGACATACATCTTCATCCAATAATGCTTGTAATTGTTGGTTTTCAAGCTTTATTGGTTGACCTGGATGTCCTTTGTCTTTTACATCAAAGTCATCACTTTTAAAGCATTTAAACCAGAGTTCACAAGTGATGGAGCATGTTCACCATAAGCTTCCTGAAGTATATGATAACTTTCAGCATCACTTTTCTTCAAAATAAAGTAATGAATTAATACTTCCCACAAATGCTTTTTTTTGGCATGAAATTCAACATTTTTAAGCATAAAAATATCTATCATGTTAACACCTTCAGCAAATTTGACTTATGAAGTTTTGATGTTTGCTGTCAATAAACAAAATGTATCTAGATAAAGTTATTCAAATTGCTTAATCTTAACGCTTCACCCATGTCATGGGAATCACTTAAATGCTTTGGTACCCCATAAACTATTGTTGAATTTTGGCACAAAGACTTCATGCTTATGAAACAATATTTGGGCAGTACTAAGATCAATGTCAAATAACAGTGAGGAAAGAAGTCTAAAGTTAAAGACATAACTCTTTATTACTGCGCTTCCTTTTATTGCATTTTGCGGATTATGTGTTCTTTTTACAAATTGAAGATTTATGTCAACCTTGCATCAAGAAATTCTGTAGGCACCATCTTTTCAACAGCATTTGTTCACTTTGTGTCTCTGTGTCACATTTTGGTAATTTACACAATATTTCAAACTTTGTCATCATTATTATTATATTTGTTATAGTGATCTGTGATCAGTGAACTTTGATGTTACAAGGGCAAGCCTACCAACAAAAAGATTATGATTCACAGAATGCTCAAATGATGGTTAGCATTTTTTAGCAATAAAGTATTTTTAAATTAAGGTATGTAGACTTTAAGACATAATGCTATTGTGTACTTAATAGAGTATGGTAGAAGGCAAAAATAAATTTTATATACACTGGGAAACCAAAAAGTTCACATGACTCACTTCATTGTAATATTCCCTTTATTATAGTGGTCTGAAACTGAACATATAATATTATACCCTAAGGTTGCCTGTATTTTAAGTTCTGAAATATAATAGACCAAATTTAATCACAATGTCACACTTATAATATTTAAATAGTTTTGAAGTAGTAGTTACTCAGTTATTCATTGAAATAATTTTTTAAAATGAGATAGAAATTATTAAAAGGCACTTTCAGCAATTAGACTAAGAACCCCCATAAAATGAGTGCATATGTGTTAAATATATTATTGTCCTACTAAACCCATTTAGGATGCCTTTCTTCTGTCACTGGTAGGAAAAGGCAAATGAGAATTTTAATGACCAAGCAGACATAAATAAAAGAAAAAGTCATATATGTCAAGATAAATTTAAATTTAAAACTTTAGGAAGATGCTGATTACTTCCAAAACAATGCTTTATAAATCAGGTGAAGAAATGTCAGTCTCTTAAACAGCCTCATCTTTATTTCACATTGACTTGCAGAATTTAAATTATCAGAAACTGAGAATAAAGACACAAAATAGAGATTGCTATGGATCTATAATTTGATCCATAGAATGTAGTCTGAGTGAATAGAAAGGAAATAGAGCTAAGAGAGTCAGACCTGTTCCTCTAAATAGAAGACTTCTGTTAAACCACTTAACTTCAACAGACATGAGTTTCCTCATTTTTAAGTTGTGAAAAGCAAGTTTGCCTCTTACATTACCAGGATGTTGTAAGGGTGTTGTAATGAAATATACACTGACTTCTTTTGGAGAAGAAAATTTGTCAAACATAAATTCATTAGGTTACAAACTCCTTTCCATTAGAAGAGTTGAAAGAGGACATAACCATATCTAAGCCACGGTTCATAAGAACAGAGATAACCAATGTAGCCACACAGGTTGGTTCTATAGCCTATTAGAGTCTATATATTGTTTTCATAGAGTATTTTTACCACAAAATGAACACAAATTCCTACATACAATAGGGTAAACATTTGTGGTTAAAATCTTCTGTAATTTATAACTTAATATACATGAAAAGTTTCTTCTATTAACAGATTATAGAATTATTATCTAAAAATTAGAATTGCATAATTTTAAAGCTATTTTAAGACTTGAATCAAAACTGCAGAGTATTTTATTATGTAAATTGACATACTATAGAAAAATATTCTTTAATAAAGTTAACATTTTTAATATGCTCTAGGTACTTAGTATAGTCTGTAGAATTAAACATAGGCAATATGGTCAATAATTTAAATAATCCATTTTTAAATAATATGAGAAACATCTTGAATTATCATGGCCACAGTGGGAATGACATCATGATTGTGGCTGGCACCACTCCTCAGGCACCCATGCTGCCAGGAGACATGAGAAGCATAAAGCTTTCCAACCATCTGGGATGACCCTTCTAAACTGAGAATAAAAATAGTTCCTGGTTGCAGCAAGTTTTAGAAAAACAATAGAACAGCTAGCCATTGATGAGAGCATGCCCAAAGGCAAGAATGGCATGCTAAAGGCTCACACTGTTGTTTCTCTCTGTCATCCTGTATTAATACGAGGGAATTTTGTGTCCTGTTTCTATTAGAAAGTATTTAATCCAATTTATAAAACCTATTAGATATTGTTTGAATCTTTGGTACAGAATATCCATTTAATAAAAGCATTATATGCTAATTAGACTGGGTATCCTTCGGGACAACCTTCTGGATGAAGCCAGGGCTGCAGGGAAGCCCGGGTCCTGGGTGCTAGAGGGAAGCTGGTACCAGCAGTCTGAGGGAAGGACAGCCTACTCTTGCATGATTTTCATGCATCCGGCCTTTAGTAGAAATATATGGAATTTTTAAAAGATAAATGCCATTTAAATGTACTTTTTTTAAAAAAAATTTTTTTAATTAAATTATTATCTGTGTACATATCTTACCATTGCCTCCCCCATACATTAAAAAAAAAATAGCATTCTGAACAAACTCCCTGATGTTTTTTACTATCCACATATATCTGTCTTATTCTTATTATATGTATAATTGAATGCATCTGGCCATTTAAAAAATATTGTTTATCAATTGAGTTGAAGAAGTTTTCATTAGATGGATTTTTAAAGTACTTAAAGTAATATATTTCTAGTTCTTAAGATTGTTAGTTAAGAAAAATTTAAAGCCTTTAAAAAATTTAAAAAACACACATTTTTTACACTTCAATTATATTTAGCTTCTCATAGTAAGTACTTTAACATCAATGATGAGAGAGAATCATTGACTGGCTGCTTCCAGCATGCCCCCTACAGGGGATTGAGACCTCAGCCCAAGCATGTGCCCTTGACCAGAAGTAAACCCGGAATTTTTCAGTCCACAGGCTGACACTCTATTCACTGAGCCAAATAGGCTAGGGCAGTAAGTACTTTTGAGAATGCATGTATCTACAATTATACCACTGTTAGTAGAATGTGGTTTTATTTTTTCATTTAATTCATTGTTGTTATTTAATTCGTTGCTGTTATATTTATGTGTTGTTATTTTCAGTCCCAGAATACATGAACTTTTAGAAAATAGAAACTACGTTTTATATTTATCACTATATCTGGTGGGTCTAGTATTGTGTCTGGCATATGTTAAATTCTGAATTAAAATTTAAAGGATAAATGAAAAACATTAATGAATAATCTATTAAAATTGAAAAATATATAACCATCTCCCTATATAATCATTTTATATACTAATACTGCTACTTGTATTAAACATTACTTTATTTAATATAGAAGCATAGGAGTTTCTTATTTGCTTAGTACTTTATTCCAAGTTATCAGTTTTCCTTTAGCAAACAAGCTTGTTTTTCTTTAATTACTCTGTGTCTGGGATTAACCCAAGATAATATAGCATTTTCCTCCCCTACTCTTTTTGCTATTAAGAAAATACAATGTGGCACAAAAAAAAACAACACAGGGTTATATGATGTGATGAAGGTGTTAGCTAATATTTTGGTGGTGAATATTTTGCAATATATAAGTATATAAATCAACGCATTTATACCTTAAACTTACATAATATTATATGACAATTATATCTCAATAAATCTGGAAAATATAATTCTTCAGATTCATAGATATAGAAAGTAGAATAGAGGTAGCTAGAGCCTGGAGAGTTAATGTTTAATGCTTACAGGTTTAGCTTGAAATGATGAAAAATTCTGAAGATGGATAATGGTGATGGTTAAACAACAATGTGAATGTACTAAATGCTACTGGACTGTACATTTTAAAATGGCCCAAATGTACATTTTATGTTCTTTATATTTTACCACAATAATATATACATAACTTTCTTTTTTATTATTATTTTTTATTAAGGTATTATATGTGTACATATCTTAGCTATTATAAATTGTGCTGCTGTGAACATAGGGGTGCATATGTGGGATTCTTTGGTCAATGGGAGTTCCATTTTTAATTTTTTGAGGAAACTCCATACTGTTCTTCACAGTGGTTGCACCAGTCTGCATTCCCACCAGCAGTGCATGAGGGTTCCTTTTTCTCTGCAACCTGGCCAACACTTGTAGTTTGTTGATTTGTTGATGATAGCTATTCTGACAGGTGTGAGATGGTACCGAATTGTCGTTTTGATTTGCATCTCTCGGATAATTAGTGACTTTGAGCATGTTTTCATATGCCTCTTGGCCTTCCTTCTGTCTTCTTTTGAAAAAATTCTATTTAGGTCCATTGCCCATTTTTAAATTGGATCATTTATCTTCCTTTTATTAAGTTGTATAAGCTGTCTGTAGATGTTGGAGATTAAGCCTTTATCAGTGATAACATTTGCAAATAAGTTCTCCCATACAGTGGGCTTTCTTGTTGTTTTGCTGATGGCTTCTTTTGCTGTAAAAAAAGCTTTTTATTTTGATGTAGTCCCATTTTTTAATTTATTTTCTCTTTAGCTTCCATTGCCCTAGGAGCAGTATCAGTGAAGTTCTTTTGGCATATGTCTGAGATTTTGCTGCCTGTGGATGCCTCTAGTATTTTTATGGTTTCCCGTCTTATGTTTAAGTCCTGTATCCATTTTGAGTTTGTTTTTGTGTATGGTGTAAGTTGGTGATCTAGTTTCATTATTTTGCATGTATCTGTCCAATTTTCCCAACACCATTTATTGAAGAGACTGTATTGACTCCATTGTATGTTTGTGCCTCCTTTGTCAAATATTAATTGAGCATAGTGATTTGGGTTGATATCTGGGTTCTCTATTCTATTCCACTGCTCTGTATGTCAGTTCTTGTGCCAATTTTGAGAACAGCGGCTTTGTAATACAGTTTGAAATCTGGTATTGAGATACCTCCTACTTTACTCTTTATCAGGATTGCTGTGGCTATTCAGGGTTTTTTTTTGGTTCCAGATGAATTTTTGGAGAGTTCTTTCTAGGTCTGTGAAATATGCTGTTGGTATTTTAATGGGGAGTGCATTGAACCTATAAATTGCTTTGGGAAGTACAGACAGTTTGATAAGGTTGATTCTACCAAACCATGAACAAGGTATGTTCTTTCACCTATTTACATCTTCTTCTAACTCTTTTTTTCAGTGCCATTTAGTTTTCCGCGTATAGGTCTTTTATCTCCTTAGTTAAGTTTATTCCTAGGTATCTTAATTTTTTTGGTGCGACGGTAAATGGGATTGCTTTTTTAGTCTCTGTTTCTATAAGTTCACTATTGGTGTATACAAATGCCATAGATTTCTTGGCATTAATTTTGCATCTTACTACATGGCCAAATTCATTTATTAAATCAATTAGTTTTTTGATGGAGTGTTTTGGGTTTTTTATGTACAATAACATGTCATCTGCAAATAAGGACAATTTTACTTCTTCTTTTCCAATTTGGATGCCTTTTATTTCTTCTTTCTGTCTAATTGCAATGGCTAGTACTTCCAGTACTATGTCAAAGAGGAGTGGTGAGAGTGGGCATCCCTGTCTTGTTCCTGTTCTTAGAGGGAATGGTTTTAGTTTTTGCCCATTGAGTATGATGTTGGCTGTGGGTTTATCATATATAGCTTTTATTATATTGAGGTATGATCCTTGTACTCCAATATTGTTGAAAGTTTTTATCAGGAAAGAGTGTTGAATTTTATCAAATGCTTTTTCTGCATCAGTTGATATGACTATATGATTTTTATCTCTCAATTTGTTTATGTCATGTATCACGTTTACTTATTTGCGGATATTGTACCATCCTTGCATTCCGGGAATAAATCCTATTTGGTCACGGTGTATGATCTTTCTGATGTACTGCTGGAGCAGATTTGGTAGAATTTTGTTGAGGATTTTGGCATCTATGTTCATGAGTGATATTGGCCTGTAATTCTCTTTCATTGTGTTGTCTTTATCTGGTTTTGGCATTAGGGTGATACTGGCTTCATAGAAGGAGTTTGGAAGTGTTCCTTTCTCTTGAATTTTTTGGAATAGTCTGAGGAGGATAGGTTTTAGTTCTTCTTTGAAGGTTTGGTAAAACTCTCCTGTGAAGCCATCTGGTACCGGGCTTTTGTTTGCTGGAAGTTTTTAAAAAAATATATTTTATTGATTTTTTACAGAGAGGAAGGAAGAGGGATAGAGATATAGAAACGTCCATGAGAGAGAAACATTGACCAGCTGCCTCTTGCATACCCCCTACTAGGGATGTGCCCGCAGCCAAGGTACATGCCCTTGACCGGAATCGAACCGGGGACACTTCAGTCCGCAGGCCAATGCTCTATACACTGAGCTAAACCAGTTTCGGCTGCTGGAAGTTTTTGATGACTGTTTCAATTTCTTCCTATTGAGATTTGTAGATTCCTCCTGATTGAGTTTGGAAGGTTGTATTTTTCTAGGAATATGCCCATTTCCTCCAGGTTGTCCAGTTTGTTGGAATAGAGTTGTTCATAGTATTTTGTAACAATTCTTTGTATTTTGGAGAGGTATGTTATTATTTCACCTCTTTCATTTTGAATTTTGTTTATTTGGGTCCTCTCTCTTTGTTTCTTGGTTAGCCTGGCTAGAGGTTCATCAATCTTGTTTATTCTTTCAAAGAACCAGCTCTTGGTTTTGTTGATCTTATGTATTGTTTCTTTGGTCTCTATGTCATTTATCTCTGCTCTGATTTTATTATTTCCTTCCTTCTGCTTACACTGGGCCTTTCTTGTTGCTCTTTTTCTAACTCTTTGAGTTTTTAGAGTTAGATGATTTGTTACCTTTTTTTTCTATCTTGACTTCTAGCTCACTGATTCTGTCCTCAGCTTCTTCTAGTTACTGTTGATGCTTTCTATTGAGTTCTTTACAGTAGCTATGTCATTTTTCATTTCCTCTTGGTTCTTCTTAATTTCCTCTGGGTTCTTACTCATATTGTCAAATTTGTCTTCCATTCTTTTTAGCCATCTTATGATTATTACTCTAAATTCTTTCTCTGGTTGGTTGCTTGTTTCTAACTCGTTTACTTCCTTTTCTGGTGATGCCTGCTTTTCTTTCATATTCAGGTTATTTCTTTGTCTCCCCATGATCCCTCTTTTCAGGATGTTTGGTTATGTATTTCTCTTTCTCTTTTTTGCCTTGTGGTGGTGCGCTCCTTTGAGTCCAAGTGTTTCAGCCGCCTAGGACCAGCTTTCTGGGGTTCACAGATGCTTGGTGGTCGCTATGGCTATGAATATTCAGGCCTCTGACAAGATACACTTTTCCATTAATGATGGTGAGATTTTCCTGTCCAAGTCCGTAGGTAGCTCCTATTTATTTTTTAAATAAATCTTTATTGTTCATATTACAAATTTCCTCATTTCCCCCCCTCCATTGCTCCCCTCTATCAGGTTCCTGCCCCACCCTCAGCCCTTTCCCCATTTCCCATTGTCCTCATACATTGGTGCATAGTTTATGTTCAGTCTCTTCCCGCATCATCACTCCCCTTTTCCCCAAGAATCGTCAGTCAACTCCCCTTCCATACCTCTGATTCTATTATATTCAACAGTTAATATTGTTCATCAGGTTTTTTAATTACCTTGGTTTTTAGACTCACTTTTGATAGTTACGTATTTGTTGTTCATAATTTTTATCTTTATTTTCTTCCTCTTCCTAAAGAACCCCTTTCAGCAATTCATATAATTCTGGTTTGGCAGTGATGAACTCCTTTAGCTTTTTTTTATTTGTGAAGATCTTTGGCCTTTGATTCTGAGTGATAGCTTTGCTGGGTAGAGTATTTTTAGCTTCAGGTTCTTGTTATTCATCACCTTGAATATTTCTTGCCATTCCCGTCTGGCCTGCATGGTTTCTGTTGAGAAATCAGCTGACAATCATATGGGTGCTCCTTTATAGGTAACTACCTGCTTTTTGCTTGCTGCTTTTAATATTCTCTCTTTGTCTTTTGATCTTGGAATTTTAATTATGATGTGTCTTGATGTGCTCCTCTTTGGATTCCTTTTGTTTGGGGTTCTGTGTGCTTCTTGGACTTGTAAGTCTATTTCTTTCACCAGGTGGGGGAAGTGTTCTGTCACTATTTCTTTCAATATGCTTTTGGTACCTTGCTTTCTCTCATCTTCTGTGACCCCCATAATTCTGATGTTGGTTTGCTTGAAGTTGTCCCAGAGGTTTCTTACACTATCTTCAACTTTCTGGATTTTCTTGTGTTCTTGCTTCTGCAGAGGAGTGTCCTCTGGCTCTTTTAGTTCCAAATCTTTGACTTAATTCTTGCAATCTTCCATTCTGTTTTTAGGACTCTGTTTAATTTTTTTTTATTTCAGACAATATATTCTTTATTTCTAGTTTATCCCTTTTCATATCCTCATAAGTCTCATTTATTTCATCGGCCTTTTCTAGGAAATTCTTGAAAAACCTTATAAGCGTGGTTTTGAACTCTATATCCAGTCGCTTTTTGTCCTCCATTTCTTTCATTTGTGATCTGTTTCCTTGTCTCAGCATTTTCGCAGCTTCCCTGAGTTGGTAGGGTGGCTTTGTGTGCTAAGGTGTCCTATATGGTTCAGTGGGTCAGCCTCCCAGTAACCTGAGGTGAACATTCTTGGTGCACCCCTTTGTGAAGTGTGTGTAGAGTCTTATTGTAGTTAAGCCTTGCTTGTTGTTGGTATCACTGGGAGGAACTGACCTGCAGGCCAATTGGTTGTGACAATCAGCTGTGTCTATGCCTGGAGACAGCCTTACTCGACTAAACTTGGAAAATTGCAAAAGCCTCTGTGTTCAGCTTGAATAGGGCAGAGTTTCAAAGTGGAGCCTACAGCCTTGGCTTCCTGTCAGCCACGCCCTATGAGGTTCCTGAGTCTTAGTGTTCCTCAGTGTCCTTTGGTACTTCCTGCTTTGCTACTCGCTGTAAGCACCTCTGAGAGATAGTTGCCCTCAAGTTTCACCCACTACCAGACAGTCTAGTCTTTCCCCCTATGAGCCCAGAACTAGGGTTTGGTGCAGTTGGCAGTGGGGTTGAGTGCAATCTGGAGCTTTTTTGTCTCCTTCCCACTAGGGCAATCCAGAGGCACAGTCAACATTCCATCCTCTGTGCGCAATGTGAGCGCCTCTGGGACTCTGCCTTTCGCCACTCCCCTGAGTTTCCACCTTACAGCCCAGATTCCTTCCCAGGTCCCCAGGGTCTAGTCTAGAACTGGGGTTCAGTGTAGTCAGAACTGGGGCTCAGCACAGTCTGGAGCCTTTATCTTCTTCCTGCTAGGGCAATCTAGCAGCATAGTCAACAGTCCAAGTCAACAGTCCCGTCCTCTGTGCACAATGTGTGTGACTCTAGGGGCTCTGCCTTTTGCCGCTCCCCTGAGTTTCTGCCTTATAGCTCAGATTCCCTCTGTATGAGCCTGGGACTCCAGGGTCTCATCCAGAACTGGGGTTCAGTGCACTCAGAACTGGGGTTCAGCACAGTCCAGAGCTTTTATTTCTTTCCTGCTAGGGAACGCCAGCCCGGCACTCAGCCGCCCCTCCTGTCCAGCTCAGTCCTCTCCCCACACACATGCACATTGTCTCTGTACCTTAGGCTTTTACTGCTCCTCTGATTTTCCTTCTGGTTTTCTCTTTCCTTCTAGTTGTAGAATTTCTAGTCAGTCAACTTTCCTGTAGTTCTGGATACTGTCCACTTTATATTTTAGTTGTATTTTTTGAAATTGTTGTGTGAGGCTGCAGTTAGGTGTTTACCTATGCTGCCATCTTGGTTTCTCCTATTCTTTGGGATATTTTAAAAATCTTGAGCTCATAAACTACCACACAAAGATAAAATTCAAAATAAAATATGAATGTCTAAAAAAATAGGTTAAAAATGGACATGCTGCAATTCTTCTAAATCAATTGTAAATTTAGATTTTATAGGCATTCCTTTCCATATATACACTAGGTGGAGCCATTTGCTTAAAATAATTGTAGGAAAATTGGTGGAGAGAGTGTATATTTAATTTTATAAGAAAGAGTCAAACTATTTTTCAAAGTAGCTCTATCATTTTGCATTCTCTCCAACAACATATGACAATTTCACTTGTTCTGTATTCATATTAGTATTTGGCCACACTTATTTTAGTTATTCTAGTAGCTGTATAGTAGTATCTTGTAGTTTCAATTTGCATTTCCTTACTGACTAATGATAATGAATTTCATTTTAAAAATCATCATTCAAAGATATGTTTATTGATTTTAGAGAGAGAGAATGGGGGAGAGAGAAAGAGAGACCTAGGTGTATGTCCTCATAGGAAATCAAACCCACAACCAAGATTCATTGAATATGCACTTAAAAATGCTGATTTTACTGTTCAAATACTTTGTTAATTATTATTGGTTTTTGTTTCTTAGTGTTGAACATTTTAATATTCAGTTAACTTTTCACTGAAGAATATTATCATAACTGCTAATTACATCTTCAACAGTGCTATAAGGAGTTGACAACCTCCCTTAAAACTGAAGCTGAAATTGTTTCATAGTAGGAAGATGCCAGCAGCATTTCCATGAATAAACATGGCCTAGTTACATTTAAATAGCCTGGCTGGCCAGTGTGCAATGGTCTGCATTAGCCTTTAGGACAATAGTGGCCTATCTATAATAATAAAAGCATAATATGCTAATTAGATCAGACAGTTGAATGACCTTCTGAATGAAGCTGGGGCTGGGAGGGCTGAGGCAAGCTGCATGACTGTGAGGGCTGAGCCCCTTGCACACATTTCATGTATCAGGCCTCTAGTCCTATATAATAAAAGCCTAATATTCAAATTGACCAAATGGCAGAATGACCAGCAGAACAACCAGTTGCTCTGATGTGCACTGACCCCCAAAGGATAGACGGTCAACACAGGAGCTGCCCCAGCCTGCAGGCCCAGGCCAGTCAAAGCGGGTGCCAGCAGGTGCCACCTGATCATCCCACTGGTCATCCCACCAATTGGCCTTGATTGCCGGCCAGGCCTAGGGACCCTACCCATGCACGAATTTCGTGCACCAGGCCTCTAGTTGTGACATAAGTGTAGTGATGAAATTCTAAGTTTACCTGTAGTAAAATTTCCTAGTAGTCTACTTAAATTAGTAGAATCTAACTCTACAGGGGAGTGGCAGTACTAAGAGCTTATTGCCAATTTCAAGAACTAGGTTCTTCTTGCAGCTCCACAACTGAACACATCTGTAAATCAGATACAATATCAACCATATCAACCACAGGGATTTTTGAAGTTTAAATGGGAGCATAAAAAAGGGTTGATGTAAAAATATGCTGCAATAGCAACATATTACGTATGCTAAAGGAAATTTCAATCCAAGGTCAAAGAATAGGAACTTACTGCTCAGACCAGAATAGCTATCATTCTGCAAGGGTTTCCCAGAGACTACACTGCTGAGGTTCGGCTCACTCTTATGTAAGCTAATTCATGACGGCCACACATATTTATAGTATGACAAATGATAATTTTCCTTTATCAAGTGAGTAGATTATTAAAGCCCATAGTAGCTTCAAATGTGTGTAGTTGAAAAGGGGTAGGAATGGGAATATTTTTTCCAAGACTGCACTTATCTGCATATTTATAAAAGCAAACAGTGGAGCGTGCTGAAACATCTTGCTTATAGGTAAGCCCCAATTTTGACTGTCATAGGGAAAAGAACACCAGAATTTTCAAAACTAAGTATGTAAATATGCTTAAATTCATGTAATGTTTTTTGCTAACCCACCAAGAGTAAGTTAACAGTTTGAACAACTTGCTATATAAAACTAAAGTGCATGGATGGTATCACACTAACATTTGTATAGTTTATCTACTTTAGAAAATAGTTTCTGAATTTTCTCTCCTTTATCCATATTGTAAAGCCAAAAAAAATATTTTTAAGCATTTTAAAAAGTCTTTCTGCAAATAACTATTTGGTAACTTTGGTTCAGTTGCTTTATGTGAGGGAGATCCAATAAGC
The DNA here is from genome assembly GCA_963924515.1 of Vespertilio murinus. NCBI lineage: Eukaryota > Metazoa > Chordata > Mammalia > Chiroptera > Vespertilionidae > Vespertilio > Vespertilio murinus. The sequence continues at coordinate 55,067,262 of OZ004705.1, forward strand.
ACTTCTATAATACAAAGTGAACTATTTTCTTGTGAAATTCTCATTGGTGGAAAATTAAATAGAATATTCTGTCCATTTCATTTTACAATAATTTTACCACTTATTTTTGTACTGTGTATGGCAATGTAAAATTTTTGTTCTTTTTTTATTTAATTCTTTAAAGTATTATATAAGTCTCCCTTTTTCCCATTGACCTCTCCCTGGCCACCCAACCCCCCAGCATATGCCCTCAACCCCTATTGTCTGTGTCCATTGTTTATGCTTATATGCATGCATAAAAGACTTTTTATCATTCCTATTAGTCTTTGAGCCTCTAAAATAAAATAGAAAGCATCCGTGCACATCTTTAAAATATGGTAGTGACAGAGAAACAAAAGTTAAGATTTGCGTGTTGACATACTTTTACAAAATCTGCCAAAGTTCTTCACCTGTTCATATTCATAATTGCTTTCTCATAGGCAATATTTCAGATAAAGATATCATTAACTACATGGGAGTTATATAAATGTATTTAGTTCTAATTTTAGTATTTTAGCCTACTCTATCCATATAATAGAGGGATATGCAAATTAGCTAGGATGCCATAATGCCACGACTGAACAGTAGAGACCTATGACATGAGGCTACATGGCACTTGGCCAGGTTGAGGGACCTCAGGCCTCACCCATCACCCTGCGGGGATTGACCGGATACCTCAGCCCACGGCCCCTGCCCCTGCCCAGTGAGGCTTGGTAGGGGACCTCAGGCTATGCTGCCCACCCAAGTGCCAGGCCAGGGGACCTGAGGCTTGATGGGGGTGTGCTGACCAGGTCTGGGTCTCACTCAATGGGGATGGGGCCAGCCGGGTCTGGGTCTCCTGCATTTTTGAAGTGCATGGAGGTGGTGGGCAGGGACTGGGCTTTAGGTCCCGCAGTGTGCCCCTGACTCTGACAGGAGGGAGATTTTTCATATACATTTTGCTAATTTTCTTTCATCTTTAACACTTCTATTATAGAAAAAGGGCAAATAGCAGTATTAAAATATTTCCTCTAATTAATTCCCTTTTAATGTGCACAAATTTTGTGCACTAGGCCACTGGTATTTATAAATAAAATAAATCTAAAATTTAAATATATTTTCTAGAAATCTTCCTATATTTCATTTGGAGTAACCAAGCTTGGGTTTCCCAGAGGAATGACATCCAGTATTATCTGGAGGGAAAAAAATCATGCTTTGTTGGCACTTTTAAAAACATATTCAGTGAAAGCTCATGTTTAATTCATTTAGTGAGAAAATTCTGAATTTGTAGCCTATGAAGCAGCCAAGAAGAGAAATTGACAGAAAAACTTCAACAATGTAACAGAAGATCAGAATATTGTTGAGTGAATTCGATGTTGGGAATTATAGTAGAATTGTAGACTTTAGCTCCATAGAGAAATAGAACTAGACTATAAAGTAGGATCATAGCTATAAAGTAACAGAATGCTAGCATGTCTATGAGTTCTGGCCATAATCTAATTAGGGTAATCTGTCTTCCTCTTGGCTCTGTATTTTGAGAAGAATGCCTAGACCGTCAGAGATATCAGATTCACATAAAATACTTCAAAGCAGCCATTACAAATATGTTCCCGAAATTAAAGAAAAGCCTGATTAAAGAGGAAAAGGGAGGTATGATGACAAGTTTCACTCAAACAGAAAATATTACTAAGGAGAAATAAGTGATTAAAAAAACACACCACCAAATGGTAATTGTGGTGAAATTACCACATTTCACAGTATGAAAATTATATGTGAAAAACCATGTGTGAAATCTGGACTCTCACAGTTTCTGTTGTTTATGCTTTTCTCTTTTGCTGTTTTTGTTGTTGTTGTTGTTATTCTGTGGTGGGTTTTTTTGCATACCTTGTAAACTTTTTTAGAAACTGAACATTTTAGATAATATAGTGCAGAAATTCTGGATACTGGTTACTCTCCTTCCAGGGCTTGTTATTGTCACTTTTTAAAAAAAATTTTTTTTCTGTGACTGGTTGGATTATTTTAGTGCAGTCTGTTCCCCTTGCACCCGACACACACACATTGTGAAATCTCTGGTGTTGCTCTTTAAGAAGTACTGTACTAGTAGTTATTCTCGGATGAAGGCTCTCTTTCTCTCTTTCACTGACCACACCCAGCTATTAAGCTCCATTAATTGCCAGCTGATTGCTCTCTTGTTTTCAGCAATACTCTGAGGCACATATGGGCAATATCTTTGAGATATTACAGGTTAGGTTTCAGACCACCACAATAAAGCAGCATATTGCAATAAAAAGCATCATAATCATTTTGTTGGTGAATGATCTTGTCTTCAATTTATAAATAACTAACTAAATAAATAAATACAATATATGTGAAGCACAATAAAGAAGAATACTATAAAATAATGCCTATATTGTTCTACAAACTGGTTCAATCAAATGGTGGCTTTTCTGAAGAAGTAGATTCTGTGGTCAGTGTTTGATAATTGCACTAAGCCCAGGAAGACTTCCAGTTATCTTTTTTCAGTTCTCTCATGCAAACTCGTCAGCCAACAAACAGTCCAAGGTATATCTTCATTAAATCCAAGAATCTTCTCCCAATTGCCTTTCACCACAAACCCCACTATTCTTCAGATTGCTTAAACTTGAACTTCGTACAAAGAAACTCACTTCCTTTGGGGAGAGATGAGAAGCTATGTTATGGCCCGATTCTCCCCTCAGACAGTCTCTTAGCCAGGGCTGTGGAGCTTCGAGTGGTGAGGATGGCAGGCTTCTCTCTGCATGACCAGTCTGTTCTAGAAGCTGAACACTCAGTAGAAAGGGCAGCAGTCAAATTGCTCTCAGCCTGTCTCTCCTGACAGGAAACCACACTCTCCAGAGCTGTGGCAAATACAGTCCGGATCCCAGTATTTTCAGTGCTTGACACCCAAAGTAGTCTTCATTCCGTAAACAGGGATTGTGTGGAAGGAGTCCCACCTCTCAGCAATACCCTTAGCAGCAAGTAGCTAGGGGCATGATGAGAAGCACTCCTCTCCTCTCCAGCAGGGAAGAAAACCCTGGCAGCGGCTGGGGCAAGAAGGGAACCTACGTTCTTGGCTGCAGCAGTCAGCAGGACAATCTCCACCCTGAGCTGGGAGGGAGGAAAAGAGGGAGCAGTCTTGGTTCAAATATCACAGATGCTCACCTTTCTTACTGAACTTTCATATATTTTCTATGGATAGCTTCTGCTCTTGTTTTCTTTTCCCATAAATATCCTCCCTGTTTCAAAATCAGCTGAAGAAAATAAACTTCCTCTCAAGCACACAAACAAAACAACAATAAGAAACAACAACAGAAAGACAGGGTTTGGCAAAGAGAAAAAGAAAAATGAAACTGAATACTCTGCCTTGCCCCATCCCCTGGGACAGCACGTGAGTTTCTAATTCTGATGTAGGATGGAGAGCTCATTGGCTTAGCTTAATCCATATCTAGCACTGGACCAGTGCTGAACATTTCAAAAATTCATGACTTTGTTCTAACCATTTGCAACAGCATGGATGAACCTGGAGAGTGTTATGCTAAGTGAAATAAGCCAGTCAGAGAAAGATAAGTATCACATGATTTTGCATATGTGGAGTCCAATGAACAAAAATAAACTGATGAACAAAATAAAATAAAATAAAATTTCATGACTTTGGCTAAAGAAGTTGGGGGTCATTGATACTGTATCCAGAATGCCATATGAATTGTTAGTAGCCTACAGTACAAAACATAACCTGGTTTTTACCTATGGAATGGAGTTATTCATTTTATCCCTGAAAAGTCTTACAATATTCTACTTGAGCAGACAATGACTACATCATGATTGATGGTTCTATTGTTATGACTATGAGTGCTCTAAGGCAGAGCATGTCTCCTGTCATTTCTTCCATCGTTTTGGCTAAAGCATAGTCATGGGCGTATATATCACTGTCTTAATTGATCTAGACAATATTACAAATACTGTTGTATTTGAACACTTGATCTCTGACACAAGCATCTCATGTGGTAATAATGACACATGGCAGAATAAATGATGGATTTTCCTCACCATACATACACATTTGAATATAAGCTGACAGGAAATAAGTCAGAATGATGGAGGAGCATGATATGTAGTTTTCATAGCACATTAGTGTGTTTTTCTTTCTCTACTGAGATGTCATCATAGATTTTAATTCCCTTGAGATAAGTGACTAACTCTATATAGTCTTCTTGTCAGCAGTACCCAAACAAACATCAGTTTCTCTTCCAGTGAAGTCTTTGTCTCATAGGACTCACAATAATGCTATTGTGGTAGTACCTTTCTTAAATTATGTCACTGAAATCTTTTGGCACCAGGTTTTGCAAAAGACAACATGCTGAGCAGTGAGAAATGGAGGTGAGGTGTGATTAATTGTCAAAGGAGAGACACACAGAAGCATAACTCTACTTCCTGACAGATGTTCCAGCAGACGACACAGAGTCAAGTAATAGCATTGTTATAGAAATTTGGCAACTGCTTTAGGCTCCATCTGCTAGCTCATTTTCCCACCAAAGACTACTCCCTTTCAAAGGTTGAAGGGGAAGTTGAAAAAGCTGTCGAGGCATTTCCAAAAATTCCATCTATTTCCAGAATGGTGAGCCCCACAAATGTAACCCAAGACAAAGTTCACCTCATAGAGTTGAGTCAGGCTGGGAAATAATTATTTTTTATTCTAAATTACATTTGTCATCATATCTTTTGCACTTTCTTTCTGAGTGTGGAGTGTGGTCTGAAAAGCAAATTGAATGAATCAACCATATCTTACACTCAACATTTAACTTACTGAACTGAGAGGATTGAAATACAGAATGAAACAATAAAGCAAGTTTGGGAGTGAGTGGTAGACAGGAAAAGAGGTATTTGAGGAGAATCTATAGGATCATCTTAAAGAGAACTCAACAGAGATGGCACCACATTTTCTTCTACAATATCACAACCTAAACAACACTTTTTTTTTCTTAACTAAGGATTTGAAGCCTGAAAGCAATTGAAACAATTTAGTGTAGCAGTTCAGTGGTTTTCTTTTTTAAGTAAAGCCATTTATTTTTAAAAGTTAGTTTGTTAAATCACACACACAAGCAGATATACAAGAGCATGAGGTATTGATGTCAGATAGTGTTTAATTCCAAAATTTACCATTTGCTAGTACTGTATCTAGTCTTGGAGAAATTACCAATCTATACCTCATTTCATTATGAGTTATTGAAAGGTGTTTCCAAGGGTAACCACATCACATAATTCCTGGGCTGATATATTCAGAGAATTCCATATGAATTATGCATCCTGCATTCATTCAATGTGACTAGCCCTGTGCCTAGCACATAACAAGCATTTGAAAGGCAGCTGTTAAGTATCCAATATTTAATTCCGTCATCTTCTGTAAACAAGAATAAGGAATCTTTATAAAGGTCAATGTATCATTATGGATAAAAATATGAACCATCAAGCCAGACTATTAGTATTCTAACATCGAGTTGTGCTACTTAACAGCCATGTGATCTTGGGAGGTTTACTTAAATTCTTGGGGCCTCAGTATTTTCTTAGTAAAGGATGAGGGAATAATAATTGGACTTACTTTTTAGGGTTATTGTAATAATTAAATAAGTTAATATATATAAAACACTGAGAACAAAATCTTGCACACAATAAACACTAAAAAATGTTAGTTATAATTTTTATATGTTATGTGGGAAAGTTTTCTGAATATGTTGTTAAAATGAAAAGCAAAGTGCTGAAGAAATAGGAGAATTATACACATGTTGTAACTTATATGTGGGGTAGGCAAAAGTAGGCTTACAGTTGTAGTATAAATAAATAATACAGTAATGAATTATAATAAGTCCTATGTTTTATATACTCACAACTGTAAACCTAAATCCTATGTTTTATATACTCACAACTTTTGCCAACCCCTTTATGCATGCAATTTTTCTGCAAAAATAGATTTAAAAAATAATAGTGTTTTCAACCTATCTAGACAGGAATTGAGTAGAAGGAGGAGGAGGAATTTTCATCATATAACTCTGTACATTAGAGGCCCAATGCATTGATTCATGCACCAGTGGGGTCCCTTGGCTTGGCCTTTGGGGATTTAGCCAAATCCATGCATCAGGCCTCCAACATTCCCTAAGGGGTCCTAGATTGTGAGAGAAAACAGGCCAGGCCGAAAGACCCCACCGGTGTACAAGTCCATGCACTGGGTCTCTAGTATACTGTATATTACACAAAGCAGAAATTAACCTTCTCATCCAAGAGCATTTAATTGGACATAGTAAATATACACAGGCTTGCATTATGAGTAAAAACTCCATGAAAGAAGTGTTTACACCACATTCTGATGGTGACGGAGAGGTCACAGCACCGAGACACCACTTCCTTCATGTACCACCAGTGAAGCCTTTTTAAAAAATATATATTTTATTGATATTTCACAGAGAGGAAGGGAGAGAGATAGAAAGCTAGAAACGTCGATGAGAGAGAAACATCGACCAGCTGCCTCATGCACACCCCCTACCGGGGATGTGCCCACAACCAATGCACATGCCCTTGACCGGAATCGAACCTGTGACCTTTCAGTCCACAGCCCAACGCTCTACCACTGAGCCAAACCGGTTTTGGCTGAAGCCTTTTAAAAAAAATACATGTTTATTGCTTGCAAAGAGGAACGGAGAGAGAGAGTGAGTGAGAGAGAGAGAGAGAGAGAGAGAGAGAGACATCAATGATGAGAAAGAATCATTGATCAACCACCTCCTGTATACTCCCAACTGGGGATCAAACCTGCAACCCAGGCCTGTTCCCTTGACCAGAATCAAACCCAGAACCCTTAAGCCACAGGCCAATGCTCTATCCACTGAGCAAAACTGTCTAGGGCTCACCTGTGAAGTCTTTTGAATGCACTAGCTTTCAAATGCATTCTAGGTCGAAGAAACGGCCTGATTTGATGACAATGGATAGTACATGATTGGGAAGCCCCAAGAACTATAAGGTATAAAAGAACAGAGAATATAACCGGTGAAGGAATTTGGAAGGAAAATAACTTCATTCATATTTCAACACAATATTTTCTAACTGAAATAAATAAGAGAATGTGTGTGTTTTTCTAGATATACATATGGAATAAAAGGGAAATTACTCAGCAGTAGGGCAAGATCTTATTAAAAATATCATTGATTCATCAACCCTACAATTACAACTTTCAAACATCTAAATGGAATAGCAATCATTAATTGTTGCCTTCTCATAAAATGCTGAGGCTTTTAAAAACCAAGTTTGTGATTTCAATCAGTTCACAAAGCCTGAATCAATTTAATTGCAAACAACAGATATTTTCCTTTTATTTTCTTGAAGGCAACCTCTGATAGGATTTTCTATGTTGTCTTTCAAGTATAGAAGCTAAAAACCAACTAACTCCTATCATTTATATACTACTAATGGCCCAGTGCACAACATCTGTACATGGAAGGGGGCAGGGGGAGAGGTTTCCTTCAGTCCAGCCTGCCCCCTCTCCAATCAGGGACACCTTAGGGGATGTCTGGCCACCAGTTTAGGCCCAAATCCACAGTGATCAGGCCTAAACCAGTGTCGGACATCCCTCTCACCATCTGGACCACTAGCTTTTAACCTCTCACCTGCCTATCTGCCTGATCACCCCTAACTGCCTCTGCCTGCCTGCCTAATTGCCCCAACCTCTCTGCCTGCCTGCCTGATCGCCCCTAACTGCCTCTGGTCCTACTATCATGGCTTTGTCCAGAAGGAAGTCAGATATCCAGAAGATGGCCGGTCAACCCAGTCTAATTAGCATATTACCATTTAATTAGTATAGACAGATTATATAGGATAGGATTGCTTAAATAGGGTGGGGGAGGCTTTTTCAGCAGGGGGAGATGCTCTTGGCAGACAAAAATACATAATCCCTATATCTGGACTGATAACCAGCCATATGCACTATGCTGCCAAACTGGGTCATTAAAAAATTGAACTGATTTCTTACACCTTATATCAAACAGCTGTTGCCCCTTAAAAACCCTCCTCAGCCCCCACCATAGGTTCTGCCTTTGCAGTTCACCCAGATTAGGTTCTGATTGGCCAGTTTCTATGCCCAGCTCTAACTCTGGGCCTTATCCGAGAGACTAGGCTGATCAATAGCCCAGGCAGAGGCCCAGAGAGAAACAGAGGTGCTATTTCTGGCTAGGCCCAGATAGAAAGAGAGATGCAAGGGCTGATGCCACGGAGGCTATGGATAAGACCCTGTTTCTCTCTCTAGGATTCTCTCCAGGCCTGATTTGCAGCCCCCTTGGCAGTCAGTGCCCATGCCCACAGTCAGTGGGGCAGTCAGTGCTGGGTTGCCACAGCAACCCCGCTCTGACTGCAGGATTGACTTCCAGTTGATCGAACCTTCAGTCGTTTTGGACATTACGGACCCTGGGTTTTTATATATTAGGATCGTTGAACAATAGTCTTAGAGTTAAAAATTACAAATGATTTGAATGTGACACTATCCTTAAGAACAATTAATAAATATTCTAACAATAATACATGAATATGTTTTGATGTCACTATGAAAAAACCAATTTGATATGGACTAATTGTTTCCTCCAAAATTCACATGTTGCAGTTCTAACCCACAATGTGATGATAATTGTAGGTGGGGCCTTTGGGTGATTATTAGGTTTAGATTAATTTCCTATGATGATTTAATGCTCTTAGAAGAAGAGGACATACACCAGAGTTTCCTTTCTTTGCCATATGGGGATAAAGTAAGAAGGAAAATATTTGCAAGCCAGGAAGACAGTCCTCAGCAGGAACTAAATTTGCTGGCACCTTAATCTTATACTTCATGTTCTCCAGAACTATGAGAAACAAATATCTATTGTTTAAGCCACCCAGTCTATTGTATTTTGTTATATTAGCCTGAGCTAAGACATCATTCTTAACAATATGCAATTGATGAAAGAATCATTTTGAACTACTCTCATTCACAGAATGCACCAGGTTCTCTCAACCACAGGTCTTTGTATATGCTGGTCTCCTTACCTGAGATACCAGTCTTTCAACTTACCCACCCTTTTCTGGGAATTCCTATGTATCATTCAGAGCTCAGTTTAGTTATTATTTATTTTCCTTCAGGAATCCTTCCCTCTGAATGCACCACACAGATGCAAAATTGATTGCATTGCATTTTTTTCTTTTAAATGCTCCAAACCCCCAATACATAATAAACCTATTGATGGTAGGAATATTATTTTGTTGATTGTGCTTAACTTAGTAGGAAATCAACAAATATTCTTTGCTTTTCTCTTCCTTGGATAAACTAGATCTAGAGTTTCAGCCAATTGCTTTCACATAAAATTGCTCTTAACACTAAAGAAAGTTAACAAAGTTCTGAGAAAGGTGATCAAGTATTTGTGGGGAAAAAACACTTGACAAATTAGAGCTATGAGTGGTGATCTCAAAAGTTAAATAAAAATTATCACAATGACACTTTTGGATCCTTCACAGATAATTATTTTGAAAGCACTCCCGTCCCTCTCCCCCACCACTCTGTTCAGAGGAGGAAAAGAAGTTTTACAAATGAGGCATCTTGACAGAGCTAGACTGTGAGCTTTTACATTTGTGTTTAAAAACCAAGGAGGAGACTGACTTCCTCTTAGTAACATTATTGCCCTTGTAACACTTTAACTACATTTTCTTGACACAATATTTAATTTTTTGGAAGATGAGAATGAGAGATTCATTTTTTTAGAGTTTTTCTATCCATTCTTGAATACTGATGAACTGGAGAGTTTGTGGAAGCCTCATTAATTGTTTTATCCAGAAGGTGACATTCCTTTGAAATATTCTAATTTCACTTATCTATTTAATTGTTCCATTAACAGTACAAAGTTACCTGTTTTGTCAGCTGAGAGGAAGAAAAATTATCACAGACTTCATAGCATGAAAGTGCAAATAGCTCATATGGGTCCGTCTGTGTGTGGCAGTTTGTTATTTTATAATAACAACAGGGGTTATGAAATATGCATGCAGGAATAGAATGTCACACTTTCGAATGATTTTTGAATAGTCTAGAGCCAATATAAATGAGCGATTTAAGCCAACTGCATTCAAAGTGTTCTAAATGTCTGCCAAATTATGAAATATGTATATCAAACATTGCGGAAGAGACTGAGCAACTAGTTCTCAAATCATTTAAAAATATTTTTTCTAGGCTGTTCCACAAACAGATGGACACAAAAATATGTTCCATTTCCTCCATTCATAGTTGTTCTGGAAAAGAAACACTTTCTTGCTATAGAACTATTTACAGCTGGTGTTACACTTAGAATTTTGACCATTACTGCTTTTCATCATCAGCTGCAATTAAAAAACTTCTTCATACTTAACATTATAGCAGCAACATTAAGGGAAGTTAGACCAAAACTTTTCAGTTCTCTTGAAGCTTAAAATTGCACATGGGCATGTGTAATATGAATAGAAAGTAGCCAGCTATGCACTTAAAGTACAAGAGCCAAACTCTGAATATAGGTTAAAGAACTGGTGTTGCTTGTCACAACCCTTTCAACCCAGTGGGAAAGGTGATTAGGATAGCAAGTATCAGTAAGGTGTGCACCATCTTTTGACAGGTGTAAATGAGCCAAGAAGTGACTAAGAAAGATATATAAGTGTGTTCATTGGGTCACTGAGTTTCCAGACATTCAAAATTGGATGTAGATTAACAACCCATGAAAATGCACCATAAGAAGAAAATAGTATCTATAAATCATTTATGGAACAAAGCTTCACACTAACATATTCTAAAAATAGTGTTTTCTAAATTGTACAATTGTCCAGAGGAGCATTTTGGGAGATATATTTCAAAGCCTTATGTGTTATGGCCCCTGCATTCATCATTATCTCACACTGTTCCACCCAGCCACACTAACTTTTTTATTTTCTCTCCTTTTTGCTTGCAAAAAGGGACAAGATTGTTGTTCCTAAAATATACTTGCCATGGTGGCTTTGCACAAGCAGTTTCATCATCTAACCTCACAGACATGACTTCTAAAATTTGAGTTTAATTTTCACTTCTGTAACTAGTGTTTACCTTCTAAAGAGTTACTTTAACATATCACCCTATTTTATTTTGTAGTAAAGTCTATATATATATATATATATATATATATATATATATATATATATGTATTGATATTTTTACAGAGAGCTAGAAATAGAGAGCTAGAAATATCGATGAGGGAGAAACATTGACCAGCTGCCTCCCGCACACCCCCTACTGGGGATGTGCCCGCAACCAATGTACATGCCCTTGACCAGAATCGAACCCGGGACCCTTCAGTCCGTAGACCGACGCTCTACCACTGAGCCAAACCGGTTTTGGCTAAAGTCCTTATTGATACTTTAATGTCTTATTTGTTCATGTGCTTGCTTACATGAGTGCTTTTCCTTTTCCATCTCCTGCCAAAAGAATGTAAGCTCATGAGAGTAAAAGTACTGCCTTTCATTCATTGCTAACTTCCAGGATATAAAGCAGTTCCTAAAACACAGCAAGAACTCAATAAATATTATTAAAACTAATGCATTTTTTTCATGTATCCTTTTGTAAGAAAGAAAAATTAAACCAATGACAAGCTCAATGCTTTTTAAAAAGCAGTATTTAACATACTCTTATGCCTCAAATCTTTCAGGATGTAGATTGAATATAAAGAAATAATTATATTCTAGAAAATATTTATCTGCATCAGGCCCACCAGAATATCATAACAAGAACATATGGAAATGCATACTTTTATTTATTTATTTATTTATTTATTATGTATTTGTTTTATTTTTTAAATAAATCTTTATTGTTCATATTATTACAAATGTTCCTCATTTTTTCCCCTCCATTGCTTCCCTCCAGCAAGTTCCAATCCCACACTCTGCCCTTTCCTCATCCCCCATTGTTCTCATCCATAGGTGCAGTTTATATTCAGTCTCTTCCCGCCACCACCCCCCACTCCTCATTTCCCTGAGAATCATCAGTCCACTCCCCTTCCAAACCTCTGATTCTATTATATTCAACAGTTAATATTGTTCATTATGTTTTTTACGTCCCTTGGTTTTTAGATTCACTTGTTGATAGTTATGTATTTGTTCATAATTTTTATCTTTATTTTCTTTCTCTTCTTAAAGAACTCCTTTCAGCAATTCATATAATTCTGGCTTGGCGGTGATGAACTCCTTTAGCTTAAATTTATTTGTGAAAGCTCTTTATCTGGCCTTCAATTCTTAGTGATAGCTTTGTGGATAGAGTATTTTGGGCTGTAGGTTCTTGTTATTTATCACCTTGAATATTTCTTGCCATTCCCATCTGGCCTGCATGGTTTCTGTTGAGAAATCAGCTGACTGATTTCGTATGGGTGCTCCTTTATAGGTAACTATCTGCTTTTCTCTTGCTGCTTTTAATGTTCTCTGTCTTTTGCTCTTGGAATTTTAATTATGATGTGTCTTGGAGTGGTCCTCTTTGGATTCCTTTTGTTTGGGGTTCTGTGTGCTTCCTGGACTTGTAAGTCTATTTCTTTCACCAGGTGGGGGAAGTGTTCTGTCACTATTTCTTTCAATATGTTTTCAGTATCTTGCTCTCTGTCATCTTCTGGGACGCCCATAATTCTGATGTTGGTTTGCTTGAAGTTGTCCCAGAGGTTTCTTACACTATCTTCAACTTTCTGGATTTTCTTGTGTTCTTGCTTCTGCGGAGGAGAGTCCTTCTGGCTCTTTGTGTTCCAAATCTTTGACTTGATTCTTGCAATCTTCCATTCTGTTTTTAGGACTCTGTCTAATATTTTTTTTTTATTTCAGAGAATGTATTCTTTATTTCTAGTTGATCCTTTATTATTTCTACTTGGTCCCTTTTCATATCTTCATAGGTCTTGTTTATTTTATCGGCCTTTTCTAGGAGATTCTTGAACAACCTTATAAGTGTGGTTTTGAACTCTATATCCAGTTGCTTTTTGTCCTCCATTTCTTTCGGTTGTGATTTGTTTCCTTGTCTCGGCATTTTCACTGCTTCCCTGAGTTGGTAGGGTGGGAGGATTAGCTGTGTCTATGCCAGGAGACAGCCTTATTCGACTAGACTTGGAAAACTGCAAAAGCCTCTGTGTTCAGCTTGGATGGGGCAGAGTTTCAGAGTGGAGCCTACAGCCTTGGCTTCCGTTTAGCCCCGCCCTCTGAGGTTCCTGAATCTCAGTGTACCTCAGTGTCCTTTGGTACTAGCTGCAAGCACCTCTGAGAGAAAGGCGCCCTAGAGTTTCGCCTGCTACCAGACAGTCTAGTCTCTCCCCCAACGAGCCCACAACTGGGGTGCAGTGCAGTTGGGAGTGGGGTTAAGAGCAGTCAGAAGCTTATGTCTCCTTCCCGCTAGGGCAATCCAGCAGCTCAGTGAACAGCCCATCTTCTGCATGCAATGTGTACGACTCAGGGGCTCTGCCTTTCGCCACTCCCTTCACTTCCGCCTTACAGCCCAGATTCCCTCTGTATGAGCCTGGGACCCCAGGGTCTCGCCCAGAACTGTGGTTCAGTGCACTCAGAACTGGGGTTCAGCACAGTCTGGAGCTTTTGCACTCAGCCGCCCCTCCTCTCCAGCTCCGTCCTCTCCCCACACGTGCAATGTGTCTCCGTACTTTAGGCTTTTACAGCTCCTCTGATTTTCCTTCTGGTTTTCTCTTTCATTCTAGTTGTAGAATTTCCAGTCAGTCAACTTTCCTGTAGTTCTGGATAATGTCCACTTTATATTTTAGTTGTATTTTTGGAAATTGTTGGGTGAGGCTGCAGTTAGGCATTTACCTATGCCGCCATCTTGGTTTCTCCTGGAAATGCATACTTTTAAATAAATAACTACATTAAAGAGAAACATTTAATAATTCACTTGTCAATTTTGGGTGGAAATTATCTGCACCATTGCATATGCATACAATATGCCCACATAACAATTAAAAAAAGAAACAGAGCTAAATATTTTAACACATGAACTAATTAAAAATACCAATTACTTTGGTAATTCAGTACAATATTCTAAAAGAGTATGTGTTATGATCTAGTAACAAGAAGTATTTAAGAGCACCAGGGATGCATTAAATCATCTGTATATAGATTTGGTTTTATCAGTGACTTTAAAGATTGTTTAGAATTGCATTTACCCCACATGACCACAATTATTGCTATTAGGTTAAGTGTGTGAATCAAGCAACCTACTATTCTAGAAGCTGAAAGTGTATTTATCATGACTTGCAACCATAGTATCAATGAGAAGTCCGTCTCAAATTGACAGTTATTGTGTCTATATATATAGGGAGAGATGGTAGAGATAGAAACATCAGTGATGAAAGAGAATCATTGATCTGCTGCCTCCTGCACGCCCCCTACTGGGGATTGAGCCCACAGCCTGGGCATGTGCCCTTGACTGGAATTGAACCCGGGACCCTTCAGCTAGCAGTCCAAATGCTCTATCCACTGAGCCAAGCCAGCTAGGGCAATTATTGTATTTTTAAGGAAGGGTCTTGATTATCCATGACTTTAGACAGAAAATAGCAGGAGGAAAAGGGTTAGAGACTAAACTGGAAACAATAAAAACATACAATGAAGTCAAGACTATCCCTTCAATAAATGATGTTGGGAAAATTGGACAGATACATGCAAAAAAATGAAACTAGATCACCAACTTACACCACACACAAAAATAAACTCAAAATGGATAAAGGACTTAACAACAATGAGGTACCATCTCACACCTATCAGAATGGCTATCATCAATAAATCAACAAATGAAAAGTCTTGGCGAGGATGCAGAGAAAAAGGAACCCTCTTGCAGACTGCTGCAGCCATTGTGGAAAACAGTATGGCGTTACCTCAAAAAATTAAAAATGGAACTCCCATTTGACCCAGTAATCCCACATATGCACCCCTCTGTTCATAGCAGCACAATTTATAATAGCTAAGATCTGGAAACAGCCTAAGTGCTCATCAGCAGATGAATAGATTAGAAAACTGTGGTATATCTACACAATGGAATACTACACACTGCTGTAAAAAAATGAGTTCTTACCATTTGCAACAGCATTGATGGAACTGAAGAGCATTATGCTAAATGAAATAAGATAGTCAGAGAAAGATAAATATCACATGATTCCACTCATTTTTGTAATATAATGAACATCATAAACTGATGAACAAAAATAGATACAGAGATAAGGAAGCATTGAACAGACTGTCAAACTTCAGCAGGAATGCAGGAGAGGGTTGGGGGTGGGGTTAAGTGATAAGGGCTGGTAACTAAGTACACTGTTGTCCTTTTCAACCGGGAGGGAAACACAAGCTTCTGACTGCTCTGAATTCCAGTCTGGGTGAGACTCAGGGGATCCAGACTCATACAGGGAGAAATTGGACTGTATGGCATCAGGCAGAACTCGAGGGTTGCTTTCTCTCAGAGGTGCTTGCAGCAATCATTGTTCCTGCAAGGTACCTATACCACAGAGATATGGGACCTCTTCCAGACAGGGCTGACGGTCAGCCATTACTCTTTGCTCCACCCTAGTGATTCCCTGAGACCCCACCCCACCCAATTTATAACCCCACCCGAGCTGTGCACAGAGGCTTTTGTATATGAAACAAAGTGTCCTGGCCCTTTGCTATCTAAAACCTAACATACTGCAGCTGGGTCAAAGAGCTCCAGAGCCTCCAAAGAGGACCGAAGGCTTGACAGCAACTTGCATTGCTTCACAGCTGGGCTTCATCTGGGCACCTACAAACCCCAAACAAAGAGAAGAAATCTGCAGATCTCTCCATAGCTACTGCTGGGTGGACTCTCTCCTTGGAAAACCAAAAGCCAGTGTACCAGTGGTCAGAGAGAGACCATCCAGACTACAACTCTTCAGATCCATAAGAGACACTCAGGGGGCAAACTCAGTGAGCACCAAAGCCCCACTGAAGCAAGTCTTGCCCCATAAGGGCGTCTCCAACACAGAAGTTCTCCCATCATAGACACAACTGATCCTCACAACCAATTAACCTGGAGGTCAATTCCTCCCAGTAATACCAACAACAATCAAGGGTTAACTACAACAAGAGTATGCATACAGCCCACAAAGGGGTGCACCAGGAGTGTCTACCTAGGGTAATTAGGGAAACTGACCCACTGGGCCCTATAGGACACCTAGCACACAAAACCAAGCTATCAACACAAGGAAGCAGCCAAAATGTGGAGACAAAGAAACAGGTCACAAATGAAAGAAATGGAAGAGAGCAAACTACTGTATATAGAGTTCAGAACCATGGTTATAAGGTTTTTCAGAATTTTCTAGAAAAGGCTGATAAATTTAGTGAGACCCTTGAGTATATGAAAAAGAACCAACTAGACATTAAGCATACACTGACTGAAATTATATATATATATATATATATATATATAGAGAGAGAGAGAGAGAGAGAGAGATTCAATAGTAGACTAGAGCATCCCAAGAATCAAGTCAAAGATTTGAAATACAAAGAAGCAAAAAACACCCAACCAGAAAAGCAAAAAGAAAAAAGAATCCAAAAATATGAAGATAGTGTAAGGAGACACTGGGACAACCTCAAGGGCACCAACATCTGAATTATGGGGTGCTAGAAAAAGAGAGAGAGCAAGATATTGAAAACCTATTCGAAGAAATACTGACAGAAAACTTCCCCTACCTGGTGAAAGAAGTAGACTTACAAATTCAGGAAGCACAGAGAACCCCAAACAAAAGGAGTCCAAAGAGGACCACACCAAGACACATCATAATTAAAATGCCAAGGGCAAAAGACAAAGAGAGAATATAAAAAGCAGCAAGAGAAAAACAGTTAGTTACTTACAAGGGAGTACCCATATGACTGTCAGCTGATTTTTCAACAGAAACTATGCAGGCCAAAAGGGAGTGGCAAGAAATATTCAAAGTGATGAACAGCAACAACCTACAACCAAAATTACTCTATCCAAAAAAGCTATCATGTAGAATTGAAGGTCATATAAAGAGCTTCACAGATAAGAAAAAGCTCAAGAATTCATCACCACCAAACCTGTATTATGTGAAATACTGAAGGGTATTCTTTAAGAAGAGAAAGAAAGAGAAAAAGGTAAAGATAAAAATTATGAACAACAAAGTGACAAAAAATGTCTATCAACAAGTGAATCTAAAAATCAAGTGAATAAAAAGTCTGATGAATGAAATAAACTGGTTAATATATTAGGATCAGGGGCATAGAAAGGGAGTGGACTAACAATTCTTGGGTTAAAGGAGTGTGGGAAGAGAGTGGACAAAAATCATATACCTATGGATGAGGACAGTGGGGATGGGGTAAGGGCAGAGAGAGGGGTGGGAACCAGTGGAGAGGAATTATGGGGTGGGGGGAGAAAGAGGAACAACTGTAATAATCCGAACAATAAACATTTATTAAAAAAGCAACAACAACCATATGATTTAACTCATATCCTATATAATAAAAGGCTAATATGCAAATAGACCAAACAATGGAATGACCAGTCACAATGATGCACAGTGACTATAAGAGGGTAGATACTTAATGCAGAAGTTGCCCCCTGGTAGTCAGTGCACTCCCACAAGGGAGCACTGCTCAGCCAGAAGCCGGGTACACAGCTGGTAAGTGTGGCAGTGGTGGTAGGAGCCTCTCCTACCTCTGTGGCAGCGCTAAGGATGTCCGCCTGCTGGCTTAGGCCTGCTAACCGCTGAGTATTGGGCCTAAGCCATCAGTCAGACATTCCCTGAGGGCTCCTGGACTGTGAGAAGGTGAAGGCCTGGACGAGGGGCCCTCCCCCAAGTGCATGAATTTTGTGCACTGGGCCTCTAGTATGGAATATAAGACTGAAAGCAACAAATGAACAGATAAGAAAAATAAACAAACAAAAACTCATTGACACAGAAATAGTATGGTTATTACAAGAGGGGAGGGAGGAAAGGGTATTAAAGGATTGAGGAGGGGTCAAATATGTGGTGATGGAGAAGATTTGCCTTTGGGTGGTGGGTACACAATGCAATAGGCAGATGATAGATCATATAAGTGCATACTTGAGACTTAGATAATTTTATTAGCCAAATGCCTCTCAAATTAATTTAAATTTAAAAATTTAAAAATAGCCTGGCCAGTGTTGAATGTTGACCTATGAACCCGGAGCTCACAGTTCAATTCCCAGTCAGGGCATATGCCCAAGTTGCAGGCTTAATCCAGTGTGGGGCATGCAGGAGATAACTGATTAATAATTCTCTCTCATCATTGATGTTATTTCTATCTCTCTCTCCCTCTACCTTCTTCTTTATAATCAATTAAAATATATTTTTTAAAATAATCTATTTAAGGTAAAGGCATAAAAATATTGAATTAAGATATCATCATATGTTACTGATGAAGTAACAGAGATTTAATTACCTTTCCAACATAAACAACTATAAAACTAGATAAATATATATTAAAGGATATTCAGACATTGGACTTAGGCAACACGGAAATGTGATCTCTGAGAAAAGGAAAACAAGTGAGGTTAGTCCTACAATTGACCATGAAAGTTAACTGGAAAGAATAATAGCAGTTTAAATACTTCAGAAGTAAGGTAAGTGAACTAGAATACATAGCAATCAAAACTATCCAAGACAAAGGAAAAAATACTGGAAGAAAGCAGAGTTTCAATGACTTCAGATCTTTCTGATTCAAAACCCCTGTGTTCTTTTCACTGCCTCACAAAATGCAATTCCTATACTTATTTTAATGAAATAAGAATTGAAAAATTAGGTATGTGATGATTTACATCAAAGTAAGATAGTAAGAAAGATGTTCTAGTTTATCAACATTAAGCTCTGAATAATTAAAGGTAAGTATATTCTAGGAAAGTAAATCAAACTAAAACTCGGTCTATAACAGAGCTTTATAGCTGAGAATTAAATACACTAATTTTGCTATTCTCTTCACATTAACACAACCCAGTACTTATAGTCTCATATATAGTTTATTTCCCTCATATAGAACCAGATACTAACCACTGAAAAAGTTTCTTCATTTTCATAACTCCGAAGCAATAGAAAATATCTCTGCTTTTCAATATTTTATGCTTCCAATATTTAGCAGAGTTTATTTCACCCATTAAAAGGTACTCATGTAGCAACATAAAACAAAGAAAAGGTTACTACTATCTCTTTGCCTATGGATGTAACATTATGCAGATCTATTAAAATGTGTGATTTTCTCCTCCCTTTCAGCTTCATATAAATTCCTTCTAATCATAAAGCATATCATTTGAATGCATTGCATACTCTTCAACCCATCTCTTTTCCCCAATGGCAATATATTATTAATAATAAAAAATATTTTATATCCTTTTAAGTTCCATTATTTATCTTTTATATATTATCCAGATACAAATAACTATGTCCAAAAATGCCACCATTTGTCCAGAAAAATGGTTATATCATACAATAGGAAACATAAAATGACTAAATTTTTAGGTGCATGCTACATCCAGTAGTACTCTTTGATTAAAATATCCATAGTTATGCTTCTAAATTTTATTCCAAGAAAATTATTATGAATATACCCAAAGATTTATCCTTAACTTTATTCATTGTAGCAATTACATTTTATTGTATACAATGCTCCTTGTCATTAAAAAACTAATTAAGAATAAAATAACAGCTTTAAAATATCTAATTTTTTTTGTAGGAGGTAGAGCACTGTATATAAGTCCTACCTTCTTCATTGGGAATAGAACTT
Organism: Vespertilio murinus; assembly: GCA_963924515.1. Classification (NCBI taxonomy): domain Eukaryota; kingdom Metazoa; phylum Chordata; class Mammalia; order Chiroptera; family Vespertilionidae; genus Vespertilio; species Vespertilio murinus. The sequence continues at coordinate 55,087,062 of OZ004705.1, forward strand.
GAATTTTGTCATGTTACAGACATTCTAGGGTTACTTAAACAAAACAAAAATTGCTATACTTTCCTCTGTGTCTTAATATCCTGGCAAGTTAAAAGAAGCCAAAACAAACATTTTTCAAAGTTTTGATATTACATAGTGTGCACCCTAAAATTTATTCTAGATTAGAAAAATGTCATCAAGATCATAGATTGTATCTAATTGATTAAATATATATTTGTGAAAGCTATTATCAAGCATTCTACTCTAGTTTAACTTCTTATTTGCAGAACACCTCTAGATCCATACTTAATAATTGTTTGTAACAAAGGCTTCCATAGTGTCCTTAGAAACTGTTTCCCCTCAGGAAATGATTGGCCAAAGGGACTTCCAACTAATGAGGCTAAATTTTGTGGTTCATTGCTTGTATATTTATAAATGCTTTATACACAGTGGAAAATTTTTAAAGTAATAATAGTCACGGCTGCTAAAAATTCTTTATAAAATGCCAGCTATTCTAGTAATTTCTAGACTTATAATTATATTTATTGTAAATGCCATGTTTTAATATTGACTCTTTAAATATGACAATTATTTTGCTTCCAGAATTATGTTGTTCATAAATGGATTAATAGAAAAATAAAACAATAAAATTGAAAGCATCCATGCTTTGTGATAAAGTTATTTTAGCCTTTTCTTCTTGAAACATCAATTAAATAATATTATTGAGATATTTTTCAACATATTTTTATTGATTTCAGAGAGGAAGGAGAGAGCAACAAATGAACAGATAAGAAAAATAAACAAAAACTCATGTACACAGGAATTTCTGGTGATTACAAGAGGGAAGGGAGTGAGGGATATTAAAGGATTGAGAGGTTCAAATATATGGTGAAATATCAATGATGAGAGAGAATCACTGATGAGCTGCCTCCTGTATGTCCCACATTGGGGATCAAGCCCGGAACCTGGGCATGTGCCCTGACTGGGAATCTAACCGTGACCTCCTGGTTTACAGGTCAACATTCAACCACTGAGCCAGCCAGCCATTTCAATAATATAATATTTCAACAATATTGTTGAAATATTATTAATCCTACTAGTGACCCAGTGCATGAAATTTGTGCACATTTAAAAGGGGATTAATTAGATGAAATAATTTAATATTGCTATTTGTCCTTTCTCTGTAACACAAGTGTCAGAGATGAAAAAAAATTAGTCAAATGTATATGAAAACCTTCCTCCTGTAAGAGTCTGGGGCATACCATGGGACCCAGAGTCAAGTCCTCACCCACCCCCCTGCACCTCCAAACTGCATGAGACCCAGACCTGGCCACCTCCCCTGCAATGGGCTAGATCTAGACCCAGCCAGTCCCACCCTTGTCAAGCCCTGCTGGGCAGGGGTGTAGCTTCAAGTCCCCTGGCCCGGTGCCAGGAAGGATGGGAAGTGCACCTTGAGGGCCCTGTCAAGCCCCTGGCCTGGCACTGGGGTGGGGGTTCGGCCTGAGGTCCCCCAGCCAGGCCCCTGAGGTCCCCTTCCAAGGCCCATGGGGGCAGGGAAGGGTGTAGCCTCAGGTTCCTGTTGATTTCTTATTAAGGCTCATTATGGGAACTTGGCCTCAGCTGAGGGTGCAGCAATCTTTGTGACGGAGTGATGGTCAATTAGCAAATTCCCTCTTTATTATATAGTATTGTGATTTTAAGTCATAACATAATTATTACTAGAATACAAGTTTTATTATTTTTTAATTTCTTTACTGATTAAGGTATTATATATGTGTCCTTATCCCCCCTATAATACAAGTTTTAAAACATATCATTTGCTCATTGGAATGGCCTTTTTTCCCCATGCATAGTCATGTGGATGGAAACCAGAGTAAAAATGGCAAGTGTGTAAGGGCCCTTTCTTAAGACTCAAGATACTGAAGAGTCAGATTTCTGTGAAGATTTTCAGGAGACGCTGAGTGTAAAAAACACAGTCCTCTCTTCACAGTTTAGGAAAGCCCAGGCAGACTGCAAAATTCAGAGAGAATATAGAAGGAGGTACAAACTAGGATAATGAGAGTCCACACCCTGCGTGAGAGTTCCCTAAAGGGGTAGAACCAAGGGTCTTTGTTGAAGAATGATTGTACATCATACATTAAGTGAAAGGGGTGTTATAATGCAGCTCCTTTTAAGCATGTCAAGTATTTTATTCTAAGTTTACTGTTACAGCAATTGAATGCAAAAGAATGGGCCTCTTGCTCATTGACATATTCTGAATAAACAGCAGAAATAGAGTGTAAACCTGGGTCCTGAGCTTCATGGGAAAGTACATGCTGAGGACAACCACTGGGCTTCACAGTTCACAAAGGGCCTCAGATATAGCCTTTTGCCATTTAAAACCAAAGAAGTTTTTATAGGCATAGTCAAGAAGTTGTATTTCTGTTAAAAGTCTGCATTTGATTAATATAAGCCTTTAAGGTAAATCACAATGTTAGTTATCCTATTTTGGTAGCTTTTCATTTTTAAGATAGCAGGATTTTCAAAGAATAGACATTTCCCAAATATTTCAGAAATTCTGAGGTACGTGTTTATTTAACAAATTAGGGAAACCTTGATCAGATTCTAGTTTAAGTTCTAAATCACTCTTCTAAAGAGAATCCTATTAGCTCTGATATTTTAGGGAATTTTGCCGGGCTTATGGTAATCTTTTTATGGTTATTATAGGCTGAAATTAATTTTCAAATATTAGTACATCCTTGAGTCAATTCCCTCTCCATTATTAAAGATTTAAGTACATAGTTATCTATCTGGCATTGTACTGTGATAGTCTCTAACTAGGCTGCTACTCATGCACAATGCTCTAGCACCACCTGGAGGGTGCTTGTTTGGACATCACATTATTCAAATTATATTCATGCACAAAGACATTAGTCGTTCTGTGTGCCTGTCTTGCACAGTTCTACAAAATTACATGGGAAAACAATTCAAGTATACTGAATTCAGAAAGATATTAAGATCTATTTGAGAAGCAGTTTGTTTCTGACTGAGGACAACTGCAGGTTATAGATTACTGAAATAAATTATTAAATATTTCACTTCTCACCAAAAAGAATTCTGTAACTCTCAATTATAACTAGAAGGACAATTTAAGTCCTATGAAAAATACAGAAACATTGAGGCATAAACTGAATGGCATTTCCTAACTATCTAGAAAATTGTTACTGTATTGGTTTTTCTTTGTTTATTTTGTATTTTATCTTATGGAGCTCTCTTATTACTAAGTTTAATATTAATTAACTAATAACATATTAATCAACAATAATGTATAAATATATATTTAATGTGCTTAAGTTCATTACTGTGCCTTCTTTGACCAGTGGAAACCTATTCATATAATTTCTTTAGCTTTTTAGGCATGACCAGATTAGTCTTTCATATCATTTTTGGTTTCTAGGAATAGGAAGATTAAAATCAACTTGTATATTTCCTGACTCAGACTTAGACCCTACCATTTCTTTTAGAAATTCTGTTTCATTTTGGTGGAAAACCGTATTTAGAAACCATAATCTGTGTGCTTAAAAAGTGTATTTTTACTGAGCTGATCATTGTTTCTACAAGGTTACAGTGGACAGAGCTAAAAAATTATTTTTTAACAAAAATAAATCTCAACAGGTTGAGCAGCCTTAGCATATCATTAGCATATTATGCTTTGATTGGTTGAACAGACTACTAGACACTTAGCATATTATGCTTCTATTATATAGGATTTTTCTCAATACAGTCTCTGGGTTGACTGACAAAAATATAAAATTTGCCCTACCTGGTTTGGTTCAGTGGATAGAGCATTGACCCATTGACTAAAGGGTTCAGAGTTTGATTCCAGTCAAGGCACATACTTTGGTTGTAGGTTCCCCAACCCTGATTGAGGTGAGTGAATGAGGCAACTGATCGATGTGTCTCTTTCACATCAATATTTCTCTCTGTTTCTCCCTCTCCCTTCCACTCTCTGTAAAAATCAATGGAAAAATATCCTCCGGTGAGTATTAACAAAAATAAATAAATAAATTTTTCATTATAAAAACTGAAAAATGTAAATAACCTTGCATAATACATATATTGTTCTTTAAAATAACAAATGCAAAAAAAAGTATTTGACACCAAGGACCTGTTAATGTATCAAGTACACACTGTGTTATGAGTCTATTGTTAAATACTATCTAATAAATTAGTAATATGCAAATTGACCATACCTCTACCAAACCCACAAGCCATACCCACCAGCCAATCAGGAATGAGTATGCAAATTAACCCAACCAAGATGGCTGTGGCCACGAAGTGAGCAGGAGGCTTGTGTTTCCCCAGCAATGGAGGAAGCCAAGCTTCCCACACACCCTGAATGGCCCTGGACTTTACTCAAGGCTACAAAGTTTCAATTATAGAAGATAAATAAATCCCAACAAAAAATGGCTGTGGCCACTGAGAGAGCAGGAGGCTTGGGTTTCCCCAGCGATGGAGGAAGCCAAGCTTTCTGCCCACCCTGGCCTGCTCTGGCCTCTGCTCAAGGAAACAAAGTTTCAAAGATAAATAAATACCAGATACCAGGGCCTCCACTTGAGTCACCGGGAGGCATGGCCAGCCTGCAAACCACCACAGGCCCCTCACACAGGCCGCCCCACAACCCAAGGGGACCCCCACTCTGATCCAGAACACCCTTCAGGGCAAACCAGCTGGCCCCCCACCCATGCATCAGGCCTCTATCCTATATAATAAAAGAATAATATACAATTTGACCATCACTCCAATACACAATATGGCTTCCTCCATGTGGACACAAGATGGCCATCACAAGATGGCCAGCAGAGGAGTAAAGTTGGGAGGGACCAGGCCTATAAGAGAGGGCAGTTGGGGGTGATCAGGCTGGCAGGGGAGCAGTTAGGCATCAATCAGGCTGACAGGGGAGTGGTTAGGGGATGATCAGGATGGTAGGCAGAAGCAGTTAGAGGAAATCAGGAAAGCAGGCAAAGGAGCAGTTGGGAGCCAACAGTCCTGGATTGTGAGAGGATGTCAGACTGCTGGTTTAGGCCCAATTCTACTGGGATCAGGCCTGATCCTACTGGGATCGGGCTTAAATGGGCAGTTGGACATCCCTCGAGAGGTCCCAGAGTTGAGAGGATGCAAGCTAGACTGAGGGCCACCCCCACCCTTGTGCACAAATTTTGTGCACTGTGCCTCTAATTCTTAAATAAAATGCCAGAACCTGCTGGCAATGAACAGTACCTGATTGAGGGGGTGAAGATATGAAAAAGACAGACAAGAACAGATGGGGTTGGGAGGGCTCAGACCCAAAGCCTGCAACCACGAATTTTATTTTTCCAACCTTTAAATACAATTCTGGAGGAAATACTTATTTCAGGCAATCATGCAAGTGACTGTTTATTTCAGGCAATCATGCAGGTGACCGTTTCTCCTAACATGATGAGTTCCTGGACAGATAAGTTCCTTCAGCACCTGACCTATTACAACCACCTGGCCTTTATAACAACCTGACCTTTACAACCACCTATCTTCCTCTTATCTTGCAGCTCCCAAAGCAAAGACATCTGCAGTTAGCAGCATTCCTAGGGGTAATAATTTTCCACTTAGGTGGAAAGGGGGGCACATGAGAGCTGTGTCCTACACCCATGCCTGCATTCAGGCAGATAGGACCCCTGCATTCAGGGCAGCTCCCCACAATAAAATACACTGCTTGATCTAGTTATCTATGCACAGAAGGTCACGGTGCACAGAATTGATTAAAAACTAATGGTTGTTAGATTTTTGTTCATCTGTAATAGATGAATAATTTTGCAACCATGAAGTTTGAACAGGCAGCTAGAAATATTGCTTTCATATTGACTTAGTAAGCTGAGCTATTTTGGAGTTTGAGCCCATGCTTTTATATCCTAATAGTTATCTTTCTATTTCAAAAATGACATACTGACAATACATAGGCTAAATTTATTGTGATATTACTGAAAATATAAACTGTGTATTAAATTAATTAAGTTCTTCAGACTTTTGCCTTTATTTAGAAAGAAAAGTGCATCACTATTCATTTTAGGCACTTATTAGTACATTTAAACTAAAAATTAACATAAATTATCAATCAAGAAGAACGTCATTTGGTGGGAACCCTTGAACAGCTTTCATTTCAACCATCATGCCCAATTTGCAGATATCAATTTTGATATAATGATGTACCAAGTGAATAAGAAGGAAAATTCTTTTTATATTTTCCCCATAAGAAATTTCATAGCATATAACCTTTGAAAATAGATAAAATAAAAATTTTATTTCAGTTATATCTACAATGTTCACACATTTGTATATGTTTAGGTTTACTTGAGTAAAAAAACATAATAGATTTAAAAAAAAAAAGAAAGAATCTAACCAACACTTTGCATGTTCCTCTAAGCTCCCTGTTTAGTTTTTTAAAAATTAAGTATGGAGAATAAGAAGCAGTTAGTATCTAATTATTAATCTCACGTATATAGTGATTATTTTAAGAACTCACATTATGTCAACAAGAATAGAAATTATATATTTGTTCAACAATATGTGCATATTCATAATTTATATTCATTATTTTCTATTCTCTAGAAGGTTTTCCTACCCTACAAAATATTAAAAATGTATACTTTTAAAATTATGAGAGTTTATTTTACTCTTCAGTTATCTGAAGTTTTTCTGTAAGTTCTGGGTCAGCATTGTTTATATAATGGGAGCCACACGTGTAAATTTAATTGTTTAGTATCCATTTTTGTAAAGTTTAAAAAGAATAAGTATATAATAAATTTAATATATCTTTAAATTTAACATATATAATATATTATCATTTAAACATATTATAAATATTAAAATAATCACAGATATTTTACATTATTTTTAATAATATTATTTAACTTATGTTTCAAGATAAAAGGTTAAAATTACTTTATCACGGGGCATTGATGATTTTTTGGTGTTTTGTGAGTTTTTTTGCCTATTAATTAATTTATGAGCAATACAGCTGGGGAAGCAAAATAATTGTCATATTTAAAGAGTTAATATTAAAACATTAAAACATGGCTTTTAGAAGCTAAGTAATTATGAGTCTATAAATTATTTAGAATAATTGACATTTTATAAAGAATTTTTAGCATTCATGAGTACTATTACTTTGAAAAAAGTCTACTGTGTATAAATGGCTTAAAACACACAAGTAATGAACCACAAAAGTTAACCTCATGTCTGGCTAGCATGGCTCAGTGATTTGAGCATCAACCTATGAACCAGAAGGTCACGGTTTAATTCTCTGTCAGGGCACATGCCTGGGTTGCAGGCTCGATTCCCAGTGTGGAACATGCAAGAGGCAGCCCATCAATGATTCTCTCTCCTCATTGATGTTTCTATCTCTCTCTCCCTCTCCCTTCCACTCTGAAATCAATTAAAATGTACATATATTCTTAAAAATTAACCTTATTAGTTGGGAATCATAAGGGGAAATAGAGTTTCTAAGGAAACCTTTGTTACAAACAATGTTAAGTACTGACTTAGAGGTGTTCTGCAGATAAGAAGTTAAATTAGATTAGAATGCCTGATACTTCTTCACATAAATATATTTAATCAATTGAACAGAGTCTATGATCTTGATGACATCTTTATGATATAGAATAAATTTTATGGTGTGTACTATATAATGTCAAAACTTGTCCAGTCACATCTTATTCATAAGAACTTAATTGTATGGTCAATCCTACCTGGGTAGCTATGAAGAAGTTGGAATTAGTTAGGCTTCTATTAAATAGTGGAGGAGATTGGATATTGGAGCTTGAATTCTATCATCTATCATTCATGCCTTTCATAAGCAACCAATAAGCACTTAATTGGGTCAATTATGACTCAAATGGTAAAAAAGATATTTTAGAAATTAGAACACAATTACTTATCTTGAGAAACATGATATAATGAAGATGACCAAAAAAAACAATTTTAACAGTATTATATTAGAGTGTAGTTATGAGGTTCTCTGAGCATAGAGAATAAAACACTGCTGTCCACATGAAAAACTAAGAAAAGGTTTATACCAAGCATTTGCTTACCAAAAGCCTTGGGGTTTAGCAAGTAGTCTTGCATGAGTGCATCTACTCAAAGTGTGTGTGTGTGTGTGTGTGTGTGTGTGTGTGTGTGTGTGTCAGTGTACATGCATATGCATGCACATGAATATGCATTTGTAGTAGGACACATAAGTAAGTGGGGGAGTGAGAAGTGAGAAAAGATAAAGAAATGTGTTCAGGACTCAATTGTGAATAACCTTGTAAAGAGTTTGAACTTAATTATGAAGCCATTTAAGGATTTTTAAGCAAGTAGTAGATTGGCATAACAGCAATTTCATTTTGTATGAAATCTCCCCTTGTGTGGGCTGCAAGGGAAGAAAGATTCTTCATTGTGATTTACTTCTACTAACATTTATTGAACATGGTCTTTGTACTAGACCTATTCCCTATCCTCCTAGAAAAAAGCCAATTTTCAGTGAAATCAAAAGACAGAAGAATGAATTTTGTTGCCTAGAGACACTTCCCACTTTGATAAATTTTCTCTTAGGGCATACCTTAGTTTTTAAAGGACAGAAAAGCTTAGTAAAATATAATCTTTAATTTACACTGGTCTCCAGTTTCATTCCCATCGGGTTCACACAGCAGGCTCCCCAGATTCGCATGCAAAAAAAAAACACACAAAAAAAAAACAACCTTCCAACAGTCTACCTCCTGGGTTTCAGACATACTGGATTCCAGCAGTGAGCAAAGCTTAGAGGGAATCAATAGAGCATCCTAGCTCTTCGGGCAGTTGGTCCATCACCCATAGAGCAGCCCAGGGTTTCATGGATAGATCTTATTTTATTTATGTGACCACAGAGAAAATGAGAACATCAGATACCAGGAAATTACCACTCCTAGCTACTTAAGATGAAAACCAGCCCCAAGGCTTTACACAATTCTCTCAATTTCTCACCACTCTTTATAGGTGAAAGGGACTTTAGAATTGGAAATGGCTATATATATTCCAAAGTATTTACTGCTATCTGATGTATAAAAACTTCATTTTACTTCCCAGTGATTTCAGTCAACTCATTAAAAATTATTATAGTAATAAAGCTATTACAATATAAAAGGTAATTTAAACATTTTAGAAATATCATTATTAATGTATTTATTTTCACCACCAGATGGCATTATTTAGTTTTTTTTTAGTAAAAAGAAAAAACCTGCTAATACCTACAACAGATTATTCAAAATAGTTTAACAAGGGAGTGAAGAATTTTGTTTCAAGCAAAAGAATGATTAAAGAAATTTACTAATGTTTTTTCTTTTTCTTTTTCCAGCAATAAGATGTTGCTTCTTTTGAAACCAGCAAAAGATTAAATGTGTATAAGAGACATGGTAGGGGACACTGAGAGAGGAGGATTGGGCCACAAGTGCTTATGTTTGGAAACAAATTATTTGAAAATGAATAAAGGTAATTAATAATTGCTGTCTTGACTCTACTGGAGCATCTGTCCTGCTCAGAGTTCAAGAACTTCCTTGATTACCTCACTTATCCCTCCTATACCTAATCATGACATTAAAAATAGAATGAACATACTTGTTTGTTTAGTTTCCTATTTTGTTTTCTGAGACATCAGACAATAATAATCCTTCCTGTTACAATAGACCAGCCGTGGGCAAACTACGACCTGCGGGCCGGATCCCGCCTGTTCGGCTGTCCTATCCGGCCAGCGAAGCCGATAGAGCGGAGGGTTCTCTTGCTCTCCCCTCCGCTCCTTCACCAGCAGCCCAAGATGAGAGTGCCAGCATGGTCAGGTTGCTTTTGTTCCGGCCTTCCGGTCCAGTTTAAGAGCCCATTGTGGCCCTCGAGTCAAAAAGTTTGCCCACCCCTGCAATAGACCAATATTCATGGTTATAATTGCAACATATATAAATACCCTGCAGGTTGTTTTAAATAATGGGAACAAAAACTCTAATACCACAAATATGTATAACTGCTGAGCTGGTGGGAAAGGAAGGTAGAGGAACTGGGGAATATCTGTTATAAAATTCAGACTCAAGAATACTTTCCTATGTATCAGATAGTTTTTAAAATGTGGATTGAGATTGAGATGAGTTATTCATATAGGATCTTAACAAGAACACAAGGCATCTTATTACTAAATTAAATAATATTTCTGTTTTTTTTTATTCCACTGACACTATCCCACCTTCTTTCTAAAATTCTAAGTCTTATGAATATTAAAGAGAACTAAAATACGCTTGTTTTCTAAGAAACCCTAGAATTTGCAAGCATAATTTGTTAACATGTTCATCTAAGGAGAGGTCTAACTTTAAAAAAAAACCCAATGTACTGCCCTGCCAGTGTGGCTCAGTGGCTGAGCATCAACCTGTGAACCAGGAAGTCATGGTTCAATTCCCAGTCAGGGCACAAGCCTTCATTGCAGGCTTGATCTGGGGTAGGGAACATGCAGGAGGTAGGTGTTTCTCTCTCTCTCTCCTGATTCTCTTCTCTCTTAAATCAATAAAAAAAAATATTTACTGAGAAGTTGTAATCTAATAAGAGTATGGTACCTTAGGAAGTAGCAATTTTTAAAAATTAAGTTAAAAATGTGAGTACTTTGGAAGAAATTAGCTTAAAATTTGTGTTCAATTCTTATATCAGAAGAGTATTTCAAAAAGCAGAAACTATGAGTGTTAGTGTCTACCAAAAATTAGTAAATCATATCTGAAAATCCTCTTTTAAAAAAAAAGCTGATGGAACTATTAATCCATATTCTCTTTCCTTTCATTGTCTAGTAAGCTGATTCCAGCTTTTCATTTCAGCCCCACCTTCTTCTCCTTCTTTCAAATCTGCCCACAAGGTATGTTTCTAGCTGTTGAGAACAGCTCACGCTCTGTGGTGGTTTTTTTTTTTCTCCTTTATTGAACAGAGATCATAAGATGCCTCAAAAAGAAAGAAGATAAAAATGTCCAGAATCAATGTCCAAGAGAAAAGCCCTCTTCTCTTAGGCAAAACCTCTGGTAAAGTTCCCATGAGGTTTCTTTCAGCATTTTGAAATATTATTATGATTTCTTTTCCTAGTTCTACAGATGCTCTCCTGCAATTTCAAGAGAAGCAGCATTCCCTATAAATCACTTTATCTATTATTTCCCTTTTACTCTGAAAGAACTGCAATTATGAGTGCATCTCCACAGCTTGTATAAGGCATACAGGCATGGGGCTGACTTACACCATGGAAACCTAAAGAGACATTACCATCATGAAATCAGTGCTAGCTTGATAAGGAATGTCAAAGAAACCCAAAGTATCATAAGGTCTGCTTCAGAGTTGGGCTTCAGATTCCAGGCTACCTCCTAGTTTAAGAAAACTTTGGAATGACCCAGTAGTCCAGAACCCTTGTACATTCTTACTAATTCTAGGACAGTCATGTCTGAACTCAAAGCCATACTCCATTCTTCATCTCTCGAGCAATTGTGGGCCCTTCTCCCTCCATGCAATTCCCAATTCTTTACCCCCAGCCTACACATGAAATTGTTAACTGTTCACAAATCTTTTATTTAAGTTCTACCATATTCCAGGCACTGCGTTTGATTCATAAAAATAGTAATAATAAAGAATAAACATGATCCTTCACAAGCTTATATTCTGATGACGCTTGGGGAATTGTAAAGTAACAAGTGTCAAGTAAGAGAAACGTCAGGTCCCCTGGACACAAGGACAGAAGTCCAGCAGAGCTCCATTCTATTCTTTTTCATGGTCTTTAACTTGTATTTAGAATTCAAAGCCCATACTTGCTAAAGGAGAGTGTGTTGTCAGATGAATTCAAATCCCAGGATTTACACTTCCTGTTGGGTGAATTGGGCAAGTTATCTGGTTCTTCCAGCTTTCCTTCCCTCATTAGATCTATGGGAATGAACAAGATTGCTTTCACCAGATGGCTGGAGTATTAAATGAGATGGTATCTGGAAGCACTTAGCATAATGTCTGGCCTCTATCAGGCACCTACTATGAACACAACCGGATTAACATTTATTGAGCAGCTTTTTGGAGCCAGGATCTTTACACATATACCATCTCATTATTTTTTCCACAGCAGCCTGAGGGGAAACCATATTATTCTCATTTTATGAGGAGATTCAAAAAAGAGACTTGTCAATTTTTATACAGCTAGTAAGTTTTGGGATGAGATTCAAAATCATGTCTTTTTAAGCACAAAGTTTTTCCTTGATATAAAATGTTAAAGTTTGTGCATTGTCTTGAAAGAGACATCTCCAAGAGGACTTTCACAAGGTGCTCTGACTTGTTTTATCCAGTTCTGCAACCCTGGGTCAAAGCTGTGCCACTGAAGCATGCCCCTGTCAGGTTCACTCAGGGAAGGGAGAAAACAGCATCCTCCCTCAGGATGAGGCAGTGAGCTTTTATGCTTTTCCTCACAGAGGACATGCTGCAGAATGAGAAAGGAAGAATTGAGCTGATTGTTCTTTGTGCGGTAATGACATGGGTGTATTCCCAAAGTTAATGGTACCCCAAATGTGAAGGCGCAATTGGCAGAACCAGATTTATGAAAATGTCTCTCTGTGTCTGCTCCTTAGGACAAATCTTCAAAGGAGATAAAAGCTTCAGCATGAAAGTTGAGAGAGCAAGAAGCAAATGCCAGAAGCCTATCAAAGGACTCAGAAGGCTGGAGATCAGTGCTTAACTCTCTTTTCTAAGCTGCTCTTTGAATGGTCAAAGTTCTACCTGCATTTGAAGTCGTGTCACGTGATAAAAGGCAGATGAACTCAGAGTCTGGCACTTGTATTAGTAAATTTCTTGATACAAAACAGTGTTGGGAGCAGAATATCTAGTAGGTAAATTATTACTTGGATTTGTTTCACTGTAAATCATCATCCATAATTCATAGGCAAATAGCTATCTGGTAATAAAAACAGAGTGGAGCAATTAGTAATCTCCAACCCATTTTAATGGAGCTGATGTATGGGCATATGCCAATCTAGATATTACTATGAAAGTACTTTTCATATGTGGTTAACATTGAAATTAGTAGACATAGAGTAATGCTAATTATTATTTACAACGTGGATAAGCTTAATAGAATTAATTGAAGGTCTTCAGAGAAACAACTGACGTCTCTCAAGGAAGAAGGGTGGACTGCTTTTGGAGTAGAGCTACATCATCAGCTCTTCCCTGAATCTCCAGCCTGCCAGGCGGCCCTGCAGAATTGGGACTTGCCAGCCTCCACAGTCATGGGAGCTCATTCCTTAAAATAAATCTCTTTATATGTTTGTACACATCTTATTTGTTCTGTTTCTCCAGAGGACCCTAGCTAATGCACCACACTGTGCTGTATGAATGGGTAATCCAAGATGATAAAATAAAGATCTCTGATGCAGAAATCTTTCTTGTTACAAAATTCTTAAGAAATATTCAGCTGCTTTGTTTGCTTAACATTTAAATAGCATACTTCTAAATATTTAAATCCCAATGGAAATAGGAAAAACTAATTGCATCATCTACCTAATAAAAAAGGTAACATGCTAATTGACCATACCTTCACAATGCCCACCAGCCAATCAGGAGTATGCAAATTAACCCAACAAAGATGGTGGGTTAATTTGCAAACACAGGCACAGAGCAGCCAGGGATGGTGGCGTTCTGCACCACCCCAGCCCCTTCTCACCACCCCAGCCACTCCTGGTCTCTGGGCAGCATGGGAAGGCAGAAAGGTGGCTCTGGCAAGAGCAGAAAGGTGGCTCTGGCCAGAGTAAAGGTGGCGCTGGCAGCCAGGGGAATGAAGGCCCATTTTTGCACATATCTTCATTAGTGCATCAGGCCACTAGTTAACAATAAAGCATTTAGCAAAATTCAATATGTTGTAGATTTTCAATAAAATTAATTGACTGTTGCTTCTTTCTTGGCTAGTGAAATGATCAAGAAAGTAGATCGTTTCAAATATTACAGAAACTAATTAAAATAAAAATAAAACAAACATTCACATCAATCACTCACCCACACATCCATTCACTAGAGAGTTACTAATACCTAATTTTTCCAACATATTACAAGATTTCTGTTTTGTTTTTATAGGGAGAAAAGTATCATAGCAGAATTAATACATAAAGTAGAAAAGACATTTTCCACTCCTTAGTAAGTGTCAGTCACTTGCAGAATAAGAAAGATGAGGTTTTGCTACATTATGGGAAAACATGACTCTAGCTCAATATGATTCATTTCTCACTGTAGAAAAGACAGAGGAAGCACAATCAAAGGCAAAATCAGATAACTGTTTAATCTTTCCTTCAATACTGTGGAACACTTACTATATACAAACTTTTGCTATGGTACAATAACAATTTGATATTATGAACACTCAAAAATCATGTTGGTAAAGTAAACTGTAATTGGTAACATTACAGACTTCACAAAGTTGGAAGGGCAAGAAATCAAGCCAGAGTAGGAGGATACCTGAGAATAAATTAAATGGTTCAACTCTGAAGGGCTTGATTACTTTCACAATGAGATGTTTATGAAATTATCAGGGTCTTTATGGGTCAACTAGCTGCTGGTTTTAAGAATCTGAACAAGATTTTACAGTTTTCAGAAGATAACAAGGGTGATTATATTTCAGAAAGGAAAAAAATTGGCTAATTGGAACAAAAACTTGTTAGTTTAGCTGTAAAGCATATGTACAAGGCCCTGTCCATGCACTGAGAGAAAATGAAGGCCAAATTGATTTGTAATATCCTTATAGAGGGCAAGGCAATGAGTATTAACCTGCTTGTTTCCTTAAATAATAAACTTTAAAATAATATTTTAATCTATGTTAAGGTAACAGCCCCAATACATTAGGGCAGAGCTATAAATTTTAATAACTTACAAATGTACTTAAGGTTATGATTTTTCTATCAATATAAAATAAATAAGTTCACACATATAATACAGCTATAATACCTATCATTTTATCAGACTAATTAAAAAATGAGGTCTACTCTTCTCCCCTGATGAATAGGGAAGAAGCTGAGGAAAGGACCCAAATGTCCATATAAAAGCATTATGGCACAATTACTTGTGCAGACTTGGTATTCAAACACCTTAAATTTAAATCTTCATTCTGTTTCCTACAGGTAATGAGATCTTGAACAATTTACACAATCTTCCATAGATTCATTCCCCTTGTCTGTGAAATTGGAATAATAATAGTATCATCTAAAGAAAAGTAAATGAGATTATAAAAGACTTGGTAGAGAGACTGTTCAATTAATAATAGCTCAAGGTCATTTAATAATTTATTAGCTCATCTATTTTCCCTACTAAATTGTGAGTTCCTCAAGAACAAGGATTACATGTGGCTCTTCTACATTTCCACTATATAAGAAGCCTAATGAAAAGTATGGTCTTGCTATAAATTTAATATTTCATATTTAATATTCATATTTTATACTTAATCATTTACATGGGCATATATTCCAAGTAAGGGTAAAGAAGAGGCCAGGGCATGCTGGACATGAGATAGTCTGTAGGAAACAGGACAGGAAGAGATGTGCCTCATCTCACTGGAGGAAAGGACCAATCAGTTGTCCTCCTGTCAAGGCCGGTAAGAGTCAGACATTGATTGGGGCAGGGAGATTAATGCAATGACATCAGAGATAGGAATGTAGGCATGAGTTTTATTCGTGACACAAATACCTTCTACTTCAGCCTCTTTTATATTTCTTGATGTATTCTTGTTTGCAATGAGAAACTGTAACCTGCTGATATGTAGAAGCAATAAGGTTGTATATGAATTTTATGACTAAGAAAAAATAAGATAACTGGGATGCATGATATTTTCATACTTCAAAAGAACTAATGGCAAAATCAGATAACTGTTTATTCTTTCCTTCAATACATTGGAAGGCTTATTATGTACAAGTTGCTAAAGATGCAAAGATACATAAAACATAGTCCTTATCTTCTATCTGTTCATTGGAAAGAGCCGACAGGCAGAGTACCTGTGGTACAAAAAGTACCACAAAGTTTTATAGGAGCCATAGAAAATACACACAAGATACAAGGCCCTTTCAGTACACTGAGAATAAAAGTCTTAGAATAGACGTGACATGAGGTGTTTGAATAGACTATTCAGAATACAAAGAAAAGCAACAGTTACCAACCTGAACCTACAAACAACTTTACACTCCAAACTGGTACTAAAACAATGTGCTGCTTTTATGATAGTTCTTATTCACTGCTCACAGAGGTTCTTATGCTCTGACAGGTTTAAGCTGGATCAGGTAGTTGAGATTGCTAGCATTCCATCTTTATTGCATTATATAGTGTTTGGAGTGTCTGGAGGGAGTATTTATCAACAGATTGTTATCAATTCTAGAGGAATGACTCAGGAATATTTCATTGTGATACTGTATCCAACATCTTTGCATTTTCCTTTGTCTTGGATAATGGTAGACAATTATGCTTACTGAATCTATAAGAAAGCTCAGAGGACTAAATTAGACCTTTTACAATCATGATGAATTGGACTAGTGATTAGAATGAACTTGACTAGGTAAGTAGGGCAAATACTACAATACTTAAGGAGAAAATTCAAATTAAGAAAAAAGAGGATGGACTTGACTGTGTATAAAAAATATTGTGAAAAAATGTATTAGAGTCATAGTTTTTCCTTTATATAACTGTCCTATGTGCTATGAAGTTTAAAAAGACTGGTTGACTATAGCGATAGCAAAAAAAAAAAAAAAGAAAGAAAAGAAAAGAAAAGAAAAATAAATCAAATTTGCAAAAGAACTTCAAAAACTGGAGAGTAGTAGGGCAGTGCCATGAAAATGTGTCATCACTTACTGTTCTTCAGCTTTTCCACTACCCAAAGTATCAGTTCCTGCCACACTATAAATACTAAGATTAATTACTTTTATCCTATCTAATAAAGAGGAATATACTAATTGATCATCATGCCCTCACAAAGATGGTGGCACCCACAGCCAATAAGGAAGGAATATGTTAATTGACTGCCCCATCCTCAAAGATGATGGTGCCCACACTCACAAGATGGTGGCATCCAGGGCCAGCCTTAGGCACTTAAAAGTCTATCAAGTATCTTTGAGGCAAGCCTTGGACGATGGCTGCTCAGATGCTCAGGGCCACTCAAAGCTCAGGTTACCAGGGTTGGGAAAGATTTGCACTGCTGGCAGTGACAGCAACAGAGGTGTGATGAGGGCATCGCCTTCCCCTGATCACTGGTTCGCCTCCTACCCCCGAGGGCTCCTGGACTATGAGAAAGGGCAGGCTAAGCTGAGGGACCCTCCCCTTCAGTGCATGAATTTTCATGCATCGGGCCTCTACTAGATTTATAAGCATTTTGTTCTGTTAATGTCTTGTCAATTGTTACAAAAACTTAGTGCTCTACTTAGACCAGTGCTTCTCAATCCATCAATAATATAAAAGTTAATTACTAGGTAAATGAAATTACAAGACCAGACACAGAAAGCACAAGTCCAAACTATTGCTTATTACATTCAACAGACATAAATTACTCTGTCAAATTGCTTATAAAAGTTTCTAAATGCTTACTTTCTGTTTATTGACTTATCTAATCATGGACCAGTGACAAATATTCGTGGATCAAAAC